>CM053773.1:225586140-225606317 GCA_028658325.1 Potorous gilbertii | reverse complement strand
CTGGTTGGTTGTTGTCCTTCATTTGCAAAAAGGACCAAAATGACATAATTGTACATATATACATAGAAGATTTATACATATGTATGTATAGATCTTCTTCTTTTGCCCAGAAAAGGTTTTTGTTTTTATTGAAATCATTCATTTTTATATTATTTTAGTTTCTGGATACATCCCAACCCTTTTCCATGTCCAATAAGCATCCCTTGTGACAAAGAATATAAAAGAAAGGGGAGAAATTAGCAAAATTAGTCAATATATCAACTGTGTCTGACAGCTTATGAAATAATGAATATTTCCCTCTCCCCATCCTGAATAGAATTAGGAGGAATTTTGTGGGATGAATACAAAATAGGATAGACATAGCATTGGTCTGGAAACTCCCAGATGAGGGGAGTCCCTTTACTGATTCAAATCAGCATCTTCTCTGCAGTTCATCATCTCAGACAGCTGCTTAGACATTAAGGTTGAGTCACTTGCCCAGGATTATAGTCAATATGTGTCAGTGGTTGGGCATGGACCCAGGGCTTTCTGACTTCAAGACATGTTCTCTATACATTCTGCCTCTGACACAAAATAACGTCACACACACAAAATGGTTAATATTTCAACAGAAATAATGAATAAATAAATGAAATAAATCATTTTTCAACAGTTACTGATGAAGGGGTAGGTTAGCTTTACCTTTCTCTTTTCACCGTTTACCTCTTATGACTAAGATGAAAATTAATATAAAGTTAGGCAGTACATCCCTTAGACAACTTTAATCTATTCAGACACACCATTGACACTGAAAAATGGGAAATGAATGGGGGAAATGGACATGAACACAGACTATTGTCATTTCCTGTGGCGTTTAACAGATGTAAATCCATCACCACAGTGATTGAGGAGCCTAGAAACCACCTTATCCAGCAAATGCTTGACTTCCTTGCCAAGAGGAAGGCTATGGCGGCCAAGGGCAACACTGGTTTCGAATATAAACTCATTTGTGAAATCTTATGGAGGAGGGTGATGGAGATCATGAACAGTGTTGCCTCATAAAATAGCAAGGAGCAGGAGGGAAAAAAACGAGTTTATGGAAAGCTTGGCAAGAGACCCAAATAAGCCAGAATGTCCCCAGGGAACTTATAGCTGAAATAGGAAGGAAAATGATGAATGGATGAAACATGAAGAAGCATCTGTCTGTAAATACTTTAATAACAAAATCTTTTCTTCTTGCAAGCTAGTGTGGCCACTACATTTGAGCTCCCAGATCACCACTCTGGATGTGCTTTAGGATAATGTAGAAATATATTGCTTCTAAAGTCACAGGTCCTGGATTCAAATCCCACTTCTGGTTTTTACTCATCTCAGTGATTTCGGCAAGTTATTTAAAGTCTCTGGGCATCAGTTTTGGGTTGAGAATGGTCTAGATGACCTCCAAGGTCCCATCCGATTCTAGATCTATAAAGGGCACTAAGTAGAACAAAGATGAGAAGATAGTTGGAGGTGAGAGTTTGGAGGGTGTGGAGAGATTGATTCTCAAAATATTTAAAAGAGAGGAGAAGGTAGCATGGCTTAATGGATAAAGTACTAGATTTAGGATCAGCAAGATCTGAATTCAAATTTCATTTCAGACACTTCATAGCTGGGTGACAAAGAGATGATGAAAAGGAAGGTTTCACAGAAATCTGGGAAGATTTATATTAAGTGACGGCAAGTGAAATAAGCAGAAAGAACCTGAAGAATTATTTGTACCATAATAATAACCTTATAAAGGCAGACAACTTGGAAAGACTTAAGAAATTTGATGAATGCAGTAATCAATCATATTCTGTAAGAGTGATGGTTATGGGCAGCTGGGTGGCATAGTGGATAGAGCACTGTTCCTGGATTGAGGAGAACCTGAGTTCACATCCAGTTTCAGATACTTACTGTGTGACCCTAGGCAAGTCACTTAACCCTGATTTCCCCCAATCCCCTTCCCCAGAAAAAGACTGTTGGTAAAGTGTGCAAGAGAGACAGAAACACAAGAAGAAACAAAGAGAAAGAGATAGAGAGAGAAGGGAGAGAGAAAAGAGAGAAGAGAAATGAAAAGATGGAAGAGAGGAGAGAGAGAAGAAGAGGGAGAGAGAAACAGACAGGAACAGAGGGACAGAGAGAGAGATGGAGAGAAAGGAGAAAGAGACAAAGAGAAAGAGACAGAGAGACACCAGAGAGAAAGAGAGAGAGAGAGAGAGAGAGAGAGAAAGGGAGAGGGGGAGAGACAGAGACAAAGACAGAGACAAAGACAGAGAGCTGATGATTTTCAGATGAGAAAGACGTTTTGGGCATGGCCAATACAGGAATTTGTTTTATTTGACTATGTGTAGTTATTCAGGTTTGTTGTTTGTTTTATTTCCTGGTTTTTAAAAAAATTTTTGTGGTCTATTTTTTTTTGGGTGGGGTAGGTAGGAAAAGATTAGAGTGAAAGATGAGAAATGCATGTTAATTTTTTTTAAAAAAGAGTCATATTGTGTGACCCCAGGAAAATTATCTATCTTCTCTGGGCTTCAGTGTCCTCATCTATAAAATGTAAATGTAGTCTTAAAATGTGAAATTGTAGAAGACATTGGGAATGGTTTGGATTCAATGACTTCTACAATTCCTTTTAACTCCAAGATGATGATCCTTCTGATTTCAAAGCCTTGGGAGAAAATCAGCAATTTCATTATTGGCAATAAAAAAAGGCAACTGAAAATAATAACATTAATAATTAGCCACCTATATAATAATAGCTAACATTTATATAGTGCCTATTGTGCACCAGGGACTGTACTAAACACTACAAATATTCTGTCTCAAACTATCTTCACAATAACCCTTGGAGGTAGGTGCTATTATATCCCCATTTCAAAGGTGAGGAAATTGAGGTAAAAAGAAGTTGTGACTTGACCAAGGCTGCACAACTTGTTAGTGTCTGAGCCTAGATTTCAAGTCAGGTCTTTCCAACTCCAGTCCCAGTGCTCTATACCATCTAGCCACCTAAATATATTCTATTTTCCAATCTCTATAAAAACTTGATGAAAATGACTTGCATACGCATTAAGGCCAAACTTGATGAAATTATGAGAAAGGAGCCATTAGGCCTTTGCAAAGAATATTCTACAACAGACCCTATCTTTACCATAATGGTGTAGAGAAGACAAATTGACCCTGTGCTTCCTGATTGGGGGGAATTGGCCAATGAGGGCTTACTCTTGGAAGCATGAGGAGGCATTCTCTGCCTGCTTCCCATAAACAAAGGGAACTTTGGAAACTGGTTTCTCCATGATGCCAGAAGAGTTTGGGCATTAAAATGTCTAAGAAGCACTAGAGTTGGTGACTCTACAGACAAAGTGAAAGGACTGAGTTTGAAAACAAATGAGGCTGTGAGCTGCTGGGTGGAGCTAGGAGGTGGATTGGGAAGGGTAGCAGCTGCCCTTTCTCCTCCTCAACTACAATGTGTCTGGGAACATAATTTGCTCATGTATGTGTGTCTGTCTGTGTGTGTGGTGTGTGTGTATTCCTTCCTGATCTTGGGTGAATGGGTACTCTGAAAGAGTAGTGTCCAGGTGACAGATGAGACTAAGAGATCCGTTGAAGAGGTCCTCCAGTACAGTGAGGAAACAGCTAAGCAACTAAGCAACCTTCCTGCCCCAGACTGGTAGTGGATTCATCCGTTAACCAAGGCACTGTGCCCAACAAGGAGCTAACCAGATAAGGACAAACTAACCCATTGTCAACATGATGTGAGAAATGAACTTGGTTGCAACCCTATGAGGGGATAAAAAGATTCTTAGTCCTGGGAATCATGAAGTACCTTCCAGGTCCATGTGCTCCTTATATATGAGCCTCAGTGTCTTGGTTCTTAAAGTTGGAAGTTCCTTGGATACCATGTGTGTACAGAGTACAGAGTGGGTCTCATGGTCTTGGAGGATTATTTGGTAAGTAGTGTGTTGTATATACCTTTACAATGCAAAGAAAAAAGAAAAGCAAGGGGAAAAGTTGTTTAGCAAAATGAGTCATGTCTGATAGTATATACAATGAATTTTTTTCCTGAAAAGAATCAAGAGACTTTGATCATGGCTACAAAACAAGATAGGCACAGGAATTACAATAAATACTTTCTTGTAAAAGCTAATTAATACCAACTGGCAGATTGATATTGAGGAACACAGTAGATGGGGGCTTGTGAGCAACAGTAATGGAAACTCTAATCTCTCAAGGTTATCCTCAGAAATAGTCACCCTGTGAAGATACAACTTTCTAGAGGAAGTGGGGATAGGGTGAGTGAAACCAGAGAGGATGATATACTTTAGCAAAGCATTTGATCTGATGGAACAATATGTTTTCTTCAAAGACATTGTCAAATGAAAGGTCTCCTATGTCAATATCATGCAAAGAAAGATGTGATAGCAGGATTGTTTGACAGTCTTCTTATTACTATCAAGTGGTGCAGAGAACTGTCCTCATTAAAGGTATTTATCACCATTTCTGGGTTCAAATGGAAGAGCAACTCCTTCCAGATGCTGAGGTTATCCACATGCTCCCATTTGTGTATCATTGAAACAGAGATTTAGAGCTGTAAGGAAACTCAGAGACTTTCTAGTCCAACCCCCTCATTTCACAAATGAAGAAACTGAGGCCCAAAGAGTTATAGTGACTTGTCCAATGCCAGGTAGGTAGAAATAAGCAGCAGAGATGAAATTTGAATCTTGACCTCCTAACATTCACTGAGTCAAGACCTGAAACAAGTTACAGAGCCTCCTAAATGAGTTACTTCATCACTCAGAAGAGTTTCTCTTGACTATGTACACAGGAAATCCTTTGATTTTTCATTGATTAATTCTCTTGTTTTTCCATTCAGTTTTTTTCCTAAAGCTTTTCTCTCTTCGAACCGTCTAGGTTATTTCCTAATCCCACTTTTTCTGTCTTTCCTCCATACTTCGCTGAAAAAAAACTGAGGCTCTCCACTCAGCTCTCTCTTCTCTCCACACCTCTACATTAAATGTCCTTCAGCATCTTCTCCTCACTGTTTTCCTTTGCTTCAGTTGTGGAAGATGAGATGTACTGTAACAAGGCTGAGTGAGCTTCTAGAGACCATTCCAGGTCACTTGCCCAGATTCTCCAAGAAAGCTCAGGGGATTCCAAAGACAAGGTGACTCACTAGGAATCTGAGGATCACTAACTTTCAGGCCTCTCCCAGTCATGCAGCAGCCCAGCACCGGAAGGACTTTTGGCTGACTTTCCTTCATCCTGGCTCTGAACTTTGCTATCATTCCTGAACTGCCACCTCACCTTAGAGTCGTCTTCCCTCAGAGCATGGGGGCTTCTCACCCTGGAGCATCCCTCTGACTAACTTGTTGTTTTCTCCCATTGGTAAGCTGACCACTTTGGAGAGGGGTCCAGACTAGTTATCCTTAGTTCTGACTCTCTGAACCTTGTCATCATGCCCCTTAACATGTACCTTCTTTCTTGGTTATTTGGTCCATTCAGTGTGTCTGACTCTTTGTGACCCCATTTGGGGATTTCTTGGCAGAGACACTGGAGTGATTTTTCATTTCCTTCTCCAGATCATTTTACAGATGAGGAGACTGAGGCAAACCAAGTTAAGTGACTTGCCCATGGTCACACAGCCAGTTGTTGTCTGTCTGAGGCCAGATTTGCACTCAGGTCTTCCTGACTCCAGGCCTGGTGTGATACCTACTGTATCATCTGCCCATCCAGTACCTTCCTTCATCCCTCTGCTTTTCAGTTCCCTTTTATGTGATATCTCCCCCCATTAGAATGTAAACTTCTTGGGGGAAGGGACTGTCTTTCGTTTAGCTAGTATTTGTATCCCCATCATTTAGTACCATGCTTGCCACATGGTAAATGCTTAATAAAATGTTTGTTGCATTTTTGTCTGTCTGATACATCCTAAGCATACTCTGTGTGGTCCCTTGGTTTTTCCCTTGCCCCATGATAGCCAAAAGGGGAAGAGTTGTGCATTTAATAAAAGAAGAGACTTGTGGTTGCCGTCCCTCCTTGACTGAAATCCTCCAGGTGACATGAAATGATAACATGAATAGGTAGAGTGAAATAGACATTCTTCAACCCGACATTATGATGGATCTTGGACTCAATTAGCTGGGTTTGTATAGGGGATGCCCAGCTGCTTTGCCTCCCTCTTTGCCCTTCCTTTCTTTTCCTAGTTGACCGTATAAGTTTAGAAGGTGGCAGAGTCTGTGATGGGTAGCGGGAGCTGGTGTTTTCCCCTCCCTTGGCATTGAAACACCAGAGAAACAGGTACTTCACGAGTGGCAGGAGGAGGTTGCTCCTGGGAGAAGAGGATTCTAGTAGCACTTATAGGACAGGACTGATCACAAGGCATCAGAGACTTAGTTGGAATGAAGATCTCATTTAGTGTTTGAGTTGACCACACTTAGTAGTGGTGTGATGAAAATTGAATTTTTATCAATTTTGCAAAAAATTTTGTCCCAAGAGGTTTGAAAGTTAGATTCCAACATGTTGTCCAGTAGTGATGAGTTAACTTTTCTGTAATACACAGAATTTCTTTATGCTTGGAAATCCCTTTTATGTTGTGACATTTAAACAGTTGGAGAGATAAAATTTCCAAGTAATTTAATCATTTTATTAATAAAGCTAGCAGGTTGTAAATAAAAGAGGTCAGTGGAACTCTCAAATGCCAAAGACCATCACGGCATTGGGCTCGTGGCTTATATGCCCTTAGAAGAGGGTTGCTTCTGAGGGTGGCAATCAACTCTGATTGGTTAACAATTAATGAGAGAATGAATATTGCAATGAGGGGTTGGACCTAGTCTAATAAACTTTGATTATGTCATTTCCAAATTATTCTCAGTCTTTGTAAAAACAATTTTCAACAGTCTTTTTAGAGATTTTGAGTTTCAAATTCTCTCCCTTCCCCACCTTTCCATTGAGAAAGCAAGCAATTCAATATATAGGTTATACGTGGGTAGTCATGTAATACATATTCATAATTGTCATGTTCTGAAGGAAAACATGTACAATAAAACTCCAGAAAAATAAAACACAACAAAAAGTATGCTTCAGTCTGTATGCAGACATTATCCCTTCTTTCTCTTAGGATGCATAGCATTTTTCATCATAAGTCCCACAGAGTTGTTTTGGATCATAGTATTGCTAAGAATAACGAAGCTATTCATAGGTGATCATCTTACAATGTTGCTGTTAGTTTGTGCACAGTACATTTTGCTTTGTATCAGCTCCTACAAATATTCCAGGTTTTTCTGAGACCATCCAGCTCATTATTTCTTTTTTTTAAAACTGTTCTGTTGATGTCTTTTATTTTTACATCACAGTTATTTCTAGGTCTATGCCCCTGTCC
Source organism: Potorous gilbertii (assembly GCA_028658325.1). Taxonomy (NCBI): domain Eukaryota; kingdom Metazoa; phylum Chordata; class Mammalia; order Diprotodontia; family Potoroidae; genus Potorous; species Potorous gilbertii. Next base: position 225,598,948 of record CM053773.1, on the reverse strand, counting down.
CGCCCTCTACCCTATCAAACACTTCTTTGTAACAAAAAAACCTCATTAAACAAGACTATCTGATAGTGGCTCTATCTGTCATTCTCCTTTGGTATATCTCCCCCACACTCCTATCAAAGGGAGACCACTATGTTCCTTTATTTGTCTCTAGCACCATTTCTTTTTTGCTTTCTCAGTGTCTCAGAGCTTAAGTTCCTTCTTGGCGATTTTTCTACTTTCTATGTAGCAGGAATTATTACATTTATATACCAGTTGACTTTTGCTTTACTTTGTTTCCAATTTTTTGTTGTTGTCACCCCAAAGAGTCCTGCTGAAACTGTTTTCATCTTTGAACTTCTTCGGGTACGTGTCTAGTAGAAGGGTTTACTCAGTCGAAAAGTATGAAGTAATGTCACATATTTGCATAACTCCAATGGATAGTCAAAATGAATGGATCAATTCACAGCTCCACCAACAGTTTCTATAGAAAAAGGGGAAATTCTGAATCTCTCCAAATCATTGGTTAATATTAATAATTTCTCTCAATGTATGGGAATAAACTACCCACTCTATACACAATTCATGTTTGTACATTTATTTAAAAATAATTTCCATTTTCAGGGCAAACAGAGCAACTAAAATAGAATTGTCCCCTGAGTCACTGGGTAGGGATGAGGAGTCAATTAACACGAGAACTAGAGAGCGCACTTTCCTTAATTAGAGAAGCCCAGAGCAATGACTAATTTTAATGATAGAGAATAGGGTCTGGCCTAGGTGGTCTTACCAGAGCAGCCTCTCTATAGCCACTAGATCTAGACAAGGGCAACCCCTCTACTTGGTCCTGGATTCTAGCGCCTCTCATCTCCCTTGAGTGCTTGCCTCCTCTCCATAATTTCCATTTTTTATTCATCCCTTCTCCATAATTTCCAATTCGTTCTTATCCTTTAGCTTTTTCCCTCTTGCTAACAACTATGTTCAATTCTTCCCCGGCCTTAAAAAATTTAAAAAAACCCTTCAACTGATTCTATCCATCTATTCCAGCTATTGTCCTACATTTCTCCTTTCTTTCATTAAAAAAAGCCTCCTCCCCCCAAAAGCTGTCTACACTCAGCACTTCCACTTTGTCACCTCCCACTCATTTCTCAACCCCATGTAATCTGGCTTTCTACATCATCACTCCATGGAGACCTCTCTCTTCAAACTTGCCAATGATCTCGTGATGACCTTTTAATTCAGTCTCCATCCTTCTCATTTTCTATGCAGTATTCAGTACTACTGGCCACCATCTCTTGGATACTTTCCTCCCTAGGCTTCTGGGACATTGCACTCTCCTAGGTCTCCACCTTTCAGCCACCTTTCCCTGGATTATCATTTCTGCGTTCCTCCTCCCTCACCATGTCCATATACCCCAAGCACTGCGCTTGGCCTCTTTTCTCTCTATAAGTTCTTTCATATATAATCTTCCATGGAGTTCACCATCATCTCTATGCAGATGAATCCCAGATCTCTACATCTAACCCTAGTAGCTCTCCAATCCTAAATGAACTCCAACTCTACATCACCAAATACCTCTTTTTATCAACTGACATTTCAAACTGTAGTCTTTCAAACTCAACTTGTCCATAAGAACTCATTATCTTTCCTCCAAAATTCTCCCCTCTTTCAAACTTCTCTGTTTCTCTTGAGCATATCACCATCCTTATAGTCACTGAGATTCAAAACTTCAGAGTTATCCTTAACATTTCCCTTTCTCTCACCCTCCTTAGCCAATCAGTGATATGAGGGAGCCCAACAGTTTTTCAATGTCCTATACTTAAAGTGCCCTGTCTCTCCAGTGAAGGCAGGGAGCTGCAGTTTCTTGGTGAAACTTGGTCATTATCATTAAACAGAATTTTCTACCTTCCTTCTTTTCTTCCTCCTTCTCTCCTTCCCTTCATTTGTTCTTCTCTTCCCATTCTCTCCCTTCCTTCTTTCTCTCCTTTCCTTCTTCCTTTCCTTTCTCCTCTACTTCCTCCTCTACTTCCCTTCCTTCTTTTTTTCTTCCTTTTTTCACCCTTCCTTTCTTCCTTCCCTTCTTTCCTCCCTCCCTTCTGCTCTTCATTCCTTCTCTCCTTCCTTATTTTTTCCTTCCCTTCTCCCTTCCTTCCCTCCCTCCCTTCTTTCTTCCTCTCCATTCCTCCTTACATTTACATAACATTATGTTATTATTTTATAGTATTTTCCTTGCTCTGCTATTTCATTTTGAATCAGTTTCTATGAATGTCTGCAATGACCCTCTCAAGTCTTCATATTTATTGTTTCTTACAGCACAGTAATATTCTAATACATTCATGTATTACACTTTATTTAACCAGTCCTTGGTTTAACCAGCAGTTGAGGAACATCTGCTTTGACTCCAGTTATTTCTTCCTATAAAAAGTGCTGCTATAACTATTTTGTTGTAAATGGAATCTCTCTGTCTTTGACATCTTTTGGGTATATACCTACCAGTGTATTCTCTGGGTCAAAGGGCATGAATATTTTAAACATATTCTCAACATAATTTTGAATTGCTTTCCGGAATGTTGGACCATTTCACAGTCTCACCAGTAGTATATTAGTGCGTCTGCATTCTAAAATTTCCCTAATATTGACAATTCTGCAAACTGATATTTACTACAAACTGATATTCCTAAGTCATACTGGCCATGGTAATTCACTATTCAAGAAACTCCCTTGGCTCTCTCTTTTCTCTAGGATAAAATACACAATCCTCTATTTGGTTTTTAAAGTCCTACAAAATCTTTCTCCAGCATGTTTTCCAGGTTTACTGAATATTATTCTTCTTGCGGCCAAACTGGCCCATTTGCTGTTCTCCGAATAGGAAATGTTGTCTCCCACCTTTGTCCTTACACAGACTGTGCTTTATGCCTGGAGTGCCCTCCCTCCTCATCTCCATCTCATAGAACCCTAGTTCATCTCAAGTGCTATGTACAAGAAATCTATTCTGATCCCCAGTCCAAATGCTAGTACCCTCTTACTCAGAGAATCATTTGTATATATTTGAGATATATGTGGATGCATGTAAGATATGTATATATATATATATATATATATATATATATATATATATGGATATATATAGTCTAAATAGATATGTATATGCACTCTATAATATATGTTGTCTAAATGTATATACACACATATTTTCACTGTGTGTATATATGCATGTATATACACACAAATATGTGTGTATACATACATATATACTTATGTGTGTATATACATGTATGTATGTATATGTTGTCTAAATGAAGGAAGGTGCTTAACTTACCATTAACAAGAATGTATATCTTTAGAATCTAGCTCCTCTCTCTCTTCAACAGAGATCACCATTTCTACCTTAATGAGAAAAGGAGAAAGACCTTGACTAGATGCTTTCTTCTTCCCTTTTCTTATCTCCAAAAGGAGATTTCAATAAATTTAGATCTATATTCCTCTTAGAATAATCCTGATCTAGGGCTATGATTTCTTTTTGAGGGGTTCAAAACAAAAGACACTTTTTTGGTTGCTCTTAAAGGGGAAGATAGCTCTAAGTTTATACTTACGGGCTTGGGCCGCTCCCACCAAATGCTGGTTACACAAAAAAACCTCACAAATAGTGCATAAAGATTAAACCCATTTAACCAAGTAAATCATAGATGAAAATTGATGCAGATTAGAATATAGTAGGAAATTCAAGAGTGAATAAGCTCTTTATATGTGAGTGAAATGGGATCTTTGAACAAATCAAGGGAGTGAGCCTCATCTCACCAGAAAGAAAACCTTTCCCTGAAGTCTCTAGGGAGATAAACTAGAGATTAGGGAAATGTTGAGGAGTTGTTTTCATCTTTTTTAGCTTACAAAAATCTTTACACTCTGTATGTGTCTCTCCTGAGAGTCTCTGGAATCACAAGTGTCTCTCCCTTTAGCTAGGTGGCTAGAGTTCTAGGCATAGAGTCAAGAAAGGAGTACAAATCTGACTTCACACACTTATTAGTTGTTTGACCCTGGGCAAGTCATTTCACTTCTGTCTGTTTCAGTTTCCTTAATTGTAAAATGGCACATAATACTAGTACCTACCTCCCAGGGGTTTTGTGAGGAACAGATGAGGTAATATGTGTAAAGCACTTTGTGCAGGGTCTGATACATGTCAATTGCTTAATTTCCTCCAAGAAGTTATCACCAGTACTGTCCCTTATTCAGCATTACCTTGATGTTCCCTCCACCAAAGGAGAGACATTTCTCCTCTTAAGAAAGAGAGCAGCACACTTACTCCCCACCCCTACCCAAGGTGGGAACTATGTATATCTTATATTTACTTTTCTGTGTATAGATCATTTCCTCACCAATAGAATATAAATTTCTTGAGGGTCAGGATTATTTCATTTTTGCATATATGTGATGATCAACTCCAAGCAGATGATTCCCCAGGCCTTTATATTTATATAATCATCTGGTCTCCTAAGCTTCAGTCTCACACCAACAACAACCTTTTGGACAGTTAGAACAGACTATCACATTTCCTTGTGGTTCAGTCATTTTATTTGTGTCTGACTTTGGGATTTTCTTGGCGGATGCTGGAGTGGTTTTCCATTTCCTTCACCAGCTCCTTTTAAAGATGAAGAAACTGAGGCATAGAGGGTTAAGTGACTTGCCCAGGGTCCCACAGTTAGTGAGTGTCTGAGGTTAGATTTGAACTCATGGAGATGAGTCTTCCTGATTCAGAGCCACTGTGTACCTGACTGCCATAGAATGTCCCATAGATGCCCTAGACTCAATCCATCCAAAACAAGACGCATGATCTTTCTTCTCAAGTTATTCTCCCTTCCAAACTTGAACATTACAGTCAAGCTATGACACCACCATCCTTCAATGTTGATAGTCTCGGTGTTGTTCTTGAGTCCTCACTCTTGCTCACTCTGACTATCCAATGAGTAGCCACCCCGGTGGGAATGGGATCAAGGAGGAGGTGATGGTGGAGGTGATGGATGAAGTATGAATTCGGGAGGTGATAAAAGGGAGGGAGGGCATTCCTGGGAAAGGGAAACCTTCTGCCAAAATACCAGGACAAGAAATATCAGAGTGTATACATAGGGACAGAGACTAGCCCATTTTGGCTGGGATGTTGAGGCTGCACTAGACTATAAAGGGCCTTGAAGGCCATACAAAAAATGACTCTTTAGGTAATAGGAAGCCACAGAAGATTTCTGAGCAGAGAAGTGACCTGATTAATGAATAAAAGTGACTATGCAGGATTGTATAGTGAATAGAGAGCTGACTTGAGCTTAAAGAAGACCTGAAGTTCAAGTCCTGTCTCTGACCCATAATGACTGGGTGACTCTGGGCAGACCATATAACTTCTCAGTGCTCAGACAAGTCTGTATGATTAGAAGCTGCAACAAGTCAACAATCATTTATTAAGAGTCAACAGTGTGCTACACACTGTGTTAAGCCCAAAGGATTCAAAGAAAAGCAAAACAGTCCCTGCTCTGAGCAAAACAGAAGTTCACAGTCTACTGGGGGAGATAATAGGCAAACAACCAGGTAGATGCAAGATGTATGCTGAGTAGATGGAATGCAAGCTGATGGAGAAAGGCATTAGCAGCTGGAGTGCAGAGGGGACTGGGACAGCCCTCTTAGAGTAGATGTGATTTAAGTTGAGTCTCAGAGGAAGTCAAGAAAACTAAGAGACAGAGGTGATGAGCTAAAGAGTTCCAGGTGTGGGACACAGCCAGTGAAAAGGCACAGAGAGGGTAGTTGGAGATCCTTGGAGGAAGTGAAAGCAGGCCAGTGTTGCTGGATTGCAGAGAACACAACAGAAAGGTAGGAAAGGGGTATAAAGAAGTTTAAATTGCAGACAAAGGTACTTACATTTGATCATGGAAGTGATAAGGGGCCACTGGCATTTAGTGATTCAAGGGTGGTACCATCAGGCCAAAGTTTTAGAGCAGTCACTAATTTCCTCGTGTTGAACAAGGAAAGAAATGAGTGATAATAAGAGTTATCATTTATATAATGTGTGGGGCTGCTAGATGGTGCAGTGGAGAGAGGGCCAGGCCTGGAGGCAGGAAGATTTCTCTTCACTATCTGGCCTCAGACACTTACTAGCTGTGGGACCCTGGACATGTCACTTCACTCACCCTGTTGGCCTCAGTTTTCTCATCTTAAAAGGAGCTGGAGAAGGAAATGGCAAACGACTCCAGTATCTTGGCCAAGAAAAGCCCTTAAAAAGAGTCAGGGATGACTGAAAATACTGAATACACACACACACACACACACATACACACACACATACACACAAACACGCACACACATGCACACACACATGCACACACATACACGCACACACATGCAGAGCTTACTATGTGCCAGGGACTATGTTAAGCACTTTACAATTACTATTTCACTTCATCCTTACAACAACCCTGAAAAGTCGATGTTTTTACTATCCCCATTTTACGTATGAGGAAACTGAGGCAGGCAGAGGTTGGTTCCCTATCCACTGAGCCGTCTAACTGCCTTAAGATTAGACCTACTAGAAGATTATGTTGATGAGATTGTCCTAGGCATATGGAAATGAGCATGTGTATTGATGCAGATGGCAGGGGGCCAATATTAGAGATATTAGAGATGTGGAAGAGGAAGCCAATTATCTTTGGCGAAAACGAAACTAAAATGGTGCTCGGCATGGTGGGAAGCACACCAGAGAAGGAATCAACACCAGGGCTAGAAGCCAGGTCCTTGCTACTTCTTCTCTTGTGACCTTTAAAAAGATCCTTCAGACTCACATTTTCTGTCTTTCTGTAGAGAGGTGGTGGACTACAGGTACTGCATGAGGCATACATTTTCTGTGTCAATTTGCTTTGATTGGCTGCAACTACTTGTAACAATAAATTCTTTGGGGAGTAACAGTGATGTAAAAAAAGGAAACAATGTTGATAAAAACAATCAAAGAAAGAGAAGGCTCAATCTCTAGTCAGAAGTTCCCAAAGTGGGCAGTATCTCCCTCTGAGGGGTCCTGGAAAGATCCGGGGGGAGTTAGTAGCCTTGGAAGCAATTGGGGAGCATTGAATAAAGATAAAGGGAATGGTGGAAGCATGAGGAAAGAAGAGGAGAAAAGAAAATTTTGAAAATCATTCACATATGATTCATCTGTTGTGGAACAGAGTTGTGTGTGTCCTTCAATTTTGAAGAAGACCATGACATCAGAGAAGTGATGACATGATTTGCACTTGACTTTGTTTTGAGTGAGCAAGGGCTGTGCAAGGTCACCAGCCTTTCTCCTCTTCTGTAACAGTTGAAGTCATAGTGACTACATTATTTTCCAAATAGACACACAAAATTCAAATTATAACCCATCAGTGGTCAAATCGACCGACATGTTATACGGTGTCAGGAAATCCAGCATGCTTTGGTGGGAATATGTGTATGTAATGACTTCTTTACAATCCAGTGCTAGTTAAAGGCAGCTAGGTGGGCTGAATTCAAATCTCACCTCAAACACTTGACACTCACTAGCTGTGTGACCTTGGGCAAGTCACTTAACCTCAAGATTGCCTCATCCTGGGTCATCTCCAATTATTCTGATGAATATCTGGTCACTGGATTCAGATGGCTCCGGAGGAGAAGTGAGGCTGGTGACCTGCACAGCCCTCCCTCACTCCAAACAAAGTCAAGTGCAAGTCATGTCATCATTCCTCTGATGGCATGGTCTCCTTCGGCAACAAAGGACAAACACACACACATACACACTATACAGTTACATGAATCAATATTGTGTCATCAAAATTTCAATGAAGAAAAGCCATGCAAATTTACATTGAATTATTAAATTTAAGATGTGTCACTTTAAAAAAAATAATAATTTATATATTTTGACACAAATTAAAATAACATTAAAGGGTTAAAGAAAGTTGTTTTTGGAGGGGGAAGCCACTGAGTAATTGGTTTTTTTTAATGGAGTTGCAGGCCAAATAAGTTTGGGAACCTCTGCTCTAGATCGCAGATTCTCTGAGGCAATCTTTACAGGTAAAGAAAACTGAGTTCAGAGAGGTGGAATGTGAACTCAGATCCTCTAGCTTAAGAGACAGTTTGCACTCTACTGTCCCACACTGTTAAGTTATAGGTCAGTTAATATTTTTCTTTTCACTGTTATTATCTTTCTGGTGGGAAGCAGCTTCTCCAACCTAAGGAATCCCATAGCTGCGTACCATATTTTCCCATTCTGTCTGATTTTTGAGGACATGCTTTATCTCCCCCTTCCAGACCTGAAGCTCCCTGAGGTCAGGGACCATGAATTGTTCATCTCTACATCCAACTCAACACCTAGTGGAGAGCACCACAGATAGCAGACACATATTTGCCAATTCGAATGAAATTGCAGTTTCAGGTGGAAAAAAATGTTTCTGAAATGCACTCATTAGGAGAGAGGCAACTTCCTGGGCTATGTCTGGAAAACCTGTTTGCTCAGCTGCCTCTGGAGTTAAAGCCCCCTCTGTACAGCTTCCTGTTCCCACCTCCAGAGTGGGAGCTCTGAAGACAGCAGAGCCTGGGCCAACACAGGTCTCTTTGTGTGCTCCTACCAGACCCTTCTCAAGCACTCAAGGCCAAGGTCACAAACTCAGTTTCTCATTGGAGAGCCTTTGCCATCCTCTCAGCAACTTGCTTACTTCTCAGGGCAAGTCCTTGGACTGGAATTCTTCAAAAAAAGTGGTTTAGAAATACCTGGAGCTCCTAGGGCACCCTGCTTTAGAAGCCTTTCCATGCCTTTCAGCTCATATGTTTTTCTTATTTATGGTCAGGGAAACTGAAGCAAAAATTTAGGGCAACCTACATTGGCAGCCTCATCTCCCATTACTCATTTGCATAAAGTTTCTGCTTTGGCCAGATTGGTGCAGTCACTGTCTCCCTCCCCACAAAAAGCATATCTTCTACTTTCCTGAGGGTTAAACCTTTGATTCCACTCTCTCTTTGTCCACACTGCCATAATTTGTCTCTCATCTTTACACATGTGAATCCAATCACCCTTCAAAGTTTTGTTCAAGGTCATAGAGTCATGACTCTCAGGCTTGGAAGAACCTTTAAGAATATAGAACAGAGAATATCACAACAGGGAGGGGCCTTAGAACAGGGAAAATCCAAGCTGAGAGGATTCTCAGGACAGAGAATATTAGAACTGGGAGGGTTATAAGAATATGGAATGTCCAAGATGGAAGGACCCTTAAAATACAGAAAGCTAGCACTGAAAGTATTCTAAGAGTGTGTGATAGACTGATGAGTCATGTAGGTCAGGCTAGAACTCTTTTTTTTTAATCCCCTAAAAGGTAGAGAAGCTGTCCCTAGATCTGATTGGTTTAAGGGACTAAAGTGAGTGCTGCTGTGATTTCCTGCCATCCTACCTAGATCCCAAAAGGCCAGCCCCCCGGAAGCCAGGGACCCTCACACTTGGGATGGGCAAACCACCACATCCTGCTGATCATATGAGTTTCTATAAGGAGATCTGTCTAAACAAGTGGTGTATCTTTGCTGAGTGTCCTTTCTGTGCTCTGGTTCCGCAAACCTCCTTTTGTTAACTGTTACACTGGTCTGTGAATATATCATTTCATTCTAATTCTGAACTTAAGGTACTAACCAGTCTGAATCAGGTTTGGTCTACAGAAGAGGTTGTCCACATTACACTCAATACATGAATCCCTTCTTTTTGTTGAGTCATTTCAATTGTGTTGAACTCTCCATGATCCCTTTTTAGGGGTTTCTTAGAAAAGATACTGGAATAGTTTGCCATTTCCTTCTCCAGCTCATTTTACAAATGAAGAACTGAGGTAGTGTGAAATGATTTGCCCAGGGTCACACAGAGCCAGTATGTGTCTGAGGGTGGATTTGAACTCAGGTCTTCCTGACTTTAGGCACGCCTTCTATCCACTACACCAACTAGCTACCCTGAGGGCCTTCTGCAACAACCCTATAAGATCTAGCCTCTGATCTTCTGCCCCAACTGAACTCAGTTGCCTCTTCCCAATCTAACTGTACAAAACATACCTTAGCCTCAGATCTGTGTCCTGTAGGACTGGCTAAGGTCTGGTTGGCTTCGGCTTTGGCTCACAGAAGGGGAGATAAGTCAGCTAATTCTCACCACCAGAAACTGTACCTGGGATCTTACCTTAGGAAGGAAAGTAAAATAGTGAGAATCTAGTGAGACTCACCTGACTCAACCCCAGGCTTAGCCTTCTTAACTTCTTCAACTCTGCGTTGGCTTCTAGAACTTGTCTCATCTACTTTTGGGGGGATGATGTTGGGAATTCCCATTTAGAAGAATCATCTAAAGCCTGCTTGAAGGCTTCCCTTCCTCAGGAGGTAGCCCTTTCTATTTTTCTGAGACAGTATCAATCCTTAGGAAACTTTTCCTTAAATAAATTAGAGATATACTTTTTTTGAAACTTCATCCCATTGCTCCTGGTTAAGCTCTTCTTGTCCAGGCAGAATAATCCCTCTTCTACATGACTCCATAGACTTAAAGCATCAAAGAGGATAATAAATTTAGAGGTGGGAGTGACCTGAGAGATCACGGAATCCAATTACCTCATTTTACAGATGAAGAAACTGAGTCTTTGAGGGGTTAAGTAACTTGGCCAGGGTCACATGGCATGTGCCAACTGCGGGAGGTTTCTGACCTCCCAATACAGTATTGTGTTTGCTACCTCTCCCTGGCTTTCAAAGCAACTACTAGGTCTATTCTAAGTCCTCTTTTCTCCAGGGTAAACATTTTGTTTTTTCAACTAAGCCTCATACAACATGATTTCTGGCAGCTAGGCGGCACTAGAGTGCACAAAGCCCTGGACATGGAGTCAAGAAAACCTGAGTTCAAATCCATCCTCAGATACTTTTTAGCTGTGTGGCCCTGGGCAAGTCACTTCACTTTTATCGCCTTCATCTGTGAAAAGTGGGGATAACAGCCCCTACCTCCCAGGATTGTTGTGAGAATCAAATAGATTATACTTATAACAGCACAGTTCCTGGCGCTTATAAACACCTTTTTTCCTTTTTCTTCCCCTGTGAAATGGAGTCACTTAGAAGAGGTATGACCTTGGACAAGTGATTTGACTTGCTCAGGTCTCACTTTCACCATCTGTACATGCAAACAAAAGAAACCATTTTATCTTTTTCAGGGGATGGTGAGGAGTAAGCATCATGAGCACCACCAACAAGCATTGATTAAGCGCCTACTATATGCTAGGCTCTGTGCTAAACCCTGAGGATACAAAGAGAGGCAAAAAAAGAAAAAAAAACCCCTGTGCTGAAGGAGTTCATATTCTAGTGGGGGAGAAAACATGCAAATATCTATATATGAATAAGACATAGGATAAATCTAGTTTAATAGAGCAGTCAATAAGAAAATGCAAAGTATTGTGTAATTCTACTGCAATTTATTTTTAAAAGGTATAAAAGTGACTTTTCCTGAGATGGAGAATACATGGGAGGCAACAATGATGAACAATGTCACAGACAGTGGGGAGGTCAAGAAGAACGAGGACTGGGACAAGGTCATTGGATTTGACCTTTAAGATATTGGGAAGTCTACAGAAAGTAATTTCAGTGGAATGATGAAGTCAGAAGTCAGACTGCAAAGAGTCTGAAAAGGAGAAATTGGATAGGGGGACAAGTAAGGATTATAGGTGATGTCCCCAAAGAGTTTAGCAAAGAATAGGGTGAGAGATGGTAAGATGGTAGCTATGGGAGATGGATAGATCAAGTGGGAGGAGAAACATGGTTGTACTTGCAGGCAGCAGGGAAGCCTCTTGTGACTGAGGACAAATCAAAGATATAAGAATGTGGGGATAATAGAGGCGACAATCTTCTGGAGAAGATAGGAAGGGATGGGGTAGGATGAAGTGTACATGTAGATGAGTTGACCTTGAAGAGGAAAAAGACCATCTTTTCTTCTGAGACTGGAGCAAAGAGATAGCAGGGGGGGCGGGGTGGGGGGGGAGGATTATAAATGATGCTGAATCCACATGTTCTGACTGCAAATTCAGTTCTCTTCCTTCTCTATTGTAATACTGAAATTCTGTAGTTAGGAACCTCATAGTTCAGCTGTATGATGACTAAGAACATTTTACTCCCCATTTGCTCTGGTTCAGATTTAAATACACACATACAACACTATATCTGTATATATGTATAGTATATGTATACGTGTGTGTTTATAGTGCATATATTTCAGTTATAATATACCATATATTTATCATACTATATATATAAATATACTATACATAACATATAGTATGTGTGTGTGTTTGTCCTTCATTGCAGAAGAAGACCATGCCATCAGAGAAATAATGACATGACATGTACTTGACTTTGTTTGAGTCAAGGAGGGCTGTGCAGGTCACCAGCCTCATTTCTATTCCAGAGTCATTGGAATCCAGTGACCAGATATTCATCAGGATGACTGGAGATGACCCAGGATGAGGCAATTGGGTTTAAGGGACTTGCCCAAGGTCACACAGCTAGTGAGTGTCAAGTGTTTGAGGTGAGGTCCTTCTGACTCCTACACTGATGCTCTATCCACTGCACCACCTAGCTGCCATAACATATAATATACAAGTATACTACATATATATTATGTAGTATACAAATAATTATATAAATATATATTAAAAATACACTAATAATTTTAGCATATATGTACATATTATACATATATAGCACATTTATAATATATACATGAGCACATCTCATTATAAATTATATATTTATTTATGCACACATATATCTATGAGTGCATATTTATGAACATATATCTATGAAT
>CM053773.1:225551546-225567856 GCA_028658325.1 Potorous gilbertii | reverse complement strand
CTTAAGACAGAACAGCCTTTGAAGTCTGTTATGGCGCCATCCGGGGCAAGAGCGATGCCTGCTGGACAGTGGAAGAGGTGAACACTAGGCCAGTAGATAAGCAGCCTAAACAGCTATCCATGCATGCCCTTGTAGCAGTCGAGCCAAGAATTCCTGTGAGGGCTTCCTCCTGTGTTTGCTTAGTCTAGGTTTTTTTTTTAACTGATATGACACATTACCCATCCCATTTGAAAGGAGTCACAAATAGAAAGGCATAGGCACTTAGGAATAAGTGACCAGCTTTGTCTTCAACTCTATGACTCCTTCTTCCTTCTGAAGGCTGCTTCTCTTGTTCTTAATTTTTATTTTAATATTTTGTTGATTTTTATATTACTTTTATTTAAAAAATCAAATTGTACTTTAAAAATCATAATTCCTCCTTTGTATGCCCAATCCGTATCACCTTCACTTCCAAATGCATCTCTCCTTACCCCCCACAGAATCATACTCTGAAATACAGAATTTTAAAATAAAGGAATATCATGGAATCACTGGAGGAGAGAAGAGATCTCAGGGGGCATCTAGTTAGTTTCCACTATATGTAACCCATAAATGGTCATCTAGTATCTGCTTTAAGATGTTAAATGAGTGCTGGACTAGGAGTCTTGCTAATTCCAAAGCCATCCCTTCCTACATAGGGATAACTCATTATCAGGAAGCTACTTGCTTCTTTGTACCCTCTGCTCTTAGTTTTCCCTCTTCCATGTAAACATCCTTCCAATGCTATAGTATTCTCCTGGGTGATGTTTTGTCATGAAGTATCTTTCATGCACTATCAATATGCCTTTGTTTTGTTCAGTTTCAATAGTATAAAAAGTTGGTTATCTGGGATGACAGGAAAACCATCCTTGTTCTAAAGTGCTGATACTTGTACTTATATTACATAGTTACAGATTTTGACCTTGTCCCAATACATTTTTGCAGGGAACTGCAATTGTTTTGGCCCAGGGGAGGAATGCAACCCCAGTACTAAAGACCATTGTTGGAGAGAAATACCCTGCTCCCTTTGTGAGGTGAATGGCAGAATTGATGAGTCAGTTTTATTTCTAGGATATCTCTTTATTTTAAGTTTACTTAAAAACTTTGAGTCACTTGGAGCTCCACAATCACTTTAGATACTCCTGGCTTCTAGTTTTGAGAGGGAAGATGGATGAGACTAACCTCTTTTCAGGTTGCTGAAGGAAAAGAGCATAGGAAGCCACGAGAGGAGCTGGTAATCTGCATCATGTCCCTGTCTCCAGTTTGCTACTCTGGAGACTTTGGGAAGTTTCCTTTTGGGTGAGATTTAAGACTTTCTTGGTTGACTGACAAGTGGGAGAGTTCCTTCACTCTGTATTGTCTGGTATATATCCTCATCATACTTTCTCTGATTTCTCTTTTGTTATTAAATTGGATAACTGAATTTCTTTGCTCACAAAAACAGGAAATTACTTAATCAGGATCAGCCAAGTAATAACTGGCAAAGCAACACTATGAATTCAGATCTCCCAGCTTTTTCTATTATACCACAGTCTCTTGATATTTGGTCCACTGTCTTTTCCTTCTTTTTTTCTTGCATACAATTATAAAAGGGTTGTTCTGGAAAATGTTTAACAGTCAGCTCTCAAAAGAACCGTTTTTTTCACAATGCAAGACATACTCAGAAGCACTTTTAAGTATAATTTTCATTATTAATATTCTCTATATCTCTTTCTTAAGTTTAGACTATCAACAGAACAATAAATCAAGCCCTGATTTGTGGCATTCGCAAATTTCCAAGCTGTGTATGCACACACTGAAAATTTAGCTATTGACTCTCTGGAGTCAGTTTGAGCTGACTCCAGCACAGCCCTGCTTACATCAAGCTTTAATTGACTTTGAGCACCTTCTACCCATTATTCTTCATTTTCCTTTTAAGGTACAATCAGAACAAGCTTAATCCACCTTCAGGAGTCAGCCCTTCAAATATAGGAAGAAAACCATCTAACATCATCTCTTCTTTTCTTCTCTGAGCAGAATCAGTGTGATATCATTCTTCTGGTTCTGATTTTTTTTCTCCTCTTTACTTCATGTATCTTTCCAAACTTCTTTGCATTCTTTATATTTATAATTTAATGGCATTTTAGAATTTAATTCATTCATTGAAAGATCATAATTAATAAACTAAATCATTCATGAGGAGTTGCTCATTTAAGTTATTTCTAGTTTTCTGAAATTACAAATTAAGTTCTCTTTCTGTATATACATACATACATGTATACATGTATATGTACACATATGCACACATATGTAGGATGAAGTCACCAAAATGAAATTATTGATTCAGAGGCTATTATTATTTTTTGCAATTCTTATGCACTGCCAGACTGCTTTCCAAAAATATTTTTCACCAATTTTCAATTCTATCAGCAATGCATATGTTTACCTGTTTCTCTACAACTCCATCAGTATTTTTGTCATTTTTAGCAATTTTTGCCTATCTAATGAGTGTGAAGTATTAATTGAACTTGTGTTGATTAACTTTTCTCTGATAATTATTGGGGTTTAAGCAGTAATGACTTAAAGTGACAGACTGACACCAGAATATTTAAAGGAAGTGGAGATAATTGAAGACATTCGGAGCCTTCAAGACTATGAAGGCAAACACAACTTCCTCCAATCAACTAAACAGTAGATGTTTAATATGTACTGGGTACTGTGATAAGCTCTGGGGATGCAAAGATGAAAGTGAGATAGTACTTCCCTCAAAGACCTTCCATTCCAACCAGGGGGACAATACACTTAAATCTATACACACATACACATATATTTATATACATACATATATACACAGTATATATACAATATACATAACTATATATGTACATAAATGCTTATTTATATGCATGTGCATACATATACATATGCACAACACAATATACATATACACATAAGTATATACATATACATAATAGATATATTATATATATATATATATATATACTATAGATGCACATACATACATACATACATGTAGATAAATGATACACAAGCAATCAGGAAAGACTTCATGTGGGAGCTGGTGCTTGAACTAAACTTGGAAGGAAACCAGGGATTCCAAAAGAGGGGTAAGGAGGGAGAGCATTCCAGTCATAGGATAGAGCCAAGGCATAGACACAAGAGCAAAAAGACTAGTCTGGCTGTATTGTATAGTTCATGGAGAGGATAAGAAGACTGGAAAGGTTTTGTCATTGTTCAGTCACTTTCAGTCATGTTCCACTTTTTGTGACCCCATTTGGGGTTTTCTTGGAAAAGATACTGGAGTACTTTGCCATTTTCTTCTTCTTTTACGGATGAGGGAACTGAGGCAAACAGGGCAAAGTGACTTCTTAGTGTTACACAGCTAGGAAGTATCTGAGGTCAGATGTGAACTCAGGAAGATAAGTCTTCATCTCCAGACTTGGAACTCTAACCACAGTGCCGCCTAGCTGCCCCTTAATGTGTAAGACTGGAAAGATAGGAAGCTTTTAAATGCTGAAGGAGAGTTTATATAGTATTTGATCCCAGCGACAATATGGAGAAACTGGATTTTATTGAGTGAGGGATGTAGTCTTCTCTTAATAGAGCGGGAGGATGAATATGAAAAATGTCATGGAGGTAGAACTAGTAAGAGCTGGCCATGAATTGGATTGGGGAGAGGGAGCGAGAGTGAGAGAGAGAGAGAGAGAGAGAGAGATTTTGAACCTGGGAAACTGGAAACATCGAAGAGTTCCTTGATATTCTGACAAACAAAACTTCACACTAGAATTCCAGATTGAGCTGTGCTCAGTCACTAAACTAACCCATATCTATTTGGGATCAAAAGTTTTGGTGCCTAAAGGGACATCATCTGGTCTAATCCTCTGTATTTTCTAAATGAGGAAACTGAGGCCCATAGATATTCCTTAGGTCACACATGTAGCAAGGAGCAAAACTAGGATCTGAACCCAGATCTTTTGACTCTAAGTCTCAGGCTCTTTCTGCTACGTGTTATTGAGTATGTTAAGTAGCATGTTGGACCTATCAAGAGTATACTAGAAACAAAATTGGCGATTTCCTGTAACTACACAGAGACAACATTATTTACTTCACAGGAAGGATTCATTAAGGGCTGCTGAAGTCTCTCCACCTTCTGATCACACCAGCCGCTCCCACCTTTCAACACTAGGAGAAGATGATCCCACAGGCAGAGTCTGTTGGCCAGCTTTCTGATCTGCTGATTTTACTGTGATGTGATATGATGTGTGTGTGTGTGTGTGTGTGCGTGTGATAGAAAGAGAGACACAGAGAGAGAGAGAGAGAGACAGAGAGAGAGAGAGAAAGACAGAGAGAGACAGAGACAGAGAGACAGAGACAGAGAGAGAGACAGAGACAGAGACGGAGAGGGAGAGAGAGACATAGAGACAGAGAGGGACAGAGACACAGAGACAGAGCGACGAAGAGGGACAGAGATAGAGATAGACATAGAAGGAGAGAAGAAGAGGAAGACAGATGGTTGGAGACAGAGAAAGAGGGAGGAAAGGAGAGAGGGAAAAGGAGACAGACAGAAACTATGCACGCAGTAAACATTCTTTGTAGGAAAGAAGGGTGGTGGTGGTGGTGGTGGTGATGATGGTGATGATGATGCTGATGCTGATGATGATATGCTTTAAGGTTTAGTGAGCACTTTGTAAATTCCATCTCTTTAGGTCCTCATTTCAAAGTAGGTGCGATTATATCATTTTATAGATGAGAAAACTGAGGCAGACAGTAACCTTGCTTAGGGCTACACAGCTAATATGCATCTGAGACAGGATTTGACATCAGGCGGCTAAATGTCACAGTACACAGAGTGTTGGAAGACCTGAGTTCAGATGTGAGCTCAGTTACCTCTTGGATGTGTGACCCTGGGCAAGTCACTTCATCTATTTGCCTCAGTTTCCTCACCTGTAAAATAAGCACCTGCCTTACAGACTTGTTGTGAGGACCAAATAAGATCATATTTGTAAAGTGCTTATCAGTGCCTGGCACATAGTAGTTATCATTTAAATGCCAGCTATTATTAGGATGTCTCACTCTTTGAAGTGGAAAGGAGAGCAAGAGAT
This sequence comes from Potorous gilbertii, assembly GCA_028658325.1. Taxonomy (NCBI): domain Eukaryota; kingdom Metazoa; phylum Chordata; class Mammalia; order Diprotodontia; family Potoroidae; genus Potorous; species Potorous gilbertii. The sequence goes on along the minus strand of CM053773.1, from coordinate 225,562,736 downwards.
TTATCTTAACTCATCCTTCACCCCTCCAATCCATACCGCCACAGGAAGGGGAGCAGATCTGGGATAAAGAGTATAGGAGCATAGCTTTAGAGCTGAAAGAGACCTTTTATGTCATCAGATTCATGCTTCTTGTTTTACAGATGAGGAAAATGAGGCATAGAGAGGTTGACTTGTCCCAGGCCACACAGCTAGTAATGGTCTGAGGTAGAATTTGAAGCCAATCTTCCTGCCTCCAAATCTAATGCCTTACTCAATAGGACATGCTCAGGTATATGGGGGCTACATAACTGTCAGGGTCCAGGATCATGAGGCTAAAATTACAAGTGAGTTCATAGGATTCAATTAAAAGAAAAACCTTTGAAAGATCATCTAGTCCAATGCTCTCATTTTATAGAGGGGGAAATTGAGTCCTCACCAAAAGGGATGTCACAGAAAGGGGATGTCCAATGTCACACAGGTAATCAGTGCCAGAGTGTGGGTTCATACCAAGATTCTAAATTCTTTGCTTTTCTCTGATGTTGCTTCTCTGTTGTGAGAAGAGGATCCAGTGATTTACTATGGTGAAAGGCAGATTCAGAGTCTGACAGCCACTGAGTCATCCAGGTAGGAAGGAGTAATCAGGTCTCAAGTACAATGCAGGGAAGAGTCCAGAAGGACAGGTGGTTTTAGGAGAAATTCTATCAAGGTTTCATTCTACTTGGTGGGTTGGAGGGCAGCAAATGAACCAAAGACTGACTATCAAATGGATAGAAAGTAATTTACTATCAACTAGGGGAATTAAGAATGGGCCTTTCAGGTAATCCTTGAGATTTAGGGTTACCAACAAGCAGAGGTGAGGAGTCAGAGAGCATTTAAGACATGGGCAAAGTCACAGAGGTGGAAAATGGGATGCAGTGTACCAGGGACAACAAATGGGCTGGCTTCGCTAGAGTGGGTGACAGTGACCAGCTAGGAAAGGTAGATTGGAACCAGACATTGAAAGGTTATAAATGCCAAACAAGAGTTTGTATTTTATTCTAGAGGGAATAGGAAGCCATTGAAGCTTCTGGGCAAAGGGTAGGTCTAATGGGAAAGATATTGAGTTTTATTACGAACACATTAAATTAGAGAACCCTACAGGATCTCAATTTGGAGATGTTTAGTAGGATCACCTCCAAGACTGGAGCTCAGGAGGACTGGAATTGGGAATTAGGTAACATTAGCATAAAAATGATAGCTGAATCCAAGAAAGCCGATGTATTGTGGCATAGAAAGAGAGGAGACCCCAGGACAGACCCTTGGGGCACAATCGTGGATGGAAAGTGAGACCTGGATGATGGAGCAAAGGAGACTGAGAAGAAATTTTCAGGAGAGGGATATGAGGACAGAGCAGTGGCAGGGAAATCCTGGGAGAAGAAAAAATCTAGAAGGAGAGCGTGGTCAATAGTATAAATTCAGAAAAATCAAAGTCAAGAAGGAAGATTGAGAAAGACAGTTGAATTGGCAAATAAGTTGTTCAATCATTTCCAACTCTTTATGACCCATTTTGGAGTTTTCTTGGCAAAGATACCAAAGTGGTCTGCCATTTCTTTTTTTCTTATTTTATGGAAGAGGAAAATGAGGCCCACATACATGAGATACTTTACTAAAGATTCAGGATTTGAACTCATATCCCATGTCTCCAAGTTTGAGGGGAAAGTTCAGCCCTTTGTTCATCCTCCATCCCCCACCCCTTTCTTGGCCACAGCTCTAGTTGATTGTGGTGGTGGGACTGGCTTATCTGGCTAATTCCTTTACTCCCCTCCTCTCTGTATAAACACAGATTCCAGTCTTCTCAAGGGCATCTTAACCTCCGGTCAATTGGGAGTAGTCCCCCTTACCTCATATGACAAGCCCGGTGGTTTATTGACTTCCTTTTAATGGTGGGGAAAGGGGAGAGACACACTGCTCACCTCCTACTTCACACCAGAGCTGGCAAGGACTCAATGGAAACCTCTGGGCAATAGTTAAGAAAGTGGCTGATTTGGGGTTTTTAATACTCGGTCCTCCTTGCCCTCTTTCTCCTCCCCCACTCCTTCCCTATTGAAGTCCCAAGGATTCTCCTTTTCTCTTTTTTCTTTTTTCCCCTCTAAGTTGGGAGTTCTTAACATGGAATCCTTAGATTCTCATCCCCACCCAAGGGGTTCATGGATAGATTTCAGGGGAACCTTGAACTTTAATTGAAAAAAATCATCTTTATTTTCACTAACCTCCCACTGAAATTTAGTATTTCTTTCAGTTATTCAAAATGATGATTCTGTAAACAGGTCCATGAAACTCCATCAGAGTGTCAAAGGGTTCTATTAAACAAAGTTGGTTAAGAAGCCCTAATTTAAGCAATGGACCAGCTCTTTCGTCAATGAATCCCAGGTCCCAAAAAAACAGTTGCAAGGTAGCTTTGCCAAAACCAATCTGGTAGAAAGTATTTCATTGACTTAGCATTAGCGACACCAGACAATTTAGAAAAATTCCCTGTCCATGATCTTTCTGAGCTTTTTGGTTTTATAATAATTCCCAAAATCCACGCCCAAAAGAAAGCTTTGAGAATTTTTTTGGAGGCAAAAACCCAACCAACACCAGCCTGAACTGTTCCCTGAACTAGAACCAAAGAGGAATAAAAATCTTTCCACAAAGTGAGCTTTGGCCCTGTTTCTCCATTCTCACTCCAAGAACGCCTTTTGGATATCATGTGCTTGCAAGCTATTGATCTCAAAGGACAGTGGCTCTGTCACAGACCCCAGTAAAGGACTCATGGGTCTAGCAGACCTGGTCTGGGCCCAGTCACCCCAGGGAGACATAAATGAGCAGCACTGTAGCAACATCATTCTTTCATTCCAAAGACCAGTCCAACAAAAAAAAGTTAGTTAAAAATTTATAAAATCACCCAAGATGGAGGGGGAAAAATGTTTGGCTACTGCAGAAGCTGGCTGCCTTCAAAACTTATGGCAGGGCTGACTCACCTTCAGTTCATTAGGATGGAAGGGACACTAGTCCTTTTCAGACTGGCATGGAGGACTTTATGAGAGTAGAAAGGGATAGGGAGGTAGGTAGTTGGCACAAAGTGAAACCCATAAAAGGCACGTGGAGCCTTGCTGATGGAAGGGGTGACTGAATTAGGCAACCCTAAGAGTTAGCCTCTATTCCTCAGCTGTCCTCTCACCCTAGTACTTTCTTCAGGGCCTGGGCTTAGAACCTTTCTCTGCCTTTATGGGCCCCTTCTCCCATTGGTGTATTTCCCCTGGGGCTTCCATTTGGGGGAGGGACCCAGTGTAGCCTCATTTCCCACACCATCCCTTCCTCCCAATGACCATCCCCCATCCTTTTCAGTTTCCTCCATTAGAATATAAGCTTCTTGAGAGCAGGCACTGTCTTTCTTTTTGCTTGTACTTACATCCTAGCATGTAGCACAGTAATTGGCACTCAGTAAGTGCTTAATAAATCTTAGTTACCTTGTTTCTTTACTTGGCAGAAACTCTTATTTTGCCTCGCCCCCATTTGTTATGGTGTGTCTTGTTGGATGACCATGTTGAAAATGGACAAGGGAGGAAAGATCATAGCATTATAGGATCACGAATTGAGAACTAGAAGATTCTCATTTTGCAGATGATGAAACTGAGGCACAGAGATATTAATAAGTATCTGGGGAAAAATTTCAACCCAGGTCTTCCTGATTCCAAGTCCAAGTCTATGTCCATTATGTGAAAAAAGGGAAAAGAATACTGGAGGCGGGGTGGTTTAAATTCTGGCTCTGTCACTCCCTGTCTATGTGACCTGGAACAAGTAGGCTCACTGTCTTGGTTTCCTCATCTGTAGAGTGGGGAGGTAGGTAAAGAATCCTTTTTCTCACGAAGCTAACATTTTAATGGGGGAGAAAATATATGTATATATGTATATACACATAGATGTTTATCTTGTAGACAAATATGTCTACTTATATTCAAGGTATATATAGAGAAAGTGGAAGGCAGCCTTAGAGAGACTAGATTCAGAGGGAACTTGAAAAGTCCTCCTGCAGAAGTGGGGTCTGAGCTGAGTGTTGAAGGAAGTCAGGGCAATGAAAAAGATAAGGTGAGAGGGCAGAACATTCTAGGAATGAAGGCTAGCCAGCACCAATGCCTATAGTTAGGAGATGGAGCATTCTGGATAAGGAACAGTAGTTATATCATCAAGCATGTGATGGATAATAAAGTGTATGAGAACTGAAAGGTCCGGTTTATAAAGGGCATTGGCCTTGGAATCAGAAAACCCTGAATTCAAATTATGACTCAAATATTTATTAGCTGTGTGATCTTGGGCAAGTCACTTGACCTCTCTCTGACTCAGTTTCCCATCAGTCATCTAGCTTTTATCAAGTAAATACTGCATGTCAGGCATTGTTGTAAGACCTCAGTTCCCTCATCTGTAAAATGAGGGAGTTTGACTCCAGGGCTTTTAAGTTCTTTTCCAACTCTCAAATTATGAGGCTATGAGGAACCCAGACATAACTATATTCTGTTTTTCACTCCATAATGCTCTGTCCCCATTATACTCATTGTGTGTAATGTGACTAACTGACCCAAGTTACTTATAGAAAGGGGCTTAGACCTTTGATCTTTATTTCTATTGTCCTATCTAGGACCATGTCTTTCTAGGACCATTGGTCTTTATCTAGGACCAGCATACATAAGTACATTGAACAGTATCCATGTGCTTCCTGATTTTCCAGTGCTCCAGTGATAGCCAAGTGAGTTGGCATTTCAGAAGTCATTGTCTTTTACCTGGGGGTAACTGACTGATTAGAAATGCCACTTTCCTCTTACATCTATCTCTGTCTCTATCCAATTCATTGTTGTTTGGTAGTTTTCCAATCATCTCTGATTCTGTGACCCTATTTGGGATTTTCTTGACAAAGATTCCAGGGTGTTTTGCCATTTCCTTCTCCAATTCATTCTACAACTGAGGCATATGGGGTGGAGTGACTTGTCCAGGGTCACACAGCAAATGAATGTCTGAGAACAGAATTGAACTCAGGAAGATGAGGTTTCCCAATTCCAGGCCTGGCTCTGTATCCTTGATATCACCCTGATGCAATGTTCTTTACCCAGTACATCAGCCAATTTGAACTATTAGAAAATGAGCATGCTCTACTGGATTTTTCTCTGGGTTAATTTCTGGAACCTTAGGGGAGCATATACCTGTCATAGGACTGTAGCTTGAGAACTGTAAGAGACCTTAAAGGTAATTTCCCCAAATTTCCTCATTTTACAGAAGAGGAAATAGGCTCAAAGGTCTTCCCCAAGGTCACACAGGGAGCATAGCAGCAAAATCAGGACTTGAACCCAGGACCTCCAACTTCAACTCCAATGTTCTTTACATTGCCTTTTTTGTGCTAGTGACCGACCCATCTGGCAGGCAGCTTTCAAGTTGGCTTGGTGCTTTTTTGGCTCTTTAATTCAGCATGTAGCTCAAGCCAGAAGCAACAATGATGTAAGGTGTGCTGCAAATGGAGGGTGGTTTTCCCACAGATTCTAAGGTTCTCGTGATGCCCCTTCTCCCTGTAGTTGACACTGTACAAGTTGTGTTAAATTCCCCACAAATACATGGATTCCCTGACATTTCTAAATCGAGGCTGCCTCTGCTCTGTCTTTCATCCTCATCTCCCCTTCACCACCTTCTCTGCTGACCCTAGACCTTTATAACATCTACACACTACACTATTACACCTTCTTCTTCTAGTTCCCCATTATGTGTTGTCTTTCCTCTGAGAATGTAAACTCCTTGTGTTTGTATCTCTTGTGCTTGGCCCATTTCATGGTATGTAGTGAGCACTTAATAAATGTATTCTCTCTGTCTCTCTCTTCTCTCTCCCTCTGTCTCTCTCATCACTTAAAGAGATCAGCCTTGCCATCCACACAGGAAACTCCAAGTGGATGGAGAATGTATACTGCCCAGACTATAACAGGAAGTTGGATGGACTGTACATTGAATCATCTCATCAGTACATAAAGCATCCATTTGAACTGTCTTGGGAAGATTCTGAGGATCGCCTGGCAAGATAAGGAGCCAGACACTGATATCCTTGCTCGAGCTGAACTGCCAAGCATTCAAACTATACTTCAGAGGGCACAACTCTGATAGTCTAGCCATGTTGTTTGAATGCAAAATGTACACTTACCAAAAAGATTATTTTATGGAGAACTCACATGGGGCAGGTGATCATATGGTAGTCAGAAGAAGTGATACAAGGGCACTCTCAAGGTCTCTCTCAAGAGCTTTGGATTTACTGTGCGATATGGGAGACACTGGCATAGGACTGCTCAGCATGGTGTGCCCACATCAGAAAAGGTGTTCTCTATGAGCAAAGCAGAATTGAGACAGCATAAAGGAAACGTAGGATGCACAAATTTGGAGTAACAGCTCCAAATATTCACACAGATGATCTGTGCCCAGTCTGTGGTAGAGCATTCTGAGCTTGTATTGGTCTGATTAGCCACAGTTGGGACACACTGAAACTTCACTTTATCATGGTGATGTCATTTTGATCCTCTCTGAAGACAAAGGACAACAACCAACCAAGCAACCAACATAAAGCACGATATGAACTGCATTTCCCAAATCACAGAATTGCAAGTATGAAAGAGACTTCAAAGGCTAGCTAGTCCAAAAAGAAACATGCCAAAAGGTATTCCTTAGAAAGAGTCCCAATTCAGGCTTTTCTTAGGACGACTAGTGAGGGACAGTCTCCTTCTTGCCAAGACAACCTATTCCACTTTGGATCAGATTCCATTACAGGGAAGATTTTCTTGATATCAAGTCCAAATCAACTCTCTTTGTAGCTCCCCCCACCTCATTATGGATGGCTCCATGCACCGGGGTCAAGCAGAACCAACACAATATCCTTTTTGATCTAGAATTGAATAGGACGAGTAGAATGGTTTCAATCACATCTGAGAAACTGGGATACATGTTTACTCTACATGAGTTCCAGATGCCTATTGCTTCCTCCTAATTAATCACCCTGACTCAAGGCACTCCCTTTTCCAGTTCATCCTCCAGCAGTTGCCAAACTGGCGTTCTTAAAGCTCAGGTCCAAACGTGTCATTCCTCTACTCAAGAAGCCCAATGACTCCCTATGTCCCCTAGAATGAAATCAGAACTACTCTATTTGGTATGTAAAACTCTTCACAGTCTTGTTGTACTACATTGAAATGTGTTCTCATGGTTTCCTTTGTACAATATTCCTTATTCTCATCTCTATGATTTTGCATAATCTCTCCTCCATATCTAGAAGGATCTCTCTCATCACCTCTACCTTTTGGAACCCCCTACCTTCCTCTGACTCAGCTCATATGCTATCTTCTTCATGAAGCCCTTTTTGATTCATCCAATTAGACCATCACCCTTTATTTATTTTATGTACACACACACACACACACAAACACACACCTTGTGTAATCACTTACCTGTGAAAATGTTATGTTCCCCTCCCTGTGTAGAATATAAGCTCCTTGAGGGCAGGGACTATCTCATTTTTGTATTCATATCTCAATGTTTGGTTCATAATACCTTAGTAAATGTAGGTTTTTGGTTGATTTTCTTTTTTTCTTACTAGATCTCTGATTTTATTGGAGTAGGAAATGATTGATATAGCAACTCCTTCTATCAGTGTAGAATAGAATATACTCTTTCTCAATCTCATTGTCTTAGAGAATGATGGGTTGATTTTTTAACACCAATATTCTCCTGGTGATGCCACATAGCTATGAATCCCAGAACTCAGTGACTTCATATGAATCTCCATCACAGACCTGTGATCCAGAGTTTAATGGAAAGATTCATGGTGGGAGTAAACAGGTTGCATCCTGTGATTAGCAATGCCTTGTAGAGTAATGCTGTGGCAAAGTCACTAGGCAGGATCTTTATCAACCTATCAAAAAGAGTCTGGCCTCAGAAAAATGAGACTAACTGGATGAGAAGATTAAGGCTATGGTCCCATTGTGTCTGAGGTGGAATGGAAACCTTAGTTTTCCTGACTCCAAGTCTATCCAGTAGTTCACATTCATTGCTTTTTGTAACCTTTTCACCCTGATTTAACCTGTATTTATTTCATCTATGTAGGTAATACCTAGTGTGGAAATACCCTTCACTGATGCAGATTGTCAATTCTCTGCCATTTATAGTCTTAGAGAGTCATCTGCTGCAGGAGGTTGTGATTTTCCTATAAACCCAAAGGCATTATGTACCAGATATAGGACTTGAACTCAAGACTCCCTGACCCCAAGTTTAGCTCCCTAGCCAGCAAGTCATGTTATGTCTCTTTAGATTTAAATGATTAATTGGTTGGACTTACAGGACAGCCCACAACAAGCAGTTATGTACAGGCCTTCTTTGTGAACAGAAGTATAACAGTACGTCCCCCTTAATCCCCTGTCCACCTCAACCCCTCCCTCCAACTCCCCCCAAATGCCTTCCTACAACTCCACCCCCAACCCCTTCCCATCAGCCCACTTGGAGTCTAATCCATGTGAGGGAGATTTTGTTCCACTCTCTATGGCCCCCTCTTCCTGGATTGTTCTGGAAGGGCACCTGATCTGACATGTAAAAGCCCAGGATTTATTCCAAGCTTTAGGTAGAAGGCTGTCATTTTCACCTGAAACTGGTCCAAACTCAGGGCCTTCCTTAGGTTGTAAGAACAACTACTGGCTGAGAAAAGAATGATGTGAAGTTGAGGAGGGGGTGCTTAGTGAAGTCAGGGAGATGGGACCAGTCAGCTTTTGTTTTAATGGTCTGGCTTCAGAGACACTGAAAGCTTGCCAGCACTGCTGTTCAGTCTTGAAGTCTGTGGAGATTCCACAGGGAACTTTAATCCTGAACCTTCAGATCCACTTACCCTCAACTCAAAAAAATATGGAGAGACAGAGAAAGAGAGCGAGAGAGATGGAAAGAGAGAGAGAAGGGAGAGAGACTGAGAGAGACAGAGACAGAAAGAGAAAAAGAGATAGACAGAGTGACTGAGAGACAGAGAGAGGGACACACAGAGAGACAGATATTTACCCCCCACACACACACAATCAGGGATACAGAGACAGAGATAGACAGATAGAGATACATCAGAAAAGAGAGACTAGGAGAGATAGAACCAGACAAGGACAGAGAGAGAAGAGACAAACAGACAGAGCAACAGACAATGTGACAAAGCTAGAGATAGAGAGACAGACAGACAGAAAGAAAGAGAAGAGGAAAGACAGAGGGAAACAGGGACAGAGAGAGAAAGAAGACAGATAAAGAAACAGAGGTAGAGAGAGATACTAAGAGATTAGAAGAGAGAAAGATAGACACAGAGGCAGAGAGAGAAGAGGGGAGAGAAACACACAGAGAGAAACATAGAAAGACAGAGACAGAGAGAACTTGTTGCCCTTTAAGTCTCATGGTCTTTTTCTATTTTCCTCTGTCCCAGGGAGTAGGTATTTTGCCAGTAATGAGAAGAATTGGCAATGAAGTCACCCTCAATCTCATTTCAAAATTCAGAAGCCAAAAATAATGTTAACAGCAAGCAGAGGTGTTGTCCCCACCCAGATGAGGGGACTCCAGCAATTTCCCAATGACCCAATCCATCAATCCATCAGTCAACAAGCCTTTATTAAGCCTTCCTTTCATGCCAGAATCTGTGTTAAGCATTAGGGACACAAAGCCGGTCCAGGAGAGCTGGTCTGTAGAGCCCCATCAGATCTGCAGCTGTAGAGGAAGCAGTTGGGCTGGACAGTGGGTGCAAAGCTTGAAAAGAACCTTCCAAAAGGCAGGAGTCTGCTCAGCCTCCACTGGGGCTCCCAAACTTTGGGTCGTCCTTCTGCAAAATGTCACTTCCATTGCTGCCAACCTCCCTTCAGGTTCTGAAAGTCTGGAATCAGAGAGCAGTGTTCATAGTCATGCGGCTGCTCTGGAACTTCTGCTTGGCTCCTGCTAGTATATATAAAGTCATGGTCACAGCTTTTACAATTACAGCTAGCATTTACATAGCACTTGAAAGCTTGCAAAGTACTCTACGTAAATTATCTCTTACAACTTGTATTGTGTAGATACTCACAACAACCCCAGGAGGTAGGTTCTACAGATGAGTAAACTGAGGCTTAGAAAAATGAAATGACTTGCCTAGGATTGCATGCTAGTGAGTTGCTGAGGTAGGGTCCATAGCCCCATCTATTATATCATCCTGAAAGGGAGCTTAGAGGTAATCTCTTTTTACAGTTGAGAAAATTCAAACTCAGAGAGGGAAGATGACTTTTTATTTTGCTATCATCCCTCCCCCATCTAGAAATTATTCTCTTACTGACTGTGCCTGAAATGCATTCCCTTCTCACTGTAGTCTCTCAAAATCCCTGACTTTTTAAAATTTTTGTCTACTCAAGCACCATTTATGTTCAAAGCCTTTTCTGATTTCCCCTCTACTCAGCTACCAGTACCCTCCATCTCAAAGCTATAATGTATTCATTTATATCTATTCTGTTTGTAAATCTATTTATCGATCTATCCTCTCTCTCTCTCCACTATATATGTGTGTGTATATATATATATATATATATATATATATATACATACATATATACATACATGCATACATATGAATGTTTTCTTCCTTGAGGGTGAGGGAGCTTTATTGGTCTTTGTATACCCAGCCTGACATACTCTAGATGATTGATAAATGTTTGTTGATTGATTAGCTATACATTTTGCCTTTCCTTATATACTCAGCATTTAGCGCAGTGCCTGGAACAATGTTTGTTGCCTTGTTGGTTTGTTTAAATACAACCTGAGTATAGGCTAATTGGTTATGAATATACACTCCCTGTTCCAGATATGGATGGACATTCATTCATTCATTCTCCCTGAAAGGAGAAATCAGAAGGTCAGATCAGTCAAAAATATTAAGTGCCTAGTATGTGTCAGGCAGTATGCTAAAACATGGAGATACAAATGTGAAAATCCTTGCCCTCAAAGCACTTATAATCTAATGGGAAAAGAACACAGAAAAGGAAGCTGAAGAGTGGGTGAAAGGCTGGGGAAGAAGATATACCCCATAAGGGAGCATGGTGGCTTCCGAGGAGTGCAGGTGGTGGGAAATGAAGAGATGGCTGGTCTTGGAGCCCTGGAGGCTTTGGGAGAAGTTTCTTGTTCCACTCTCCAGTCCTCCAGTCA
>CM053773.1:225529529-225551046 GCA_028658325.1 Potorous gilbertii | reverse complement strand
CTGGATATAGGGGAAGGGGCAAGGGCATAAGACAAGAGGGGAAGGTGATGACTATGTGACAGTTCTTCTAAAAGTATACACGAATCGGTATTGCCTAGGTGTTAATTGTTCTGGAGGTTTCAATTCAGTCATTTTTCAGTTGCTTCAGACTCTTCATGACCCCATTTGGGATTTTCTTGGCAAAGATACTGGAGTGATTTGCCATTTCCTTCTCCAGCTCATTTTATAAATGAGGAAACTGAGGCAAACTGGGTTAAGGGACTTGCTGAGAATCACACAGCTGGTAAGTGTCTGAGACTGGATTTGAACTCATCAAGATGAGTCTTTCTGACTCCAGACCTCAAACTCTACCCACTTTTGTCACCTAGCAGCCCTTTCTTTGTCTTTTAATTGACCTCTGTACTGAGGCAGCTAGGAGTACAATGGATAGAACTGCTGATCTGGAATCAGGAAGACCTGAGTTCAAATTCTGCCTCAGACACTTACTAGCTGTATGATCCTGGGCAACTGTCTTAACCCCTGCGTGTCTCAGTTTCCTCAACTATTAAAATGAGGGTAATGATAGCTCCTCTCTCCTAGCGTTGTTGTAAGGATCAAATATGGTAATATTTGTAAAGTCTGGCATAGTGCCCGGCACACTGTAGGTATTAATAGATACTTCCTTCCTCCTTTTTTCCTTCATTCCCACCTCCTTTCCTTCTTTCTTCTCTTCCTTTTCTCTTTCCTTCCCACCCTCCTTCCTCCTTCCTTCCCTATTCCTCCCTCCCTTCTTTCCTCATTATTCCTTCCTTCTCTCCTTTATTCCTCCCTGCCTGCCTCTTTCCTTCCTTTCTTCCTTCCAAATTAAGCAGAAAACCTCCAATATCCTTTCTTCCTTGAATCGCATGAACATTTTTACATTTATTTAATCCAAGTGATAATTTAATATTGCAGAGAATTTTTGTGAGATAAAGTAGCTTTTCATGGGAATCATGTAACTCGACATCCTACATGCATATCAACAGATTAATGCAGTGTTTTGGTAGGACTCCCTTTTCAACCTGAAAGTCAATCTCAGTTCTATTTAAGAAATAAAAATGATTTTAAGACTGGGAAGAAAACTAACAACCCAAAATAATCACCTGTAAAGTACCTTACGGATCTTAAAACACCATATTATGTTATTATTGATGATGATGAAGGAATGTCTTTTTCAGGTTTCTTCTGCCACTATGATAGTTGATGCCTGTCCTGAGTATATTTCTGGGTAGTTCTACCTTCCTTCCTCACCGTGGTAATGGACACACTATACACCATTGTATGCATGTCCTGGAAAGATCTGATGTTCACTGTATAAAAACTATTTAAGTTTTCAGTATAAAAGCAGTTTGAAGCTTAAGGTGGCACTAAGACTTTGGGGACGGCTTCATGGTGGAAGAATACTTTGGTTGATGAGGATGGCAGAAGACATCGCCTTTTTCAGATAATTCCATTTAGGCATAGTTAGTCTGCTATTTGGATTTGCATCATCAAGCTCAAAAAGGACCTTTCAAAATTTACTTCCACTTATTCTCACTTCCTTTTCAAAATCACTTGACACTTTAGAATTGCTTTTGCTATCTTATTCATGATTAAGTAGCACTTTTGGAGTTTAGATGGAGTGTAGCTTTTGGATTCTTAAAGTTTCCCTTCCTCAGGGCTAGGGAGCTCCTCCATGACTAGCCTTTTTTCTTTGCATATAAGCTTTGGAATGAAATCTTTCTTGGAACTACTCTTCAATATAATTTGGACTGAAAATATTGTTGAAAAAAATCACCATGAAGGCCTGGTAAAGTTATATCCAATTTTGTTATGATAGTACCGCGACATAAAAAATATTCATATCATTCATGGCTTGCCCACTTTGATGGGCAGCACCATGCACATCAAAGCATTTCCAGGTGATCAGTTAATAAGCATTTATTAAGCATTTACTGGGACAGGTAGGTGATACAATGACTAGAATGTGGGTCTGGAAGTCAGAAAGATCCAAGTTCAAATAGGGCCTTAGACTGACTAGCTGTGTGACCCTGGATAAGTCACTTAACACTATGTGCTTCAGTTCTCTCACCTGTAAAATGAGCTGGAGAAGGAAATAGCAAAAACCAACCCAGTATCTTTGCCAAGAAATGGCAAGGAAATTCCAAGGAAGTGGCAAAACCACTTTAGTGTCTTAGTCAAGAAAACCCTAAATAAGGTTGGGAAGAGTTGAACACCACGGACAAATGACCGAATATTCATTACTATCATTTAAGACTCTAAGCGGCAAAGCAGATTCTGATCTGAATTGGTGCTGGGAAATTCTCACAGCAAATTCCCTACACCAGCAAAATCACAGGCCCGGTACAAAAATGTTTAATTATTAAGTATCTAATGAGATGCAATAATCCTGGCTGCTGTTCTAATTAGGGAAAGGGTTATCAGAGACAACATTCCCAGGCAAGATTGAAGTGTTCTTTTGGTGGGAATTTCAGGACTTATAGGGGTAACAGTTTGAGTCAGGAAGATCACACAAGTCATTGAACATATTCGGGTCTCAGTTTCCCTATCTGTAAAGTGAGGGGGATGGACTAGATGACCTTTGCTGTTCCTTTCAGCCCTGAATCTATATTCTTAAGGTTGGAGGAAGCAGACTGCATGAGAATTCATGTACCTGTAACTCCTTTCAATTTTGTTCCTCATCACTATTCCATGTCTTCCCCTCAGAGAAATCGCTCCCTCTTTCCCCTCACCTCTCCACTCTCAGCACACACACATACACACACACACACACACACACACACACACACACACACACACAAACTCATCTCCATTCCAGCACCTAATCCTCTAAAGCAGACTCTCTAATGGGGGAGGAGATGGGAGTGTGCAGGAGGCTCAGTATAGAGGGCAAAGGCCATGATCCAGAGATTTCTGGGTCCCTGTGGCTATGTCTCCTGACCTCCTCTCCCTCCCCCTTCAACCAGTTATCTGGAAGGGGTGTCTAATTGAAATTGAAGACCTGCTTAGCTGAGCTCCTACACAGTCTGATCTTAAAATGTGGCTACCACAAAAAAAAAAACTCACTGATGCCTTCAGTCTACAAGAATCTGACAAAGTGATAGATGAGCCCCAAGGCTGTTTCTTTAGGGGCTGGGAGCCAGCTCCTCACTTGGGCTCTGAAGGAAACACTACTCCCAGCATCCTGAGCAGCTTTTGTCTACCCCTCATCCTAACCCATGACAAAGGTACAACGTTAGGTCTCCAATACCCTTAAATAATGATTACAAGAGAAATATCCATTAGCTTTTGATTATGCTCCGACACATGCTAGAAAACAATCTTGCAAATAAACACTTAATGTTACTAGTTCATAGCTTTGCTTGATGTTTGACCATTTCCCCCCCAGAGATGGCACATAGATGTAAGCCATTTATATCATGACACCTATAACTTTGTATGGATAGAGCCCAGGACTTGGGGTCCGGAAGGCATGAGTTCAAATCAAGCTTCAGAAACTTAGTTGTGGAACTAGGTCAATCACTGATCCTCTGCTTGCCTCAATTTCCTCATCTTTAAAATGGAAATAACAACAGCACGTACCTCCCAGGGTTGCTGGGACAACCAATGAGATAATTCTAAAGGTATAATAGAGAACCTGGCACACATAGTAAGCACTATACAAAGGTTGCTACTACCGTCATATCGCAGGGTTGCTGTGAGGATAAAATGGATTATATATATGAAGTATTTTGCAAACCTTAAATGCTGTATGAAGGCTGTAGTAATAGCATTATTAATAATAGCAGCTATTATTACTATAATTTATTTCACCTAGCAGCTCCTTGTGGGCAGGAACCATTTCATCACCCTCTTCATATGACTCGTGTCTAGCTCAATTCCTGGCAACACTGGGTCTTTAATAAATGTTTATTGTTATTGTAGAACTAAAGCATTTTTACTTTAATTTAATAGTGATAGATGCTATGTTTTATACTTGGGTTAAAAAAATCATGTTCACAAGTACAAAGTGGAGGACGTATGGCTAGACAGTAATTCCTCTGAGAAAGATTTGGTGGGGAATTAGGGGACTGCAGGCTCAGAAGGAGTTAACAGTATGTTGTGTCAGCCAAAAGGGTTCATATAATCTCAGGCTGAACGATGTATCTAGTTTCTGATATTTACCAGCTGTGTGGCCATGGGCAAGTCACTGAACCTCTCAGCGTCTTGGTGAGTCTTTATGATTATATGGCACAAGAAAGTTTATTTCATCAGAGAAGGGAATTTCCACATGGAGAGTTCCCTACACTTGTGAAATCTTTAGTCCAGGTTATTATCAGGCTAGGAAAGACTTCATGAGTTAATCATTTTTATTTATATTAACTCAAGTAATAATAAGCTAATATTATTATTAATAGTTAATATTTTTAATAACATTTTAAGACTTACCAAGTACTTTCCACACCACAACCCTGGAAATCAGGGAAGAACAAATACAATTTTCCCGATTTTATTTTTTTAAGATTTTATTCTAAACTCATGTGGGAGGAAAGGTCAATATAGGAAGGAACTGGCTATGTCATGGTGTTATAGACTTGAGGCACAGGAGTTGATTGGAGGAGAGCTTTGTGTTCTGAACTCACCATACAGGTACTAGAGTGAGAAGAGTAGAATGTCCTATGGGCAATAGGCTAGCTGCATGTATGGAGGGAGAGGTGTCTTCAGTCAGGGTGGTGAACAGCTAAAGGGGCAGGGGAGGCTGAAATTCATATAAGGTGGTATGAGGGGGAGTGTGTGTAGTTTGTCCTTCATTCTCGAAGAGGACCATGGCATCAGGAAGGTGATGCCATGTCTTGCAAGCGAATTGGATTAAGTGAGCAGGGCTGTACAAAGTCACCAGCCTTACTTTTTCCTCCAGAGCCATCTGGGTCCAATGGTCAGATATAGGTCAAGATGACTGGAGATACCCCTACCCCACCCCACCCCCAAGAGGGAATCACCCCTGAAGACAAAGTAGGGCATGAGATGGGATGCAGATATGATCTTCACATAAGACCTACAACTCCACTGGGACTTGCCTTATTGATGCTGTGAATTTGTACTCTTTAGGAAGATTGGTGGAGAATGCTTCTATTCACTATTTTAGTAAGAAGTGAGACTTACTTAGATTACTAGGATTTAAGTTTCTTGGGGAAAAAGACTGTTGGGTTTTACTTCATATTCCCAATCACATGAAAAACCAAGCGGATGCTGCCCTGATTTCAACATGGCTTTGGTACCCTTAAAACTTGACCTAAAATATGAATATTTGGGACAGATAGTATGGATATTTGGGCCTGAGATGAATGAGAAGAAAGAAATAAGGCTGGATTGCTTTTGTGGAAATGTAAACTTCTCTTTACCAATCTCAGGTTTCCCATGAAAGCAAAGATCTATCTTTTGAATACCAACATTCTACTCATTCTTCTTTATGGGAAGGGGACATGACTTTGAGGGACAAAAAATGAGTGAAGAATGATGGAGAGATACAGGATAGATGTGAACAGACATTAACCTATGGAGAACTTTGAGAAAAACAGGAGTAAAAGATGTTATAGAGGAATTTTGTGATTGGTGGTCTGGTCATATAAGGAGAGTGACGGATGGCACTTGGGAGAAACTGAGGAAGCTCTCTTTCCAGTCCCTGCTGGTGAAGTTTGGGGAGAACTCAGACAAGAGTTGCACAGGATAGGTTATTATCTTCTCCATTAAAGAAAACTACCAAACTAATGAGATCTCAGGGAGAGAATAAGCATTTATTATAAGCACTGTGAATTCAAATCTTTTTGAGTGTTATAGTATCACCTTTTTCTGTCTTGCGCAGTGTCTGGCATATTTTAGGAACACAATAAATGTTCCTTGATTGAATGATTAATACCCTCATCTGCTTTATAATAAACACACTGTATGTTCAAAAGGTTTATTAGTACCCTTGGTTGTTTGCAGCTGAGTCAATTGAATATTCTGGAGAGAAAGATTGAGACGAGATGGAGAGAAAGGGAGAGAGAGACAGAGAGAGAAACAGACACACATGGAAACAGAAATAAACAGTGACATAGAGATAAAGACAGAGAAAAAGAGAGACAGAGGCAAAGAGAGGAACAGTGAGACACAGACAGAGACATAGTGAAATAGAGAGAGACAGAGAAGGACTGGGTGGGGGAAAATCATGAATCAGAGAAGAGTTATTAATCATCAGGTCTTCCTTGATGCAATTGCTCAAGCATCTCCCCATCCTCAAATGAACTTCTATTTACTGTGAATATATTGTATGGATGGTACTGTGTATAGTGTGTCGATCCTGGAGTCAGGAAGACTCATCTTCCTGAATTCAAATCTGACCTTTAGCTGTGTGACCTTGGACAAGTCCCTTAACCCTGTTTACCTCAGTTTCCTCCTCTGTAGAATGAACTGGAGAAGAAAATGTCAAACCCCTCCAGTTTCTTTGCCAAGAAAACCCCAAATGGAGTCACAAAGAGTGATACAGGACTGAAAGGACTGAACAATGACAAGATCCTAAAGGGGAAAAATATTTCAATGATAACAATAAATTATGAACCAGTTTCCATCACTGATCATCAATCTGAGTGAAATCTACAGCCTCTTGTAATAATGCCTGTTGTACAAGACAGATTACCCTTTTTTTGTGATAAAAAATTGCTGAAAAAGATACCTTTTTAAAAAACTACTAAATACTCCATGTCCTAGTTCACCTGCAGCATTTTACATCTGGTGAAGCTTAAGCCAAAGTTTTGGCTGGCAGCTTCTCCCCTAAGAGATGACCTATTTTTATAAAATGTTTAAACACGCAAAGTAGATTACAAAGTTATTTAGGATGATCCTAGGATCATGGGATCATAGAACTAGGGCTGGAAGGAACATTAGAAGTCATCTAGACCAACTCCTTATTTAAAAATATATGTATATATGTATGTGTATGTATAGCAAAAATCCCCTTTCTGTGTTTGTCCCACCTCCTTCATCCCTGCTGAAAAAAGAAGCAAAACCCTTGTGACAAATATATATAGTGAGCCAAAACAAATTCCCACATTTAACATGTTAAAAAAAATCCAACAATAACTTCACATACTTGAATCTGCATTCTGAGTCTACCAACTCTCTGCCAGGTCATGAGTAGCATGTTCCATCATGGGTCCTCAGGAATTGTACCAACCACTCTCATTTTACAGAGGAGGGATCTGGGACTCAGCTTGGTGACTGACCCAAGATCACACAGGTAGCAAGCGTCAAAGACAAAATTGGGAACCCATAGCTAGTGGGCAAATAATGGTAAATGTAAATAGAATATAAATTTCTTGAAGGCAGGGCCTGATTCATTTTTTGTGTTTCTCAAATACTTAGCACAATGCCTGGTATGTAGTAGGTGGTAAATAAAAACTAGTTAAATTGAATTGATCTAATGGAAAGATGACCAATAACTTCAGTAACTGATGCTATAAATCTGGCTTCAGACATTTACTAGCCGTGTGACTCTGGCCAAGTCACTTCACCCTGTTTGCCTCAGTTTCCCCATCTGTAAAATGAGCTGGAGAAGGAAATGATAAATCACTCCAAGATCTCTGCCAAGAAACTCCAAAGAGGTCACAAAGAGTCGGACAGAACTTAAAAATTGTTGAACAACATTTTTGTTGTTCTCATTCTTGTCCAGGACCCCAAGATACTACACATCTTTGTTGGGTCTTTGCATTGGGGCACAGGGAAAAAACAAAGCAAGACGCCTGGGCAATGAGCCCATCAGTCATGCCTTAATGTGTCACAATGCATTGGAGGGTATGACAAGTTTCAGGACCCTGTTAAAATATGATTGGTAAAATTGATGAAAACCATGTTTCAGATCCTTAGTAAAAATTTAGGCTTAGTAAAATCCCAGGGGCTGGGTTTCTCCTCTCTTCTAGGCTAGCATAGTCAGTTCTCTGGAGGCACCACACCATCCTTCTCCAAATGTAAGGATTCAACAAGTGTTATTTTCTGGAAGTATCCGGGTGAAATAGATAACAGGTTGGCATTTCTGTCTGTCTCAAGTCTCTTGCTCAGAATCAATAAGGGTTGCCCAGTCCTGTCTCTTCATAGCTTGGAGGGTAGTGAGTGGGGGTTGGGGTGGCAGGAGTAGGGAGGAAAAGCAAAGCATTACCTTGGCTAAATAATACTCCAGGCTAAGTAGAATCATCTGCCCTGGAAGATTCTCTGGGAGAGGTACAGTTCAATGCTTGTCAGGCCAGGATATTAAATTAAGCAATTTTCATCAGATAACACGTCTTCTGGCTCCTGTAAAACGTCCCACAAATCGGTGAACTCGTAAGTCAGGCTGATTGAAAGTGACCTGCTAATCCATTTCACTTTGTAGGTAAGCAGTGGGATAGCTGGGAACTCATTCCTCCCAAACCCCTTATGCACCCCTCCCCTTTCCTTGAGCAGGCTCTGGAGCCTTGAGGCGTGGGGAAGGGGGCCTCTAGCTGAGATTCTCCATCACTCCTGGGGTTAGCCTATTCATGGGTTTCCTGAGATTGCAGAAATGACATCTCTAACTTCTGGTGAAGCAAAACCAGCCCCAGTGGAACAGTGAAGGGTCCTGACGTTTGTTTATTCTCTTTCCATCCCACCCCTATTTATGCTTCCTCAGATCCCCAACTCCATATAAGACTCTTGTGACCTTTTCCTGACCTTCTTGTCCCCATCAAAACTTACCTGACCCTCTCCCTTGGCCTTAGGGCCTTACCCTTTCTTAGGGTTAATCTAAAAAACTAATCCTTGCTAATATAGTCGTAGTAGATACTAATGGGTTAACATGTTAACCTGTTCCAGATAATATACTTTCAATTTAACAGAGACATTCAATGCCTTATCCCAGAGCTAACATCCTTTATTTTTTCTCTAGACCTGTGATTTTGTACATGTAGAGAACTCTAAAACACAGGACAACCGTTGTAGAGATGGAAGATACTCTAGAGATTGTCACATTCACTTTTCCAGACGAGAAAACTGAGGATTTGATGGATTACGATTTGCCTAGCATTACACAGCTACTAAGTATCGGAGGCGGGATTTGAATCTACATCTTCTTGACTGAATCCTGTACTCTATCCAGGACACCAAGCTGCCTCCAAGACGCTATTGGTTAGATGGGAAGGGAGATGAGCTTGGTGTCATGAGATGCCAAAGGTTTGAATCTATCATAGCTCAGAGTGATCCTAGACAAGGCACTCAACTTCAGTTTTCCCATCTGTAAAATGAGGAAACTGGCCTATAGGGGCTTTGAGGTCCCTTTCCTATCCACATCTATGCTTCTATGATCCTATGGATCACAGAAAACTTTTCCCACTAATGTATATTGTCAGCTTTTCTGTCATCGCAATTCAGTGAGTTACTGGTTTTTCTTGAGTGACTAGATGAGATGCCCACGATCACAAGGCTTAAATGTGTCAGAGGCATTTAGGGTTTTCCTGACCCCAAGGTCCAACACTCATTCACTCTACTGCACTGTCTCTGACTAGGGAGGACTAATGGTGGTAGCTAGACAGTCATCCAAATTTGGACACCACTGAAAAGCAACCAAATAACAGAAGGTAATATTGACTCATGATATCACAACAACCTTCTAAGGTAAGTGTGATTAATATCTCTACTTTACAGCTGAGGAAACAGAGGCAGGCAAAGGTGAAGTGACTTGCCCAGGGTCTACAGCTTATAAGTGCCTGAGACTGGATTTGAACTCAGGTATTCCTGATTTCAGGCCCCGAGCTCTATCCACTGGCCCACCAGCTACCTTGAAGAAAACATGACTTTGCGTGCAGTTGCCCCGTCTTTCACTGCATGAGGCCAGTAGCGATGGAGTGATAACATTCCTGTCCTGATACTGCTTTCTAAATCAATCAATTGATCGATCAGTACACTTACAATGTGCCCTATACACGGGAGACAAAGAAATGAAACAGTCCCTGCTCTTAAGAAGTTTATTTTCCATCAGAGGAGATAACATGTATATAACTATGCACACAACATGTAAGGAAGATACATGTTAAATGTTTGAAGATAGGGCAATGGCAGCCAGAAAGATGATGTAAATATGTTCTTGTTTCTCCTTCACTAGAGACTAGCTCCTTGGGAGAAGGTCTTGTCTCATTCTTTGTACTTGTATCCCCAGAACATAGCATGGTTCCAGGCATTTAGTAGGTGCTTATTAAATACTTGTTGATTGATACAAATATAACCAGTTATTTTTATTTTATAAATGATAAAATACAGTGCAACTTTAGAGTCATAAAAGATGATATAAAAGCTGGAAGGGGCCTCAGAATAGGAGATGTCAGGGCTGAGAGGGACCTTAGAACAGGGAATATCAGAGGTATGAGGTTACCCTTAGAACATGAAAGATCAGAATTGTCAGAGACCTGAGAAACTATCTAGCTCAACCCAGTCTTTCTCTTTCCAATTCACAGGGGAGATAGATCTTAAGTTTGACCTTGAGAAATAGGTAAGTTCAGAGAAAGTAAAGAAGGGAGTGGTGGTTCAGGGAGCAGCCTGAATAAGGGCAAAGGAACAGAGGAGGAGTTTTAGGGAATCGCCAGGATGAAGAATGTAGAGAAGCCACTTAAACTAGGAGGTCAGACAAAAGCTGGTATTCTCACCAGGAAAGCATGACGGCTTTGAGGACACATGCCCCAAATAAACAGTGCTAAAACTAATCAGAAAGTGAATTTTCAGCCATGAGGAGCAGAGGGCCTGAGTTTAAATCTCATCCTGGTGATTTACCAGCTGTGTGGCCAACACACACACACACACACACACACACACATACACACACACACCAAATTGTCTCAAACACTTACTAGTTGTATGACCCTGGGCAAGTTAATTTACTTCCACTATCAGTTTCTTTATCTATAAAAAGATACCAATAAAAACATCCTCTTCCCAGGTTATTGTATCAAATGAGATAAGATATATATATATATATATATATACATACATATATATATATATATATATATGTATATATAATGCTTTGCAAACCTCTAAACCTGGAGAGGGGAACCCATAGCCTCGAGGCCACATGTGGCCCTCTCTCTAGGTCCTTAAGGGTAGTCTTTTGACAGGACCCAAACTTCCCAGAACAGGATTTGTCAGTCAGGTTTCTCACTCCTGCTCTAAACCTTACATAAATACTAGCAATTATTATTAATAAGTGACAGAGGTCAGATTTGACCCTTGGTCTTTTGACTCGAAGATCAGTACTCTAATCCCTATACCATAAACCTCTCTGATTCTTAGTTTTCTAGTCTATAATACTGTATACAGGCTGTCCCCAAAATCTTAGTGCAGTTTTAAACTACTAAGTCTTAAAACTGCACCAAGACTTTTGGGACACCCTGTCTAAGAATGTTGCTGCTCTCCTCTTCCCTTGGAACTCAGAAGCAGAGAGGATGCTGGAGGCCTATGGGTCATTCTCAGGTTCCTCTCAGCTGCCCAGCGGAGCCTCAGGTCACAGCTGCACAGGGCTTCATCCCCCTCAGCTGCCAAAGAGCCGTGGGAGAGAAGGTTATACAGCTGAGTAGGGCTTGCTGGGGTTTTCCTGCTGGAGGTGCCTGATGCTTTCTGGAAGCTCTCCACCAGTCTCCTGGGATTTTTCTCTGGCTTTGATCTTGAGGATGGACCAGAAGAAGAGTCACTGGAATCAGGCAGAGGTGATCTGGGTATCAAGAAAGATGTGGTGTGGAGGGGTGGGAATGGAGCATGGAGAAACAGAAATGAGGAAGCAAATCTCCTGGACAATTTGAACAGGATCATTAATCAAATATGAAATGTAATCTGAGTAATTAAATGGAAGTTAGAACTGGAAGAGACATTATATACCATCTGTTCCAGCCCCTGAATTTTCTTTTTATTTGAACTTTGGCTAATAAGCCCATTTTAATTTATTTTTAATTTTAAAATGTTACTCTTTTTTTTGTTTTTAAAATCTTTCATTTCCAAACGTTCCCTTCCCCACACCCTTGCCCAGAGAATCAACCCTTATAGCAAAGAATATAAAAGGAATACAGTAAAACAAACCAAAACATAGAATCTAGGTGATAGTGTATGTAATATTCCTCCCATGTAGTCCTCCACCTCTGCCAAGAAGGAAAGGAGGTTCACTTTTTCATCTCTTCTTTATGTTCATTGTAATCACTAAGCTTTCAGGTTTTATTGTCTATAGTTTTCTTTCCATCTTGTATTTCAGTAGCTATTGTATGTGTTGTTTTCCTTGTTCTGCGCCATTTGCTTTCAATTCATCTATGTCTTCTTAGACTTTTCTGAATTCTTCATCACCATTGTTTCTTTCATTGACGTAGTGTCTTGTTTCATTATTGTTTAGTTGTTTCAATCCTCTCCAACTCTTTGTAACCCCATTTGGGGTTTTCTTAGCAGAGACACTGAAGTGGTTTGCCATTTCCTTTTCCAGTTCATTTTACATATGAGGAAACTGAGGCAAGCAGGGTGAAGTGATTTGCCCAGGGTCACACAGCTAGTGAGGATGGATTTGAACTCAGATCTTCCTGCCTCTAGGTCCAGCCCATTGCACAACCTACCTGTCCTTCATTCATGGACCATCATTTGTTTATGTTTTATCAATGTTTCTTTTTTAAATTTTAAGTTATAGTTACGCCTTTTGATTCTTGTTACAATCTAATGTCTACTTAATAGCCCAATCTAGCCTAATCTAATATCCATTTCCTGATTCTCTTTCTTTCCTTGTCACAAAGAAAACAGTAAAGCAAAGATGACTGACAGGTAGAACAGCTCCTATATTAAAGCATGTGCTCTGGTCAGTTTCAACCAGCTTGAGAGAGTTGATTGTTAAATTTTCAATGTGAATATTTATGCCTTGGAAACTGGCAAAACAGACAAATTGGAACAAGGAAAAGCACATAACTTTCATTCTGGACTCCCTGGGCACAACATCGGAGCAGTGCCCATTTTTTGCTAGTTCTGAACAAGGGAAGAACATTTAGGGGGGTGGAAAGGGGCTGTGGAAGATAGAAGAAACCCAGAATTTTCCAGCTCTTGCCTCCCACCAGATGCACTTGAAAAGTGGTTGTCTTGTGCTGGCCTGATACTTCCAGGGAGGAGGGACCCACCGTTTCTAGAGGTAGCCCATTCCACTCTGGGTCAGCTTTCATTGATCAGAAGTTTTTTCTGACATTAAGTTTCAATTGATCTCTTTGCCATTTTCTTCTCTTGCCTGGTTCTGCCCTCTGAGGACAACTAGACAAAGGACACTGTTCTCTATGTCTTATTATGTCTTCTCTCCTCTGGGGTAAACATACCCAACTTCTTCGTCCAGTCCTAGTGTGAAATATACTGACAACCTCTCCCCATCTTCCTCTGGATGGCCTCCGACTTCTTAGTATCTTTTCTAAACTGTGGTGCCTAGCACTGACCTGAGTGATCTATCTGTGGTCTGACCAGGGCAGAGAGTACAGTGGGCATGTCAATCTCAAGCCACAATTACTTATTAAGCACCTGTTGTGTACCAGTGCTCAGTGCTGGGGATACAAAAAAGGCAAAAGCTCAATTCTTGCTCCCAAGGAACCCACAATGTAATAGAAGAGATAACGTATAAATCACCATGTACAAACAAAATATATACAGGATAAATTGATACATAGAAGATACATAGATGCATCCATACAAGATACAAGCTATATCCTCTGATGGAAGGAAACCTTAGGTAACCTATTCTACCCCATTTAATGCTGTCCACGATGCCATGGACTTTTAATACTTTAGGACTGAAGACCATTTTGTATTTTTCCTTGTTTAACAGGTTACTACTTAGAGATGGGATTTTTAACCTAGGGGCCTATGAACTTGTATGATAAAAAGTTACATCTTCATTTTTATTGACTACTAATTGAAATTTAGCATATCTTTCAATTATTTTTAAAATTAATTAATTTATTTTTGGTTTTCAACATTCACTTCCATAAGTTTTAAGCTTTTTCCCCTCCCTGCCTTTCCCCTTCCCCAAGAGGGCATGCAATCTGATATAGATTTACATATACATTCCTTTTAAACATATTTTCATATTAGTCATGTTGTATAGAAGAATTAGAATTAGAACAAATGAGAGGAACTATGAGAAAGAAAAGTATTCAGACTCCATAGTTCTTTCTCTGGATGTGGATGCAATCTTCTATCATGTGTCCTTTGGAATTGTTTTAGGAACTTGTATTAATGAGAAGGGCTGAGTCTATCAACCCTTCAATTATTTAAAAATATGATTACTGAGAAAGGGTTCACAGGCTTCACCAGACTGCTATCAAAGGGGTGCCGGACACATGAAAAGGTTAAGAACCCCCAACTTTACGGGAATGTCATCGGCTGGGTCAATTCTAAGGATTTATGAAAGGAAATGGATGAAAGGAGCATAGGGTGAAGAGGTGTGGATGGATTCAAATCTGTACTGGTGGAGGGAATATGTACCACAGTAAGATCATAGATTCACTGAAGTATCCAGGTATTTGAGGGAGGGAATGTTATAGTAAAATGAGTCATAGAGTGAGTGTTTCCTTGCTGCTCATTAAGGAAGTCATGCACTAACCTGGGCTAGCAATATACTTCTAACGTCTCAATTCTCATCTGCAAAATGGGAGTAAACATGTCAACTCTACCTTTCTCATAAGGAAATTTTAGGATCAAATGAGACAATATGTTCAAAAGTCCTTACACATAAAACCACCCCCAAAGACAATTTCACAGCCCTTTCAAGTTTATGAAGTACATTCCAAAACAGTTTTCTCATCCGAGACTCACAAAAGCAAGCCTGATGCTTTAAGAGGAAAGAATGAAGAAAGAGAATAAGTATTTTTAGAGCACTTAAAATGTGCCTGGTACTTTGTTAAGTACTTTACAGCTTTACAAATATGATCTCATTTTATGCTCACAACAACCCTGGGGGTAGGTGCTGTTTTTTTTTTACAGATGGAGAAACCAAGGCAGCTAGAGATGAAGTGACTTTCTCAGGGTCATACAACTTTTTATGTCTCTTAGGTCTTTCTGATTCTAAGTCCAGTGTTCCATCCATTGTACTACCCAGCTGGAGGAACTGAGGATCAGAGAAATTCAATAACTTATCTGATTATTTATTGTTGTTATGATATATGATATATTGCTATATGATATTTATTATTACACATCATTATTATCAACTTGTTGCTCTAAATTTCAATGACAGGATTTGAATGAGGTCTTCAGTAAAAGGGCTCAGAGGTTCTTGAGGATAGGAGTTGTTTAATTTTAGCTTTTTTATTTCCAGTGCCTAGTAAAGAGCTCTTTACTAGGCACTGGAAATAAAAAAATTTGATAAAGATAAGCATAAAGGTTTGCACCTAAGTAAAAATAATATTAATTAAGCCTATCAGTTCTGTGTCATCTGAGAGTTGGATAAGAATACCATCACCGATATAAATGTTAAACTTGGTTGATTGCCCTTTGTCTTTGAAGAGGACCAAAATGACATCACCATTGTAAAGTGAAATTTCACTGAATCTGACTGTGGCTGATCAGACCAATATAAGGTTAGAATGCTCTACCACAGGCTGGGTACAGATAATCTGTATGAATATTTGGGGTGGATATCCCAAATTTGCTCATCCTGCATTTACTTTGTGCTGTCTCAATTCTGCTTTGCTCAAAGAGCACAGCACCTTTTCTTATGTGGGCATGCCATGCTGAGCAGTCCTGTGCTAGTGTCTCCCATGTTGCACAGTCAAATCCAAAGTTCTTGAGAGAGACCTTGAGAGTGTCCTTGTATCATTTCTTCTGGCTACCATGTGATTGCCTGCCCCATGCAAGTTCTCCATAAAATAGTCTTTTTGGCAAGTATACATTTTACATTCGAATAACATGGCCAGCCCATAGGAATTGCACTCTCTGAAGCATAGTTTCAATACTTGCAGTTCAGCTCGAGCAGTGTCTGGTGCCTTATTATGCTAGGTGATCCTCAGAATCTTCCTAAGACAGTTCAAAGGGAAGTGATTCAATTTCCTATCATGGCACTGGTAGACTGTCCATGTTTCATAAACATATAACAATGAAGTCAGCACAACAGCTCTGTAGACCTTCAGTTTGGTAGTCAGTCTAATACCTCTTCTCTCCCAAACCTTTCTTTGGAGGCTCCCAAACACTGAGCTAGCTCTGGCAATGCATGCACCAACCTCATCGTCAATGTTCACATCCCTGGAAAGTATACTATAAAGGTAAGTTAACCCTTAATGTTGGGATGTAGGGTGTGTTTAGGGAAGATCAATACTTTTGGTGTGATGACTGGGGAGCCCTTTTGGGGCTCTTTTCACCTTTGGTGTCCACCTAACTCTCACCTGTGGCTCCAAGAAGCTACACCATGCCCGGTGGCCACACCCCGGCAAACCATTTAGGCAGATGGACCAAACCAGGTTGAGGGTAACACGTGAAGACTTCATCTGGTGGAATGGGTGGATGAGAACAATTTGTTCCAATGGCTATGAAGGCAAATGAAGCAGGCGATGTGGAGCACTTAAAGCTTGGTTAGACACCAAAGACACCAAGGTCATTCACTGTATCCTGAGCCATTGCCAGTTGTCTTGACTCTGTCCTGCTCAGGAGGAGAGAGTGAGGCTGACAACTTCATGCAACTCTGCCTCACTTAAATCCAATTTACACATGAATCAATAAAAAAAAACACTTAATGTTTGATTGAATTGAATTCTTGACTACAAGCTCAGGAATCTTGCCATTTACATGGAAAATGATTCCTAATGGACTCAAGACTCAGGTGAAGTCCTTCTCTGGTGATCTATTGTGGGGTCAAGGTTACAGTAACTTCTCTCCTTTTAATTTAATTTATATTTTAACTTTTTATTTCTATAAATCTATATTTTTCTCTTCTTCTGGCTCCCAACTGCATTTCAACAGCAATGACAATAGAATAAAAAAAAGCCTCAAAAAAAAGCATGCAGTTGGTCCAGAAAGACAAATTCCCACATTGGTCATGTCCAAAAATGTCTCTTTTTTTAAGTCTTTCCTTTCTCTAGCAGTATCCTATGGTTCTGACTTGGATTTAGGAAGACCTCAGTTCAAATCCTTCTCCTTGATATGCCAATCAAGAAATTCATCTATAAGTATCTATAAAACACCTACTATGTGTCAGCTACTAGTCTAGGTTCTGGGCATACAAAGAAAAAAAAGTGAAATATTTCCTTGCTTGAAGGAAATTCAATTCTTTTTTATTCTTTAAGAGGAAACAGTATGTCTGCATATACACATACAGAAACTATGCAAATTACATACAATGTGTTTTTTTTTCAGGGAGGAGGTACTAGCAGTCCCTGTAGAGGTAACCTTGATATTGACCTTTGAAGGAGAATATGAATTCTAAAAGGCAGAGATGAGGATGCAATTCATGCTAGACATGAGGGAATAGTCCATGAAGAGGTGAGGAGGGAGGGATAGAGTCTACTGTAGGAGTATACTGGAACAAGCTATACATACATACACACATACTGTAGAAGTGTGCCGAAAACAACTATACACACACACACATACACACACTCTATAGAAACATGATGGAATCAGCTATACAGACACAGATATGTGTTTGTTGTTGTTCAGTCATTTCATTCACGTTTGACTCTCCATGACCTCATTTGATGTTTTCTTGGCAGAGATACTGGAGTGGTTTGCCATTTCCTTCACTAACTCATTGTATATATGGGGAAACTGAGGCAAACAGGGTAAAGTGACTTGCCCAGGGTCACACAGTGAACAAGTGTCTGAGGCCAGATTTGAACTCAGATCTTCATGACTTCAGACCTGGCATTTAGCCATGGCACCACCAGCTTGGCATTTGTGTGGAGAATGGATAGAAAAGGGTAGAAATTTAGGCTTATAGACTTAGAACTAAAAGGGACCTCACAGTCCAACTAGGTCAACTTTCTTGTTTTATTTATGAAGAAACTGAGGCCTGGGAATTGAAATGTATTGATAAACTGGGTAACAAACCCCAGAGAGGGAATTTGAACCCAGATCCTCTGATTCTGGAGCTTTTCCCACCATAACCCCTACTGCATCATCATGTGACTTGAGAAGGGGAGACCAATTGGAAAGTTTTGAATTACTTGATATTATAGGAGTAGCATGGCTTCATTCTAGTTGATCTAAACCATCTTCCTCCTTGTGTGAACATGGAGAAATCAGATTCTCTCTTTGAACCTCAGTTTCCTCAGCTGTAGAATGGGAATCACAATACCTGTAGTACCTACCTTGCAGGATTGTTGGGGGCTCTTATGTAAAGAAAGCACCTTCCAAGTGGCACAGAAATATGGTTGTTATCACTCATTAAAGGCTTCTGAATTTCCCATAGACATCTCATCTGTATCACTTTCCCCCTTTGAAAACAGACCAACATACCCCCTCTCTGTCTGGTAGGTCTCAGCTGGAGGCAGAATCTTCCCACTCAAAGCACTTCTTCTTTTAAAATACTTTGGAAGCATCTCAAACAAAAGAACCCCCACAAAGGCATTTAGAAAACGTGCATCTTGTTGAACCTGACAGCCCATGAAATCATCATCCAGGTTTGCATTTTATTTCTCCTCCCTTCCCCCTCCAATTTCAGAAAAATATGGAGCCAAATCCAAACCATAATGTGTTCAGTCCTGCTGTATTTCTGCACAAATAGAAGGAGTCTGGTTGGGTCCTGCAGAGCATCCGCTGTTCATAATTTCTTTTTTCCTGGGGGATATAGTTTGCCAAATGTCAATAATTTTGGCAGGAAGCCCTTGTTTTCATTTTAATCTGCAAATGTCCCTCCTGTGAACGATGACCCTGCCCTGATCTGGGGATCATGGGGGAAATTGGGGGAAGCACAAATATGGAATACAGGCACTCAGGGGAAGACAGAGCTTGAAGGGGTCACTTTCAAGTTTGGTTCATGAAAAAGTCATTTTCCTTCCTTCTCCTGGTTTCTAGTAAACCTGGGATGACTTAACACTTCTATCCATGACTCTTCTAAGGGCTTTGCTTTTCTTAACGCAAAGCCCTAGAGAGGTACAAGGTTAGCAATCTATAACTCTGGGATATTTCTTATTCTATAAATCCCCAGCAGGACTTAGCACAAAATTCAATGCTCTAATGGGACTCAACCACGGCGGGTGGAATTGGGGGGGGGTGCCTGAATCTGTTGGCCAATCACCAGACCTCCATGTGACTCTCTGTTAGGATGAGGTCACCACTCATCTTTGTTGATCCATCCTCACATCTTTTCATAAAAGACTACCCAATGCGCTCGTTTTCTCCTGACATCACAAAAATGTTAATGGACCCCCTTGGGTGGATCATGAGTAATCCCTGACTCTCATCATGTGGCCAACCAATATTTTGTTGTCATTTGTTTCTTTGATGATATTCATTCCTCCTTTGTATTCCCCTGCTTGTCTTATTACACAGCTGCCTATGTCTAGCATGAACCTCCCCACTGCCCTCAGTCCCTAAAAGTCACCCTCAGCTCAGCCCTTTGGAGACTCTGATATCACAGACCTTACAGCAACACATCTGTGTAAGACAAGTGATGATAAAAAACAATGGATCTTCATTTCAGGCAGAAGTTTGAGTCAGTGAAAGAACTTTGAGTTTCCAAAAGCCAACCAGCCTTCTCTCCTCACCCTTTTCGACTTTGAACCCAACTCATCTATTTGCAATGTCTGTCCAATATACTAATATACATACATTACGTGCATATATGCATACACATACATAGATGAAAACATATAAAACTACATGTACATAATATATGTTACATATAACATGGTATATGATGTGTAATACAAAACATATACATACATATATACATTTATATGTATATATACATATATATAAAACTATAGATGAACATACACATACATTTCTGTATTTGATCCTTCCAGCAATTCATAATCTGCCCCCTTCCTATCCTAGTTTTCCTTTCTTTATGTGTTATCTTCTCCTTTTTTGAATGTAAGCTTCTTGAAGGGAGGGATTTTCCCCCCTTTTTCTTCATATCCTAAGCCCTTAGCATTAATGTCTGGAATGTAGTAGGTGCTTAATGAATGTTTATTGACTAATATCCCAAGTACTTGTCTGGTGCATAGTAGGTGCTAAATAAATGTTTATTGATTGGTTGACACTCCAAACACTTAGCATAATGCCTGGCACATAGTAGGTGCTTGATAAATGTTTATTGATGGACCTCTCAAGCACTTAGCACAGTGCCTAGCACATTGTAAAGGCTTAATGAATACTTGATTTATTGGTTGAGTGTTGTATATATCCACTTAGAGTTTGGACAATGAACACTTCCTCAGCATAATTTCGTTTTGTGTAGGTGGTGATAATGGATCCTGTTTAGAGAGCTCTTCTGTATTCTGGAGACTAGTTGCAGGTGACATTACAATGATTTCCTCAGGTCCCAGTACACTGCAGAGCTTTGCACATAGTGATCAGTGAGCAAGCATGCATTAAGAAATTAGTATATGCCAGAGATTGTGCTGTGTTGGGAATACAGAGAAAGGCAATGGTACTTGTCTTTATGGACATCACATTCCAATGGGGAAGACAATATGCAAGTACTTTTTAAAAAGTTTAAAAAAAATAAAAGAACTGGTGATTTTTTTCTTTACTCTGAATATTTGTTAGACAAGTTTATGTAATACAGATCTGAAACTGTAGGGACCTATATGGAGCACAGGTAAAGAATCGTACTCTGGTCGTACTCTGGTTCATGTCAAAAACAATGAAGAATAAATCTAAGAATTGTGCTTTTGGTTATACCTTCATTCCCAACCTCTTTATTTAAATTAATACTTCCTGGGAATGCCAGGGAAACCCAAAGCTTCACTTAGTTCCATAGGTAATTTCTTACTCCACTTCTTTTTAATGGTAGAAAAATACTGTCAAATTGTAGTTTGAGTAAAGATCAATCTAGGGCTGAAAGGGACCTAAAAGTCAAGACCATCCTCTTTATTTTACAAAAAAGGAAAATGAAGCCCAGTGAGCCTTAGTGGAGAAAGAAAATGAGAGAGGGAGGGGAGGGAGGGAAGGAAAGGGGGAGAGGGGGAGGGGGAGGGAGGGAGAGGATCATCTTGTAGACATAGTGGAGAAAGTTTCAAGGTTACTCTCTTAGAGGAATGAAGACATGGCTGACCTGGGCATACTCCTTGAAACAAAGATTCTGGGAGGAAAGGGCTCCAGGGATGGAATGTGTGAGAAGGTTGCTGCTGTTACATGGTACACAAAGTCCAGAGTCCCAGGGATAGCGCCCAAAGAAGAAAACCTTAAAAATTCAACATTTGTACCTTTTCTTTTGTTTACAGAAAGTGTGAAGTGGATACTAACAGTTGTAATGATCATTAGTTTTTAGTCTGGGTTATTTACTTCTTTCCCTAGACATATGTATATTTACACACATATA
>CM053773.1:225509401-225529029 GCA_028658325.1 Potorous gilbertii | reverse complement strand
CTTAGAGATCATGCAATACAAATCTCTTCACTGGACAGAAGAGGCACCAGGATGAGTCTAGAGCATGGAATCTGAGAGCCAGGAGAGGAATCTTGAAATATAGAATGTGAGGGCTGGTAGGGACTCCAGAACACAGCATGTCAGAGCTCTGAAAGGGGCTTTAGGATTGAAAATGTTAGAACTGATTGGAATCCTAGAACTGGAACAAAAAAGTTGGGAGGGACCTTACAACAGGGGATGTGAGAGCTGGGAGAGACATTAGAACAGAGAATGTGAGAGCTGGGAGAGACCTTGGAACAGAGGATGTGAGAGCTGGGAGAGACCTTGGAACAGAGGATGTGAGAGCTGGGAGAGACCTTAGAACAGAGAATGTGAGAGCTGGGAGAGACCTTGGAACAGAGAATGAAAGAGCTGGGAGAGAGAGAATGTGAGAGCTGGGAGAGACCTTAGAACAGAGGATGTGAGAGCTGGGAGAGGACTAAGGCCACAAAACAACAATGATCACTTGTATTTCTATAACTCTTTAAGATTTGCAAATCTTGGGAAGCTTAGACCATGAGCTCCTTGAAGGCTTGGATTGTCATTTTCCTTTCTTTGTATCCCCATCGATTAGCACATTGTCTGTCACATTTATCATGGTTCAGTAATTTTTCAGTCATGTCTGACTCCTTGTGACCCCTTTTGAGGTTTTCTTGGCAAAGACTCTAGAGTGATTTGCTATTTCCTTCTCTACCTCATTTTACAGATGAGGAAGCTGAGGCAACCAGCATTAAGTGACTTGCCCAGGGTCACACAACTAGTGAGTGTCTCAGGCCAGGTTTGATCAGTCATCCTGACTTCAGACCAAGCATTCTATTCACTTCCCCACCTACTTGCCCCATCTGACATGTGGCAGATACGTAATAAATGTTAGTTGACTGACTGAAGTATCATTACCCCCATTTTATAGAAGAAGAAATTGAGGTGGAGAAAGGTTAAATGACATGTCCAGGGTCACACAACACATGAAAGCTTTACGTTGGCTTCTAGGTGGGGCAATATATAGATCATCAGGTGTAGAGTGGGGAAGACCAAGTTCAAATCCAGCCTCATATACTTCCTAGTTGTATGACCCTGACTTAACTTTCATCTGCCTTAATTTCCTCATCTGTCAAATGGATATAATAATAGCAACCACTTCCAAGGATTATGAGGATCAAATTACATCAAGATTACGAAGTGCTGAGCACATAGTAGATATCATATAAATGTTAGTTCCTACTTTTGTGTTGCTATTATTACAGCCTTGACAGCCCTGGGACGCAGGTGCCATAGATATTATCTCAGTTTTCCAGAGAAATAAACTCAGACCCACAGATCATCCGAAACTCACATGATTAATAAATTGTAGTCCTAGGCAGATGGTTTCATTTTGGATATAAGCCTGCATTGATACAATGAAAAGGATTCTGGGAGGTTAAGGACATCAATGATTTTTTAAAAAATAATAACTGATGTGTTCTTAGTGCTTTAAGGTTCAGAGGGCACTTTACACACATTATCTCATCTGTCCCCCAAAACAGCCCTCTGAAGTAGGTGTTACCATCTTTCAGGCTTTCAGATTCACTGACTTGAGATTGAAACCCAGTTCTCCTTGACTCCAAGTCATGGTACCATAGGATTATAGATTTAGAGCTAGGTCTTAAGACCTTAAGAGGCCATCAAGGCCCATCCTTCCATTTTACAGATGATGAAACTGAGTCTGGGAGAGGTTAAGTGACTTGCTTACATCACACAGCTAGTGAAATTGGAAGGGAGGTCTTCCTGTTACTAAGCTCATCCAATATATCACCATGCTAAGAAGCACCAGACATATGGGAGTCTGGGTTTCAACCCCTTCACCCTACCTCTTCTCTAGCTCTCCTTTTAAAAGCAAATTCGACGATGGGCTCCTTACTTATTCTGATTCTTTCAGTGAAGTTCTGCCTGTTGGTGGTCATTGTTTGATTCCTTAGGTGGGGGAAAAATCAAAACAAGAATGGAGCTGCTCTACTGCCAGCGGTCAGTGGAAGGGCCCAGTGGGGGTCTGCTCCCCTGCTTCATGACATTGATAAAAGACCTTTCTCCAACTGACTTAATCCACTGGGAGACAGATAGGCAGGAGACAGTAGAGTCCAAACACAAGGGCTCCATCCACCCCTCTGACCAACTCTGGCCCTTTCCCATCACAGGGGCCTCAGCTCAGGAGCTCGCTGGTAAAGAGATAGTTGTCTCCCCAGTGACAATGAGGGGAAATGAGATAATGGAGATGACAGGGGGTAGGGAAACCACCCAGGGAGACATCACTTAACAGGGGTTCCAAACTGGAAGGAAATTTCTGCTGATTCCTTATCACCTTACAATGTGGACGCCCATGATGAATGGTCTGCTGTTGTCTGGACTCACAGCAGTCAGAGATGGGCTGGAATGCTGCCTGTCACTTCTCTGGGACAGGCAAGCTAGCAGGGTGAGAAGGGCAGAGATTTCTGTAAAGGTTAAGGCAGTCAGGCAGGCATGGAGTCTGAGGCATGCTGCCATGGGGCTGTCCAGTCACTGCGGTAGTGACTTCCATCAGCAGATTTTGCCCTTTCACCTCTATTATAGGATCTTAGATACAGAATGGGAAAGAACCACTGGGTCTCTTACTTTTAAAGATGGGGAAACTGAGACACAGAGAGGCAAAGTGACTTGCCTATGATCACAATGTCATAGTTTTAGAGCTTAAAAGGACTTTAGGGTTTATCAAATCCAATTTCCTTCTTTTATAGGTGAGGAAACTGAGGCAGAGAGGTTAAATAACTTACCCAAAGCCACACAGGTAGTAAGAAGACAGAGCCAAGACTCTGATTTGAAATTTAACAACCAGCTCTCTCAAGCCAGTCTGAGTTGGTTCCAAGACTCAGATTTGTAACATTTGCCAATTTCCAAAGCATAAATGCTCATAGTGAAATCTAACAACCAGCTTTCTTGAGTCAGTCTGAGTTGGCTCCAACTCATTCCCAATTGGAAGACACTTAAGTTATCTGACTCTGGTCCTCTGACTCTAAACATGAGTTTAGTGTCTTTCTCCTACCTGCCTCTTCATGATACAATAGAAAGACCTTGGCATTTGAGGTCATAGGATCTGAATTTCATTCCTAGGTCAGCCTCTAATTAATTAGCTGTGTGACTCTCAGCAAGTCACATAGACTCTCTGAACGTCATATTCCTACCGATGAAAATGAGAGGTTTTTACTAAGAGATCCTCAAAGGTACCTTTCATGTTGAGGTCTGTGAACCTTAGGGGCTTAGGGGCTTTTACATTGAATCTTGGAAAAATCTATCCTAGCTTAACAAGGACTGCAACTTTATAACGTCAAGTTTGCAGTCACCCATTAGGTATTCCAAGATTTCCAAATGCATTTAGAAGAATTTATTTACATGCACTTTACTGTAAATATTTAATCTATAAAAAGCATGGATTTCTTTTTAAAATTCTTCCTCCCCCTTCTTTGGGTCTGGTATTAATTTAATCGACAGTGTTTTATAATTCAAACCTTGTGACTCTTCATGGAGGCCCCCAGGGACCCCTATCTCCAGTCCCGAGTCTGGATGGCCCACAGTAGAGTCTGGAACTCTACACTGAGGGGCCCATGGCCGATAAGCAGAGGACATAAAAGATGGTGCATTTAAAATGGGTCCCCTGTTGGTGTCTTGGAAGGACCATGTTATCGGGCTCATCTGCTGGGAGAAAGCCCTTCCATGTCTGCTCTGTAGAGCAACTCAGCCAATCGCTGGAAAAGGAGATTCAGAAATGTTTGTGTACATGTGTCAGGAGTAGATATGCTGGGAACGTTGCCAGAGGGCCCTTTCAAGTGATATTGTTCAGGCTTTTGAAGCTTGGATCATTGAAATGTGCATCAGGTAAGCTGGGAAACTCTGGGAACAAGGCCTTGATCTGAGGGAGCCCAGACCCAGAATAAGGGGTCAGAGAAACCTGGCTTTCCAAAGAGAGGGTAAGGGATGGGAAGGGACACATGGATTCCTCTAGGATCTGGATTCCAAGACGAAAATCACACTTTAACCAAAGTCCACTTGTTAAGAAGTTCAAAACAAACAAAACATGGAAACAATCAGCAGGGATTTGGACAGCTGTGTGGCTCTCTCACATGGATGGGGAAATGGTTCACTTTGGTTAGAGAGATAGTGAAGGCAAGTAAGATTGGGAAGTACCCTGAGTCTGCAGTCAGGGGACCTGAGTTCAGTTTTTATATCTGTTACATAATACAGGCAGCTAGATGTTCAATGGATGGAGCGCTGGCCTTGAAGTCAGGAAGACCTGGGTTCAAAACCAGCCTCAGACGCTCATTTGTTGAGTGTCCCTGGGCAAGTCCCTGAACCTCTGTTTGCCTTAATCTGCTGGAGAAGGAAATGTCAAACCATTCCCGTATCTTTGCCAAGAAAACCCAGAGATAATATCGTTCAAAGGGGTTACAAAGAGTTGGATGTGACTGAATGACAGAACAGCAGCATTACCTACTATTTGGTCCTAGAATATAAACTACTTGAAGACTGGGATCATTTATTAATTTGTGTTTCTATTTCCCAGCACTGAATACACAGTAGGCAACTGCTAATGATTTGTTGGATTGGATTGAAAGCAGGAATGTGCTGGTAAATGTTTAACAACCAGCTCTCGAGGGGAAAAAATGCATTCATGATGCACTTTAAAGTGAACCTGCATTCTTAACATTTTCTCTGTTACTTCCTTTAAATCTTGATAATCAACAAAACAATAAATCAAACCCTGATATGTACCATAAATTTAACAATAGGCTCTCTTGAGTCAGTTTGAGCTGGCTCCAGCATACCCCTGATTGTATATTATTTATCTGATCCAGATCTTCTAGCTAAAGAGCTACCTCTAAGAGAACTTTACCTTTTATCTTTCTAACCCCTCACACAGTGGACACTTAATAAATGCTTACTGATTGATCACTTAAATGACTTTCCCATGGTCACACAGACAGGAGGAGTAGGAAGGAGGATTTGAACTTAGATTCTCTTGATTCCAATCCAAGTGTAACCCAGCCCACTCTACTAGCCCAGGGAAACTTTATGGAGAGAATCAAGATACTAGGTCCTTACTCCTGGGACTAGCTTCCTGGATGAAACTTAATATCCCCAAGACTTATGATAACATTAAGAGCAACAGAAACATGCTAGCATTTACATAATACGTTGAAATTTGAAAAGTTCTATTTGATCCACACAACAACCCTGTGGTCCTACAGGTGTTATTAAAAGTGTGGCTTGGGGAACCACAGAGAGGGTAAGTGATGTGCTCATGGTCATACAGCTAATAAATGTCAGGGATGTTACTAGGATTCCTGAAACCACTCCCAGAATGCTTTGCCACACAAACAGTCACATCATCTAAATGAGTTACAGTCTGGGCATTAATTAGACAATATTGCATCATGGAAAAAGCCCTGGAATAGAGGAGTCAAAGAATTGGAGTTCTAGCTAGGTTATAGGTCAGCTAGGCTCTGATCTCAGATAATTTCCCTTCTCTGGACCTCAGTTTCCTCCCATGGAAATTAGATTCAATGACCTCTCTAAAATCTATTCTCCAGATAATACTTTAGTAACCAGATGCCTTTGTATTCATTTCATTGTTTTTTTTTCCTTTTTGATCCTTAGCTGGCATACAGCAGGTGCTTAATAAATGCTTGTTGATTGCCAAAAACTTCATCCAACTTGTGGCTTCATGGTAACTGAATAATCTACCCCAATCTCTCCAACATGGATGAGATGAGAGATATTGAACCCAGAAGGGGTATGGAGCATCATGGGATGAGGTGGGAGTGAGAAAGGAGAGAAGAGAGAGAAGACAATGGGGAGGAAAGATGGTGGGGAAAGAAGGCTTACCTTTTCTCTTGGTGCAATGGTAAATCTGGCCATGCTCCTGGGACAGCGGGTAGGGGTTGGGAGGGGGCAGCAGATCCTGGGAGGTACTGGAGACGCCGTTCTCACACTGATATTGGGACCCCAAGTTGGAAGAGGCTGAGAGAACTCTCGCCTCCCCACTGAAGGGGCTGTGGTTGGCAGTGACCTTCTGTCTCACCGTACTCCTGGGAACCACTGGGTACTCTTTACTGGAAAACACAGGTGTGTTTAAAATATTGGGTTCACTTTAAAAATAGATGTTTCTCTTTGGTCTAGAAAATATAAATATATTATATATAAATACTATAGATATAAGATATAAATATTGAAAATGTGAAAAAATAAAAGTGACTTAGACAATGTCTGTATCACAGTCCAGATCCTCCCCTTTCATCCCAAGTGAACAGCTATATGCATGATATATCATAGAAAGGGGTATTATTTGCTGTTTGTCCTTTGGGGTGATGTCTTGACACATGGGCCAGTTGAATTTAAGTGAGACAGTTGTACAAAGTCATCAACCTGACTCTCTCTTTCAGAGTCATTGAAGCCCATTGGCAGGACAAAGGTCAAGATGACTGGCGATGGCCCAGGATGCAGTGGATTACCTTGGCATCTTTCATATCTGACAAAGCTCGAAGCACTCCACAGCACCTGCTTCAGCCACCTTGATGGCCATTGGAGCAAACTGTTCTCACTCTTCTAAAACGTGAGGGGAAGTTTTCACATGATTTGGGTGTTCAGGAAGGACTAGAAGCTCTAGGGTGAGGGCTGCTGAGTCCTTTTCAAGGCTGCTCATACACCTTTGGTGTCCATCTTCACCCAACTCTCATCTGTGGTTCCAAGAAGCTATAGCATGCACAGATGTTGGTAAAATGATCTAGGCAGATGGGCTCAACCAGGTTGAAGGTAACCAAAGAGTGTCAAATCCATCAGTGATTTGGAGGGTGGGGGTGGGTTGTTGTCTAGCCATAGCCATGAGAGTGGCTGATTCAGCTTTCTACTAGGCAAAAGAAGCCCTGATTTCAAATCTAGCCTCAGATACTTATTAGCTACACAATCCTGGGCAAGACACTTAACCTTGTTTGCCTCAGTTTCTTAATCTGTAAAAAGAGTTAGAGAAGGAAATGGCAAACCACTCCAGTATCTCTGGCAAGAAACCCCAAATGGGGTTACAAAGAGTCAGACATGACTTCACAACAAGAAAAAAACTGGAATAATAATATCATCCACCTCCCAGAGTTGTTGTGAGACCAAAAGATCTTACACGTGTAAATTGCTTTGCAAACCTATCTAAATTCTAGCTGCTATAAGTGTCTTGCTTGTCCACAGTGGCTTGCATGTTGCATGAGCTCCTTGAGGGCATGGACTGTGTGTTTGTTTTTTCTTTCCTTTTTATCACCAGGACCTAACACAGTGCCTGATACTCAGTGACCTCTTAAATGCTTGTCCACTTGGGGCCTTGCCCTGGCTGCTGAATAATTACTAGCATTTCCCACCACTTCTCAGGTTAAGGAAGTCCATACCTTAACACATACAATCATAATCTCTAAGGTCCTTTCTAGCTCTAACAGCCTAATGCCATCATTTTACAGATGGGGATACTGAGGACCAAAAAAGGAAGGGGACTTGTTCAGGACCACCCACAACATTCCATGAAGAGAAAGGATCAGAACTTAGATCTCCTCACTCTCCCTACTACGTGAAGTAAGACAGCCCTTGATTTAGTCTACAATTGCTTTTCTCAAACTTGGACAGGGGGAGGTACCAGCTCTAACTTGGACTTTTTGAGCAGGACCATGTTGCCCCACCTGTGCCCCTCAAACTTTTACGGGTTTTACTTCTGTGAACTCCTAGCTAGCCCCAGTATCCAGAGGAGATGTGTTCTCTGAGACCTCCTCTTAAGTGAGTCATTTACCTTTTCTAAAATGTTCTCCTCTAAGGGGCCTGGATTAGATGTGCCCTGAAGACCCTCCTAGCTCTGACATTCCCTGTTCTAAGGCCTTTCCCAGCTCTGACATCCCCTCTTCTCGGACCCTGCTCGGCTCTCTTTTAAGGTGTCTTCCAGCCCTTCTACCCCCTGCTGAAATATCCTCTCAGTTATTAACCCTGTGCATTCTACTACTATGTGATTAAACCCTAACCAACAACCACTCCTAAAAGAACCACCCTTTAGGGATAGAAGAGTTAATGAAGTGAATGTTGTTTAATGGGCCTCAATCAAATGTGCCTCTGACTCCTACTTTGTATTTTTTTCCATTACACAGTTTGAATTACAAACACTCTCTCTCCTCACTGCTATTCTTTCTCTCTCTCTCTTTCTCTCTCTGTCTTTTCTCTCTCTCCTCTCTATTCTTTGTCTCTCTCTCTTCTCTTTCTCCCTCTCTGTTTCACCTCTTGCTCCTTCCTCTCTCTCTCTCTCTCTCTCTCTCTCTCTCTCTCTCTCTCTCTCTCTGTCTGTCTCTCTGTCACTGTGTCTCTTTAACTTCTCTCTCTCTTTTCTCTCTCCCCCTCTCCCTTTTCCTCTCTCTCACATGTAAGAGTCGATGAAGCGAGATGGCAATTGCATTCGGCCTACTTAGTCCCAGAGTACACACTGTCAGCATTTCGGCAGAACCAATGGGAGATGGGGGCGGGGGCTTCCTTTCTTTTTTAATATTGAGATGTGTATTATTTTTAATTAAGGGAAAATGGCCTGAAAATGCAGGCCCTCAGATTTTACAAGGGACTATATCAGCAGGCCTCATAGAATTCTCAAAGTGCAAGGTAATATCGCCAAGTTCCAAAATTATATTCTGCAAAGACCAAATCCTGTTTTTGATTATTAATATAATAGCGATGGTTTAGAATAATCACTCTGTCCTCATGTAGTACCTCTTTCCAAGGAACTCCAATTGTCTTCCCAGTACCACCTCTCTTGTTAAGCTTTTCACAACTTGCCCCCTTTCCCCAGAATTCTTGTCCATTACTCCCTTCCACACACTCAGTGATTTGACTACACTGGCATCCCCTAGCTTCTACAACCGTCCTTTTATTCCATCAATTCTGTATGTGACTAGTATGAATCTATTTATTTACATGTTGCCTCTGTCCCCGATTTGGATGTGACCTCCTTAAGGATGGGAACTGTTTTTGCCTTTCTTTATAATGCCAAAGTTTAGCACAATGCCTGGAACAGTAGGTGCTTAATAAATGTTTGTTGATTCATTCGGTCTTTAAGGCTCTTATCTGGA
The DNA here is from genome assembly GCA_028658325.1 of Potorous gilbertii. Lineage (NCBI taxonomy): Eukaryota > Metazoa > Chordata > Mammalia > Diprotodontia > Potoroidae > Potorous > Potorous gilbertii. Next base: position 225,519,850 of record CM053773.1, on the reverse strand, counting down.
CTAGAATGTGACAGTGCTAATAACAACCTCAATTTAGAGACATCAAAATGGAAGCAGAAGGATGTATATGGCAGAGGAGAGCCTCTAGCAGAGACCTAATCTACACAACACAAAACAGGATAAAAATAGAAAGGGTCTTTTTTAAACAACAGAAGTGTACAGGTTTTGTTTTGTTTTGGTTTGGTTTTCCACAGGACAGGGCAAAGGTTATCTATAGCAGACAGCTCCAGAGTGGGACCCAAACTACATTAAAATGTAATTGGGAAATGTTTAACAAAATAAATAAGAATATAACACAACCTAGATAATGTTAAGTTGTGGTTTTCTAAGTTAGCATGTGATCAGGAGGGATTCATTTCTATTTGTGTCTGGTACTAAGCAGCACAGTAAGTGCTTAGTCCCTTGGCCTGGAGTCAGAAAGATTAATTTTCTCAAGTTTAAATAGGACTTCAGGCACTGACTAACTGTGTGCCCTTGGGCAAGTCACTAGTCTCTGCCTCAGTTTCCTCATTTGTGAAATGAGCTGGAAAAGGAAATGCAAAGCACTCTAGTATCTTTGCCAAGAAAAGCCCCAGTGGGGTCACAAAGAGTCAGATGTGACTGAGCAACAATGATTATTGATTGATTGTTGAACACTGGTCAACATCATTTTTGATAAGAAGGACCAAACATCTGTACCCCAAAATTTTTTAGTCACTCTTAGATAGAGTCATGGAGAAGTGGATATATTAGAGGGAGAAAAAAAAACCCCTTTGTGTGACTTAGTGAGCAACCTGCTCAGGAACAATTTTCACCCTAATGGAAATTACAGAATCAAAGAATTTGAAAGTTGGAAAGGTCCTGAGTGGCCATCTAGTCCAACTCATTCATATACAAAAGGAATCCCCATTATAACGCATCTGCAAAGGTGGTTGTCGAGCCTCTGCTTGGAGGCTTCCAAGAAGGGAGAACTCATCACTCCTCAAGCTATCTCATTCCATTTGGGGCCAGATTGTTGGTAGGAAGGTGTTTTAGTATTGTTGTTGCTAAATTGTTTGTTTGTCTATCTGTTTTCCCTGTAGATATTAACCCTAAGTCTTCCTCTTTGTAAATTCTGTCCATTATTCCCTGTTCCACCTTCCTGGACCAACCAAGACAAATAGAACAGACCTTTCACATCACAGCCTTTCAGAAAATTTAAGAGCTCTCCTGTGACTCCAAGTCTCCTCTTCTCCAGGCTAAAAATCTCCACTTCCTTCAACTAATCGTCTTATGACTTGAAGGCAGGGCTCTTCCTCATCCTGGCTATCTTCTTATGGACACCATTTCAACAAACTAGGCAGAGAAAGAACATGGGCCTGAACATAGACCTGCTGGGCCTGAAATGACTTAAAATCTCTGAGACACATCTGTAACACAAGGCTAAAATCTGTAGCACCTACCCATTAGGGATATGTTGGGACTCTATCAATCAGCATTTATTAAGCACTTTTGGTTATTGTTATTGTTTCAGTTGTGTATGACTCTTCATGACCCCATTTGGGGTTTTCTTGACAAAGATATTGGAGTGATTTGCCATTTCCTTCTCCAGCTTACTTTACAAATGAAGAGACTGAGCCAAACAGGGTTAAGTGACTTGCACTGGATCACAAACTAGATAATGAGTACCTAAGGCCAGATTTAAACTCAGAAAGATAAGTCTTTCTGCCTCTTGGTCTAGCACTCTATCTACTGTGCCACCTAGCTGCTCCTAGGAAACACCTGCTATGTGTTAGACATTGTGACCTGCCACAAGTGAGTCTACAAAGACAAAAATGAGACTATCCCTGCCCTCAAGAAACTCATATTCTATCAGAAAAGATAATACCCCATCAGTAAATAGAAGAATTTTTTTGGGCTGGGAGAGGTGGGAAGATCAGTATAGGTTTTTTGCAAGAGATGTCACCTGAGTTGAGCATCAGAAGAAGCTCAGAATCCCAATACATGGAGGCAGGGAGGGATTGTGTACCAGGCAAGGGGTATAGCCCGTGCAAAGACTGAGCAAGAAGAGATGGAGTGTCATTTTTCAAGTGAGATAATATATACAAAGTACTACTGAAACTGTCAGTTGTTATTGATGAATGAATGAAATTCTACCAAGAAAAGTGAAGACTGACTGGTTGGAGATCCCCAGTCAATACAAAGCCCAGGAATTGCTTTGGCTGCTATTACTACATGCTGGTTGGGTTCCCCATCACACTGACTCCACACAATGCAGAGATTCAGCTCGGTCTAGGGACCAAGAATCTAACTCCTGGCCTAGGCTCAAGCCCATGAGATACCCTCTGCTCACCTTGAGCAGGGCTTGTGGACTTGGCCCCCTTTCTGCTTTCTGTCTTGCATGAGTGAGCCCAGTGAATGCTGCCATTGTTGCCAGGGTTCAAGGTTGTAAAACCTTACAAGGGAATATTGAAACCCCCAGCCCTATAGCCTGCCTGGCCTGCCTGCTAACGAAGGGTCCAACTTCACTGTTTAGACCACAGTGCCTGAATTGGCTATTCATGGCAGCAGGTGGCAGGGTCCTGGCTAGTCTCCCCCTGGCAATTACCTTACCCAGTGCTTGGCAGGGTTTTCCAAGCTAATAGAAAAGCCAGTTGGGGTGAACCAAGAGACCATAAAATCCCATTCTAGCCAATCAAGGGAGTCCTCTCACTAGTCATTTATTCAGTAATTTTTTAAGGAGTGGGGGAGCTGCCCCTAAGGCACCTAGTGATCCTACCACATTATTAACTTTCTAATACATTAGGGAGGTTATTCTCATCCAGTATGTATACCCAGCAGCTGGGGCTGGCAAAGGGAATCCCAAGTCAGGGATTTGATCCCATGTAAATAATAAATAATCACCTGAGCCTTTATTTTCACAAAGTGATTTACCATTGCTTTTACTACTCAATTCTGGCCAATAACCTGAGGAGATGGATTAACAGTCATTAAGATTTGTCTGCCCCACTTTGAGCAGTTAAGAAAACAAGAGTATGGGAGTCACACAGCAAGGCCCCAAACTAGAATCCACAGTTACAACTGGGCCCACCTGATGGTAGCCTCTCCCATGGTATGATCTTAAGGGTACCCAGAGATCACTCTCTGCTGTGACCCGCATGGTCATCCCCAAATATCACCCCAACACTGGGTTTAGAATTCTTACTTCTGTAAGATAGAATTATAAAATATCAGAGCTGGGAAGCGTTCTCAAATATTTGAGCCAGAAGGGGCCTAGTCATGTCAGAGCTGGGACTGATGTAACTTTAGGACACAGAAGGCCAGAGCTTAAAGAAATGAGGCTTTCAGAGGTAGGAAGAACTCTAAAACAAGGAATATCAGAGCTTGGAGGAATCTTATAATGCAGATTGTCAGGATGCAAGCAAATCTTAGAGTAGAGAGTATTAGAACAGGGCAGAGCCTTAGAACAGGGAATGTCAGAGCTGGGAGGGGCCTTAGAAGAGTGAACATCACCAGTGGAAACTCCATGACCTTAGAAACCAACATCTTCACTTTTCAGACCAGGATATAAGGACAAGAACAGAGAACAGACTTTCCAAGATCAGTAATCTATGGAACAGTCACTTATCAAGTAGGTCTGCATTCCCCCACAGAAAATACTGTGACAGAAGGCCTCATTCAATCAAATGAGATCCATGGCAGTGATAACAAAGTGGGTTAGGCTGAGGTACCCAGAGACATGAGTCTTGGGCATTTCAACTGCAGCTGTGATCTTGGGGCCACCCCTCTGAAAAATATGTCCTTCTGCTCAGAGGTATGAATTCACTTTAAGGCTCCACCCATGACTCCAGCCTATGCAGCAAAGACAGATGAAAGGACACATAACGTCAGTCTCTTATTATCCTAGAGGGACACATCAAGCTACCTGGGCATACGTGACTGAGCTTGCCCCAGCTGGGAAGAGACAGAGCCCCAAACACCATCTTATCTCCCCTGTGGTTTAGAGTTGCCACTAGCCAAGGCAGGCATTACACTTCCAGGAATCAACTTGTACTAAAGACATCTTCAACCCACCCATTAAGAGTGGGGATGATGGGAGAAGTAAGAAAGACCAGGCCACCTATCTAATGAACTCCCACTTCTACAAGAGGAATCCACCAAGAAATCGACTTACTTTGAACTCTGGGTGTTCTCAGGTCTTATGAGAAAGGTGGTGGACTACATGTGTGGAGTGGGGTATACACTGTCAAACAAGGCCAATGTATAGAATTTCTTGGCTTAACTGCACTTCATTGTTACATTGCTTATTAGCGACAAGGGACCAATACATTCTGAGAAGAATCTGTATATGTGTATATATATGTATATATGTATATATATACATATATATACATATATGTATAGAGAGAGACAGTATATGTAAATATTATATATTTACATATAAATGTATGTGTGCATATATAAATATATTATCTGTTTATATATAAATAAATGTGTGCTTGCATGTATATTCATGTATATATTCCTGTATAAATGGATATGTGGGTGTGCATATATATTAAGTATTAATATATTACATATATTTATATATAAATGAATGTATTTGTGTGTGTGTGTACATATAAAATCCTGGCTGCTTTTTCTTTTCCAACATAGGCTCTACTTATTAGTACACTATTGATATTCGATAAATATTTCCTATGACGAAAGGGCAGCCCATTTTGATCTAGAATTCCTCTGGAGATAGAGAGAGCACTATAGACAATAGGCTGACTCTTTTTTTTTTCTTTTTAACAGAAGACATGAGACAGTCTGATGTAGGGGAACTACATTCTTTGTTGCTGGGTTCTCTAACCTTGACTCCCTCCTTTACTACTGGTGTGACTTTGGATAAGTCACTTTTCCATTCTGGGCCTCAGTTTCCCCTTCCATAAACTGAGGGGGTTGGATGATACGGTCTCTGCTAGCTCTAAATCTTATACTTATTGGTAACAATTAGTATCATTAATGGCTACCATTATATAGCACCTGAAGGATTCCTAAGCAGCTGATATAGCTTAATCACCTGACCCAAACCCAAGGAACAAGTACTGAGGCCCCTACCTTAAAGGTGAGGTAACTAGGCTCAGGGAACAGAAGGGAGTGGATCAAGCCAGTTATTGACAGAGGCAAAGTCTTAGACAGCCCCGAACTCAGTGCCCAACACTCCTTCAAGAGTTGCTTGGAAGAGAGGAAGGAGAAGGGGAGAAAAGGGAAGGGAAAGGAGAAGAGGGAAGAAAGGGAAATGGAGAAGAAGGGAAGGAGAAGGAAGGTGAAGAATGGGAATGGAAGGAGGGGAGAGGGTAGGAGAGGTGGAGAGAAGGGAAAAGGAAGAAAGAACTAGGAGAAGGGGACTGACCTCCGGAATGGATGGATTTCCCCAAATGATCCACTCCACCAAATGCTGGCAACGTATGGATCCAAAAATTAAAATAAAACTGCAAGTGTTTGTTCTTAACCAATCAGCCAATAAGTATATATTCAGCATCTCCCATCCTATGCTAGATGGTGTGGGGACAGAAAGACCAGACCTGAAGGAACTGTCTTTCTATGGAAAAAGAAGAATACAGTAGGCAAGGAGATGAATAAATACATGAGAGGAGGAGGAGGAGGAGGAGGAAGGCCAACCACCTGAGGAAATCAGGAAGGGTTTCCTATAGGAGGTGCCAGAGGAGATGACCCTTGAAGGAAGCTGGAGATTCCAAGAGACCCTAGGAGGTCACCAAGTCTTGCTAATCCATACTAAAGGAGGAGAGTCGCTTCTATGAAAAGAAGGGAGAAGGGTGTTCCACAGACTCCTTCCTAATGACTGGGGTTGGGGGAGGTGGGGAAGGAGGAGGTACTGGAAGGCTTTACCTTCCTAAGTATGCTTGACTTGGTATAATAGGAAAACCAATCTGTTTCTCATAAGCATACACCAGATGTGTCCGTGCTTGTGGGGAAGGAGTTCCCAGAAGTATTCTGGGTAATGGGGAGGATTGTTATGGAAAAAACACCACAAGCCACAAATAATCCATATGGGCAAATCTAGACCTGGCTTTGGGCCCTTCCCCTAGGCTCTCCTATCCTGGGCACTGGACTAGAGGTAGTATGCTACAGTGGGGAGTTGGAGGAGGACCTGATTCTCTGCCATCTTCTGCTTGTGACCTTGGACAAGCTCTACCACTTCTCTGGGTTTGTTCGTTTAGAAGAGGCACAGGTTGACTCCAATGTCCTCTGAGACCCCTTCCAGTTTGAAATCTCTGATTCTGCCATTGGAGAAACCATACCTTCTCCCCTTTTCCCAACTGACCCTTGGTCTATATAGCAGGGAAAAACGTGTCTTGTCTATTGACAAAGTGTTCATCTTTAGAGCCCTGGCCATTATCATTGCAAGCCTCCCCAAAGCTATGTCTACACCTGACCCCTCCATGTGATCTCCTTGATCTCAAGAAACTATCACCACTGAGAGAATTCTGAGCTGAGGTAACTTGGGGATGACCATTTGTTTCTGCTGCCTTTAGGACCCAAAGACTACAGTAATAGCAGAGGCAACGTGGCATAATGAATAGGACACTGGATGTGGAATCAGGGAGATATGAGCTCAAATCCCACCTCAAACACATTCTGTGGGCATGAATCAGTAAACACTGATTAGACTCCTACGGCGTGCTAGGCACTGTGTTAAGCACTGACTCCAGACCCAGACGAAGGGCCACGAGACAAATCTCTCTTTTGACATTAGCTGTGTGATCACTTAACCTCTCCGGGCCTCAGTTTCCTCATCTGTAAAATGAGGGTTGAATTGGACTCATTCCAACTTTAAGCCTATGAACTGGCCTGTGTGAGGGACAGTTTCTCACAAGCCAGAGAGCTTCTGAGAGGCCAGCTCCAAAATGACTCCTGAAAGTCCTCCATGATGGTCACTGCTTCTGCATTTCTATGGTCCAGCCGGGCTCCTGGTTACAAATCATCTGTAGAGACACTGAAACTAGGAATGGAGGGGACCTGTGATTGGAAGGATGGGAAAGCTGGAGTACCAAAAGCAGAGGGAAGGGTCAATACTTGGGTCCAAGGATGGATCTAGTCTTGTGCTTCTCTTATACAATTCTTAACATGGACACTGTGGAATCAAAGGCTCAGGGACTTTCACTTGGGACTTCCTGTTGCCTTTTCTCCTTGCTCCCCTCCCCCGCATTGGTCCTTAACCACAGATGGGGTCAAAACCAAGTCTCTGTATTTTATGAGCTCTTGGGATGGTCAGGATGCCCAAGGCAACTGGACTGTTCATAGACTTAGACTTTAAAGTTACCTTAGAAGTCTATCTAATCCAATCTCCCCTCCATTTTACGGATTAGAAAACTGAAACCCAGAAAAGGGAAGAGACTTGTTCAAAATCACACTGCAAATAAAAGTCATAGGGGATATCAGAACCCAGATCTTCCAACTGAAAAATCAGTGCTCCTTCCACTGTATCCCACTTGAAAACAGAATCCATCCAATACCTGCTATTGCATGTAACGTACTGAGTTGAGGCTACAAAGACAAAACCAAAATTCACACCGTTCCTGCCCTCAGGAAGCTTATATCCTTGTGAGGTCAGATTCAGATAACTTAGGCAACAGTGGTTCTCTTACCTAAACTTATTAAAGTCTGAAACTTTCTAGACAATCCAGCTTGACCTCCTTCTTTTGCAGGTGAAGAAACTGAGGCTGAGAAGGGGGAGTATTAGTTATTTGGAGAAAGGAATGGGCTGGACTAGATGCCCTTTCCAATCCTTAGATTCTGCAATTGTAGGAAATGACTTTTCTAAGGTCATTCATGACTTAAGAACCTACTAACACTATGCTTGGAATACAAAGACAAGAATGAAACAGTCATAGGATCTAGACTTGGAGGGGACCTCAGAGGCCATCTCAGCCCAAACTTCCCATTTTACAGATGAGGCACAGAGGGGCTACGTGACTTGCCCAAGGTCATAGGTTCTCAGAACTAGAGCTGGAAGGTATCTTGGAGCCCATCTCAGTTCAAACTTCTTGTTTTACAGATGAGGAAACTGAAGCACAAAGCAGTTAAGTGACTTCCCCACAGGCACATAGACGGTAAGCATCAGAGATAACACTTGAACCGAGGTCCTCTGACTTCTAGATTCAAAGCACTTGCATGCTGTACCATCCTGTCTGTCTATAGCTATCTATTTGTCTGACTGTCTATCTATGTCTATCTCCATCTGTCTTTATCTGTATCTATCTATATCTCTGTCTGTAGCTATGTCTCTCTATCTATATCTGTCTATATCTATATCTGCATGTATATACATATATGTGTGTGTTTGTGCGTGTGTGTGTGTGTGTATGTGTACGCTCTGTCCTCCAAGACCTTACATGTTATTGGGTGAAGTGAAGGGTACACAGGAATGAACAGTTCTGGGAATTAAACCCAGGTATTCACATTCCACATCCTACCATCCCTCCATCACCTCACACTGCCCCTCTTCCCTCACTTTCATCCCTCTGGACCTGCTTCCAATCACCCCTCCTCATGATAGTACACAGTCATGTTGGTGGGAAAAGTGAGTGGGGGAGGTTGGGGGAAAGGAGTGGGAGTAACATGATCTGCCTCCACCCCATCCCCAGCCATGACAAGAGGGACCCTCACACATCACTCTTCTCTCTCTCCCAAACTAGGAACAGGATTTTGTTTGGTAAAGGCTTACTCACTATGGTGACGGGGACTGTAAAAATAACTGCCGACTGGAATGGAATTTTGCTCAGCCTAACAGGAACAAGTCAGTCCTCTGAGCCTTGGAGAGCAAATGATTCACCATCTCTCCTTGAAGATGAGATTGTGATTCCAGTCACACTAGCAAAAGGACGACCCTCTCTGACCAGCAACCCAGGGTCCAGTTTTAAACCATGACAAACAATAAGATAGGAACTACTCCTGTGATTTCACTGATGCAGGAAAATCCCTCTACCAATGCAAATACCAAAACAGTCGAAGTGGCCTACAACTCTTGAAGGTTAAGTGACAAGCCAGATCACAGAGCCATTGGTGAGGGATTCAAGGGTAGGTTTTTGTGGCTTTAGAGTTAGTTAAATGGAAGCTAAGTGGCATTGTAGATAAAACCCTGGAGTCAGCAGGCTCTGAGTTCAAATCTGACCTCAGACACTTACTAGCTGTGTGACCCTGGGCAAGTCACTTAACTCCAATTGCTGCCCCCCCCAAAAAAAGGTAATTAAAGAAATTAAAGAAAGCTCTCTATTCATGACCCACTCTCAAATACCTGTCAGATAACAATGACTCTCTAAAAAACCAACACATTCCAAAGCGAGTTTCACCAAATTGTAAGGTCTCAGAGGTAGAAGGGTCACCAGCAGGAGCCATCAAGTCCAACTTGTCCATGAACATAAATCCCCTCAACAACATTATTAGCAAGTGAACATCTAGCCTCTGGAGGGTAGGACAAGAAGCAGCTATTGTTGTTATTGTTGGCATTTCAGTCATGACTCTGTGACCTCATTTTGGGGTTTTCTTGGTAAAGATACTGTGTCCTTCTCTAGCTCATTTTTACAGATACAGAAACTGAGGCAAACAGGGTGAAGTGACTTGCCCAGACTCACACAGCTAGTAAATGTCTGAGGCCAGATTTGAAATGATAAAGATGAGTCTTCCTGATTCCAAACCCAATGCTCTATCTACTGTGCCACTTAGCTGCCCTGGAAGCAACTTACAGTGTGGTACATTAGAAGGAATCCTAGCTCTGGAATTGAAAAACCAGCATTCAAATCCTGACTTTACTACTTACTACCTCCATGATCTCAGGCAAGTCATTGAAACTCCATTTTCCTCAGAAATGGATTAGATGACTTCTGATGTCCTGTTCAGGTTGACACAACCCCATGGTCTCACAAGGCTAGGACTCCTACTCTGATAAGCTTTTCCTTTCATCAAGCCAAACTTTGCCTCTTTGCAACTTAGGAGACTAGATCTAGAGCTGGAACAGATCCTAAAAGTAGTCTGGTCCAACCCCTAACTTTTACAGATTAGAAAACTGAAACCCTGAGGTCACACACAGTGATGGGATCACTTTCACCCACTGATCCTGATTCTGCCCTTTAGGACCAAACACAACATGCTCAAACTTTCATGTGACTACCCTTCAAATATTCCAAGACATATCCCCTACTCAGTCCTCTTTTCCAGGTTAAGATTCCCCATTTCCTCTGACCAGGACCTTCATTACCCTGTTTGTTCTAGCTTATCAATAGCCTTTCCAAACTATGGTGGCACAGAGTGATACACAGTCTTACAGGTGGGATTTGACCAGGTGGAGAACAGAGCAGCTGTCACCTCCCAGGTTCCTGCGGGGTCAGACCTCTCTTAATAGAGCTCTAATTTCCTTTATCATTGGTTATGTTGTGTAAGGAAAAGGAGACCTTATTAATCAACCATTCCAGAGGTCCCCAAACC
>CM053773.1:225488512-225509301 GCA_028658325.1 Potorous gilbertii | reverse complement strand
TTTGCCATCTGGTAAGTTCTTTTGGAATGAAATAGAGGCAGAAAACCTTCAGCAAAATGGCATTGTTTACATGGTCCTTTTCCACTAGACCAAATTCCCACCATATATATTTAGTACAGTCCCTTCTATCCATCATATCAGCAACTGTGACCACAGGATATGTAAGAATACCAAGCAATTTTTAGCACCAGCTCCCAATTCCCCTGAGTCCTGGACACCATATGGCATCAACTTTGTCTTTACTTCACCCCCAGGAAATCAAGTCATTAACTTTCCTTTCGTTTGCCAGAGCTGGTGCCAAAAGGAGAACGTTCATCAGCTGTGACTTATGGGAAGGAAGACAGCAAGGCCTCTACCAAGCTCCAGATTGAACAAGGTGCTGGGGCAGCTCAAAGAGCAGATGGAAAAAGCCTAGAAGGCAGGAAGGGAGATGTTTCAACTTTCCTGATGGATCAGAGATGAGGAACTTTCGGCCTTAAGGCTACATGTGACCTCCAAGTTAAATGTAGCCTCTTGACCAAATCCAAATTTTGTTCTATAAAATTTGGATTCAGTTAAGAGGCCTCACAAGGACCTAGAAGGTATTTAAGGCCACAGGTTCCCCTCACCTGTGCTTGATTCTCACCTAGAAATCTAAGAACCCCAAAGGGCCAATTATCAGGATACAGAATTAAAATAGTTGCTGTCTGTCTCTTGTGATATGAAGGCTTCCAGGAGGGACGAAAGGATGGTGCTAAGAAACCCAGAATTTCTGTTTCTTTTTCAGATTTGGTTCAGGATTAGGAAAGAGAGAGTTAAAATATTTAATTTCTTTTTTTACCTTTGCATTCTTGACATTCTGTGCAGCTCCATATCATCGCTTCCCCGGAATCCTTTGGCAAAAGGATTGTTCTCGATCTTTAATTGGGTGATCTGGAGGAGGGGAACAGAATGAGTCTGTAGTAGATTGCTACAAAGCCACTCCATAACATGAGCTAACAGGCACCATGGAAATTCAAGTGCTGGCAGAGGCAAAGCAAATTAAGCCAATCACGTCAACGAGACCCTCCGCTTTATTGTCGTGATTGCTTTGAAAAATGTCTACGGTCAGACTTCATTTCAAAGGGGAGTGGCCAGAGGGAGCCTGGATTTGTTTTCTGTTAATTGAATGCATATCCTTTGCATCCTTCCAGCTCGGTTCGATGACATTGGGTATTTCAGACACAATAGAGGCCCCCACACTTGATTTTTTTTTTAAATCTAACTCGTTGACATGTTCACTCCCCACCCCACAGTGTGGCAATCTTCACTACCACAACAGATAATAAAGGGCTAAGCTAGGTTTCCAAGAAAAGGAAATGGTCTCTCCCAAAGCTGCTTTGAGAATCCTAGGAAAGCAACAAGGAGATAGTCCCCACAGTCTACACTGATGCTTTCTCAGACATATTTTAGGCGGAAACATAGAGTCATGGGTCCAGAGTCAGAAAGAATCTTAGAGAGCTAGTCCAATCCCCTCATTTTATAGATAAGGAAACTGAGGCTCAGAAAAGTCAGATGATTGGCCCAAAGATATAGCAACAGACAGAATTAAAAACCAAGTCTACTCTCCCCCGACACATCATTTTTGTTCACTGTACCACCGGTAATCATAGTGAGTTCCCTTGATCACTTCAATGGCCCAGGTTCATACACAGTATCAGAAGCAAGATTTGAGCCCTACTTCCTTTAAGTTTCAACTCAAATTTCCCATTGTATAAGAGGTCTGTCCTCCTTCCGCCATCCCCAATGTTAGTGCCTTCCCTCTGAGAGACCATCCCCTGATACTGTCAATTTCTTATGGTCATCACTGTTTCCATGTTGGCTCCCCCATTAGAAAGGAAGCTCTTTGAGGATGGGGACAATGTATTTACTTTGCTTGGTCTCGCTGGCCCTTAGCACAGTGCCTGGCACATAGTAAGCCCTTAATAAATAAATAAATAAATGACAGACTGACAGACGTTCCATCATACTGTCTGTCAGGCAGAGAATAGATTTTGTAAGTGTGTATTTGGACACATATGCGTATATGTGTATATACATTTGTTTCAATGTATATATACATATGTACACATAAACACATAAATAAAATCTATCCCATACCTGAGAGAGAGAACAATACAGTGTCAATCAGTCAGGCATGTACCAGACACTGAGCTAACTGTTGGGAATACAAAGAAAGGCAAATAAACACATATGCATGTGTATATGTATGTATATATACAAATAGACACATATACATATGCACATATACACATATATGTGTATGTGTGTATATGCCCACAGTGTGCAATAAGGCATACATGACATCTATGACAAATCATGCAGTCATTAAAATGGCCGTCTCAAAAGTAAAAACAACCCCATCAGCTAACATTGGCCGTAAAGCATTTCACATTGCTCACAACAACCCTGTGAGAAATCAACCTACAACCCCACTTTCACAAGTGAGAAGTTCAGAAGTTCACCAGCCACCTCTTATACTGCTAGTAAGGATCAGAGGGAGAATTTCAACTGGCAAACAGAGTTAAGTGACTTGTGCAGGATGACACAGCTAACATCTGTGGTCAGATTTGAAGGCCAGTAATCCTGACTCCAGGCCCAGCACTCTATCCACTAAATCACCTAGCTGCCCAAAGATCTTTTTTCAGGGGCTCTGAAGTCCATAGGACAAGTAGAAACTGCCTTTTCCACTTATGTTTTTTCCATAATGAAATTCAAACTAATTGATCATAAATCATTGAAGTGAAGGGGAGAAACTCACAAAGTTAGGATTAGGGAGGGAAAAGAAGGAAGTTGGGAGATGAAGAATTCCCAAAGAACTGGAAAATCACTGAAGCAGAACATTGGGAACTAAATTTTCACCTGTGACACCTACAAAGGAGATGCACTAAAAACACTTCTCCTTCCGAAGCCGAACCCTAAAGAAAGCAGAAGATGAGTTCAAATCCTTCCCGTCTGACATCAGGCAAGTCACTTAATGTTGCTGATCTTTCCTGGCTAGATGACCCGCTGAGATGCCTTCCACTTGCAAAGGATGCCTTTCACCATCCTGTGAAACATGGTTCACATCCCAGGAATTCATTTTCCAAGGAAGGCTCTTGTTGGAGCGACAAACTCTATTTAAAACTAACAAAAGTGTCGCTGACTGTAGAACTGGGAAGGTGTCTTAAAACTCATATAATTCTCCCATGTACCACCACCACTGCTAAGAGAGAACTAAGTAAATCACTTAACTAGAAAGAAGTTAATTGACTTGGGGAGCAAGTGACATAGTCAGGAGACCAAGGACTCCACACCTACAATCACAGGATTGTAGTTCTAGGGCTAGAAGGTCACTTAAGAACCATGGAGTCAAACACCCTCATTTTGCAGATAAAGAAACTGAGGCCCAGAGAGTTAAGTGACTTGTCCAGGGTCATACAGTTAGTAAGTATCAAAAGTAGGATTTGTTTACTCTCCTATCCACTAAACCATAACACCAGCTGAAATTTCTATTGCATGCTGAGGTTTGCAAAGCCTTTAGTATTCATTGTCTCACACGAGCCTTTCAACAGCCCTATGAGGAGGGAAGTATAACTGATTTTTGTTACTACACCCAGGGTCAACGAAGTTAAGTGGCTTGAATCATGGCCACACAGATAATGTTTTCTGAACTTCCTTCTCTCTCTCTTTTCTTTTCCCTGTCTTTTCATTAGACTTTAAATCTGTTGCATATATGTAATTTCCTTTAAAGGACAGATTGTTTCATTCTCTGTGTTTCTATCCCCAATACCTAGCAGAGTACTTGGTGTATAATAGATGCTTAATAAACCCAGGTTAGTTAAATGATTGATATATATGTGCGGGTTATCCTTTTACCTTATAAGACAGACAGATCATAGATAGATAGATAGATAGATATAGATATAAAATACACATATATATTTACCTTATAAGCTATATGTATGTATGCACACACATACATGTGTATATATAGACACATCTATATGTATATATAGACACACATCTATGCATCTATAGACCCACCTGTCTATACATGCATATCTATATGGACACTATGTATAGACAGATGTCAGTTACACATCGAAAAAGTGAAATGCACACCTTTGTGTTGCCTATGTTTTTCACATATGAAAAAAGTACAGTTCTATCTTACATGGGCACCCTGCTTCTTCCCATGCTTGCTGATTTTTCAGAGACAATGAGACTCAGTAAAGAGTAATATTTTATACTTGGAGGCAGAAAAATCTGGTTTGGAATCTCATCTCAGGCACTCATTTCATGACTGGTCAAATCTTCTTTAGCCTAAACTCTCTGGGTCTCACTTTCCTAATCAGCAAAATTGGGATGACAAGAGCAGTCCCTTTTTGGGTCACTGTGAAAATCTAGTGAGTTCTGCATGTAGAAAACTTTGCAAACCTTAATGAATTGGATAAATGGGGTCTATTCTGGATTATATTTTGGCATCTTCTGCATGTGAGTACATGTTTTTATGTATCTAAACAGTACAGATGTCCGTATTCATGCCAAGTATATCACTAGAACAGGCCCCTCCTGCCCACAATAGTAAATAGCTCCCCCAAATGAGCCCCAAATGGGATATCCCAGGGAGAAAACACAGGTTGGGGACTAGGAAAAGGGAAAAATATAAATACCATGTCCAACTGGCAAGGCAGACGTTGTAAAAATTAATGAAAATAATTGTTTCAAACTCTTGCTTTTGAAAAGAATTCTCATGAGAGCAAAAAGTCTTAATTATTTCTCTATATGGGGAGGAGGGGGTCATTTCCTGATCCCGACCAGTAAACTAAAACTTAATAAATATGAACCACTTACCCAATGACTCAGGCAGCGAGCAAGCCCTGGCCAACTGCAAGGGAAGTTAACATAAAAGCGGGGTAAACCTGCTCGGCATACACAGCCATTGTTGGACTAGCAAGGAAATGAAACATCCATGTGACCTTTTATAACACCTAAATATTTCTTAGGTTCCGGCCTAGAGCTTCTGACAACTTAGGGAAAACCTTACAAAATCCTGCTTCAGGGCTAGCCTCACTAGGGGAAGATTTAGGTTTTAAAATATCTTTTCAGGCTGTAAAGCATCTGGGGAAATGTTATTTCTCAGTTCCAGCTGTGCTCCCATGCAAAGGAGGGAGAGACTGAGTAGTTTATCCCTAGTGCCTAGCATTGTGCCTGGCACACAGTAGTGCCTTAACAAAGGTTTTTGATTGGTTGGTTGGCTCAAAGCAAGGTTTCTTCATCTTTTTGTGGGTCAGTCTGATAAAGCCTATGGACTCCCGTCTCCGAATAGTGTTTTAAAATACATAAAACAGAATACATAGGATTGCAAAGGAAACCAATTAAAATACAGCTATCAAAATATTTTTTGAAAACACATTCACAGACCCCAAGTTAAGAACTCATGGTGGTAGGAGTGGGAAAGGGATCTTGAATATTGTCTCGTCTATTCAGCTGAGAAAACTGAGATCCAGAGAGGCAAAGTAATAACTTACTCAGTATCACACAAGTAAGTAATAACACAGTAAATATTTGAAACCAGGGCCTCTCTCCAAATCAAAGCTGCTTTCCCCTTTACTATGTTGGATCTGCCATATGGACCAAGATATGGATTTTTTACAGGATCCAATCACCCTGATTGGCATAGCCAATCTATTTGACTTCAAAAAATGCAAACAAATACAAAAATAGATAATTCAGTCCAGCAGTATATACATGTATATATAATATATACTTATGCATATGTATATATACATATATGTATATATGTGAATGTGTGTATATGTGAATGTGTGTATATGTGTGTATATATGTGAATGTGATGTATATATACATATATGAATGTGTGTATATATTTATGATATAAGGCATGTCAATTCAATTCAATAGAATTTTAATAAGCATTTGTAGAAGATCTACTATGTGCCAGACTTGGGCTATAAACACAAAAATTCAACAATCATTGCCCTCAAGAGCCTTACATTCTACAGAAGGCCAACGATGTATACATAAGAACAATAAATATTAAAGGCCCACAAAGGCGGTCCCAAGTATTGGGAGAAGGATGCTTTCTAAGCTTTAAAATGCTATTTAAATGTTATCATTACTGTAGTTCTTAAAGAGTTAAAGTGTCCTACTGAGATAGGGCTCACCTATCTCTACCAATGGGAATCACAGGTAAGTTTCCTATTCTAGGATCTTAAACTTCAAGCTACAAGGGATCTTGGAAATCATTTAGTTGGAAATAACCTGATTTTACAAAAGAGGAAATTAGACCCCGATTGGGGATGTGATGTGCCCAAGGTCATCCAAGTACTAGTGGATCAGAATTTTAATTCAGGCCCTCCAAATCTAGAGGCAATTAACTTTCTATTGTACATACACAACTCTCCCCAGTAATTAAATTGTAGTTGGGGGCTTGGTTTTTTTTTGGGGGGGAGGAGACTGATTCTTTTCAACTGCTGTGATGTGACTGATTACAGACTTTTCATGGGCTTACAAGTAATGGGTGTGTCTTGTGTCTAAAGGAGGGTTTAAGGGACTATACCCCACTATCAGTCTGAGGATTTTTGAACGTGGTACTAATTAGTTGGTCAGCCACTGACCATTCCATGTAGTTTAACTTACTGTCTTGTTAGACACAATTAGATGCGGGGGAAGGGGGCAGCCGGAAATAGAGGAGAGGAGAGCCAAGAATTAAAGAGTCTGCTTTCCAGGTGTAGTTAAAGGAAGGCAGGCTTGAGAACACTGAGTACCATACATGATCTGTGTTTACATACAGACAGACTGTGAGGATACTGGAAAAGGGGTGAAGACGGGGGAGAAAGGGGAAGGACATTTTGCACAGTGCACATTGAAAGCATAATCTTAATATTACTCACAAACCTTAATAATGGAGAAAAGAACACCTTTGGGCTTTTGTCCTGCATGGCTTCAGCCACAGTAAGTTTCTAAAGTTACACAGCGCTGGTTTGTTATGTGGCAGTTACCGAGGCAGGAGGAAGGTATCTTTTCATGATTGTGTTTTACTATTACTTGAATAATTCTTCCTTTGGGGTTTCAATACACTCTTCACCCACCCCCCCATTCCATCTAAGTTTTATATAGATGTAGATAGAGAAAAAGATGGATGATGTAGATATATAGACATAGGTAGAGAAATATCACAGATCTTGTTGACTATAGAAGACCAGGGAAAACATACACACACATGCACACACACAGATCACTGACGCAGATAAAAGTACCCATTACACACACAATGATGGACATGCTGAAAAACATTCCACGAAGCCAAATGCATACCATTGTGTATATGCCAAGACACACGTTAAAAGTATAAGAACATTCAGATACGCATACATACACATATTATAGATTATATATCTCATGTCTGCCCTCAACTACCCTACATCAGTATGCATATATTCCTAAATATCAACTTCTACTACCTAATCCTCACATGAGTAGCTATTTCTGAAGTTAACATTTCACTATTATATACATGCATATATTCCTAAATATCAACTTCTACTACCTAATCCTCACATGAGTAGCTATTTCTGAAGTTAACATTTCACTATTATATACGTATTATATAGAGACATACATATATACATATATGCCTATGCATATACACAAATAATATTTTGAGAGTATCTCTACTCTTAATTAATATTCTGTATCATGGGTGGTGCAGTGGATAGAACACTGGACCTGGAATCTAGAAGACTGGAATTCAAAATCTGACCTCCGAAACTCATCAGCTTTGTGAACCTGGTCAAGTCACTTTAACCTCAGTTAGCCTCAGTTTCCTCATCTGCAAAATGGAAACTAATAGCATCCACTTCTGAGGGTCTCTGGGAAGATAAAACAGGATATTTGCGAAGTACTTTGCAAACCTTGAGGAACTTTATAAATACTAGCTGCCACCACCATCTTCATCATCACAATCATCATCATTCACTACCTTATATAATGAATATAATAGCAATCCAATTTAATGGATAGAGAGCCAGCCTGGAAACCAAGAAGACCTAGTTTCAAGAGACACCTTTTACCCATTCTGGCTGTGTGACCCTGGGCCAGTCATTTAACTGCTCTTGCCCCTAAGTAATTCTCTGAGACTCTAAATTGCACAGAAGGTGCCTAGTTGGTGGAGAGAGATTCCTTAGCAGGCAAGGAGTTGTATTAAGAAATCACAGATTCTCTCTCTCTCTCTCTCTCTCTCTCTCTCTCTCTCTCTCTCTCTCTCTCCTCCTTCTCCTCAGCCCTCCCCCTTTGTCTCTCTCCTCCTCAGCCCCACCACATAATACATCTCTCTGCGTATTTATAAGTACAAACCATGCCTAAACTCTAGTTTTTCAAGAAAGGGGCTAATCTTTCCTGCTCTATGCCCCCGATTTTTTCCAATGATTTTCCCCCTGTGGTCAACAATCAGAAGTTAAACTTGGGTTTAGGGCGTCCACAGCAAACATCTCACAGTTCATCTTTTGGGATCTCCTCTTTTGGGTTCCCTTCTTTCTCCTTCCGTTTCCCTACCAGGCCCCTCGGGTGCTTCCCCTATGAAAAGCCGATCTCTGAGGGCTGGCTGCTGTTCTCCAGCCCATGGAGGGTCCCCAACGGAGCTGAACCTAGGAGAGTATAGCAAAGGAATGGGCCGTCTCTTTGGGGGAAAGCCATCGGTCATGTGCTCAGCCGAGGCACTGACAGTCCCCAGCTGGAGTCTAACCACACCATTTCATAATCTCCCCCTTCCGCCTCCTCCCCGGGTCTCCACCACCCAGCCACAGAGCTTCCTCCCTTTCCCAGAATTTTGGGATGAGACAGGGAGGTTGGAAAGGCGTCTGGGAAAGGTATCCCCTTCTTCTGACATTGCCTGCCCCTCTGGGGTCCCAGACTGACTGCGCTCCCGGGTAGATCTCTGCTACGATAGGATCCTCTAGTTCCGGGGCCACTTCTTCCACCGCCTTGACCCCACGTCGAGGCGCTGGAAAAAGGAGCCTCGGGCAGCGTGTGTGCCCCCCATCCTCCTCTTTCCAGGGCGCATCCCCAAACATCTCACCATTCCCCGGTAATCATGAACGATCAAAGGAGTAATCCAAAACGTTCCCTCCCTTCCCTAGCCCAGCCTGGGTGACCGAGACCAGCACCTTTTTCCTCCACCGAGTTTAACACCTAGGCCGGTGCCTCTTTCCTAAAGGGGAGGCGAGTAATATTTACGGTGACTCGACTTTTTAAGGACAGACAGAAGAAAACAAAGTCGTTCTCCTCCCAGGGGAAATAAAAGGTTCTTCTCCGGGAACAAGACAGTCCCCATGTTTTCAATCCCTGCTTTTGCAAATCCCCTTTATGAGAAACATTCCACAAAAACATATACCAAATGCATGCATGCAATCAGAGAAAAGCGAAAATGCAAAAACTGACACCCCGACCCGTGGGGCTAAAATCACAGTAGGGGTTCTGAACGGCTGGATACTTGTTACCTCTGCGTGGGGGGACAGGGACCGCGCCTTTCCTTTCACTGACGTAGACAACACAGCTCAACACTTTGCCAACACTGCTGGAATGTGGCAAAGGCTGAGTTCGAACCCTCCTCTCTATCTACTCCTCCACACTGCCTAGATCCACGTCCTGTTACATATGGATTAGATAAGTGTATGCTGTGTGCAACACAAAACAGAATAGTCCTGGGCGACCCATCTCTGGGGGGTTCGGGGAGGGGGCGCGTTTTAGCCTAGAAGGTGTTAACTATCCCCCCGCTTTTTTCAATCTATGAGGCCCATGACTTCTTTTCGATGGAAATCTTTGTGTTTATTATTTCATCTTAGCGGGGTATGGGGTGGGGGGAGGGGGGAAACCGATGGGAAATGTTGCATCATCATTCCTTAGCTGTCAGACCTCATTGCTATATGGGTCAGCATTGCTTAACTTTTTTTCCTTTGTTATAAAGAAAAGGAGCTTCAACCCCAGGTTAGTAAGTTATTAACATAATTATTATATTAGGAGAATAGTGAGGATAAGAATATCTGACAAATATATGGCACTTTCTCCTTACTAGCTTTGTGACTCTGGGAACGTTGTTTAAACTCTGGGCCTCAGTTTCCCCATCGGCAAAATAAGGGAGTTGGATTGCATGATCTCTGAGTTCCCTTCCAGTTCTAAATCTATGGTCCTAGGATACCATTGTGGAATAACCACAACAGAAAAAAAAAAGTAAACAAATAGTTGCGGCTGGTTTGTATGCTTTTAAAGGAGTGTGATGTTTCCCCCTTGGAAAGCAAGGCTAGGGGAATCGAAAATCCCTGGCAAGGGCTAACTATAACTTCACTCTCTGACAGCTATTTGGGGGAGTCACCTCTTCCAGCCTTCGGGGCGATCAGAAGGCGGATAGGGGGCGGGAGGACACTAGGTGCTGGGCAAGAGCGTGCTCGGCTAGGTATCCCACTGGAAAATTTTCCTGGTCGGTACTCCCTCTACTAAAGTTAACCCCCTCTGAAACTCTCCCTGGGGTAGGTATAAACTTGTTCTTCGTGGGGCATTTCGTGCAAATGACAAAATACAGACTGCCCTGAGAGTACACGCTCATAGTGGGAGTTCGAGAGCAGCAACCCCTGCGCAGTATGTATTCTTAGGGCATGTAAATGGAATAGAACTCACTCGAGGGGGAGAGGGGAGGGGGGGTACCAGGAGGGGAGGGAGAGAAGGAGGTCACGGTGCGCATGCGTGTCCCCTGTTCTTTGGTTTTCGAAAAGAAAGTCGTAGAAAGCCGCGCAGGTGTTTCCGCGTGGAACACAGTCCTGGATCCGAGGCCCTGCAGTATCTACAATCTCCCCAGGAAGGGTTTAACGAACCAATCTCCTTACTTTGTGATTCTGGTAGGAGGTCACAGCGATAAAAGCCGTCTCTGGGAAGACGTGGGTGCAGAAGGCTGTGTTTTTCGAGCCAAATCCATTATTTTCGTCTGCTTTTACGATGTGCAGTCTAGGCTGGTATTTGTGCATGGAATTCAATATAATCTAAAAACAAATTTCGAAAAAAAAAGAAAAAGAATAAAAAACTCAGGCCGCATCAGAAAGCACTGCTATGAATCACCGAAGACAACTTTTTACAAAATAATAGCAACATTAACGATCTATATATTGTGTGCTTGTTTGAGATCTTTTTAAAGTGGAAAAGGTAAGAAGTTTAATGGGAAAGATTTCTTTTTCTTTCGAAATGACATTTTTCACCAGAAATATCCTGGACAATGTCGAGGGAGTATACCCAACGGCCTACACAACTGTAAATCAGGATACTTAATAAATGCTGCTCAATGAATTAACTCCCTGCTCACAGAACCTTAAATAACCACTATGATATCTCCCATGATTCCTTCCGGGAGGAAACGGGGATGGCAACCTGGGAACTGAACATAGGAGGAAAGGAAAGGAGGAGAGAGAAGTGTAGATGGAGCCTGGCGAAGGAGACTTGAGACTGGGAGGTACTATTCACAGCTTGGTCCCCTGACTACCTGGTGGGGGTTGGGAATGGATTTCCTGGTGACTACATTGTGGGAGATGAAGCCCTTTGTTCAGAGTACTGAAAATCAGAAAAAAAAAAACAAGGGGAATGTAAAAGTCTAGTAGGATTGGGAAAGAGGGCAACAAAACAGCTTACCTCCCCACTCTGGGTCCACCCCTCTCCCCTGCTGAATTGTAGAATGGTGTTGTTTAGAAAGCAAAACCCTAGAGTTGATATTGAGATTTCACCTCACAGGTCTTTTTTTTCACATTGTGTTAGCTTTTCATTTATTTTGTGAAACATTTTGCAATTACATTTTAATCTGTTTCTGTCACATTTGCTCCCATGTTGCCCATGGGCCTGAGATTGACACGTTTGGGAGTGGATTTGGAGTCAGTAAGGCTGAGGTTCAAATCCTCCCAAAGGGATACTGACTAACCATTGCAGCTCTAACTTTCCAAGTTTTCTGCACAGTTCCTTCTGCCCTTTCACTTTAGAATGATTATGTTTGCTCCCTCCACCCCCATTTCTTTATCTGGGCCGAGTTTTGAAGTGGCATGTGACAGGGGAATTAGTGTCACTGTCTCATTATTGCCCCCATTTCATTTTATTTCTTGGATTTCTCCCTTCTAAACCAGTGACTGATGGGAAAAGGGCAAGTCAGTATAAAAGAAATTCACAAAATCAAACTTATTTTTAGTATTCCTATGAAAAAGCATTCATTAAAACACCACTGAGGGCAGTTTTAATACTGATGTTGTTAAAAATACTATCATCAATATATTAACAATAAAAATAATATTGTCATTATAATAGTGGCTAGAAAGCTGGTCTTGGATCCAGCAAGATATGAATTCAAATCCCACCTCTGACATATCCTGTGGCTTTGTGACTCTGGACAAATCACTCAACTCTCATTACCCCCAGGCAATTTTTTTACTCTCATTCTGGACAAAGGTTAGCAGATCCACACTACCAAAGCATTCCTTCCCTGTCCTAACTTTCCCATTAGAAAGCATGCTCTTTGAAGGTAAGATGTGTTTGTTCACCTGAATGTGTATCCTGGGGACTTTGCATGGTTCCTGGAACATAGCGACAGTCACGTATGCTGACAGATAAGTGCTTTGGAATTACAGGTGCCCAAATTCACTAATGTGGGGAATTTTCTCCCCAGGAGAAATTCCTACACAGCAGCACCAGTATAATAGCAACAGATCTTTGATGGTGCATTAAGGTTTGCAAAGCACTTTGCCTATAGGATCTTGGTTGATTTTCACAATGAACCTATTAGGTTAATCCTTTTCCCAAATTTTCTCAACTTTATAAGGAACTTGGGAGATCTCTGTTCATGCCCCCTTCCTAAAGTATGAATGAAGAAAGTGGTTCTAATTGCCTTTCTAAAAGAATGGTTATTAAAAATAGACTGAGTAGCAGTGGAAGAGGAGGAGGAGGAAAATATCTGGGGAAAAGAGGAAAAGGGGAAAGACAAAGGCGGTAGAGATCTTCCCGGGCCTTCCTTTGGGGATGGGAGTGGGCCCAGGAAAAGGTGGGGAGGGGCCAGCAGTGCCCTGGGCTCCTGGGCCACTGGGCTGCCTGCCTCCCTCCCTCCCTTCCCCGCCCGATGGCGACGCGGAGCCGGGCGCCCTGGCGACCGACCGAGAGACGCAGCTGGGCGCGCAAGGCCCGCCGGAGCCCCCAGGCCGGCGCTGCCATCGCCCCGGCTTAACCAAATTGCTTTGACATGCAAGGGCAGTCGCTGGCCATCAACGGGGAACGATCTAATGGCCTTTAATTTCATTAGGGTGGCCCCCCACTGGGGGCCCAAGCCCCAGCTGGGGCTCTGGGAGCCAGTGCAGACTTGGAGGCCGTGGGTAGCTCGGCGTTTCCACTAACTGGCAAGGGCAGAAGTGGAGGCCCGCGCAAATCCCACGCTGCCGAGATTCCCGAAGGAAGGGAGTGCCCCAACAGCCCCTCAGACCCAATCCCAGGCACTGGAAAGGCAAAGTAACTTCTAAACCCCCAAAGCTGAGGAAGCCCCTTCTGCCTCAGTCCCTGAATGATACTAGACAGATTGGCTCCCTCTCTGGCTCTCACCAAATAGAGGGGAAGTAGGGTGACTTTTAAGGTCCCTTCCACCTTTAAGGCTATGACCCAAGGCATATTTTCCTGGTGAGCAAGAGGTTGCTGCTAACCCAGGAGCCCTGTTTGGAGTGGCCTGGAGGCTGTCAAAGGAGTCCAGCCCAAGCAAAACGTGCTTCACAGAAACAGATAGGGATAGGGGAGTTGTTGAGAGATGCTCCCTCATCACACTGTAAATATTTTGCTTCCAGGGAAACATGGGGGATGGGGGTGGGAGAGAGCCACTGGGGCTCACAGACTGGAAGTACAGACAAACAACCCCTGGTACAAGCCCAGACTCAAGCAATCAGTCCAGTGACCCATATGCATGCAAATTTGTCTATGTATTAGATCATGTACATGTATTACATAACATGTGTGCACATATTTAGGCCAGTGTGTCCCCCATGAGGAAAAAAATAGCTATGGTGTCATAGAGTGCTGAGGCCAGAGCCAAGAGTTCAGATCTGACCTCTGACCCTGGACAAGTCAGTTCACCCTGTTTGCCTCTGCACCTACATCCTAGGGTTGTTGTGAGGCTCAAAGGAAATCCTAAGTGTCATGTGCTTAGCATGGTGCTGGGCACATAGTAAGCACTATGTATTAGCTATTACTGTTGTTCTTATTTATGGGGTCTAAAGATTTGTAGGATCACTCCTAGGTGATCATCTAACACCTACCCCACCCCCATTTTATAACTGAAGGTTAGAGAAGTGATCTGCCCAAGTTCACCCAGTCAATAAGTAGCACAGTAGGGATTCAGTCACTTCACTCCCAACCACATGCTTTTTACAATATTCCTTCCCCATCAACTTTGGGAGGGAACACAGATGGGGATGGAGTCTACTCCCCTTCTCCTAGGCTTCCTTCCCAGTGCCCTTGCAGTTTTCATCACCCCAGTATGGCCATTTTGCTTCTTAGAGGGCCCCACATCCCAAAATACACCATTCTCACTCTCCTGGGAGAGCAGATGAACAAGGTTGTGGGACCCCATTTGGAAGGTCAAAATTTTAAGTGAGACACCCCACCCAAGCCCCATTAAACTCCCTCCTTCCTGCCTAGGCCCCAGTGAATTCAGTTCAGTCCTTGAGGCCCTAACAACATCAGTCTCCTCCCCGGACATGAATAACAGTTCACAGGACTTTTAAAGAGTTCAAATAATCTTAAACCCTACAGAGGTCTCCAAATTAGCCCTTTCCCACACCCTTTCTCAGGTGCAGGGGGTGACCTGTACATACCTCCCTGAGTTTTACAGAGATTCAAGGATTTCTGGGCCACTTTTATCACATGGTAGATCCATTTAATTTACTTTGCTTCAGTTTGGAGGGGAGGGGAGGTGTAGAGAAAGGAAGTAGGAAAGTTGGATAGGACTTGGCTCCAACACCTCCTTCCACATGAAGTCTTTCCTGATACCCTCAGCTGCTACTGTCTTCCCTTTTGGTTACATTACATCTACACTGTTAGAAGATTTAGAGCTAAAAAGGACCTTAGAGGCCATAAAACATTATTGTTAATAACAATAACAGCTAACATTTATATGGCACTTACTAGTGCTAGACATTGTTCTAAGCCCTCTACACTTATGTTCTCATTTGATTCTTACCTCAACCTTGGGAGTTAGGGGTTATTAGTATCCCCACTTCACTGATGAGGAAACTGAGGCAAGTAGGAGAAATGACTTGCCTAGGGTCACACAGCTAGTAAGTGTCAAGGGTAGGATTTGAATTCCTGTCTTCTGACTCCAGACTAGGCACTCTGTTCACTTTGCCACCTAGCTGCCCTTCATTTTTCATGAGTAAACCAAAGCACAGAGATGTTAATCAATTTGTCCACTGACACACAGGCTGGTAAGTGTCTTAGGGAGGAATTTAAGCTAGGTCTTCCTTCTTCCCAATCCAGTTTTTTTACCCACTGCACTCTTAGATACTCTATGTAAAAGACTTTGAAAAATCATATATGCTACTACATATATATCTAGTATTATTACTACAAAACCATACTATCAGTTTGGAGCTGTGGTTTCTTGTGGGGAACCTCCACAATGGAGATTTCCTCCATACATGCAGATCAGCCAATTGTCAGAACTTTTTGGCCTCAGGACCTCTTTAGAATTAAAATTATTGAGGAACCCCTTCCCCCAACAAGGAACTTTTGCATATGTGGTGATGTCAATGGATAGCAGCCATACTGGAAATTAAAGTGCTGTAATATTATTATGAAACTATATTTGTCCTTAGGGATTCCTGAAAGGGTCTCAGAGACCCCTAGAGAAAGATGAGTCCAGTCAGCAGGGATTAAGTGACTTGACCAAGATGATACAGCTAGTATAAACTAGAAGTCTTATGCCTCACAGTCTACAATTAATGCTTTTGTTGTTAACATCATTATCATCATCTCTGTGGCAAATCAGGATCCTTATACCTCATCTGGGACTTGCTTCCATCCTATCTATAGTACTTGTTGATAGCATGTATTATAATTCCCTGTTCAATGTCTTATTCACTACTCAAAGGGAAGGCCAAGAGGAGAAGGACCTGGTCTTTGATAAACTTAGTATCTCTCTCCCCACCAGCATCCAGTATAAGACTCTGCAAACAAGAAGGGCTTAGTAAATATTTGTGGGTTGACTATTTGAGCTTCCTGTTTGCCCCATGAGCCAGAAAAAGGCATAACTCTTGCCTTTGAGGAGGTGACAGTGTAGCAGGCCTGGGTCTCAGACCTGTCTTTGGACTTCATGTCAATTATGGTTAGTCAAAGGTTCAACTTGGCCCAGGTGACTTAGATCTCCCATTCTTTGATGAATCACTATACCAAAAACCTGACAGGTCCCTCCCTTTCTCCTCAGGGTCCCTATGACCCAGGCCAAGCACACCGTTTGGGATCTGTGTTTGTGATGGGACTGGTAATAGGTATTGCTGCCCAAGTGAACAAGTCATTTCTGTTATCTTTCAGCCCTAGCTCTCTAGACCCCCCTCTCCCTCACCCACAGAGGGGCCAATCTGGGGGACACTGGGAGAAATATGGATGCAGTGTCATCTTGGGTAAGGTTACCCAGGCTGAGCCCTGACTCAATGCCCTACTCAACAATGTAAATCTTGAATTTCCAAAAGCAGAAAGGAGATTGTCATAGGAGACAAGGAAGGAGGAAGAGTGGGTGAAGGTGGGGAGGGACACAGTAATGGGAAAGGTAGAAAGGGAAGAAAACAGGAAAAGAAAGAAAGGAGGTAAGGAAGGAAAGAAAAAAGAGGAAAGAAGTAAAAAAGGAATAGATAAGAAAGTAGGGCAGAGGAAAGGAAGAGAAGGGGAAGAAAAACGTAGGAATAAGAGGAGACTGTGAAAGAAGAGGAGGACAAGGAAGAAAGAATGCTGAGGCTGGAGGGAGGGAAGAAGTAGAAGAGACAAGGCAAGGGCGCCTGGTACTCACATGTCCAAATGGGTCCAGATGGTTGTTAGTGAGTTTCAGTTTTTGAAAGGACACCAGCTGCCGCATCCAGTGGGCACCTGTGGCAGGAGAATCCGGGTGCACGTACAGTCGTCCAGGCATAGCAGGCTCTGCTTTTCCAGTCACAGACCTAGCCCCAAAGGAAATTGCAGTCCACTGAGTCTAAGGACCGAGGACTGCTCCTGCCCACCAAGTGAACCTGGCCAGCCACAAACTCAGATCAGAAGGCTGTTTTAATACACAGAAAGTTGGTCTTTCTCATCCAGAAATGGTTTTTTCTTGTTGTTTTCTTTAAGCTACTGTGGATCTAATGTAATCCCTCTCCTGTGGTCTTTATGATGCACTGCCAGGACCTCAGCATCTCCTGGAGCAGCCCACTTTTGCACACACCCAGGGCTTCATTTCACTTTGTCTCCCACTTTTGTCTTTCTTTCATTTCTGAGACCCTTATATTCACCTGGGCCATAATGCCACCACCATCCATTCACCAAAGATCTGAAAGAGGAGCCTGAGATCCCTTTCAGGGATTTTCAAGGACAGTGAAGACTATTTTCTCTCATTCCAGGAAAAAGGCCCCTAGGTCTCTTCTTTCATTGCTGACTTCCTCTGCCCCTTTAGCTCACTTAAATACCAGGTCAATGGTTTAATAAAAGGCATATTCAAAGTAAGTAACTTATTTAAATGTCTCATGCAGACATTATGCCAAGAAACACTTTTGTTGATGACATTAGAGAGTCATCCCAGCTAATGCTCCATAGGTAGGGCAGCATATCTGGGAAAAATTGGAGTGGGCCTGGAATTCTGTCTACATATCTTCTCCTCCCTTCCCCCAAATGCCTACCATTTATTATCTGCAAATTTGTATCTGTGGTCGTCAGCTGGTACAATATCCATGAGCAGGATGTACTTCGTTTTGGGATTCAGTCCAGTGACCTTGACTTTGTAACTGGGGAACATACGCCTAGAGAGAAAGGAGGGAGGGAAGGAGAGATGAGGAGAGATGGGGAAAAGAAGGGGGGATACAAGGGAGGGGACACAAAGGGAAAGGGAGAGATGGAGGGAAGTGAAGGAGGTCAGGCAGAGACAGAAAACAGAAATAGAAAGAAGAGATAGGACAATAGAGAGAGAGAAACAAAGAGAAACAGAAGAAAGAGACAGAGGGAAGAGATACAAAGGGAAGAGGAGGAGAAGAAAAAGAAGAGGAGGAGGAGAAAAGGGGGAGAGGGGGAAAAGGAAGGAGAGAAGGAAGAAGAGAAGGAGTAATGAAAGGCAAAGAGAAAGGATGAAAAAGAGGTTTCCATGGAGACAAGAAAGAGAAAGAAAAGGATTGAAGGGAGGAAAGGAGGAAAAAGAGAATGGGGAGAAGATAGAATAACTGATTAATACTAATATGCAGATCAGAGATCTCGCTTCACCTGGTGCAGCAACAGAAGGGACTGATGATCCAGAGGGAAAGCCTGATTTCCAACTCCACACCAGGGCTGATCCAGCCCAGGTTTTCCTGCCTATTTTGAGAACAGGGATGGGGGCGGGGGCGAGGAACAGAGGAGGTGTAGGGGGGAAGGGGGGAGCGACAGCGCAGTCTCGAAGAAGGAAAAGCCAGGAGGGCTTGCTTATTTTTTTGACTCGTTTGGAATATAGAAAGTTCACTACCACCACTACTACATCCCTGCTTGCGCGAGTGCATACACACACACACACACACACACACACACACACACACACACACACTTCAACTCATCAACTCTGGCTAAATTTAGTTCCCAGAGGCAGGTCTTTCAGGAGGAAGTGAAGGAGGAAACTCACTCCATAATAACCTCTCCTCTTTGAGTTGTTACTGTCAGTGATAACGGTCTGGGAGTGCACACGTGCACACAGGATCCTGTGGAGACCCCGGAAACATACGTGCACCCACGCATCCTGTGGAGACCCCAGGGGACACACACATGCCCGCAGCCCAAGGGAATTTACAGATGACTAGTCCTGCCCCCACCCCCACCATACACATCCACACACTTAGACATCGGGCCAGCAGGCCTTCTCCCCACCTCTGCCGTTCTCTTCCTAGCCCCGTTTGATGGGGAAAGGAGAGAAAGGAAGGAAAGTAGAAGTGTTTATTAAGCTCCTACTATGGGCCAAGTGCGTTCCGAATATTATCTCCTCTGATCACCTTTATCACTAGTGATTTTGAAACTGATTCTGCCTTTTGCCTCTTCCCCTTCCTCATCTCTCCCTTCTTCCCTTTCTCTCCTTTTTTCCTCCCCTTTCTTCCTCTCACTTTTCTGTCTCCGTCTCTCTTTTCTCTGTCTCTCTCACTTCTCTGTCTCTCTTTTTATCTGTCTGCCTCTCTGTCACGTGTCTCTCTCCTGATCTCTCGCTCTCTCTCTCTCTGCTTGCCTCTCTCCTCTCTTCCCTTCCTTTTTTTTTTCCACATCCACTTTTTCCTTCCTCTTTGCCCCCTTCTCTTCCACCTTTAAGCCCTGCACACTCCAATGGCATCTAATTGTTTGGACTCCATCGGGGGAGAGGGGAAATCAAACGGAAAACATCATCCCCTTTGGAAATGATGCCAGGAGCTGTCTGGCCTTCTATCTAGATTCAGGCACAGTGAGTGCTGTCCTGCAGAAAACCAGGTGCTGGGGGTCAGCCGCAGCATCCCTAGGATGACCCGTTCCAGTTGCTTGGGAAAGAAGCCCATTCGGTGCTGTTTCCCAATGGCAAGCAAGCAGGCCGGAGGGGGAGGTGGGGGTGGGAAACATTTAAAGCTAAGCTGGTGGAGGGAGCGTTCTCACCTCCCAGTTTCCCTCCATTCCCTTCCCTCAGAAGGTAACCAGAGTCACCCTGTGTTTTGCAGTCCTTTTATAGTGAAATCTTTCCAGCAGAACTATGCTGGGCCGGCGGCCTCAGCTTCCAAAACGGAATAGGAGGAAAGTCTGCCTTTTTCTCCCCTTTCTATTTTACTGTAAACAGACCGGTAATATATCACTCGGGCCCTTCGGCGTGGCGGGGACAGAGACATTGTTTAATTCCAAATAATAATAAATGTCAAATTTCTCCCAGTTTACTGCGGAACAGGCCTAGGGTGGTGGTGATAGGGGGTCGGGGGGTGGGGGTGGGGGGTGTTGAAGAGGTTCCTCCCCTCTGAGCCAGAGCCTGTCTGTCCTCAGGCCTTCGGGTATGCAGGGGTTGGGGAAGGTGGGGGTTGTAGATCCTTTTTAAGACAGCCCCAGTCCATTCACCAGCTGGGGCTGGAG
Organism: Potorous gilbertii; assembly: GCA_028658325.1. Taxonomy (NCBI): domain Eukaryota; kingdom Metazoa; phylum Chordata; class Mammalia; order Diprotodontia; family Potoroidae; genus Potorous; species Potorous gilbertii. The sequence continues at coordinate 225,488,949 of CM053773.1, read as the reverse complement.
AAAGGGTGTGGGGATCACCGGACAAAGTCCGAGGTGAGGGCACTGAGTGGCTGAGGGTGGGTTTCCTTAAATCAGTCAGGCGGGGAAAGCTCTGGGCAAGCAGCACCCAACTAGCCTCCTCCACCAGGCGGGCTAACCTTCTCGCTCAGCCCTGAAGGGCTTTTAACAGCGACTCTGGGGTGAGTGTCTATTTGTGAGAGCTGCCGTGTTTATCTGTGTCTGTATAAAGAGCTCAGCAGAGCCCCGTCTACGTTTCAAAGGCTTCGCCTGCTTCCTATAAACAATGAGAGAGGTAGCGAATACATTCAACATTCGGGATTTGGCAAACGGGTGGGACTCTGGAAGGATGCCAAGTTTGGGGGCAAGGAGGGGGGAGAGGAACGAGAAAAATTTGGACTCCTGCTTGATTAAATGGAATTCTCTCTCTCTCTCTCTCT
>CM053773.1:225468571-225488012 GCA_028658325.1 Potorous gilbertii | reverse complement strand
AAAATATATTTCCTTTTATAAAAAATGTCTCACATTCCTCCACCACCAACACCACCTTTCTCTCACCCTACAATCCACATTCTGCTTTCTCTTTAAAGTCAAGACAATGTCTTACCTTCCCGCTTTGGTGATGATCATTTCCGTCCCCACCTCATGAAATTTCAGCCACAGTTCTCGCTCGTGTAAAAACACTTTGATCCCCTCCATGCCCTGCAAGACCACAAGAAGGATAAGATCACAGAAAATCACCATCGAAACCCCTCAGTCGCTCTCTACCTCAGTCCTGGAGGCCAAGAGGGAAAACGCTAAAGTTCACTTCCCCCCAAGCACCAGCATCACTCTTTCTTATCCCTATTTCCAAGTCCCCATCTTCTTCAGGCCTCTTTGTCTGGGGCCGATCCCATCCCCTGCCTGTGTAATGAATGATCCTGGCTTCCCCAAGCTCGAGATGGGCCCCATTGGAAGGTAGAGAGTAGAAAGCAGTCCCTCCCTCCTTTATCCCCTCCTTGTATCCTCCGGGCAAACCAGAGAGACACTTCAGGTTGGCGTCCTGGAGGTGGTGGTGGAGCTAGGAACCCTATGTTTCCAGGCTGGTTCCTGTGAAATGTGTTGTGGGAGATATGAGAAAGGGAGTTTGAGTCAGTGGGTGCTATAATGAACTAGTCTGAGGGTGAGACACCAAAGGGAGCTAGAGAAAAGACAGACATAGCTAACTGAAACCCTCGTTTCAAAAAAGAAAATGGAAGTAAAAAAACAACACAAAGGGTTGCTTTCTAATGGAAACAGGTTGGTGTACAGATGAATTTAAAAGTACATGCCCACAGACATTTACACATGTATATAAGGAGAATTAATGAAGGTCTCTGATCAGTTGAATTCTCCATCCACTTAATGAAATTAGAAGAGGTGACCCTTTTTGAAAAAAGTTCCTTCTCCAAAATTTCATCAGGTGGATTGAATTGATAAATTGTCTCCCTGATCAATATCCCCATATTACATATACATGTAATATACATATACATAAATACAAAAACATGCACACAGAGAGAAGGGGACTCCTAACTAAAGTTTATTTAAGTATCTCTTTAGAGTTCTTTATTTCAAAAAGGGGTTCAAAAATGGAAAACATTGCCAAGTTCACCTTGCCAAGTTTGGGGTGAGGGGGAAGGAGGTGGAATGAGGGAATGAAAGGTGAAGGAAATGCTAACTAGTAACTCAGGACATGTTTCCACGAAAAAAGAGAAAAAAGAAAAAATATTCTTTCTGTTGCCCTCCCCTTAGAAATCCTACCCATCCTTAGAGGAAATTATGAGTAAGATTGAGAGTGATAACCAGTGGCTGGGAAAGCCCAAGGGTGCTCCTTCTACACTGGGAGAATTCTCAACACCCATGAAATACAGGGGCCTATTCTGGCAGACCCACCTACCCGGCTCTATCGAAACCTATTTGCCTTTTTGCTTCTGCAAAGAAAAATCAATCTCTCAATAGGAAAAAAAACAAGGAATTTCTTCACATGCATGTGAGGACATACTTGAATAAATATGCTTATATTTATCTGTACATATACACAGTCATGTGAACCATTAGGTCTTAATTTTATTTGAGGTCAATTTGAGGTCTTAATTTTAAAACTTCTACAATATGTAACTAAATCTTTTTGAAATTTGCAACTATAACTTATTACTAAAGATGGTTTCAGATGATTTGAAAATAAAAATCAATTCAGCATCCAAAACCGAGGAGCCATTCTCTTCCTTCACTGTATTCAAAAGCTGAAGCAGACATTGCAAAGAATATGTGTATATTTATAGACACACACAGAGGGAACCTTTCAAGGAAATAAAATTCCCATTAATAAAAGGTTGTATAAATCCAAGGTTCACATTAGCAGAGTTTATTCCACATTCAGCATGAGGCCCTTAAGAAAGAGGAAGGAGAGACAGAAGGAGTGGGGTGGAGGGGAGAGAAAGAGAGAGTCCTTGTATAAAGAGATCTCTAAAACCCTGTCTGTTTCTTTCTAGTTTAAAAGGACAGAACAATATGTTTTCTTGTATTTACCCCAGGCATTCTGATTTAGTTTTCTTTTAAACGCTTAGGTTCAAGCGGAACCAGATTAAAACAGGTCCTCATCGGTTTTTAGGTAAAAGACCTGGAAGAAGATGCCTGTTGCAGCGTGAGCGATTCTGCGGACAAATCCTTTCTCCAAATTCAAGATAAATAATTCCAAAAGCACATTGAGAGAGAGAGAGAGAGAGAGAGAGAGAGAGAGAGAGAGAGAGAAGGAGGAGGAGGAGGAGGACAGGAGAGGAGAGGAGAGGAGACCACAGACGTATATACAGAGAAAGAGATAGAGAGACATGGAAAGACACGGAGTGAAGGAGTAAAGAGAATGAGATGAATAACAGTGAAAGAGAATAGAAAGCAGAAGTGGTGGAGAACGCAAGTCTCCAAGAGGAAACGCTCTGAAGATCTGAGGAGGGGTCAAAATCATTTCTCAAATCGTGTCTAGAAATGAATGCTGACCTCGCGATTTAATGAGCTTTTCAGAGCCGCGTCTACACCCGCCAAGTGAAGCAGGGCATTATCCAGAGACTTCGGCTTGGTTTCCCTCCAGATGGACTGTTTCAAAGGGAAATTTGGGGACCTCGATTACCTAATCGCTTTCTCGTTCTGATCACTGTCATTTTCTTGGGCAGAGGAAAGTCTAAAAATAAATAAATAAAGACACGAACCACACCAAACCCAGAAGTCATGGAAAGCTGTCTGACGTTTCCCCCGTGGGGTTGAAGAGGTTTGAGGAGAAATCCAGCCCAAGTCTTTGGCCTGGGTTGATGTTCCCAGCTTGGGGGCTCCTTGCTAGGTCCCGGAGCACGCTTACCTGCTGGGTGAAAGCCGCCTGCGGGGACGCAGGGGCTTTGCTGCTGCTCCCCAGAGGGTTCTCCTGCTTGGCCTCGGGAGCCAGCTCCTTAGACTCGGCCTCCAGGGGCGTATGCGGGAGACCAAAGGCTTCGTCGGCGTCCGCCATGGTCCGCGTTGCCCTCGCTGGGTCCTCCGCTGCAGCCGCAGCCCAAGGGGGAAGGCGGGGGAGGTGGAAGGAAGGAAAAAGGGGAAAATGGAAAATGCTCAGACGGGATGAAGGGAGCAGACTCAGGAAGGACTGACAGAGAAGGCGCGGCCCCGGGGAGGTTTGCGCGGCCTGGCTCTCCAGTACCTACTCGCCTCTGCTCCAAACCACAGTGTCTTTTGCTTATTATAATTACAATGCTTATTACTGGGCACAATATCTTGTGAAATGCTGAGCGTCAGACAGAAGGAGTCGGCAAGCGACCTATCTGAGGCGCGATAAGCAAGCTGCTCGTCAAATTTGTCTGGACTTCTGGAAAGGCCAATAAAGATAAGAGTTCGGTATTTTGGGAAGCGCTTGGGTAGGACCCAAAAAAATCCAGCGCTCCTTTTTTTTTTTTTTAACAAGATTGGTAGAGGCTGCCCTTCTTTGACTCCTCCTTTCGAACCTCTTTGATTCCTTGGACTTCACTTTTTTTCTCTCTCCAAACCAGAGATGTCCCCCCTCTCTCATATAACCAGTTTCTTCTGAGAGAGAGAGAGAGAGAGAGAGAGAGAGAGAGAGAGAGAGAGAGAGAGAAACGTGGTCCAAGGCCGCACCCAGTTTGAGTTCGTCGGCTTTCGGGCCTCCAGCAAGGTTGACCCGAATTATGTAACCTACATCTAGAAACCAAGTGTAAATGAAATACTTTCTTTCTCCCCTACTGCAGGAGTACCCTTGTAGCCAGCCTAAAGAGAGGATCAGGTGGTCTTCGGAGCAACAGCCTTTTGGTGGGAGATGTGTTTCCGCAGACCCTCGGCGCTGTGGTCGTCCTAGGATTAGGGGATCTCAGGATCATGGGCTTAAATCCTGAAAGTGCCCCATTGACCGTTTAATTCAAATCTCTCATTTTATAGAGAAGGACAACAAGACCCAGGGTCACATACGGTCAACCGAATAGCTCTTGGACTTAAGGGAATGGCCAACGATCTAGTAGCACCCTTGAGTTCACACACAGGCTTAACTGTGCACAGTCAAACCCGAGGCCTCTCAAGTCAGCTCCAGGAAGCTACTACTTGAGTTCAGGGACTCGAGGACCGGGGCTTGCCAAGAGGATAACATTCCCTGGGTGACTCCAACAGATCAAAGTTCAAGATTACCCGAACCGTAAACTTCCATCCAAAACAAAAATAAAGATCTCGGACCCTGTGTACGATTTCGCCTGCTTCAGATTCCAAGCGGAGCAGCATGGAGAGCTGCAGAAAAGTGAACTGGGTGAAGGGCCTGGAGGTCTGAACGATTCCTGACTGAGATAAGGGTGGTCCTCTGCGCAAACAATCTCGGCGCAAAGATATCTGGAGAGTCGCTTTATTCTTTTACCCCCGCACCCTTCCAAGTCTTGGCACCGCGGAGAAGGAAGACCTAATATTTCTACCCTGCCCAGTTAGCAAGACACTGTGGTAGCATGAAGAATGAAAACGAATTTCGTCGCAGTCTAAAAAATAAAAATTATGACAGTACCAATAATAGCTACATTTTAAATTCCAACGAATATAAAAGACGAGAATGAAGTGTCATTCTCCTTCACTTTTAAATATTAATGGAATCATACCTAATATTAATGTCACCAAAAAGCATTCTACCCACCCGTGAGACAGTTGAGAGACTATTCAAAATCACAGAATAAAAGCAGACGGGCGATTTGTCCTAGGGCTGTTTCTATCTGACCTCCATCAAGACAGATAAGAACAAGATGATGGAGACAGCGATGATTTGGACGAGGATAACTAACGCCACCGCAACGCGCTGGAAGGGACCCTGAGGAGCCGCAGTTTCCACAGGCTCCCATTATCCTTCACCCTTTTTCAAAATCAGTGGAAATGGAGGAGACTCGAGGAGGAGGACAGGGAGGGAACCAGGAAAGTCAGGTCCAAATCACAAGGCCAGATGAACCCAATTGCAGGAAATTTTCAGAAGGTTCAGAAACCAAGACTTATGACAGCCGAACTGGGCCGTTCGATCCCAGCTCCCACCACCACCCATAACCTCGGTTTCTGCAGACATTGAATCCAGGGGTTCTTTACACGCAGAGACTAACTACCTTCGCCTTCAGCTGGGGGCCCTTGCTGTTCTGTGAGAAAGGGGGAGAGACTGCGGGTTGTAGTACAGAGAACGCTCGGGGTCAAAGACAGGGAAGGCAGACGGGGAAGCGGAAGAAGAGCGCAGAAAGCCTGGAAAGTGATCATAACAAAAGAAATGAAATCCGCTCGGGAGACCCAGAGGCTAGTAAGGAACGGGAGAGATCATCTGGGAGAGGCGGGGAGAAATTAGTCTGGCGATTAGCCGGGAGAGGGAGAAATCAGTGGGGAGAAAGCTATCAGCCGATCGAGCGAGATCAGCCAGAACGTAAGCGGGGTAGGAGAGAGGTCTTCGGGGAGAGAAAGAACAGCGAGGCGAGGGAGACATCAGCGAAGAGGAGAGGTCAGTTGGGAAGGGAGAGAGAGAGAGAGAGAGAGAGAGAGAGAGAGAGAGAGAGAGAGAGAGAGAGAGAGACGAGGCAGGGAAAGAACAGACTGGAGAGGGAGAGAGAAGCGAGGAAAGGGAGAGGCCGGAGGGGAGAGAGGGGGAGGCCAGCGGGGAAAGAGAAGTTAACCCGGAGAGCGACATCCCACCCGGGCTTGAGGCTGCGGGCTTGGTTTCCGTCGCTGTCCACCAACACAAACAAACAACGCACCCTTCGGCCTCAGAAAGCCCTATACAAGCCCCGCTGCAGGGACGGCGAGGGCAGCAGGAGGGCGAGCCGGCGGGAGGGGCGGACATCAGCTCAAGCCCCATTTGCTTCGGAGCTCAGGGCAGGAAGGTACGAAGGATATGAGGCTTGACAGAACCAGGCCGAGATCTGCCGGGAAGGCAAGCCGGCATCTGGTGCAGGCTGGCACACTCGGAGCAGTCGTTTCCTCGCCCTGTGCTCTGGATCCACGGGGGACAGAGATTAGAGGTTTGGGGAGGCGGGGGGAGAGAGGCGAGGAAGGCGGTAGGGTGGTCCTGGCTTCCCAAGCCTGGAGATGAGGCAGGATCCTCGGGCCCAGTCTCACTGGGATTCCCCACCCTTCGGTTGCTGGATCAGCTTTGAGCCCCCCACCCCCAACCCGGCACGAAAAGAAACCAGGGAAATTCCTTTGCTCTCACCCCACCCAGCCTGACCCTGGCCAGCTGGCTCGCTAACCCAGGCAGACCTACAGACAGGCGGACGGGGGGTTAAGGGGTGGAGGGAGAGGGTCCGCGGGAAAAGTCCAGTAATTACCTTGTTTGTTGAAGTCGGTGCATTTAGCACCTCTCCTCCTCTTAGCAGGGAGATCTCGGACGAGGCGGGGGCGCAGGCATGGCCCGTTGTTTATTTACGTGTGGATTTGCTATATCAGGCTAGCTGTAAACTCAGCCAGAAAAGCTACACCCACGAATCTAACCACAACAGCTTCCCCACCCCCCTCTTCTCTTCTCTTCTCTCTCTCTCTCTCTCTCTCTCTCTCTCTCTCTCTCTCTCTCTCTCTCTCTCTCTCTCTCTCTCCCTCCCCTCTCCTCTCCTCTCCCTCCCTCTCCAAACTGAAGACTTCTAGGCTTCCAAAGAGCCCCAGAAGAGAATAGAGAGAGCTCCAGCCCTCTTCTCCCTGCACCGACTCTCAATTGAGCTAGACCTCAGCTGTCCTCATCCTTAACAAGAAGTTGGGGGGGGGGGGTGGAGCGGGGCAGGATACAATTAAGATGGGAAATTACAGAGGGAGTAACCCCAGTTTCAAAGAAGTGGGTGCCCAGAGTAGGTTTCAGATCCTGGAGTACAATGTGTGTGGATGTGTCTCCTTCCTCTCTTTCTCTGCCTCCAGAGAGCGGTGTGAGCTGGAGAAAACCGAAGCCGATTGAGGCTGAGTAGTGACGTGGGGTCGCCTCGATTCCTCTGTACTTCTATGATCGCCACTTCAACCAAGGGTGATCTCGCTTCTCTCTCTCTCTCTCTCTCTCTCTCTCTCTCTCTCTCTCTCCCCCCTTCCCTCCCCCTCTCTCATTCCTACCATCTCTCTTTCCTTCTGATTTTTTTTCTCGATCGCAAACCAGCGATTATCAGTCAAAATCCCTGCCCCCAACTTCTCCCCTGCACCTACTACAGCCTTCTCCTTAAACTCGGAGTGGCAGGGGTTAAATCCTGAAAGCTTTACAAACGCCACTTTCTTCTGCCTGGAAACCATCGAGGACATTAAAATCACACGCAGAATAGTCTTTTACGAATACCACACACACACACACACACACACACATACACACGCACACCTTGCATTCTCAGTCTCCAGAATATTTTCAATTGTGACCTCGCCAAGCTAGCCCTGACCCCGGGGCAGCCAGGATAAAAGAGATGCCCAAAGTTGGGCCGAAATGACATCTCTCGGCTGCATCGCCTCCATCCCACCCCACCCCCGTCCCTATTTCAGAGAGATGTGTAGAAACCCAGGATCCTTAGAGAGATCAAAGGGGCAAAAATAGATCTGCCCAGCCCTCCCTTCCCCGCAACCCTGGCCGCAGGGACGCCCGGAGGACTTCACTCAGAGATACAGTGTATACAAAACTCAGCGCCCGGTTATATTAAAATAATCAAACCGTCATCTTAGGCTGGAGTTTGTTTTCATCTCAGTTTCGCTCCTCTCCCTGTCCCCCCCTTCTCTTTTAAAATGTATTATTTTGAGGGTAAAGTTGAATAGGTCAAGAGAAGGGTAAACAGACAGTCTGTCGCATTCTCCCGTCTGAAGAGAAACAGATTGGAGGACGTATTTTTGATAAGACTTGGAATAAATGTCAGAGGCCTCGCCCTCTAGCCCTGGATTCCCCTTTTTTCTCTTCACTGGACTCCTTTGCATGGGCCGAGGGCAGCGCCCGGACGGAGCCCGAGCAGCCGGGCTTCCTCTGGGCCAGCTTCGGAGCCTGGGAAGACAGCGCGGGGTCATCTCGCAGGGTCCACAGGAGATGTAGGGGCGCAATTTGCCGGTGACCTGCGGCCAGTAAGGCTACCCGTCCCCCTTCGCATTCAAAGGTCTCGTAGGCAATTGTCTCACACCCATAGAACTTGTAGATCCTCGGTCCTCAGATCGCCGAGGAAGGGATGAAAGTTTATTCAGGGTGTTGCTGCCGTTCCCGGGTAATTTTGGTTTGCTTTGGTAATTGTTTAGCAGACCTTTCGGAAAGGTGCAAAGTCAAGTTGTTTGCTTTTAACGACGCCCTAACTGTTCCAGGATCCAGAGGCAAGATCAAGGCCGGTACAAATCGGTGCCATATAGAAAATCAAAATGATAAAAACAAAACCCAAGCAAAGGCAAAATAAAACTCTGTGCGTGTGTGTGTGTGTTGAAAGCATCGTATTCATTTCTGTAGGGAAAAATACAGAAAACCCCCCAATCCTTTTTAAAAAATTTTGTGGGTTTTTTTGAGGGACTCGAAATAGTCTTCCTCTTTGGAGGAAGAAAAAATGGGACGTCCTTGTCACCCCTCCTCTTCGTATTCTAGAGAGGCCGAGAAAGAACCCTAGGCAGAAGGCAGGGAAAATGTAAAATTTGTAGAATAAAATTCACAAATGCAATCCGGGTCCTCAGAACTGGAAAACAATTTTGAAAAAATTCTTTCCCGCAGTCTACCACCTCATAACACAAAGCCTAGAAAATTGATTACAATTTGGAAAAGAAAGAAGCCACATTGAATGACAATACAGAAAGGCAGAGGAGGAGGAAGGGAATAGATTATGTAGCCTCATGCCTCGAGTGAAGGCTATTTGAAATGAGAAGCGCCTTGTGATTAGAGACTTCGAGGGAAAGCACAACACTCACCTCAGAAACTCCCAACTCTCCTCCTTCTCAGGCCCTTCAGGAGAAGTGGGGGATGTCAGCCAGTTCCGAGTATTTCCTTCAGTCAGGGAAGAGATTGGAAAAGAATCAAAAGGACACTTCTGAACAGGAGTCTCTCAAGGCAAACAGCCTCCCAGCTAGAAGTCGATTTGTGGTCTCGGACAAATTAAATATTACTGTTTATTACCAGCCATACCCCAATAAAATAAAGAGAGAACAAGGCTATACCTACTATCTCACCAGCCCCTGCACCTATAGGACTCAGAGACGTCACCAGTCACGCAACTGGTCCTGCTGTCATGGTTGACTGGCGCTGCAATGGAAGGTCAATTTCTTATTTGTCTTCTCCTATCAGTCAGGGATGGGGGCTCCCCTCTTGCAAGCCAAGCCAGAAAGAGCGAAAAAATGTTTCAAAAATAAATTTCAAGAAATATATATATATATATATATATATATATATATATATATATATATTTATATGCATATAGCTCTCTGCCAAGATGGGGTGGCAAACCTCCCTCCAAGCAGAAACTGGGTATGTGTCCTGAAAGGGAAGGAAAGAGGGAGAGAGGGAGGTGCCTTGGATGGAGGATGGGGGTGGGGGGGGTGATCTGCAGCACAGCTCAGCTCCTAACTGAAGAGAATATCAAGTCCGTGGTGTGGGAAGGAGTTTCTGGTAGCCCAATGGTAGGGTAAGGAAGATTTTATTTTCGGTAGTTATTATTACAAGCAGGAAAACTTGTCAAATGAATGTTGAGACACCTCTCTCCAGCTATATATAGTAAATGATAACTTGAGAGCTGGCGAGGATCTCAGTCTGCCTGAGAACGGAGGGAGACTGGAGACAGAGACAGAGACAGAGAGACAAGGAGAGATGGAGACAGAGAGGACACGGAAAGCAGAGAGAGAAACGGAGATGTATACATAGAGAAAGTGATAAAGGCATGAAAGACAAAGGCAGGGGAGAGAAGGAGAGAGAGTGAGGGAGAGAGGGAGAGAGAGGGAGAGAGAGAGAGAGAGAGAGAGAGAGAGAGAGAGAGAGAGAGAGAGAGAGGAAAAGAGGCAGAGGAGGCAGAAAGGGAGACGAAGAATAATGTCACCCAGATTACTTCTTGCCAAGACAAACTGAACCTCAGAGTTTTCCTTTACTTATCTCTCCACCTCAAAAGGGGGCTGAAAATGAAGGAGCCCAGAGTTTGGGGGAGGGTGGGAGGTAGGAAGAGGGCTGTCTGGCACGGATGACAATTTCCAGCGGGGTGCGCCTACAGTACTGCCGGAGTGCGCTGCGGGGTTTATGATCGCGGCAGTTATTAAGAGTATTAACCATGCCCATACTGCTTTCTCTTTTTCATTCGCTCCTAGCTAGGTGGCTGCAAAGCCCTCGGGTGAAGTCTATTTGAAATGAGAAGTGCCTGGTGTGAGAAGGCCCTGCAGCCTGGAGGAGGGAGGAGAAATCGCCGGGAGAGATCAGATGAAGCACCTCCAAAAACGGTGAGTTCTTCGGGACAGAGCGTGGGAGCCCGCGGAGGCTCTGACTTCTGACCAGTAGATTGCTTCAGATGTAGGGACTCCTTGCCCCAACCCACTTTTCCTTCCCCTCCCAAATAAGTAACCTCAGAAGAGGCAGAGGGAAAGTCAGCTCCGGGAGAATCTCCAACCCAGGCAGGTCCCATCCACTTGGGTTGGAGTCAATTTGAGTAGCTCAGCCTGAGCCTGTTCTCGGCTTGTCCTGTCGACCGGGTGGGGCCTGGGCTCTGAGCAAGAGCTCACTCAGAGTGCTGGGAGGTTCACAAAGCAGATTAATCTGCTCCAGTCTCAAGTTCCAATAGGCCCACTTGAGAAAGTTCAGGAGGCAGACTCAATCTAGATTTTCACGCTGGACTGTAGCTGCTGGTGTATTCCCCATTCCTCACCTGCCCAAATGGACTTTTACTTTTTCCACCCTGTCCCCCATTTCCCCCCCTACTGACAGTATTCCATTGTCTTAACCTGGGTTCGTTGTCCGTGAACAAGATGAAGGGCCCTACCTGGTTTCTGTGATAATCCAGTTCATTGGGTAGGAATGGCCCTTGGATTTTTCCAAGGTAGTACCGGTTCTGATTGGTGGGAAAACTTAATTTCTACCTTTGGGAAGTCGGAATAGTAAGGAAATGGAATGGAAAGCCAATATCTTCAACACAGAGAGATCAGAGGAGGGCTAATCCATTCCATTGGGAGCCTTCTTTCTCCTCAGCCTCTCCAGCCCAAGCCAAAGGATAGGAAACCCTCTCCACACGGGGCACCCGTCAGTCTTCCCTGTGGATCTCCCTAAGAAATCTTTCTCCATCCCGGAACCTCATCCTAAAAGGAGTCCAAAGGCCACGGAGGTCAACAAAGTGTCAAAAACCCCCACCTCCCCCGTCTTCCACCTCAGCACTTTTCAAAGAAATGGCAAACTATGGTCACAGCTTCCAGCCCATGGAAACTTAGGGCCTCGGGCTTCTCCCCACCCCCCCCCCCCGCCCCCGCTCCCTCCCCAAGTCAAGGACGCACCGGGACACCCTCCCGTCCCAGTCCCAGAAAACTGGATCTCATGCCTCACTCCTAGCTTTGGAAAGGCAGAATTTCTGCCTGGATGAAGTTGACAATAGGACTGAGTAGAAAAGTTCAGAGAAAATGTCCTGGTCGCTTCCAGAAAAGTCCCGCCCCAAACCTCTTCCTTCTTTATTAGACTTTTCCAAGAAAGTCTTTCATGAGTTCTCTGGTTTCTTCGACTAGGATTTCCATTCTCTCTTTCTCTTTATCTATGCCTGTCTCTCTCCAGCTTTTTCTTCTTTCTTCTCTTTCTTTTTCCTTCCTTTCTCTTTCTTTTTATCCTTTCTTCCTGCCACTCTACCTTACTTCCTCTCTATCTCTCTTTTGCCTTCCCTTCCTTTCTTTCCCTTCCTCTTCTTCTTTCTTGACTTTATATCTTTCTCCCTCTCATCGTTCCTTTCTTTCCCTATCTTAATCTTTCTTTCCATCTATTATTCTTCATTCTTTTGTCGTTCCTTTCTTTTTCATTATATTTTCTCTCCAAACCACTCTCTTACTTGCTTCCCATCTTTTTTTGTGTGCTTTCTCTCTGGATTTTCCTCCTCTTTTTCCTTTTTCCGTTCTTCCTCTTTTTGTCTCCACACGGCTAGGATTTTTCTTTACACCCAAGAACTGTCTCCTCTTTCCTGAGCCCCACCCCCCCACTTAAAAAATAAATTGACTTGTTGCTGAGCGAATAAAACAATTAAACTTCCACAAACTCACTTTTCTGTCCCGGGCTCCAGGGGATTGTAGTGGAACCCAGGGAGCCAAATTCTCCTTGTCCCCGTCCCATCCCTACTGACAACAGACGTTTAGGTCGCCTCGTGGAACTTCTGAATTCACTTGACTTGTATTTTCTTTATCCGGGCCAAATTATAAGCCTTGGTATAAATATTGACGAGGAGGAAGGATAGTTGCTGATTCAAAACGACTTTTCCTAAATGTTTGGTGGAGCTTTTCCTGGACTGAGGAAGGGAATTAAAATGCTGAAGGAGTAATATCCGAAGTCGGTGGAGAGAAAAGCGAAGATGGGGGGAGGGGCGGGGGCGGAGAAGCAGATAGGAGGGAGAAAGGGGATATAAGAGTGTCAGGGACCAGACTAGCACTTCCCTGGCTCGGAGAGGCCTGGACACCACCCCCTGAGAAGGAAGGTTGTAGTGTAGTTGGGTGGGTTGACGGATTTCTAAGCGAGGCCGTGGAATACTGTGCCGGGAGATGTCCGGCTGAGCTTGCCGAGCCCCTGGGATGTGCCGCCAGTAATCATCTCCTTAAAGTCGCGTAAACCGCTGGTGAAAGCAAATGATTGGGTTGAAATCGAGATTGAGTCTCGGAGCTTAGGGGTCCGAAGAGAACACGAGAGGCTGCAACAGGGCCCAAAGGTTTCTGCTTCTGCTCTCACCCACCCAGGCAGATCTGGGATAGATGTAACATCAAGATGCCTGGGACTGGAAGACCTCCGGGCTCAGAGAAGTCAAGTGGCCCCGTTCCCTTCCTACGTCCCACTTTCTCCTCACGCAATTGAAAAGGTCATTGAAAACGACAAAGAAGCAGGGTTGAGTGGGAAGACCCCTAGTCTTCGAATCCAGAGCACGAGTCTCTCTCAGTAGCCGCGTGACTTCTAACAAATCCTTTTAACCCCTCTGAGCCTCGGTTTCTGTCTCTTAGGAAATGACAGGCATTGGACTAGCTGAGGACTAAGGTTCCTTTTCCCTAGCGCTAGAGCTCGCACTCCAAAGAGACCCAAACACACACCTACTACAGGGCTCACAATAGGATGAGTGGTCAGCGCAGGCTATATACAACTCATTCTTCCCCACTCAACTTGCCTTACCATCTGACCACCCCAGGAACTCAGACCCCAGACAGGGTCCGGGGGTCCAGATGAGAACGCAGGTTAGAATTCGCATCACAAGTGTTTTATTAGATCTCTCCTCCGCCCACCTTTCCCTCCTCAAATTTTCACAGCACAAAGTGAAGAGAGTAGAGAGGATGTTTGGGAATAATTCATCTCCTACCAAACTCTTCCAGTTTGACCTGCACAGTCCGGCCAAATAAGGAATCAGGCAAGCCGCAACAGTTTGGAGGCTCCGAAGCGGTCAGCCCCAAGCGCCTATGAGTTTCCAAAGCTTACCAGTGAAGAGGGATCCGAGTAAGAAGACTACATTTGCAATGCAATGGGGTACACACAGGTTGGATCCTCAGCTCAGAGGCTTACTCCTCTACCCAACCTCTGCTGAGTTCTTTTCTCCTCCATGCGCCTCAGTTTCCACTCTGTGAAACGAAAGGGTTGAACTAGACCTGAGAGATTCTTAACTTTTTTTTTTTTAGCATAAATCTCTCTAGCAGCCAATGGACACTTCTCAGTATCATGTTTTTAAATAATCGAAGGAAATGCTAAATTTCAGTTAGAGGTTAGTGAAAATGAAGAAATAACTTTACCCCCATTCGAGTTCACCGACCCCTTGAAATCTGTCCCCAGAACTAGACGCTTCCTTCCAACTGTAATTCTTCCATCTATGACATTAGGCGAGTCATTTCACTTCATCTCCTCGGGCCTCAGTTTCTTAATGGTTAAAAGAAATGGGTTGGAATAGGTGGCCTCGAAGGTCAATTAGGAGCTTCGGTTCCTCTGAATGTTCAGGGAGCCGTAATCGAGGCTGCCGAGACGGAGCGTCAGCCTGTAGGTGCGTTGGCCAAAACCCTATCTCCGGGCATCAGTCCTTCCGTGGGGAGAACAGGATGGGAAGGAGATAAGGGAGAGTCCGGCCTCTACTAGGAGAGGAGAGGGCAGCATATGGAAGTGGTCGGGAGGTAGCCTCACCCTCTCCCGACCCTTCAGCAAAACTCTGCTAACGCCCTTGAAGCGGGACGGAGGAGAGCAAAGGAGAGGACTTTGGCCCCCATTCTGAAAGAATCAGTCAACGAAACAATTGCCCGGTCAAGACCTTTAATTTTTCTCCGACTCATTCTCCTCCAGCAACTGCCTTGCCGTGTCTCGGGTTCTCGCTCAGTCCCCAGGTCTGGCTAGCAGCTATTTCTGACCGCCTAGAGTGGTAAGTCCGAGCGAAATAGTCTCAAGATCACTTTAGGAATGGCAGACCTGCTGGCCAGACAAGACATTTTCTAATTCTGTCTTTGGAATACCGGAGACACTTGCACGACTCTTGGGACGGGAGTGAGAGATAGATGACTCTTTCTTCTATCCAGATCACACCTCCCTTGTGACCCACTCTCAAACCTCCTAAAACTTCGGGATTACTACTGCTCCTAGAATCGAACATTTAAGAGCTGTAAAGTGGAATTTCAGAGGCCACACAAAGGAATCGCCTCGTTTTACAGTTAAGGAAATCGAGGCCCAGGGAAGTAAAATAGATTTAAACAAAAGAAAGTGACGCAACTAGTAAGAGACAAAGTCAAGATTCTAATCTAAGTACCCAGATTCCAAATCTAGAGCTCTTAACATCCCACCCCACCGTTCCTAGATTTACTTCTGTCGTAAGAGAAAGGCTTTACGGTTGTAATAATTTTAAATATAGCTCACTCTTTATTATACATACCCACAAAAACTTAGAAACCAGAGAACATACAAAGCTTGGCTAGCCTCCAAGTCAGTTATTTTTAAATAAATGAAGAGGTAAAGTAGAGTGTGGACCTTAAATTCTGAACGAGCTGGGTTCAAGTCTTTTTTCTGATTCATGCTTAGTTATTCGACCATGGACAAATCACTTGGCCTTTTGATGTGCGGAAGCAAGTCTCTAAGACCCAAGAGCTGCTTCTGTGGGTGAGGGAGTCTCCTCAACAAAAGAGCTCTGATCCAATGAAATAACGTAACCTATTAATAATACCTTATTAAGTATAAAAGAATGCGAGTATATTAACTTTTACCAGAATCTTATCTCTATAAACTTCAAAGAAAAGAAAAAGATGAGAAAATAATAATGCAAATAATTATGTTCCTGATGAAGATACGGCCATTGTCTCAGACTTGAAACTGGAAAGGGTATTCCTTAAACAAATTAGGCCTGGACCAATAAAAATAATGCATTGTGTTTGCCCAGTCAGCACTTCTACATACATCATCAGATTTTTGTCATTATCCCATTGGGGTCAGAATTATCAATCTCATTACATACATGGTGAAATTGGGGTTAAAAAATAAATTCATACTAACCCAAACTAATCCAAAGCCCCATAGCTAGTGTATTGCTATAGAAGGCACCCTTATTACAGAAAATGTTTTTAGTGTGGTAGGCAAAATTGTCATTGCATGACTTCATAGTTTGAGATTCCCAAGACAAATGCCTGAGAATAGTTTCATCATGTTGACTGGCTGTGCTATTACTTCCTTAGAGGTCAAGATGTTCCTTGGACTGAATTGTCTCTTTCTGGCAAAGGGTAGCCCCCAAAGATTCGGCAAGGTGTTATTTAGAATTTTTTGCAATATTAGTAAGAAAGATGCAACGCTAGTGACAGATTGCAACAGCATGAATTAAAACAGGGAGGGGGGTATGATGACACTATTGATATCAAGAACAAATAATCCTTTCCATCTTGTAGCACTTTGTCCTTTTGTGCATTTACTTTAACTTCACACCAGTGGAAATTATGGCTCCCATATTACATATGATACTAATATTAAAAACAATCACAAGAGTGGTTCATATTTCTGCTTTACAGTTTGAAAAGTCTTTTCCTATCCCCACAACAATCCTTTGAGGGCAAATAGCATCAGTCTTCTTTTACCCTTGGACTCAAGGTGGCAAAATAATTTGCCCAGGGGTCCATATGGAGTTGAGACCCTGTACCAGCACCATTAATAGTTTCTACCTTTCATACAATCAGTAAAAGGATGCTGGTACCCAAGGCACAAGAATCCAGTTGCAAACCTGCAGCATCCTGGTCATTTCTTAATATCAACCAATCTCAGTTTTCCACTTCCCCTCCCTCACTTTGGTGGCAGTTGCTGTGAGCTCAGAGTCTGGAGTCATCCCCTTACCCCCACCTCGAAAGTTTTGAGCTTCGCCTAAGTATACCTGTCTTTGTCCGGAACTGTCATAGTCCTGGAACCCCAGTCCCAAGATCATTCTCCTAAATGAAGAGAGTAAATATGGGCTACTGTCTGTGAAGGATTCCTGTCCCCCAGGCAGAAACAGAGTGAGGGGTGGAGGAAGGTAAACAGTATTACCGTGGAAACTGTTATTTTTATAGTAATACTATGGAGAAAGAGTGGAACCATAAGAGTCTTACTGTGGAAGTCTGATCACAGAAGTACATGAAATTATAGTATTGTTATGCGAGACAGCGCATTCATTTAAGATAGCATTATTTTGAAAGACAGTCAGTAGGTAGGGAACCTAGCCCAGAGGATAAAACAGTGCAATTGTAATCTGGAAGATTTTATTAAATACTGCTTCTGGTACTTACTGGCTGTGTGATCTTGGACCAGGAGCTCTCTGAGCCTTGGGTTCCTTCTCTATTAAATGAGATTAATAAAGCTGTAGTTTCTGTTTCCCAGGGTTGTTATGAGGCTGGAATCTTTTCTGAATCCCCAGCTGCTACATTCCCCTAAATTACCTTGTGCTTTACTTTGTATATGTTTGCTTAAAGACATGGTGTTCTCCAATAGAAGGAAAACTCTCTGAGAGCGGAGATTGTTTTATTTTTGTCTTTGCATACTCAACAACTGGCAGAGTACCTAGATCATAGTAGGAATTTAATAAATATTTGTTGATTGACTAATGAGTGTAAAACCCTCCAATGACTTAAAAGTACTGGGTAAATGCCAGCTATTATTACTAAAATATTATTCTTGTAATTAAGATATGGAGGACAGGGACTGTTTCATGTTTGTTGCATAGTACCTAATATGATGCTTGCCCACACAGTAGGTGTTTAATAAATACTTGTTGAATGAATGAATAAATGATTGAGCTGAAGAAACCCGCTATGGAAGACATGAGAGATTACTATAGGTGGCAAAGTTAATATGGAAAGCAAAATTATTTAGGAAATAAAATGTTACCGTAGAAAAGAGCATTAGTTTGGGAGACACCATGCCCATAGAAGACAGCAGTACTATAAATAGCGTTGTCATGGAAAACAGTATGTATGTGGAAGGCATTATTGCTATTATCTGTCTGCATGGATTGTAGATCTCAGGAGAAAAAAATATTTGCTCATTGTTGGTGGCAGTGGCCTTCAGGAAGTGATATTCTGGACAGTATTCCCTGCCTATATATTTCTTTCTGAGACAGCAAAAATAATGTAGTGTAAATAACCCTGAATTTGATGTCAGGAATTATTGTTTTAAAAAATATATTCTTTTAGATAAATCAAATTCTTCCTTTAGACCTCAGTTTCCTTGTTGGTCAACCATCCCTACCTTGTCTTATTTATCAGGCTATGTAGTGAAGTCCAAATGAAATAATTATTGAGACAATGAAAATATGAAGCAAGTGTTCCTGAAACTGTGAATCTGAAGACAAGATAGGACAGGGCTGACTTTCCCATATCTAGTTTGGCTTTAACACCCTGTAGAATTTAACCAACAACTCTTGCCTCCTAAAGGAAGGAGACCTAGCATGCTGCAGGAACCAATCTCTCCACTTTAAACTTTTAGTTTACACCCAGGCCTAAGAGTCCAAGGTAGCCAGGGAACAATGGTCACCGACTTGCCATAGGCTAAAACTGTGAACTTACTGTGCGGTTCTCGTTAACAATTAGCTACGTGACCTTGAGCAAATCACTTCCTCTCTCTGAGATTCAATTTCCTAAGTGTTAAGGGAGGGAGGGAGGGAGGGAGGGAGAGAGAGAGAGAGAGAGAGAGAGAGAGAGAGAGAGAGAGAGAGAGAGGCTTGTGTGAGCGGATGTCTCTCCTTAATGTATTTTTCTGTTGTCCCCCAGCCATCATCGCAGCCAGCTCCTACTATTAAACACCATTAATCACCTGCTGTGTACCAGACTAAGCAAATGTACTATGCACCGAGGGATACAAAGAAAGGAAAAAAATCAGTCCCTGCTCCCCTCCACCCAAGGAGTTCTCAGGCACTTAACTCAGAATCATCCCAGAGAAAGAACAGCAGAGTCTCAGCAGAGCTTCTAGATTCTCAATACAATCCAAAAGACATTTTATTAAGTTCCTACTGTGTGCTGGGCTCCGTACTTGGTGGTGGGCATCCAACATCAAAGTTGATCTTGCCATCAAGGGGCTTATATTCTATGGGATCTTCTCTAGTTCAGAGTCTGGAACCAAACCCATGGGTCATCAGGGATCACAGTCTCCTGTTCCAAAAGTTATTTGATGGCCCTGAGGAGCCAGGCTTTGTGTCTATGCCTTCACTTCACAATTGCCCTTAAGACCAAGGAAAGATAATGCCTGCATCATACCTGCAACTTTGAGAGTGATACACAGAAATCAAGCTTCAAATCCTACAATTGCCATGGAAATGGAGTGAAATAGGAAGAGGAACAGGTTTTGAGAATTAGAGAGTGGGAGGGGGCTAAACAATCTATTTACATGGATCCAGTTCCTTAGCTCCTTAACTCCCTGCATCCGCCACTTCAAATAAACTTGTTCACAATTATCAGAATAGCTCCTATTTAAAATAAAAAAACAAAGTCCTAGTGGGGGCAGCTCTCTCTCTCTCTCTCTCTCTCTCTCTCTCTCTCTCTCTCTCTCTCTCTCTCTCTGTCTCTCTCTCTCTCAGAAATAGCCAGAGAGGAAGGAAGAAGAGGAAGGTGTATGTGAATGTGTTGAAGACCCTGCAGAGTTTTTCTTTTTTTTTTTTTCCAAGAGTGGGGAGGTAGTTAGGATGGTGATATCTTTCCTTATCTCATTTCCAGTATTTCCCACTTTGATTCCCAGTCCTTATTTCTCTCAAATATCAAAAGACCTGCTGGGAATGGGTGGACAGAGACAAAGGGACAAAGAGATAAGGACAGAGAAAGAGAGATGGAGAGT
>CM053773.1:225452962-225468071 GCA_028658325.1 Potorous gilbertii | reverse complement strand
AGAGGACTTGTATTATTCACCTCATCAAAGAAAGTTGATGAACTCAAATTACTAATAAAAGCACACACACACACGCACGCACATACACCCACACCCTCACCTACACCACCCCCACACACAGATATATATATATATCTTGGACATGGACATGATCAATTCAGGAATTTGTTTTACTTGACTATCCATGTTTGTTAAAGAAGTTTTGCTTTGTTTGCCTTCTCAATGCAGGAGTTGGGCTAGGAAAGAGAGAAGGTAATTCTTCATTTTCAAAATGAATATTTTCAATATTTTTAAATGAATACTTTTTGAAAATGGTTTGAAAAATATTTTGAAAAATGAGTATTTTAAAATAATAAAATATAATTTTAAAAAGACTTCCACTGCTGGTCTGATTTAAGATAATAGAATCCTATGACATAGTTTCTAGTCCCCTCATCATTTGAGTCACCCTTTTCTGGGCACCCTCTAGTCTGTCAATGTTCTTCCTAAGATGTGGATTCAGAACTGTATGGCCAAATGAGGCCAGACTAGAATCAAAGAACATTGGATTCAAAGGTCCCTTGGATGTGCTCTAGTCTGACCTCATTACTTGGTAATGGTAATGCACAGAAAGGTAAAGAGATGTGACCCAGCTTCATACAGGTGGCAAGGAGGGAGCAGGAATTTGAACCCTCACGTTTAGTGTTGCTTTCACTAACCATTTGGTGTTGGATGACCTGAGTTCAGATCCCGATTCGGCTCTTTAATATTCATGAGATGAAAGAGGCAAACCCAAACCTTTTTATAAAAATGAGACACTAAATTCATATGATCATAAAAATAGAGTTGGGAGAAAACTTAGAGGCCATTAGTCATCATTTGAGAGATGAGGAAATCAAGGCTTGGGGAGACGAAGGGATATCCCCAAGGTCACTGTGCTAATAAATGACAGTCACAGACAAACAAAATAAGCAGATATGACATGCCTAGTGCAGCAACACTGTCTCCCTTCTAGAATCGCATTGTCTTTGTCTCTCTATAACAGGATGCTCCATATGCTATAATAATCTTATGCATCCTAAACCCACATGTTAGGAAGCAGGATAGTACAATGACTAGGTAGATGGCCAGTCTGCCATTCAACAAGGCTTGGGTTCAATCTTGCCACTGACACATGTTGGTTGTATGAGCCTAAGCAAGTCATTTAATCTCTTAGTGCCCTGGGCACTTTAAAATACTAAGCTGCACACCCTCTCAGAACATTGGTTTCCTCATTTGTAAGACAAGAATAATCACTTTTGCTACCAGATACACAATACTGTGAAAAACGTATTATGTCATCTTTTACAAGTGTCAGTCATTGTTACAAGATAAGTGTCTTGGGTTATCTCTTTCCAATCCTCAATCGCCCAGAAAAGTGGGTTAATTCCATCACTTAAATTGGTCAGATTGGCAAAAAGATAAATCAGAAACATCTGTGCGTTACTAGGTTAATCTGGGCTTGGCCTTGTTGGTTTCTGCTCCGTTTCTTATCCTGTCCCTCTGAATGCCACCACTACCTTTTGACAACAGGCTTCTGTGGGTCTCTGAAAGCATTCTCATAAGTGGGGAAGTTAAGGGAATTAGGATTGTCTTGCCAGATGCTTTGCCGTACCTTATACACCCAAAGTAATGCATCTTCTTTGGAAGGTTAGGCACATACTCCAAAGATGTGCCCTTTACTTTGAGCATGTGCAGAAACCAACATCCATTTATCCTCCATTAGAGATGAAATCACAAATTTAGAGCAGGAGAGGATCTTAGAAGTCATTGAATTCTTCCTCCTCACTTTATAAATGGGAAAACTGAGGCACAAGAAGGTGACTGGATTTGTTCCAAGGTCTGTAACTGCATATCCAGCACTCTTTCCACTTTTCCACCTTGCTTCAGAGACTTCTTGTCAGTCTTCAGCTCTCTTTAGTGGTGGCAAGTCTGAATTTTGGAAGCAGCCAAGGATCTTTTGGAGTCAATTGGTGAATTGGATAATTAAGCAATCTAGGGTTGTGTCCGCTTTGGTCAAAGAGCTTTACTTTGTTATAAGAAAGCTCCAAAGGTGTGGAGTAATCTGGGAACATTTAATATGAAAACAAACACTTCATTAATACTTTTTTAAAAAAAAAAATAAAATGCAGCCATAAAGGAGAGAAAATAATTACACGACTCCTTAACTGCCTCTGAAAAGGCAGCTTTTTTTATACAAAGGTGTATAAGTTCTGTTATTTCTTTTCTTTTTCTCCTCTTTAGTTTCTTTGTAAATAGTACAGTAAAATAGATTTCTTTATGCAACTGCTGATATTCTTGGTCCAAAATCCCTAGGCCACCACTTTCATTGCAAATGATGTCTGCTTTGATGTAAGCCAGAAATAACAAATCCATCATCTTTGTTAGGAAAGGGCATATAAAGTAATATATGCTTACATTTCCCTTTATCACATAGAAATTCTCCAATCATCTTTTAATCATCATTATAAAACACCTTGACATATTTCCATAGGTAAAGTGCTAAATAATTTCAAATTAATAGGGTGAGCATAATATCTATTTTATGTAGATGACCTTTTCATATTAAATTAAATTTAAGTACTCCCAACATTCTAGGTCAATGCTCTGGGTGGACACACCATATCCTAAATATAATGTAGCCTGTCTTATGGATTCAGTGTCTTTATATCAAAGGATTAAATTGTAAAATTACTTTAAAAATCTCTAGACATTAAATTACATTTATTTCACCCTAGCAATATTTATATTTCCTTCAGGTTTTTCCAATTTACTTTGTGATTGGAGATTTTATTCCTAATTGAATAGGAAAATATAATGCAGATGGTCCTGTGAGCCACAGAAGAATGCAAAAACATTTAAAGCTATGATGTTGGTACAAACTCAATATACACTCAGTGGAGGATGTGCACATTAGGATTATTTTCTTACTCTTTGCAACCTACAGAAACAAACCTACAACTGACAGTTACCAGCTAGGGAATATGGTATATGGTTTGGTCACTAGATGGTACTACCTTTAAGCCGACAGACAGGTGGTTTTGTATACAAATAGAAAGTGCAAGGTTATAGGCTTTAGCAATAGTTGTGGTTCATTTTGTTACCAAAGAG
The DNA here is from genome assembly GCA_028658325.1 of Potorous gilbertii. Classification (NCBI taxonomy): domain Eukaryota; kingdom Metazoa; phylum Chordata; class Mammalia; order Diprotodontia; family Potoroidae; genus Potorous; species Potorous gilbertii. The sequence continues at coordinate 225,464,942 of CM053773.1, read as the reverse complement.
TACTTAGACTAGAATCCTATTAAATCATTTCCCTTCCACCTTCCATTTCTTTCATTTTTGTTTTGTATTTTCCTGTTGTACTGTAATTTTATTTATTTTGTAAACACTTCTCTATTTCTTTTTTTTAGTTTTCAACATTTATTTTTATAAGATGTTTAGTTCCAAATTTTCCTCCCTCTCCCTAATCTCCCCACTCCCTAAGACAGCAAGGAATCTGATATAGGTACAACATGTACTTATAAACATATTTCCACATAAGTCATGTCAGGAAAGGAGAATCAGAACAAAAATGAAAAACCACAAGAAATAAAAAAACAAAATAAGTGAAAATAGTATGTTTCAATTTTGCATTCCAATTCCATAGTTCTTTCTCTGGATGTGGATAGCATTTTCCATCATGTCTTTTGGAACTGTCTGAGGCCATTGGATTGCTACCTTTGTCATAGTTGATCATCATACAATGTTCCTATTACTGTGTACAATGTTTTCCTGGTTCTACTTACTTTACTCAGCATCGGTTCATGTAAGTTTTTCCAGGTTCTTTCTGAAATCTATCTGTTCATCATTTCTTATAGCACTACAGTATTCCATTATATTCACATACCACAACTTGTTTAGCCATTTTTCTACTGGTGAACATCCCCTCAATTTCCAATTCTTTGACACCACAAAAAGAGCTGCTATAAATATTTCTGAATACATGGGTCCTTTCCCCATTTTTATTATCCCTTTAAGATACAGAACTACTAGTTGTATCACTGGATCAAAGGATATGCACAATTCTATAGCCCTTCGGGCAGAGTTCCAAATTGCTCTCCCGAATGGTTGGATCAGTTCCCTATTCCACCATCAGTGATTAGTGTTCCAACTTTTCCACATCTTCTCCAACATTTATCATTTTTCTTTTCTGTCATATTAGTCAATCTGATAGGTGTGAGATGCTACCTCAGAATTGTTTTAATTTGCATTTCTCTAATCAGTAGTGATTTAGAGGCCTTTTTTTATATGACTATAGATAGCTTTAATGTCTTCATCTGAAACTGACTGATCATATCCTTTGATCATTTATCAATTGGAGAATGACATGTATTCTTATAAATTTGAGTCAGTTCTCTATATATTTCATAAATGAGTCCTTTATCAGAAACACTGGCTGCAAAAAAAGAAAAGTTTGACAACTTTCTATTTTCCTTTTAATCTTGGTTGCATTGATTTTGTTTGTACAAAACCTTTTTAATTTAATGTAATCAAAACTATCCATTTTTCATTTCATAATGTTCTCTATCTCCTGTTTGGTCATAAATTCTTCACTTTTCCATAGATCTGACAGGTAAACTATCCCTTGCTCTCCTGATTTGCTTATGGTATAACTGTTTCCTTCTACATCATGTACCCATTTTGACCTTATCTTGGTATATGGTATGAGATGTTGGTCTATGCCTAATTTCTGCCAGTTTTCCAGTTTTCCCAGCAGTTTTTGTCTAAATAGTGAGTTCTTATCCCAGAAACTGCAGCTTTTGGGTTTAGCCTCACAAAATTGCCATAGTAATCTGCTACTGTGTCTTGCATATCTAACACATTCCATTGAGCCACCATTCTGTGTCTTAGCCAGTATTAGTTTTGATGATTGCTGCTTTGTAATATTGTTTTACATCTGGTATGGCTAGGCTACCTTCCTTTGCATTTTTTATTAACTCTCTTGATATTCTTGACCTTTTATTCTTCCAGATGAATTTTATTTTTTAAGCTCTATGAAAGAATATTTGGTAGTTTGATTGGTATGACATTGAATAAAAAAATTAATTTAGATAAAATTGTCATTTTTGTTGTATTAGCTCAGCAACTGATATTATCCCAACTGTTTAGATCTGACTTTATTTGTGTGAGGTGTTTTGTAATTTGTGTTGATATAGAGTTTGGGTTTGTCTTCACTGGTAGACTCACAAATAGTTTATATTGTCTATAGTTTACTTTAAATAGAATTTCTCTTCCTATCTCTTGGTGCTAGGCTTTGTTGGTAATATATAGAAATACTGATGATTTATGTGAGTTTATTTTATATTCTGCAACTTTGCTAAATGAGTTAATTACTTCAAGTAGTTTTTAGTTGATCCTCTAGAACTCTCTAAGTATACCACCATATCTTCTGCAAAGAGTGAAAATTTTGCTTCCTTGTTGCCTGCTTTAATTCCTTCATATTTTCCTTCTCTTACTGCTGTAGCTAATATTTTTAGTACAATTTTGAATAATAGTGGTTATAACATGCATCCTTTTTTCAAGGTTATCAAAGATTTCAAGCTCATCCCCATTATATATAATGTTTGCTAATGGTTTTAGATAGATATAACATTTTTTAAGGAAAACTGTGTTTATTCTTATGCTTTCTAGTGTTTCTAATAAGAATAGATGCTGCATTTTGTTGAAAGCTTTTTCTGCATCTATTGAGATAATCATGATTTGTTATTTTTCTTACTAATATGATCAATTATGCTGATAGTTTTCCTAATATTGAACCAACCCTGCATTATTGGTATAAATCCCATCTGTTCGTAGTGTATTATCCTCATGATAAATTGCTATAATCTCTTTGCTAATATTTTATTTAATATTGTCGCATCAATATTCATTAGGGAAATTGGTCTATAATTCTCTGTTTTGCTTCTTCCTGGTTTAGGTGTTAGCACCACATTTGTATGATAAAAAGAATTTGATAGGACTCCACCTATTTTTTGAAATAGCTAATATAGTATTAGAATTAATTTTTCTTTAAATGTTTGGTTGAATTCCCTTTTAAATCCATATGGTCCTGGAGATATTTTCTTAGGGAACTCGTTCAATTTCTTTTCCTAAAATGGTGTTATTTAAGCATTTTATTCCCTCTTATGTTAGTCTGGACAACTTATGTTTTTGTAGGTTGTTCATCCACTTCACTTAGAATGTCTGATTTATTGGAATACAGTACAGCTGAATAACTCCTAACTATTGCTTTAATTTCCTGGTGGTGAATTCATTCCTTTCATTTTTGATACTGGTAATTTGGTTTTCTTCTTTCTTTTTTTTTTAAATCAAATTAACCAAAGCTTTACCTATTTCACTTCCCCCATAAAATCACCTTTTAGTTTTATTTATTAGTTCAATAGGTTTCTCACTTTTAATTTTATTAATCATGTCTTTGAGAATTTCTAATTTGGTATCTAGTTGAGGATTTTTAATTTGTTCTTTTTCTGGCTTTTAAGTTGCATGTCCAATTCATTAATCTGCTCTTTCTCTATTTCATTCATGTAAACCTTTAGAGATTTAAAATTTCCCCTAAGAATCACTTTGGTTGAATCCGATAAATTTTGATTTGTTGTCCTTTTATCATTGTTCTTTTTCTAGAAATTATTGATTGTTTTTATGATTTATTGTTTGACCCACTCATTCTTTAGGGTTAGATTATTTAGTTTTTGATTAATTTTTAATCTTTCCATGACCCTTTCTTACACATGATTTTTATTGCATCATGGTCTGAAAAGGATACATTTAATATTTCTGTCTTTCTGCATTTGATTATGAGGTTTTTATGCCCTAATGTAAGGTCAATTTTTGTGTAAGCACCATGTACCACAGAGAAAAAAGGTATAGTCCTTTCTCTCCCTATTCAATTTTCTCCAAAAGTCTATCATACCTAACCTTTCAAAAATTCTATTCACCTCTTTAACCTCCTTCTTGCTTATTTTGTGGTTAGTTTCTGAGAGGGGTAGGTTGAGGTCTCCTGCTAGCATAGTTTTGCTCTCTGTTTCTTCCTGTAACTCAATTCTCCTCTGAGAACTGGGATGCTATAGCACTTGGTGCACATATGTTTAGTAATGATATTTCATTGTCTATGGTATCTTTTAGCAAGATGTAGTTTCCTTCTTTATCTCTTTTACTTAGAAGTATTTTTGCTTTTGCTTTGTCTGATATCAGGATTGCTATCCCTGCTTTTTTTTTTTTTACTTCAATTGAAGCATAATAGATTCTGCTCCAGCTCCCTTACCTTTACTTTATGTTTATCTCTATGCTTCAGATGTGTTTGTTGCAAACATGAGGGATCTGGTTTTTAATCCATTTTTCTATCTGCTTCCATTTTAGGGGGGGGGTTCATTCCATTCACATTCACAGTTATGATTACTAACTGTGCATTTCTGTCCATACTATTTTCCCCTTTTATACTTTTCTCTGTCCCTGTCCCTCTTCAACAGTGTTTTGCTTTTGACGACTACCTCCCTCAATCTGCCCTCCCTTCTCTCAAGCCCACTGTACTTCTCTGTTATTTTTAAAGATGCCATAACCAAGATGAACCTGCTGGGGCCTTGACACAATGTACCAACATTTTTAGGACATTTCCAACTTTGGTCACACAACAGATGCAGAAACAGAGTTTATTTCCTTGTCAGCAAGACTAATAAGTTATTATATCGTATCATCTGGAGCTTGAAGTGGACTTGGAGACCAATGAGTCCAACCTCTTCATTTTGCAGGAAAAAAAATTGATGCCCATGGTGGTAAAAAGACTTGACAGTGTTGTTCAGCTGAAATAGGAAGCTACAAGTTTAAAAGATTCCTCTTCCACCCACTCCCTAAGAATGGTCAAGTCTCTCTAGCATATTTCTACCCTATTTGTGCTTATTTGTTTTAAAATTCAATTTGAGCATGTTTCATGCAATGTGCTCTAAGTGGAAAAAATTGCTAGATACAGTCTTGTTCATAAACCCACACTTTTTACTTTAAAGTCACACCTTTTCCAATAGGTATTTCTTATGCCAGATTTACTGGAGAGAATGTTATTCAAGAAAATCTAGAATTGTCAAGAAATTTAGTATCTTTTAGGTACCCAAAGCAATTCAAGGTAGGCTTACAAAATGCCTTAATGGCATAACTAAGAATAATCTCTAATGAGTAAAAAGAAGAAAAACAATTGTTTGAATATGGAAAAAGAACCTATCAGAAAATTTCTGGAAGACACCTTCTGGTCCAACCTACCCCTGAACAAGAATATTGTAAATCATAAATTTTTGAGTTGGGAAGGATCAGAGGATCATAGACCTAAAATTAGAAAGGTCCCCAGAAGCCATCTATGTAAACCCTTGCATAAAGATTCAATAACTTATCCAGGTAGATGTGGGATTGAATCTAGGTGTGCTGATTTTAGACAAAATTCCCCTCCATTTAAAGATGAGGAAGTTGAAAGTCAGAAAAGTTTGATGTATCAGACATTAAGAACAGAGGCAATTTTCAAACTTAGGGGTTCTGATTCCAAATTCAGTGGTCTTTCTGCTCAAATGCATTCTACATGGAGTCCTTTTTTTTCAAGCCCTAGAGTGAAGAAAAATTCCTCATGTCCAAGGCAACCTACCCAGTTGTTAGACCTTTCCAATTATGTGACTATGTTTTCTTCATATCAATTCTAAATATGGCTCTCTGACTTCCTACACCCTACTTCAGGTTCTACCCTCTTCGACCAAGCAAGTGATCTCCCTCTTCCACTTGATGGTCCTTCAGACACCATTGGTTCATAGAAAATTGAGCTGGAAGGGACCTTAAAGATAATCTAGTCCAACCCCCTCATTTTACACATGAGGAAACTGAGTCTTGGAAAGATGAAGTGACTGCCCCACAAATGACAGAATTGAAGACAAGCAGAATGAGTAGATAAGCCAACTCAAGCCTTTCTTTTCCAACACACACTTTGTAGGTATGGAGTTGTTTGAATGTTGTCTCCCCCACTGCATTGTGAGCCCCTGGAGGACACTTTTCTTTGTACCTCCAGCATAGTGTCTGGCACAGAGTAAGTACTTAATGAAAGCTCACAGACTTCACTCCAACATTGTCTTTACCACCACACCTTGCCTTCAATCTGTCAAATAAAGGACAGAAATCCATTGACATTGACCTCAAGACACTATATCTCTCAGTTCTGGGCATTCTCTCTGGCTGCCCACCCATACCTGAAAGGCTCTCCCACTTTCAGTTTTACTACTTGACTTATCTGTCTTCCTTTAAATTCCAGCTAAACTCCCACCTGTTCCAGGAAGCCTTCCCCAATCCCTCTTAATTCCAGTGCCTTCCCTCTGTTAATTATTCTGCATGTAACTAGCTTTGTATGTTTCTTTGCGTGTTGTCTTCTCCCCACCCCACCCCCCATTGGACAGTAGTCCTCCCTGAGGACAGGGATTGTCTTTTCCTCTTTTTGTATCCCCATTCCTTAGTACAGTACCTGACACATAGAGTAAGTGATCAATAAATGTTGATTGATTGATTACAAGAAAGAACTAGAATATCCAGCAAAGTAAGTATCTGGGCGATGGGTGCTTTTGAAGCACTTGGCATTTATTAGGCATAAATTGACACACAAGAATATGGAAAGAGTACTTGGGGATATTTTTTTTCCTTAGCAACATAGATGTAGACATAGCAAGAGCACACTCACAGCCATACACATGCTTACTCACACTTTCCCACACTCAGACATTTTACCCTGTTCTCTTTATTAGGGTCAGTTTAAAAAAAAATACAAGAAAAGCACTGTGAAAAGGGGGAAAAACAACAAACTTAGATTCGAGTATCAATAAAATAAAAAGCTCTTAACCAGCAGATACGCTGGTTTTATTACCTGTTATTACTTAATTAGAATTCCTATTTATAAATAAATAGTACCAGTAAAATATTACATCTGAAGAACCCTGCAATAGTTTTACTTACAATTTTTTTTTTACCTTTTTATGCTCTTTAAAAAAAAAATCCCTCCCCACACACACCGCCACACACCCCACCACCACCCAACACAGTTTGTTTCCTTTTGGCATTACTATGGTTTCTTTGGAAAGAAAGAATGTGAAAAGAAGAGAGTGTCTCGCAAAATCTTCCATTTCTGCAGGCAGGGTCAGTGGGCTGAAGGGCAGGGGAGAGAGGCTGGAGTCTCGACTGGTTTGCTTTTTGGTCAGTGGGTACATTTATTTTGGCTTTTCTGTCTCTTCCATCAACTCCTGAGCTGGTCGTCCTCTTATCATCCAAGTTCTGCCCAAGTCGAAACCCACAACTTTCCACTTTTTTCCCCAAAGCAACATATTTCCCATCAGTTCACATTTCAACATGGGTAGACTCCAAAGACAGAGCAGAAAAGATGACAGGGTCTTTTGAAAGAAACATTGCCAGGCCTAGACAGGAATAGCTTTCTTAGTCCCATTGGCAAATCAAAAGAGAGTGTCGTGTTTATTATAAAGATCAAACATGAAGGTTTGTATTATATATTTGCAGAAACATCACATGTCAGAGGTAGGTACCTGACTTTCTTAGTCAAGGAGAATATGGGTCTTTTTTGGGGAGGGGGAGGAAGAAACAAGAGATGATTGAGAAAAAACCCATCCACAAGCACACTTTGGAACATAACCTGTCTAGGTCTCCCCAACAAAAGGGACTAAGTCCCTTTCAGAGCATAGGAAAAAAATATATTATCATTTATTATATAACAATGTCAACATTAACACCAAGAGACCAGGGCTAGAAAACAAACAGCCAATGCATTGGGATGTAGACCCCTTGTGATAAGAGTGGAGAGTCAGCAGAAGATAGGGAGAATGTCTGAAGACCAGAGGGGAGACACTAGAAGCTCTCTGAGAGTAGGAACAGTTTCTTTTCTTTTCTTTTCTTTCCTTTCCTTTCCTCTCTTTTCTTGTCTGTCTCTATCACCAGCACCTAGCACAGTGCCTTGTACATACATAGTAGGCACTTTGTAAAGTTTCTTAGCTTGATTTGTTGAGTATGTTTTGAGCAGAGTCTACCAAGGACAAGCACCATGAACAGTGCCAGGGGCAAAAGAAAGGTGGACATCAGTTACCAAGAGCTGGGGGGAAGAGGGAGACAAAGACCCTGAAATCCTGGCGTGAAGTGAGGCCGCTGCTGGGGAAATGATGAAGGTCTCCAGGGAACAAAGGAAAATGGGTGAGAAGCTCGTTGAAGTCTCAACTCAGGATTATTTCATTTCAGCCCCTAACACAGTGCCTGGTACACAGTAGGCACTTTAAATGTTGTCTTCTCCATTAGAATGTGAGTTTCTTGAGGTCAGGAGTTGGTTTTGCCTTTCTTTGAGTCCTTGGTAATTAACAGTGCCTGGCACATTTGTGAGCACTTGATAAATTGTTGTTGATTTGGTGTGCTGATTGATTGACTGCAAGAACTGCTTATGCCCTCTAAATCAGGTCACCCTGGGGCTAAGCCCTAGTGGGCCTACCCCAGTGAGCACTCTGATGTTGAGATGCAGAAACACAGATCAGGTCTCAGGGTGAGTGTAGAAGATGCGTTTGGAAGGTGAAAGGAGAGGGAGCCACGGAGCAGGTTGGCTTTTTTGGTGGGGGTGGGTTTTTTTTTCCCTTTTTTTGAGTTTTTGCAACAAAACAAAGAAGTCACATTTTTTGAATTGTGTTTTCAAATCGGTGTTCAGCTGGCACAGGGGCCCAATTGGAGGAAATCTTGCCAAAGGGGTTTTCTGTCTCTCATCCTCCCTCTTCTTTTTATGTCTACCATCACAGTCCTTGACTCAGTCTTAGCTGTTCTCACTCCACTCTGGCACCATGCCCACCCCATGGACAGAGTGATACTGATGAGGAGAGAGGGTTCGAGGTACCCCATGAGAATACAGGAACTCAGCAGGCTGTATGCTGCCAGGGGACTGGAGGCTGGTCTGTGGCCCACACTGCCGAACCACAGGCTGATGGGAGACAGACGTCTGGTGCTGAAACATGCTTTCCCCGATCTGGGGGGAGCTGTGATTGGCCACCCCAGCCAAACGGGGCACCAAGGGCCCCGAAGTGAAGTGGGCAGAGAAATGCTGGTAGGGGAGTCTATCCACAGACTGCATGGTGGTCACTGTACAGCTGCTGTATGAAGGCATGGCAGGCCACGTATTACAGCTAATGTCTTCTAGGCTGGGCACGGAGTCTGTGGGGGGAGCAGAGCTGGCATACATGCAGGCTTGGCGCTGGGCAGACTCAGTCCTGTAGGAGGGATTCATCCCCTGCTGCTGGGAGTAGTTGGAGCGATAGAAGGAGTCCTCTTCAGTGGGGGAGGTCTCCATGTAGGGCTTTTTGTAGGCATGCTCAGTGGTGGAACATTCCTCATCTGCTGAAAGATAAGAAAGTGAATATTCCAAGGCCCACTGAATCGCACCAAAGACTACAGTAAGAGAACACTGGCAATAACAACCTCGGTATGGGCTGGTCAAGGGACAAGCTGAAGTATTCAGTGTTGATGAACATTAAGCACAGGACCACAGGCTGACATCAGCTATGAATCTTAGGGGTTATCCAATCTAACTTGCTCACTTTATAGAGGAGGATGAAACCTACATGGGTTAAGTGATATTATGCCCAAGGACCCACAGGTTGCAGAGCCATGATTTTAATAGAAATCCATTGATTTGTTAGGAAATTTGGGTTCTAATTCTCATCTGTTGTCACAGTAGCCATTTCCCCTGTGCCTATGCGTGACCTGGAAAAGGTCATAACCAGAGGTCATAGGATTTAGAGATCACTTATTCCAAACTCCTCATTTTATGCTGAGACCCAAAGAGGTGACCTAATAAGATCCCAGGATTTAGATCTGGAAGAATCCTTTAGAGGCCATCTAGTCCAGTTTTACAGATGAGGAAACTGAGTCCCAAAGTAATTTGCTCAAAGTCACTCCAGCCCTAACACTATAGATTTAGAATTAGTAGAAGGCACTTCAAAGGTATAGATGAAGAAGCTGAGGTACAAAGCTGATATCACATGATAGATTAGTCACAAAAGTGAGTTAGTGTTTGGTTTTTTTTTTTCCCATTTTACTGCTTGGGAAACAGAAGTTATCAATAAATCAACAAGCATTTACAAAGCACTCAAGATTTCCCAAGCCCTGAACTAGGCAACAAATATATAAAAATAAAAGTAATGTTATTACTTTACTTTCAGAGTGGAGAGGAGCTTTGAAAGATTATCTAGCCAGTACAATCCTTTCATTTGACAGACAAGGAAATGGAAGCTTTGTCTGGTATTTATGGCTCTTCATCACCTGGACCCATCCAACATTTCCAGCCTCCCTTCACACACTTCAAGTCTAGCTTTCTCAGCCTGTCTTCTGATCCTCACCCATGGCTCCATCTCTCACCTTCAAGATCTTGGGTTCCATTCTATACTCTTCCCTGACCTCTGTCTTTAGAATCCCTGATTTTCAAGACTCCCAGTTCAAGTACTGCCTTGAATCAAAAGGTCTTTCCTGGTGTCTCTAGCAGCTGGTACCTTCACCTCAAAGATTATATAATATCTACTTTATGTATATTTTGCATATGTTATTATGTAGTCATTTCAGTTGTCTGATTCTTTGTCACTTCATTTGGGGTTTACTTGGCAAAGATGATGGAGTGGTTTGCCATTTCCTTCTCTAGTTTATTTTATAGATGAGGAAACTGAGGCAAGTTAAGTGACTTGCCCAGGGTCACACATCAAGTAAGTGTCCAGGACAGATTTGAATTGCATCTCCCTGGTTCCCTTTACTTGTATATACCCACTTATATACATATTGTTTCCCCATTAAAATGTAAACTTCTTTAGGTCAAGAATAGTTTTTTTACTTAATTTCTTTGTATCCCCAAAGCCTAGGACAGTGTCTGGCATGTAAGAAGAATCCAATAAATGCTTGTTGATTTCACTGATATGTTGGTCAATTGATTGATCTAGTTCCATCCACCCTCATTTTACAAATGAGCAAACTGAGTCCCAGAGAAATTCAGTGACTTGACCATGGTTATACAAGAAGTGAGTAGTCCCATCAAAATTCAAGCCCAGATTCTCTGCCTTTTATTCTGCTTCCACCCTAGGCTCCAAGACCTCCATATTACAGAGCTACAAGGATCCTCTCTGAACCAACCTTTGAAATCCTAAGCTTTGCTTCAAAGAAATGGATGTAGAAGGCTTTATTTTTCTATCCATAGGTCATTTGGATTCAATTAGCCAATCAAAAACATTGATTAAGCCCTTACTTTTTGTCAGGTATTGTATTAAGCATTGAATACACAAAGAAAGGCCAGAGTCTTCCCCTACCCTCAAAGAGTACAACATGCATCCTTGCAAGTTTATACACGAGAAGTACAAAAGTTGAAAAATGAGGAACTATAACCCATAATGAATTTTCCCCTCTGATATACACCCATTAGGGTACAAGAGGGATGTCTGGGGAAAAGTGAGGGCTGATTGGAACACAGTGTATTGGGTTGATGGATAGAGCTGAAGGAGGGGTCTGAATTCATGCCAAAGACCCTTCTGGTTCTTGGGATTCCTAAGATTATACTCTCCATCTGTGGCAGCCCTAACAACTGTCCTTTAAGAAGGCTGGGGAGAAAAACCACAGAGAACGAAATGCATTAATAGTTACTGGAAAGTTCTAGAGGCAGGGTCATCAGCAGAAAGCTGAATATGTCCATTCAGAATTTTGTCAATGTCATGGTTTTTTACAGGGCTGTGAAGGCACCACTGGGCAAGGACACATGCAGTGGGGGCACTTGTTGGCTCCCACAGGGCTTGTGAAACTGTCATATCTACAAGTGGTAGCAGCAGCTCAGCCTGATTCTCATGAAATGAAAACTCACTCAACCAGTACTGTACCTATTTAACCTAGGGTCAAAGGCCTAGGCTAGGTCACAATGACCAGCTATTCCCCTCCAGTACAAGACATACTGAGGGACTGGGGACCAGGATGCCAATGCTTCTGGATGAAAATGATAAATTCTGACACTCAGAAGAGGAGAGAAGAAGAAAGGAGGAGAGGAGAGGAAAGAGGAGGGGAGGGAATGGGAAGAAGAGGGGAGGGGAAGGGAAGGAAGGGAAAGGGAAAAGAGAGGAATGAGAAGAGAGGAGGGGAAAGAAGGGAAAGAGAGAATAGGAGGGGAGAGGAAGGGGGAGGGGAATAGAAGGGAGAGGAGGGGAGGGGA
>CM053773.1:225421892-225452462 GCA_028658325.1 Potorous gilbertii | reverse complement strand
GGAGGCTCAAGTTGGGGTTGACATGGAAGACCTAGGGAGGAAGCAGCAGGTGACCCCATCCCCAGGACTTCCAAAGGAGACCTCAGCCCGGGAGAGGCATGGGAACATTCCCTGGCCCTTCCCTCACCCCACATCAGCACTGCAGCCCTCTCTCATAGGATCCAGGAAAACCTGGACCCAGCAAATCCAATCTACAAAGACCTGCTTATGTTTGGCAGTCTTATCTAAAGTGCCTTCTTCTCCCCTGGACAGCTGAGTTTTGTTAGATTGGGGCACCCTCAAGGCCATCTCTTGCGGAGGTCTCAGGCAGAGTGCAAAGCCCAGGCCAGATCACCCTGTATGCGTGACTCCTCCCTTCCCCTGACATCTTCATACAGAAGACATTTGCCTGAGAGCACCACGCAACATCCATTGGATTCCATCCCACAAACTTTTATTAACTGGATGCTAAGCACAAGGTAAAAAGCAGATGGGGAGAGTTGACAGAGGGCCCAACCAGGGATCAGAAAGACAGGAACTCAAGTCCTGCCCTTTTATACCATTAACTCTGAGAGCATGGGCAAGTCACTTGACTCCCTGAGCCTCAGTTTCTTCCTCTGTAAATTGGGGATAACAATACCTTTGTCCCTACCTCATAGAATTTTTGTGAAGCTCAAATAACATATAAAAAATAAAGAGGGCTGGTAACCTTAAATTATTCTATGAACAGCAGTTAATAATAAAAATAACAATACTAGATGTACCCTAGTGGACAGACATCTGACTTCAGGGTCAAGAAGACCTGGGTTCAAGTCCCATCTCGGATGCTTACTAACCTTGTACTTGAATAGGTCTTGCTTTACCTCTCAGTGCTTCCAGGAAGCTCTAAGACAAGACACTGTAGCAAGCATACTGATTTGCACTGGGTGAGAGTTTCTGTATTGAGAGACTTCCTATAGCAAGGAAACCACAAATCTGTAAAACAGATAAAATAAAACAAATGACTGGCTGTCCAAGCTCCCATGACCCTGGGTAACTTTCTGCCACCATAGGTCATGAAGGGATTGCCAGTGTTAGATCTCAGGGATGGGGGTGAGTGAGTAGGGTGAAGTGTTTGCATTGAGAGTTCTCTGTACTAATGAAGCAACAGAGCTGTATCTCCTCCCTCCAGAAATGTGGTAGGCATTATTCATTGATAAAAAGAAATGAAAGAAGAGGAAGAGAAATAAGGGGAGGGGAGGAGAAGAGAGGAATGAGGAGAGAGGAGAAATGAAGAGAGGAAAGGAGAGCAAAGAGGGAAGGAGAGGGAAGAGGAGGGGCTGTAATTTAGAAAGATTCTAAACCACTGATTTTTTTTGTTTCAGAAATTGATGTCAAACTCACTGATCTATGGATTTCAGAATCTATCTTCTGTTCCTTTCAAAACTGTACCATTGAGGGTTTGGTTATTAAAGGACAACTCACATGGGCAAGTGACCACATGGTGGTCAGAAGAAGCGATACAAAGACACTCTCAAGGTCTCTCTCAAGAACTTTGATTTGACCGTGCAACGGTGGGAGACACTGGCACAGGACGGCTTGGCATGGCATGCCCACTTCAGAAAGGGTGCTGTGCTCTATAAGCAAAGCAGAATTGAGACAGCACAAAGAAAATGTAGGATGTGTAAATTTGGAGTGACCACCCCAAATGTTCACACAGACTATCTGCGCCCAATCTGGGGTAAAGCATTCTGAGCTTGTATTGGTTTGATCAACCACAGTCAGATACAGTGAAATTTCACTTTATCATGGTGATGTCATTTTGGTCCTCTTTGAAAATGGACAACCAACCAATTAAGGGAGATAGAGGTATTTGGTCTGGTGAAGAGGAAAATGGGGAGAAGAGCTTTAAAAATAAAAAAAAAAATTGAAAGGTTGTTCTATGGAAGACAGGAGATTCATTTTGCTTGGCTGAAGAGAGCAGATGTGGGAGCTAGTGATAGAAGCCAGCGAGCCTATGTGGCTGGTGACCAATTCGAAGGTTAGATTGGAAATCCAGCTATTCCTCTTACCCTTCTCCCCAACCTGTCATTTATTCTTCCTAGACCTGGATTTCCTCCCATTTGATGAGAGGTTCGATTTGGTAGCCCCTAAGTTCCTGTCAACCCTCAGATTCTGTCATACCATGTTCCCTTGTTTTTGTGATGGAGTCTTCTTTGGGGTCACAAAGATGAATATGCCTCAGGTCCTGCTCTCATGGAGAGGAAGAATATAAGAAACACTTAAGACTGGCAAGTCATTTCATTTCTCTTTGCCTCAGTTTCCTCTCTAGATTAAGTCATTGCCTTTATGGTCCTTCCTTCTTACAGGACACTCCATCTTCTCTCTCCACGCTTTTGTCCTAGCTATCTCTCATGCCTGGAATCCACCCCTCTACCTCTTAGAATCCTTAATTCTCTTCAAGAACTCAATTCAAGGGCTCCTTTTATAAGATAGACTTGAAATACCTCTAGGTGTGCCAAGTGTTTCGCATATGTTGTCTCATATGAGACTTGCAACAATCCTGTAAGGTAGTTGTTTTTATTTCCATTTTACAGATGAGTAAACTGAGGCCAACAGCATTTAAGCAACTTGCCCAGAGTAGCACAGTTAACTACTAAAAGTCTGAGAGTGGATCCAAATTTAGCTCTTCTGCTCTCTTCACTGCTCATGAAAGCACTTTATGTACACTACATCATTTGATCTTTATGACAACCTTATAAGGAAGACACCACTATTATCTACGTTTTACAGATGAGGAAGCTGAAACTGGGAGAGATGATGTGACCCGCCCACAAGTCTTCTGAGAAAATGTAAGCTAGTAGTCCCTTCCTTAGGGTAGTGCCAGGAAGACTTATATGAACTTTTATACACTGGGGCATTCTGCTTACCTACCTTTGACAGTAGCACTGAGCCCCTCCCCAGGAAAAAGGGGGAGAACTAGAGAGAAATGAGAGTAGAAGGAAAAGTTGGGAAGGGATCCAATTCTTTAGGAAGGCAAAAGGCCCATTACCCTGTAAAACTAGTGGGGGGGGGAAGAGATGCCAAGATTGAGCCAGGAGAGAGTAGCAGACATTGACCAGCCTGCCCCTTAGCCTGGCTGCTAGTTAGCTGTGGGAGTTGCTCCTCCTTCTTTAGTGCCATGAGCCAGCTGAACCTCAAGAAAGAGGTGGAAAGTATAGAGATAAAGGATAATCTCCAGTATAAACATGTCTTCTGGTTCCATAGTCCACATTCTCTCATTTGGAAGGAGGGGATGAGATCAGGCTTGGAGGGGGAGGGCTTGGGTAGGGGTAGAAAGGACAGGATTGGCTGGTAACGTAAAAAGATGAAATCTTTTTAAAATCCCATCATTCATATTCCTGACAGTTCTAGCAGGCTAGGTTGGGTGCTAGATTTGGCACTGGGAGAATTAGGATCTGAATACTACTTCTGACACTTACTGGTTATTTGATTCCCTTAACCTCAATAGGACTCAGTTTCCTTATTTACAAAATGGGGATAACAGCACTTACACTGTTCAGGTGAGATAATATACATTAAGTAGTTAAGGAGTGTTATTACTAATAACATCATCTGACAGGGTGGACCTTGGAGGGGTCTTCTTGGCTAATCCCTTTCCTTCAGATCATCTCATACCTGGAAACTGCCAGATAGGTAAGACTCTACCTTAGTTCTAATAGAAAGAAAAATGGGGTTGGAGAAAGCATTTATTAAGCACCTACTATATGCCATGCATGTTATAACAATACCATGAAGCAGGGACTGTTATTATGCCCATTTTACAGTTGAGGCAACTGAGGCAAACAAAGGTTGAGTAATTTGCCCAGGGTTACATACTAGTAAGTCTGAGGATGAATTTGAATTCAGGTCTTTCTGATTCCAGACCCAGCATTCTAGGCACTGTGCCACCTCCTTGACTTTGGAGTTATAGGAACTGGATTTGAATCCTGTCTCCTTCACTTAGTAGCTGCATGACCCTCAGCAAATCACTTCCCTTTTTCAGGCTTCAGTTTCCTCATATATTAAATCTATGATCCCAGGATCCTTTCCATGTCACATCAATGTCTATGGAACCTTTTCATTTTTAGAAGAAGAGAAAATACAGAAAGATCTCACAGTGAAGAAACTCAGTCAATAGAGATCAACTACTTTATTTGTTCCTTTTAAGGCTTAGAGAGTTTCCCAGGATTATTGTTTGGAAGAGAGCCAAATACATCAAGGGTGATGTCGTGACTTGCATTGGAATTGAGTTGAAGTGAGGCAGAGCTGCACAAAGTCATCATCAACCTTACTCTCTCTTCCTGAGTCATTGAAGTCCAGTGGCAGGAGAAGAGCCAAGATGACTGGAGAAGGTTGAGGATGTAGTGGATGACCTTGGTGTCTTTGATGCCTGACCAAGCTCTAAGCTCTCCACCTGTGTCTGCCATCTTCACAGCCATTGGAATAAACTGTTCTGATCTGCCCATTCCACCAGGGGAAGTCTTTAAATGCTTGGGATAGACATCCCCTAACTCACCAATGGGTTTGCAACATTTCTGTTGTCCTCAGCCTGGCTTAACCATCTGCTAAGATAGTTTTACTGGGATGTGGTTGCTGCTCATGCTATAGCTTCTTGGAGCCACAGATGAGAATTGAATGCTGAGTAGACACCAAAGGTGGATGAGTAACCCTCCCATTATAGGTTCTAGTCCTCCCTGAACACCCCATATACCCCAGGTTAAGTAACTTGTTCAAGGTGACATAGGTGGTATGTTTCAGAGTCAATACTTGAACCTCAAGATTTCCTCTCTTGAAAGCCAGCTGTGAATTCCAGAGTGTTGTCCCATTCTGGGTCTATTGCATGATAATGGTAGCCAACATGTATGTAATGCTTATAGCCTTCCCATTGTTTAACACACATAGTTATTTTGTTTGAGTCTCACAACAACCCTCCATGGTAGGATCTATGGGCATTATCCTTCTTCTTGCCTATGTCCATTTTACTCATGAGGAAACTGAGGCTAAGAGTGACACAAGTGACCTCCTTAGGGTCAAATGCTAATCTACATCAGATGTGGTATTCATAGGATCATGACTCACAGATTTTTAGCCTAGGGAATTACAGAACTCAATAGATTTAGAGTTCTTTTGAAGGAAACTGAGGCCCAGGGAGGATTTAGGTCATAAACCTAGAGCTAGGGAGGACCTGGGCAAGTCATGCAAACTAACTCTTAAGGCCAGCACTCTCTACCCACTTAGCCACCCTTCCTTACAATATCAACATGAGCTCAATGAGTTGACAGTACAAACTCTCTTATAGATGAATGTGATGAATGTGGAGGGTACAAAAGGCAGGTTCCCCAGCCCCATCCAGCTTCAGCCTGCAGGCTTTCTGTCCAGTCATTCCCGGCTTAGGGATTGTGACCATGGCTCTGCAGGGCTGCCAGGGCCAGGGAGAAGCTGGCAGACTACCTCCCACGGCTGCCTGGCCCGCCAAGCATGGGGCCATTAACCAGCCTGCCTTAGCAGCTATAAAATTAATTTCCTCCCTAATATATACAAGACTTTCTCTAGGAGAATTATGGCCCGGGCTGATCAAAGTCTGTAAGTGGTACTTATGCTATCAGTTTCAACCCCTTAATGCCCTCCTGTCAAAACAAAATCCCTCCGAAAGGCTTTGAGGAAAATCACATGAACATAATAGCTTTCAAAAAAAATAGCCCTAAGTACTTGGTAACATATACAGACTGGACTATTAGAGCGGCCGGTGTAATTGTACTTATATTTTAATGTAAACATGCTTATATTAGCAAGAGGGAAAGAGAGCTGGGCTCAGAGGCCTGAAGACATGAGGGGGGAGGGAAGAGGGCATCAGTGGGAAGGTTGCCCTGGGACTGAGGAAGATGCTGCAGCTGAGCCCGAAGCGCAATCACAGGTCTAGGGGCCAGGGAGGGAGATCTGGGGGAGGGAGGAGGAAGACAAGGAGTTCAGGAAGACTCCAAAGAAAGCCTGCCCATTGACAATGTGCACTACACATCTGGCTTTCACTTGAAATAAAACTAATACCCCAATTTCTGTAGTGTCCTTAGCAAAAAGCTGAGCACCTTAAACTCCATTAATAAATTCTGTGGTCTCAACCATCCTTGTGAATGAGATGAAGTAGGTACCTCAATTTTACATGAGAGGGAAACTGAGGCACAGAAAATTTGTGAAGGGAATTAGAGACCAGTGAAACAACTCAATTCTCTTCAAAAAAATCTACTGAATAAAATCATTCCACTTTCTATATGAAGTAGGGATAGGGCAGTGTCACATATTAGAAAGGCTGAGAGACTCCCCACCAGTCAATTGTTGGTCATGTTACCTTAGGGATGTAACTGGGTCTTTTTGAGACCAATTTTTTCATCTATAAAATGAAAGGATTAGACTAGATCAGGTAGTTCTTAACGCGTATACGTGTGTGTGTGTGTGTGTGTGTGTGTGTGTGTGTGTGTGTGTGTGTGTGTGTGTGTGATGGATCCTTTTGGAAATGTGGTGAAGCTATGGACCCTTTCTCAAAATTATATATTAAAATGCATAAAATAAAATACATAAGGTTGCAAAATAATTTATCTATCTATTCACCATCTATCCATTCCTTCACCTATCTATTATATCTGTCTTCTATATCTACCTTTCTAGCTTTCCATCTGTCTGTCTTTATATCTTTGTTATTACATATATTTCTAAGTCTATCTTTATATCCATCTGTCTGTTATATCTATCTGTTCATTACATTCATGTCTCTCTGTTATATCTGTATGTTATATTTATCTGTCTATTTTATCCATCTGTCTGTTTATTACATCTATCTGTTATATCTACTTATCTGTCTATTATATCTGTCTGTCTGTTTATCTATCTATCTATCTATCAGCAAGTTCATGGACCCCAGGTAAAAAACCCCTGACTTGGTGGTACCTTCCAGCTTTGCTGTCCCACATTGAAACATCGCTCTCCCAGCTCCCTGTTGATAAAGCAGAGTAGGCATTAGATGTTGTTGCTATCGTGTTTGTCCTTTGTTCTTGAAGAGAATCATGACATCAAGATGATGATATGACTTTGATTTGATTGAGGGAAGGTTGTGCAATGTCACCAGCCTCACTTTCTTCTGAGCCATTGACCTGATATTCATCAGAAAGGCACTAGATGTTAATACACTTGAGAATGAACTGGGGAAACATAATCTAGTTGTAACTGGGCACAGTGTAGCCACTGTCAATGTTGAACACCAGTGGATAGGTGGATGAGATTTGACCCATGGAACCCTGGGGGCTTGAGAGCAGGGTTGCTTCCCATTCTACACAAACTGGTGTTAAGCAGTGCACCCCTGTGTGGAGGTAAGAGATCATCCCTCTGAGGGGTCTATCTCCTCTGAACTCCTTGATACAGCCTTGTCTGCATTGAGTCTTGGAGGGACCTGATATTGAATGAAAGCCAAGCTAGACTTTTTTTCCCCTCACTCTCATTAAATCCCCCAACCCTAGTGTTCCAGGGTAAAAAATTACTTTAAATGGAAATTGTTGGCTTGCGTCTAGGCCTCCTCAAAGTAGGAAGTTAGAATACCTGATATACGATATAAATTAGATATGAAATAGGTATTTATTTCCTTCACCCAAACTAAATAATAAATAACAAGAATGTCAAGTGTACATTCACACAACGACTAAAACAGAATTCAGTAACATAACTTGTTTAAATGTCTTGGGAGGCTGATACATATGCTTCATCTGAACATAAAGCAGTTTGTGGAGTCCTACACTGCCCAAACAACTCTCAGTTTATGTCTGCTGGTAAATTGGACAAATTACCTTGTCCCTGTCCACACTTGTTATCTCTAATGCAGGATCTTCACTTGCCATTTTCATTCATAAGACCCAGGACCTGAAGAACCATTCAATTCATCCAGTTGTCTCCAAACCTAAGCACATCTGCCTTGAGGCTGATGTTGGATCATCTGTTCAGGAAAGGAAGAACAAAGCTAAAAAGGCAGCTGGAGACTCAGGCACAAACTCCTTCGGTTAAATCCATTTTCACCATAAGAGAGGTGACAGGGATGGAGGGTGGGAAGAAGGAGATAGCCCCTCATGAGGTGTCAACAGACAGAATGCTTTATCATTTAGAACATAGGAGAGAGCTACAATAAGAAACTTATCCAGAAATTAGTCCTTTTTTTTTATTAAGGTCCATTTGACTCAATGACTTCCAGTTCTGTAACCAATGGAGGGATCACTTTATTAAGCAAAGCACATACGCCTTCATGACTAGACACCACCTAGCTGAAAACAGCCACCTCCATCATCCCCAATGTGCCTAGCACATGTAGTCAGCTGGAAGGAGGGAGGGCCCCTCTGAGCATGCTCTGGGGGGCATAGGTTCTTATCACATTTATAAGATAATATATAGAGGCCTACAGAACCCAGGGAAGCCAGAGACCTAAAGTTAGTGCCCACAAATACTGTCACAAGATCAATGTCTCATAGATCTAGAGATGAAAGGTGTCTCAGAAGTCCTTGTTTTACAGATGAGGAAACTGAGACCCAGAGAAATGGAAGTGTTTTATACACGGTCACACAGGTAGTAAGTGGAAGACAATGTGGACCTGCTAGAGTTCCCTCATTCCAGGAAAAGGGAATTGGTGAAGGTACCAGCCAATGTTGGCCACAATTTGCAAAATGTTGCCCTCTTGAGCCAAGATTGAATTCTGTCTGCCCAGGGGCAGGAGTGGGCATTGCCATTTGTTTTCAGCTCCCTGCTCCCACATTGGGGAAAATTCCTTGCCCTATGATAACCATGATGCAGCCTCATATTTTCTCCATCCTGTTGACAGTTTAAAACCAATAGATTTATGAACTCTTAAGTAAAAGAAATATTTAAGGCATACCTAGTATTCTTATCTAGGAGAGCCAGAAAACTCCCCTTTGGGGAGAAAATATAACTCCTCATAAAGGGGAAGAAATTAGCCAGAGCCCCTGATGGATGAGAGAAGGGGAAACTCTCAGAGATCATTGAAGTGAAGGGTAAGTGTGTGTAAAACTCCAAATGATGGAAGCAGCAGGGATTTTGAGGAGACATTAGCTCCAGGCCACTGTTTCCTGACTGGTGCTTATCTAAGTCCAATCAATCTTCAAGGACTACTGGGTAGTGGTTGAGCTGATAATGATAACGGCTATACCTGGCATTTATATCATGGGTTAAGGATTGCCAAAGTGTTTTGCGTGTTATCTCATTGGATCCTACAATAAACAATCCTGTGGGGTGGATGCTATTTTCATTCCCATCTTACTGATGACAAAACTGAGGTTGAAAGTGATTGGTTCACCTAGCTAGTAGGTATCTGAGGCATGATTTAAACCCTACCTTCCCTGAAGCCCTTCCAGTGATTTGTCAATTCCTTTCAGACCCTCCAGTTTAAGGAAGGTCCTAAGCCAGGCATGGTTATTCCCTCATTCCTGTCCACCACTCACTCTCTGGATCTCTATCTCTACCATGGCCTCCTAGGGATGCCTTCTCTCTCAGTCTTAGGTGGGAAAATAACTAGAGTTCTGGGCTTAGAATCAGGAAGATAAATCGAGCCTCAGTCACGTATTGATTGTGTGACCCTGGGCAAGTCATTTTTACCGCTGCATGCCTCAGTTTCCTCATCTATAAAATAGGGGTAGTAATAGCATCTACTTCGTAGGGTTGTTATGAGTCAAATGAGGAAATAGTTGTAAAGCACTTTGAAAGCCTTAGTGTGCTGTATAAATATTAGTTATTATTAGAAATACTGTAAACCTGCAATCTCATGGGTATCCTGTAGGCATGGGAAGGTGGCCTGTTTGAAGGAACATAGATGGAGATGGTGCATCATGACTAAGGAAAGGGATAGTAGGTTTTTGAGGATCTCTAGGCACAGAGATTGTTTCCAGTGTTTTCTTTGGTAGTTCATTCTAACTTTCATCCCTTTAACCACTCATAAGTTCTTCTTCATGCCAAACTGGAATCCCTCCCGTTCTAGGCTATTGAACTTGTTCAGGCTTCAGTGGCCTCAGCTTCCTGAGTCAATGGCAAGGTGGAGGGGAAAGAACTTTGGACTGGAGATTCAGAAGATGTTGTTTCATGTAATAACTGTTATTAATGTTGTTAAGATGATGGTGATGATGATGATATAACCCCTGACTTTTGGCTCATTGCTATAGGACTCTTTAGTGAAAGAGATGAATTCCCTGCCCTGTTTGAGGGGTAGGGCAGTGTTAGTGAGAAGTGATAGATCTCAAGTTTTCACCAATCCCTTTGGAGTGCCCCTTGAGGACTTCTCAAGCTTTGAGTCTTCTTTGTGAGGCTGAGTCACTTGAGGCATACTGGCTTCCTTCTTAAAGAGAGAAAATGGAAAGAGGCTGACTCCACTCCAAGTTTCTGAAGACTCTGGGAATGGGTAGTCTTCATCATGTCCCTATCTCCAGCTTGCTACTCTAGAGACTTTGGGGAGTTTCTCCTTGTCTGAGGTGGGATTCAAACTCAGATCTTTTCCTACTCCATGCCAGGTGCCCTATTCACCGAGTCATCCAGCACAGGGGTGGAGAACCTGCGGGCTCAAGGCCACATATGGCTCTCAAGGGCTATGCTTGAGATCTTTGAGGACCACATGTACTCTCATGCCTGCAGGTTCCCCACCCCTCATCTAGCATATGATCATAGTTTTAGAGAGGGAAGGGACCTTAGAAGTCAATGAGTCCTATCCCCCTTATTTTACAGTGGAAGAAACAGAGGCTCAAATGAAACAAATGAGTTGCTCAAAGTCACATAGGTAGGAAGTTATATGTCAAGATTTGCACTCATGTGACCCTATGCCCTGATTTGAAGTTTAGAGATCTGTCCACCCCATTAGACTTTAAGCAAAAGTGACAATTTGTTCAAAGCCTGCCGAATGCCAGTGGGGTTCTGGGCCTCCTTAGCTAAATTAGAGTCTTAAAAGTTATAAGATGAGTGAGGTAAGCTCTTACATTTCACATCAACAGAAGGAAGATTATATGAGTGACTAGAGATGTCCGGTAACAACAGAATGGGCAGCCCCATTAAATATTGAGCTACTTGTCATGGGAGTTGTTCAAGAAAAGATTGATTAGGGACACTAATGAAGGATTCAAATATATATCATGTACGTATATATGTATATGTGTATGTATACATGTATGGGTATATGTATATGCATGTATGGGTATATGAATGTGCTTGTATGTATATGTAATATATATTATATGTCAATTGAAGTAGATGGCCTCTGAGATTGTAAACCACCCCCCCCATACCTTGCTAGGATCTCAGATATTGCTCCAGAATAAGTTGGCTCATCCAAGAAGGAGTAAGAAATGGGATTCCTCTTGGTACTCCTTGGACCACCACATCTCCAACAGAAAACAGAGTTTTAAAAATGAGGATTTGAGGGAGGTAAATAGACTTTTGTGAGATGCTTTTGGCTTTTCATAGGGTTTTACATGTACAGGCTGAACAAGATGAAATGACTTCTCCAGCATTCCATAACTAGTAAGTATCAAGGACATGATTTGAACCCATATCCTCCAGCTTCTTCCACTATCACTTGCTGCCATTGCAAGGTTTGTGACTTAGAGAGCCATCTCCAGGACCCCAAACTGTGAGCCTCTCTGGGAGACCTAGGAAAGCTGGCATAGAAAGAAAAAATGGGTTTGGAATCAGAAGTCCTGGGTACTAATCTATTTCTTGTCATTAATTAGCTGTGTGACTTTGGATAAGTAATTAGCCTTTCTCTCATCCTCAGTTTCCTCATCAAAAAAAACGATATTGAACTAGGTAACCTCTGATTCCTTCCTTCTCTAGATCTATGATTTTATAAACTAGCTGTGTGGTCCTGAGCAAGTGAGAGGCAGCATGGTCTAGTAGGCAGATTCCCTGGGCTTGGAGTCAGGAGTCCCTGAGTTCAAATCTTGCCTCAGGTCTCTACAAGCCTGTGATTCTGGTCAAGTCACTTAATTTTTTGTTCCTCATTTTTCTCACTGTAAAATGAGGCATGGGGTAGTCTTGTTTTTCTTCAAAAGTCCCTTTCCCCATTAAATCTATGCTCCAATGATTTTTTTTGAAACTACTTGACCTCATTAGTCACATGAACTGGAGGACATCTATGATCCCCTGTTGCTCTAAACTGATTATCTCATGGTTTGACATTGGGCACTTAACCTTTCTGAACCTCAGTTTCCTCACTTGTGAAATGATGGAAGATGGACCAGGTGACTGGCTCTATACTCACGAAGTCATAACAGTAATTTAGTCTTCTAAGCCTGTCCCCTAGAACCCCAAACAGGGCTAGGCCTGTCACAGGCATCAAATCCATGTCTGATAGATGGCTAGATCAAGGGGGAATACTCCTGGGCAAGCCTGGCTCCAGGAAGAATGCCTTACTGGAGCTCTTCCCAGATTTCCAACCACATCCCTAGTCCAACCCCTTGTGAGCAGGCGACTGCTGAATTAGAAGGCCAACCCTGCCAGGACTTCAGCTCCAGAGCGAATTCTACATAGCGGGGAAGGATATAACTCACATCCCCTCCGACATTCGTCGGCTTAGTGCCGTAATCAATACCTACTGTGAACGTGTGAGAAGAGACGTTGCCCCCATACACCCAAATATAGCTTGTGTCTACTGCAATGTGGTCCCCATTACCTTTACTCTACCGACAAGGAAATTCTGTCAGCATTTCCAGAGCTTCCAACCCTGCAGGCCAGCCCCTGCCCGACTGTCTTCATGTCCCATCTTTGTTTCTTTGTGGGTAAACCCTGTTTCCTGCAATGTGAGCCGTCTAGTGACATGGGTACAAGATTATGATCCAAAGATTGGATGGGACATCATCCTGAGGAACTCCCAACCTTAAGTGCACTTTATAGAAGACGAAAGTGAGATCCTATATATCAGTCAATCAATCAGCCAGTAATCAAATGAGATCATCAAAGGAAAGTCTTTTACTTTCCATTAAAAGCTGCTCAAAGTTCTCTATAAATGTTAGCTATTTTAATAATGCTGCTATGTTATATTATATTATATCACATCTCCTTACATTACATTATATTAAATTATGTTACTTTACATTATAATGTATTCTCTATCAATTATGGTATGTTATATTATATATCACTGTTATTTATTTTATGTAGTGCTGTGTTGTATCATGTTGTTATGTCAAATTTATCATATTATATTATGTTATATTTCTTTTATGCTATATAGCATTGGGTTGTGTTGTATTATTATATTACATTATATTATATTTTATTTATATTGTAATATTGTAACTTATTAAGTACCTACACTACATTGCCAGCATTATTCTAGGCACTGGGGAGGCAAATATTAAAAAGTGAGAAGGCCCCTGCACCAGAGGAACTAACATTCTTTTGAAGGAAACAAAATACACACACACACATATACATACTATGTGTGTGTGTATAAACACACATACACACGTCTGTGCCAATTATGCATAAAGTAATACAGTTTTGGCAGAGAGGGTGCCTGTGGCACCAGCAGATGGGAGAAGGGGTGGCGAGGGGGATGGTCAGAAAAAAGTGTCCTGTAGAAGGCAGCATTTAGATGAATTTCCAAGTTAAATAAAGTTTAGAAGAGGTGGAGTTGAACATGGAGAGCCTTCTAGCTATGGGGAGCAGCCAGGACAAAGTCACAGAGACAGGTGAGGGATGAGGGAGAGCCAGAAGGTCCCTTTGGCTGCCCTGGACTGGAGAATGCAGGAAGAGGAGAACATTCAGGACTCAATGAAAAGAGATGGGTTTGGTCAGTGGTCAACCAACAAGCCTTTTCCTCCCATCTGGGGCATGAGGAAGACAAAGAACAAATCAAATCCAGCCTGGCTTATGTAGCAATTGGATTTCTTTGCAAATGTTTGTTAAAAGAATAAAGGGATTAGTCATTTCATCAATTTTTAAAAAGTAAAAGGAAAACCATAAAATATTTCCATAAGAGGAACTGAAAAATGAACACATTTATGTCCACTTGGGCAATGATAGTTGTAGACTCAGACCAAAGATTTTTAAGTGGGGCTTTATCTAGGGCAGGGCAGCTGGTGGTCTATCCAAGGGTCTCAATATGTAGAAGGTACTTCCTCCTTCCAGTTGTCCTCTGTCAAGGAGGAAGCAGGAGGAAGACTGTGGTCAGCCACAGTAAGGGAGTAAGAAGACAGTCTTGGGAAAGATGCTGTTTCTCCAGAATGTGTGGTCTTAGGAAGAGGAGCACCATAGCCCTCAAGCATCTTGGAGAGGAAGAGAGGGAAGAGAGTAGGGTCCATAACTCAACCTTCCTGGAGGGAACTAGTTAGATAGTGGGCTTCTCTGGGAACTGAGAACACTCCAGGGTGCTCGAACAGATTCCTTGAATCATGAAGAGAGGATGATTCTCAGGTCTGGGACTTTCAGGGGCAAAGACTGAGCTGCTCTGGGGCAGGAGACGCATTCTTCTACATTGAACTGGATTATAGGAGGGAGGCTGGGCAGCCACAAGGCAGCAATTAGATCATTGGATGGAAAAAGCAGTCCCTTTAACTGTGATTAGTCTCTGCTGGCTAACTGAATTTATTCCTTGGAAGGGTGTTAGAACATGAGATGTCAGAGTTGGGAGGGACCTTTGAGATCACCCAACTCCTTAATTTTATAATTAGTCCATTAAAGAGAACGTAGTCCATGGTCACATAACAAGTCTAGAACCAAGAGGTTTTATCTGCTAGTACAGAGCTCTTTCCACTATACTACCCTACCCAATACCTTGAGGAAGAAACAAACAAGCAAACAAAAGACCAAAAGGCCAAAACCAAAGATCCAACAACTTTAAACTAGGGTGGGGGTGGGTCGGGCATGGTGGTGTCTGGGGCAAAGACAAAGGAGACCAAAGGGTCATGTTACTGAGTTAAAAAGCAAGGAGTTCTTAGTGGCTTCCAAGATATAGGACCCATTTTCAAACTCTTCCTCTGTCATCACCAGCTATGTGACCCTGGGTATGTAGCCTCTCTAGGTCTCAGTTCCCCCATCTGTAAAAGGAGGGAGTTGTATTAAAGTCTCTAAGTTTCTTCTAGTTCTAAATCTATGATCTTATGATTCCTCAGTGATGTAATTATTTATTTCAATGGAACCCTTGTTGAAATTCTCATTTAAGCATTCTCTGCAGGTAATGAGGCTTGTAATGGATGGGTGGAGGTGTGTTGTGAGGCAAGGTGCTGGGGAGCACGATAGAAAATATGCCCCTAAGATTTCACCATGGTAATTTCACCATGAAACAAAAAAACCTAGACTCATTCATACTTTGAAAGAAACCCAATTCAAAATCTAATCAGTTGTCAGGAAGTGCCCCATTAATAGGTGGGAAACTGAGGCAGAGAAAGGAAGCCATTTCTAAGCCACAAACCTTGACCAGAGCTTTCAAATATCATCTTTTCCTCCAGCCCTCTCATTTTGAAAGCCCTGCAGCATCCATCCCTTTCAGCAGAAACCACATTGGAAATGCTCACCTATCCTCTCTTCCCCGGAAAAGAGATCCTCCTCCTTGTGAGGTTCCAAGGTCCTTCTGTCTAGATCCATGATTCTCTGATCCCATAACTCAGCCTGAAAACTTACATGTATTGTCAGTTACCTTATTTGTAAGGCTATATATCCTGATTCCCTCAACTCCACTGGTGGCCCCATGAGGTCAGAGACCACATCTTTAACAGCCTGCTATCCCACTGAGAGTCAGCATTGAATAGTGTCCTCTTATCCAAGACAGAAAACTTCAGCAATTCAGACTTTTAAGAAACCCAATTCAAAACCTCATCAGATATCAGAAAATCCCCTCTTTATAGACAGAAAATAGGCAGAGAGGGGAGGTCATTTCTAATTCCAGCTTCTTCGACATCCTGGGCTTTTGTCCACCCCATCCCTCATGCTTAGGACAGATGCCTCTTCTGCCATTGCCCCTGACCTCCATCTCTCCCTGCCCAGATTTTACTACATCACTCCAACTTCCTTTAAGGCTCACCTCCTCCATGAAGCCTGCCTGAGGCTCCAAGGTGAAAAGGATCTGCCCCTTTCTTACAGGGTCATCATGAGGAGAGAACGATTTTAAACCTAGTCCTCTGACTCGAGTCTTCTAGTCATTTAGTTCATTAATTCACCTTTTTTGTGTCAGTAATAGTAGCTAATATTAATAATGTTATAGTAATTAATATAGTGATATATTATAGCTATTGTGTGCTAGGCAATTATTATAATTAATATTATAGTAATTAATATAGTAATATAGCTACTATGTGTTAGGCAATTAGTATAATTAATATTACAATTACGGTATCATTTGATCCCCACATCAACCCTGGCAGGCAGATGGCTTATTATTATTTTACAGTTGGGGAAACTGAGGCAAAGAGAGATTAAGAAATTTGTCCAGCATCACTCAGGTGACAAGTGTTTGAGGCCAGATTTGAACTTAGATCTTGTAGGACCAGTGCTTTATCCACTGTGCCATATCAAGAACCCCAGTGGCAGTCTGTCAAAACATATGGGCCCTTTCTCAGAAAAATATTTGTTGCTTACATCCATAATGGAAGAAAACATTGTTAGTGAAAATAAGGATATAATTTTTTCCATGCAAGTTTATTGTAGACTATCCCAGTCTTTGAACTCCAAGACTTAATTTAGTCTAATCCCCTCACTTTACAGGACCTGGAGATAGGAGAACCAAAGGCTTGAGGAATGAAGCCATATAGGTAATCATTGTCACAGACAGGATTTGAACTCACATCCCTTGACCCCAGGGCCTGACTTCAAATCCAGTGCTCTTTCCCCAACATTCCAATACTTCTGTTGCTCAGTAAGTGATTCCTGATGGAGCTCATCCTTTATAACAAACACCTAGCACAGAGCAGTGGGCACACAGGGGCTTAAAGTCTTTTCGAAGATGACGAAAAGCAGAGCTCACCAGGACAGCCTCATTAAGATGCAGGGGGCCTGTTAAAAGAGCTTGCAGTTTTTGTTTTTTGTCCTTTTATTTCTTCCCCCTTCAAGGAGATGAGGACAAAAGGGCAGGGACTGCCCTATGGATAACACTGCAATGGAATGGAAACTCATTTATTTAGTGATTACTATGTGCCAGACATTATGCTATGAGATCAATGGAAGGAGCGCAGGACGGACCCTGACTCCAAGAAACTTATATTCCAAGACAACACGTACAGGGGAGTGGTAGGCAAGGAGGTGATTCTGGGTAGGGATGACCGCTTCAGAGTCAGAGAAGAAAAAGGAAGAGCTTGCTCCCTGGAGTCCTAACCTCTCTGCTGACCTTTGGTCTTGCCTATTAGACATCTCAAACTGGATGTCCCTTAGATATCTTAAACTCACTACATCCAGAGCTGAGCCTTTTCTCTTTCCCCATCCCCTAAACACTCCCCCTTTCCTAGGATTTCTCTGTGACTCCTGAGAGTAGTACCATCTTCCCAGTCCCCCAGCCTCAAAGTCTAGGTATCATCCTGGACTCATTATCTCTCATTGCCTATATCCAGTTTGTTGTCAAGACCTATCAGTTTTCCCTCTGTGACATCTCTGGAACACAGACCTTTCTCTCCTCTGATGTTGCCCCCTCTCTGGCAAAGTCCATCACCACCTCTCACCTGGGCTATCATCACAACCCCTTGCCACAAGTCTCTCCCTACTCCAATCCATTTCCTTCACTCAGTGTGTCACCCCATACTCCATAAACTCCAATGCTTCTTATCACCTTCAGGATCAAATCAAAACCCCTCTAGGGATCATTGAAAACCATTCTAACCTGCCTCCTACCTTTCCAGTTGTATTCCACCTTACACTGCATCCCTCCCTCCCCCACCCCCTAGAGCTTTGATCCAGAGACACTGGCCCCTCCTCCTGGCTGTTCCTTGAACAAGATGCTCCATCTCCAGACTCCAAGCATTTTCACTGGCTGTGCTCCATGCCTGGAATTCTTTCTTTCCTCATCCCCCACCTCTGAACTTCCCTGGTTTCTGTCAAGTCCCTGATGAAATCTTACCTTCCACAGGAAGCCTTTTCCAATCTCCCTTAATTCTAGGGCCTTCCGTTCATTGATTATCTGGATATGTAGATTGTTTGCATGTTGTCTACTCCACCAGATTGTGAATTTCTTGAAAACAAAGATTATCCTTTCCTTTTTATGAATCCCCAGCACTTAGCACAGTGCCTGGCACTTAATAAGCCCTAATACTTTTTTTTTGAGGAAATTGGGGTTAAGTGACTTGCCTAGGGTCACACAGCTAGTGTGTGTTGGAGGCCAAATTTGAACTCAGGTCCTTCTGACTCCAGGGCCAGTGCTCTATTCACTATATCACCCAGATTCCACAGACATGATACTTAAAAAAAAACATTAAAATTCTACAGGGAATATACCAGCCTGAAAATAAATACATTTTTCTTTTCCTTTGTTTTGGGGAAATTGGAGGAAAGATCCAGGATGAAATTCTCACTTCCCTAGAAGGCAATTGTTTGTTCTGAAGAGTAGAGGTCTGGAGATCTCTGTTCCAGACCTTGTATATGCCACAAATATGGCACATACATGAGTCTTCTTCTCTCAAGGTATGTTTCCTAATGATGTAGTCACCATAGTGGCTAGGGAGTCAAACTCAGTCAGAAAGCTCTGGGTTCAAAACCGGCCTCAGAAACATATTGGCTGTGTGACCCTCAGTAAGTCGTATAACCTCTCAGTGCTCCAAACCACTTTCTAAGGACTATAGATTTCAGAAAAAATTTTGTTGTTGCTCAGTCATTTCAAGTTCTCTGTGCCCCTTTTGGGATTTTCTTGGCAAAGATGCTGGAGTGGTTTGCCGTTTCCTCCTCAAGCTCATTTTACAGATGAGGAAACTGAGGTCAACAGGGTTAAGTGATTTGCTCAGGGTCACACAGCTAGTAAGTGTCTGAGGTCAGATTTGAACTCCCAAAGATGAATCTTCTTGATTCAGGGCCTGACACTCTATCCTCTATACTACCCAAGAGTTTCTTAACTTTGTTAAAATTTGCAAATGCCTTTATATATGTTATCCTTTGTCCACCTCAAAGAAACTTTGTTACTCTTAATGGAACGTGTAATTGAATGCATTATTGCCCATTTTATAAATGAGGAAACTGAGATTCAAGGAGGGAATGCAACTTGTCTGTCCATGGTCACACAGCTGCAAAGTGTTAGAGATGGGATTTGAACTCAGGTCTTTCAGACTTCACATTCAGTTCTCTATCTACTCTGTCATTCTACCCTACATCTATAAAATGGGAGGCAGGGGTGAGTGGATTCATCACCAGCTGGCAATCTTCTTAGGAGCTGCTTTTTGTAATCTTCTTATAATATGACTTTTAAAAGAGCCATATTTCATACATGTATATGTACAAACTATCAATCAACATCAGAGAGATTTTATACTGACCTCATCAGTGATGGTTTTTAAAAGTCAATTTATCTTCCTCCGTGTTCCCCTTCTGACTCTTCAACAGAGCTGAATATATAAATCTGGGAGTCATTTTCATAGAGATGATAATTAAAACTCATGGAAGCTGATGAGTTCATAAATGTGAGAGTATATCTAGAAAGAAAAAACCCAGAACAGAGGCTTGGCTCAGAATTAGTGAGATGTATGATCCACCAAAGTAGACTGAGAAGGAGGAAGGAGGAGAAGTAAGAGAGAAGTTATAAAAACTCACAAAGGAGAGAGTATCCAAGAGGTGAAGGTGGTTAGTGGTATCATGAGCTGTAGAGAGGTCAAGAAGGATGAGGACTGAGAACCAGATTTAGTATTTAAGTGGTCACTGGCGAGATCAATTTCAGTTAGTGATGGTTTTGCCAAGGAATGACTGAGGCAGATGAAGGGGACCTTAGACCATAGAATGTCAGAACTGAAGGGAATGTTAGAAGACAGAAAATCACTTCTGGGAGAACCTTAGAATGCAAGTGATCAGAAATGGGAAGGACCTTAGAATGCTGGCTCTGCAAAGCTCTAAAGAGCAGAAGACCCATCCCAAACCTATAATTTCTTGTCACAGTCTCCCTTCATGTTAAAAACTTTTCCAGAAAGTAAATGGTTTGCCCAGGTCTGAATCCAAATTCATTTCTCTGCACTTCACTGCTTCTGTGACTGAATTCAACTACGGCCCCTCTTGTATCAGGTCCCTACACTGTAAAGACCTGAAAATGAACTTTGGGAAAGATGGGAGAGGGTCCATGCATCTCTGTTCAGCAGTCTCTGGCTGCTGTGCCTAGCTCTGTCCTGCTCACTCTGGTGAACTTCTGCCCCACTGTGGGCATTTGGGTTGTAGGAAGTGGGGGAGAAGCATTCCCTTTCCAGGACCTCTTTGTGGGATTCTCTTCTCTCTATCTTGGGTCTATCCCTTCCCACCCCACCCCCAACCCCTTAGCTGAGCCTCTATACACTGAGAGAGGATTTTAGGATCCTCCTGTTATCAGCCAGCTGGCGACCTCTCACCCTATATCAGTGAGCCAAGGCTGGATCCTGTCTTTGAGGCTAATCACTTGTGCTGGAGATCGAAGACCTTGTCACTGTAATTTGGGAAACCTCTTCTCTTCCTGACCTCTCCTTGTACCTCTGACTCCTTTCCTTCCAAGTCAGTTTTCTTTCTTTCTTTCTTTCTTTCTTTCTTTCTTTCTTTCTTTCTTTCTTTCTTTCTTTCTTTCTTTCTTCCTTCCTTCCTTCCTTCCTTCCTTCCTTTCTCTCTTTCTCTTTCTTTCTCTCTCTCTCTTCCCCCCCTCCTCTTTTTGTCTTCTTCCACGTTTCCAATATTCTTTATTTTTATTGCTAGTTGGTTGTTTTTGTCTTCCCTTGTACTTGGTGTTTAGCAAGAGTGAAAGTTATTAAGCTTTTTTGGGTCCTGGATGCCTCTGGCAGTCTGGTGAGGCTTATGGACCCCTCTCAGGATAATGCTTTTAAATGAATAAATTAAAATGCTTAGGATTACAGAGGAAACCAACTACACTGAAATGAAGTTATTAAAAATGGTATTCAAAAGAGTTTACGGAACCCATGTTAAGAATTCCAGTCTTCTCAGTACCCTAGGAAATTTTATAAAGCCACAGTTCTTAACCTCAGTTCTGTAACTTTTACATGTGTATGTATGTGTGTAAATATATATATATATACACATATATGTGCATATATAATATTACACTATGTTACATTATATTAGATTATATTGTATTGCATTGCATTATATTATGTTATATTATCTTATACTATTATGTTACATAATTAGACTATTATACTACACTACACTATATTATATTTATACTTTTTATAAGAATATTTCAATATCATTGTCCAGGGTCACTCATTCCGTCTGTATCAGAGAAGAAATTTGATCCCAGGTCTTTTGGACTCCAAGATCAACTCTCTGGATGCTTTTGCTGGAATCTGAATATCACAGATTTAGAAATAAAGGGGCCTTTGAGAGGTAACTGAGTCTAACACTTCATTTCATAAATGAAAAGCCTATAAGTCAAAGAGATTTAAGTGACTCATCCAGAGTCACTCAGTCAGTACGTGCCAAATGTGAGACTCGAACCCAGGTCTTCATGATTGCTGAGACCAGCTCTTTATTCACTATGCCGTGGTATTTTATGCCTGTATGAGTAATAATGCCAGAGTCTACCACATTGTTATGCATAGAGTAGGCTATTAATAAAGCCTTATTTGATTGGATCAAGTGTCTGTGTATTCGTTCTTCATTGCCAAAGAAGACCATGCCATCAGAGAAATAATGACATGACTTGTACTTGACTTTGTTTTGAGTGAGGGAGGGCTGGATCAAGCAACAATAATAAAAAATAATGGGCAGTGTTTATTTTTAGGGGAAAAAGAAGCAACAAGATCAACAGGAGACATGGAAATAAAATGACTTTTTTGAGTTAATCTCTTTATGAAGTTTATATACACATTGAAAAAATAGATTGCAAGTAATCTAGAGTTTAAACTTTTATTGATATTACTTTAATCTTCTTTAAAAATGATGACTTTAAGATTTTCTGTTTGTTTATTTGAATATTTGGTTTGGGAGATGGTAATTAAAGATGGAGTAAGAAATTACAAAAATAACCCTTAAAGAACCAAATCCCACCTCAGCTCTTTGCTTCCATGGAATCTCAGGCAAACTATTTCTCTTTTGATGACTTCATTTTTCTTGTCTAAAACCTGAGGGGAATGAGCTACAAAGGTTCTGACCCTCTTTGGGTCATGGACAGCTTCCACCATCTGGTGGAGATGATGAACCCCTTCTTAGAAATATTTTATTTTTTCTCCTCCAAATTTGTTTACTTGTTTGTTTTCAATTTTCAACAATCATTTCCCTAACTTTTAAATTTGCTTCCATAACCCCTTTCATAAGATGGCATGCAATCTTCTATGGGCTGTACACAGAAACGTGATTTTTAAATGCACAAAATAAAATACACAGGATTCCCAAGGAAACCAATTATGTTGCAAGAAAGCTGTAATTTTATTCTTATCCAAAGTTCACAGAAACGGAAATCTATTCATGGATTTCTTGGAGGTCTGGGAATCCCAGATTAAGAATCCTTGGACAGTTTGATCTCCAAGGTCCCTTAGAGTTAATTCTAAATCTCAAGACCATCTTTCTTTCCTCAATTCCTTCCCATCTTCTGTACTTTTTCTCTCTTCTTCAATCCTCTCTTGATCCTCCCAGATCACTTTCTTATTCTCCAGGGAGCAGTTTAAAAGGACCTACTTATGTTCTGAGTTTGATTTGGTTTCTGGAGATGATAGGAGAGCAGGGACCATGTGCCTCTGGATCTTGTCCAGGATGTGATTCAGCAGTGACCACATGAGATAATAAGACCAGGCTTTGAAATTAAAAGGAGTCATGGAAAAAAGTTTGAGGAAAGGAGCTACATGACAAGATCTATGTGTGATCCAAAAATTCAAACCCGTAAGTCCTTATAAAACATCAAGTATCTGTAGGCATTGGGCTAGACAATGGGAGATACAAAGACAAAGAAAAGTCCTTGATTTCAGGGAGCTTATATTTTACTAGAAGATTACAAAGTATATCCAAATTATATATAACAAACTTAAGTATATACATAATAATCATAAGTAAGGAAAATTATTCTGGTATTGATGTAAAGGACAGCTTGGAAGGATTATTGGACTGAAGATAAGAGGAATGTGTATGTGTGTGTGTGTCTGTGTGTAATGCTCACATTCACATATACGTATACACACAAATACATATACACACATTCTTCCTCCCTCCTCTTCCTTTCTTCCTCCTCTCCCTCTTTCCCTCCTTTCATTCCTTCATTTTTGCCTTCCTTTGTTCTTTCCTTTCTCCCTCTCTCCTTGTTCATTCGTTCCCTCCTCCCTCCTTCTTTCCTCCCTCCCTTCCTTCCTTCCTTCCTTCCTTCCTTCCTTTCTTCCTTCCTCCCTCTTTCCTTTCTTCCTTACTCTCCTTCCTTCCTGCTTTCTTCTCCTTCTCTCCTTTTTTTCCTTTCTTTCTTCATCCCCAGGGTCTAGACGAGTGTGCCTAAAATATAATAGGCACTTAATAAACATTTATTGTTTGAAAGGACTATAAACCTACAAACTGCTCCATTCTACCTAAGGATCAGCCGAAGGAATGGGGAATGTTTAACTTGGAGAACAGAAGACTCAGAGCAACAAGATAGCTACACTGGGGCATTTGGAGGGCCATCACATGAAAGAAGGCTCAGCCTCATTTTGAGGGCTTGGTACCAGAGGACAGACCAAGGAACAAGGGGTGGTAGTAGCTAAGTAGTTCAAATATGCTTCCAGAGAAAACTTCCTAACAATTGGAGCTGTCCAAAAGTGAAATGGACCCCGCTTGCGAGGTTGTAGCTTTCCTGTCCCTCTTCATCCTGATAGGTCACTTAATCCTGGAACTTACTCCTCATCAGTACCCTCTGCCTCCCATGGGTCCTCCCTTTTTTGATTAGCAGGTAGAGGGTTCCTTCCTGAACCTCCATTTAAGGAGGGGCCCCAGGCCAGACAGCTCCTCATTTCCCAACAAACTGCTCTCACCTAGACTTCCCCATCACCCCTCCAAGATGAGCATTATCTCCTCTACCCTTTTCAGATTCTTGTTATATGTTACCTTCCCCATTCACACGTAAGCTCCTTGAGGGTAGAACTGCCTTTTTACTGATATTTGTATTTCTAGCACTTACCACGAGCATAATAAGGGCTTAATAAATGTGTTGATTTATTGTCCCCGAGATCTTCAAGTAAAAACTAGGCATTCCCTTGTTGGGTATGCAGTAGGGTTGAGGGGTGCTGTCAGGTGTTCCCCTTGGACCAGACAACCCTAAAGTCTGAGCCACTTCAGAGATTCTGCTGTGGGGAAACTGAGAAGAAATCCATCCCCTTTCACATGGCGACCTCGTAGATAACCTCCCAGGCTTACATGATGTTTGAATTCACTTACTATTGGCAAAACACAACTGTGAGTAAAAAGAGACTTTAAAAAGCTTATTTTCAAAATCCTCATACGGTGTTTTGGACATCAAATAGCTCTTTAAAACCGCCACAGGACAGTCAGGATTTAAGTATAAATGATTCCTGAACATGTGGCTTGAATTTCCCTGGAATTCCTCCTGGTCTTAAAAGTGAAAGGAAAAGAATCAGGAAGGAAATAGGGTACTCCACAAGCCATTTAAAAAGCAGAAAGCAGCTCCTTGCCAAGGAGCTGTAAGCATTCAAACACCAGGTCCCAAGGCTTCTGGGAGACACAGGTAGCTCAGTTGGGCTGGCTCCCAGGCTGCATGTGAAGGGAGAGGGCAACTGTGTCATTAATTTTCATCAAAATTTAAATATCCAACTCATGAGAAGAGAGCAAAAGAGAGAATCCTGTTCTGGGGCTTTTCTCATACAGACCATCGAGTATCAGAGCTGGGAGGGCCCATAGAACGGGGGTTGTCAGACCTGGGAGGGGGATCAGAACAGATAATGTTAGAGCTGGGAGGGCTCTTAGAACAGTGAATATCTGAGTGTCCTTAGAATATGGAATATCAGAGATAGAAAGGCCTTAGAACTGAGAATATCACATCTTGGAAGGTCCTTAGAACATGAGATGTCAGGGCTGGGAGGTATCTTAGAATCAAGGAATGTCAGAGCTGAGAGAACTCAAAACAGGGAATGAGAAGTCAGAGCTGAGAGAATACTTAGAACATGGGATGTCAGAGCTGTGAAGGGGCCTTCAAATAGGGGATGCCATTGCTGAGAGGGATCTTATCATACTCCTTCCTTTCATAAAGATGGGGAATCTGCAGCCCACTGAGAGAAAAGGAATTGCCCAAGGTCGTACAATGTCACTAGCAAAATCAAGACCAGAATGTCAGAACTAGTAGGGACTTCCTTGCCTTCGTACAATCTGTACGTGGAATGTTCTCCCTCATCCCCTTGGCCGTTTGGAATCTTTGCCTTGCTAAAAAACTCAATTCAAGAACTTTCTACTGTAGCCAATCTTTCCTGTTACTTCTAAGGACTAATGCGGTTCCCTCTAAGATTACTTTGTATCTCCTTTTACGTTTCTTTTATAAACCTATTTAGACAATGTGAGTTCTGAGGGTTTTTTACACTCCCCCTCAATTACTACTCTCACAACTGAGTCTCAGGTTCTGGAACAAGGTGACTTCTCTCCTTTAGGATTCTGGAGAATCTTGAGAAGTGTGGGAGAACGATTCTCTTATGTCATTGACTCTCACAGGCCCACAGAAGTAGTTCCCTCCCAACCTCTTCCCCCAAGATCATCAATTAAGAAAACATTTGACCCACCAGCTTTAATCAGTTTTGAAAAGGGGGTATTTATTTGTGAAGATTATACAGTAAAGGTTTGTTATGAAATATCCCCCCAAAGTCTGTGGTATACTTTCTCACATGAACAGTAAGAGCTCCAGAGCTCAAGTGTAGAGAGAAGAAATGGCCGAAGGATAACTCTCAGTCCCTACTTAATCTAAATCTTTTCCCACTCCTGGGAGGCTTGGTAAGTTCCTCTTAACCATGGTGAGTCTTTGCTCAAATTTTCCTTGGAGGCTGACAGTGATACTCCCAATAATCATGGCAGGGAAATGACACTAAGGAGAAGCTTGAGAGACCAACTTCACTCAAAGGAGGGATGGGTGGAGGGTGGGCAGAAGACACAGACAAGGCCAAAGCTGAGGCTTCTTCTCCCTCCAGAAAGTTCTCTTCTAAGGTTTCAAAAGAAAGTCACACTTGTTCGAACCTCTCCTCTCTCAATTCTTTTATATAGAACTTGTTCAGTTGTTGTACTCATGTGTGACCTTATTTCTTGGCAGAGATACTAGAGTAGTTTGTCATTTCCTTCTCCAGCTCATATTGCAGAGAAGGAAACTGAGGCAAATAGGGCAAAGTGACTTGTCCAGGATCACCCAATTAGTAAATGTCTGAGACCAGATTTGAACTCAGGAAGATGAGTCTTCCTGATTTCAGGTCTGTAGCTCTATCCACTGTGCCACCTGGTTGCTCCAAGGGCTCAGGGTGTTCTTTAGCCAAATGGAATAGGTTCCTGTTGGACATATTTCACTTCATCAAATGGCTTTCAAAGACTTTTAACATTTAGTCTAAGACCTATGATTGCTTGATTGGGCATCTTAGGGCTTAATTTAAATTAAGGTAGCAATGAAGAAATCAATTCCCCAACACCTTACATATACCATCCACATATATGTATATGTGTAAATATATATATATATATATATATGTGTGCATGTACATATACATTTGTTTTCTGATTCATTAGAAGGGAAGCTTCTTGAGGGCAGAAACTGTTTTTACTTCTTTGTGGCCTCAGTATTTAGCACAGAGCCTGGTCTGGAGAGAGTTCTTCAGTGCTTGATATGAATTGATTCATCAGAGTACAAGAAATCGTATTACAGAGAATGTCAGAGCTGGGAGAGGCCTTAGAACAGGGGATGTCAGAACTCGGAGGGACTTTAGAATAGTCAGAGGGACTTTAGAATAGAACACCAGAAGTTAGAGGCCTAAAAGCAGCCAATAGTTGAATAAAGGCAAAATGTAAAGTTTCTCCACCTGTGTTTCAGAAACTCAATTGCCTGAGTATGATAGCAGAGAGACATGGTTAGGCATCAATTTAACTGAAGAAAAAAACTGGAGTTTTTATTGGATCAAGAGTGATCTAAGAACCAAGCAATTCAACGGGCTCTTAGGCTGCCTGAAGAGAGGCAGCATTTTCAGGAATGAGCAGACAATAACCCCATGGTGCTGAACAGATCCCATCTGGAGTATTGTGCTTAATTCTCCTATAAGTTAGGAAGGACCCTGATTAACCAGAGAGCATCCTGGAAAAGATAGCTAAGATGGGGAACCGTCTTGAGTTCATGCTATATGAAGATTTACTGAAAGAATCATGGTATTGAGCCTGAAGAAGAGAATGCTCTTGGAGGGTTGGGGCAGGGACTGAGAGCTGGACTCAAATATTAAAGGGGCTGCTAAGTGGAAGAGGAATTAGACTCAATCAGCTTGACTCCAGAAGATAAAACCAGGAGCAAGGAGTACAAGTTACAAAGAAGCAAATTTAGGCTTGAGAGAAGCTGGGTGGTGCAGTGGGTAGAGGAAGATGTTCAAATCTGGTCTCAGACAGTAGCTCCATGATCCTGGGCAAGTCACTTTATGTTTGCTTCAGTTTCCTCATCTGTAAAATGAGCTAGAGAAGGAAGTGACAAGTCACTCCAGGATCTTTGCCAAGAAAACCCCAAACTGCGGCCATGAAGAGTCAGACATGAATGAAATGATCCATCAATAACAACAAAATTTACATTGGATGCCAGGAAAATTTTTCTGGCTTCCATCAGATATATTCCTAAGTGGACCTTGGGAAAGATTGAGTTTCAAGGCTCACTGAAAGCTGTCAAGTAAATACTGGTTGACCACCAGCATTCATTGGGTACCTTGTAGAAGAGGTTCTTTTTTATGTACTCGGCACATAGTAAATATTTAACAAATGCCCATTCATTCATTCATTCATTCATGTATGACTTGGAAGTAGATGGCCACTGAAGTTATCTCCTGTTCTGAAATCCTATGAGTCTGTGATCCCACAAAGAGTTAACTTCCCTGCTCAGGTCCAAAGTGGTCAGCAGTCCAATAAATTTTGGCCCTGAAGAACAAGCCCCAATCATCATTAGTCTCGGCTCATTGGGCTGCAAGGGCTCTTCGATGAAGGTTATCTCTGTGCTCCTGGGCACTTCACAGGGGCCATATTTCATGCTCTGAAAACAGATGACCCTAGAGGTCACCCAAATGAAAGCCTCATTCAACAGGTCTGTAAATGACTCAGCTTGGGTGAGGGTCAAACTAACAGGGAGATAGGGCAGCACCAGTCACTCCCCAGGGAGCAGCCTCCTCTGTCTCAGCACACGCTCAAGAGACCAGGACATATTAATCGAGTTGTCCACCAAGCAAGGTCAAGCTAGAGAGGGCAGGACCTAAGTCATAGTTCCCCTGCCAGTAAGGGGAACAGCTCAAATCCTATTTTACACAGCATTTTCCATATTGTTCAAGGGTAGGACGCTCAAGGTAAAAGCATAGGGAAAGAAGAGCAGGCTTTATACTTAGATGAAATAGGTGGCTGCCTGTGTGGTATGGTTTAAAGATTCGAGAATGCCCAAAAGATTTCCCCTATGCTCTCTCTCTCTCTCTCTCCCTCTCTCTCTCTCTCTCTCTCTCTCTCTCTCTCTCTCTCTCTCTCTCTCTCATACCACAATTAGAGTTTAGATTAGCTTGTGAGTTCTTTCTTCTAGGGAAAAGGTTGTCTTTTGCCTTTCTTTGTATCCCTAGAACTTAGCACAGTGTCTAGCACATAGTAGGCACTAAACTAATACTAAAGTAGTATATTGATAAGCTAAAGGCTTAGGATAGAATTTAGAGATGGGGATAATATAATCCAACTCTTTTATTTTATCTAGCAAGTAATTGAGGCCTAGAAAGGGAAAGTTACATAAATTAAATAGCAGAGTTGGAACATAACTCGATCTATATCTATGTCTCTATAATTTTCTGTTCTCTCAGGCCCCTCCCAGTTCTAGCACTCTCAGTTTTAAGCCCCCCCCAGCCCCCAAATTTTCTGTTCTAAGGACCATCCAGCTCTGACGTTCTCTATAGATATAGATAGAGAGATTTAATATGTTTATGAGATATATTCATATATTATCTGTCTAAAGACCCTTAATATATTAATGATACATATAATTATCTTTTTTCTATAGACCCTTAACATATTTATGTGATACATGACATAAAATCTATCCATCCATCTCTCTCTCTCTCTCTCTCCTTTGTCTGGGGTATTGGGGATTTTTGGAATTGGAATCCCTTTATTCCAAATTGAATGCTCTTTCTCCAGTACTCTATGACTTCCACTTACTTAAATGGTTCAAGGATTCATGATTTCATTGGTGTCTGTATTCCCTCCACTGAAGCAAACCACATCACCTTAGCACACAGTTGTGGGACCACAAGTTTTGAAGTGGAGAGGACATCAGCAACCATCTAGCCTGCATCCTTTTTTTTATAGATGGGATAATCAATGCTAGAAGAAGTCACATAATTTGCTGAGGTCACATAGGTGGTGTTAGAAATGGATTTTGAGCCCATCTTCTCAAGAATCTTATTTTCTTTCTTTTGTATCAGTTGTCCATCACCAGCTCTAAGTTCAAAACTTTTCATCTTGGTAAGCTCAAGAGGAGAATGGCCTTTAGAAATCCAGGGCCACCTCCAAGCCACCACTACAGTAGAACTTTTATGGAGAAAACATCTTATTATGCTACACATTTAAATGAAACAGTCATTCCCACCTTTGTATGAGTCCATCAGAATTTCATGGAGGGCAAATTTTAATAGAGAAAAGAATAGAATGGTTTGGGGGCATTTCCCAGAGGACTGTCTGTATTTAAGTTGGGGATGGGCATACAGGAGTCATCAGGAGAGTCTGAGGTATATGAGAGTTGAGGGTGAACTTTGGAGAGGAGCACAGAAAGAGGCCATTAGTAGCTAACAAATCAATTAACAAGCATTTAAAAAGTACCAACTATATACCAGGCTCTGTGCCCCTATACAAAGATATAAACAAAGTGGTCTTTGCCCTCATATAATTCTGTCATGGTTAAAAAAAATGTGTAAGGGGAGAAACTTCACTTCTTGGAACTGAGACCCTCTCTCTGTGGCATTGGGCTTATTTGGAATTGACCAAGATGCTAATATTTGAGGAATGTCCACTCTACTCTTAGTAGATTACAAATTTATTTATTTATTTATTTAACTTTTTACATTCATTTTCACAAGATTTTGGGTTCCAAAATTTTCTCCCCATTTGTCCCCTCCCCCCTCCCCAATACACTGGATATTCTAATTACCCATATCACCAATCTGCCCTCTCTTCTATCATCCCTCCCTTCCCTTACCCCATCTTCTCTTTTGTCCTGTAGGGCCAGATAACTTTCTATTCCCC
>CM053773.1:225399467-225421392 GCA_028658325.1 Potorous gilbertii | reverse complement strand
GGCTTCCACTGTTACAGAATTTGTCAGGGGTTCTTTTTAGAGGAAATCCATGGGCTGTGGGTTCGGAGCTAGCAAATGTAAGTCTTTCTACTCCGCCATCTTGGCTCCGCCCCCCAGATTACAAATTTCTTAAGGACAAGGAAATGGTTTACTCTTCTATTTGTATCACCAGAGTCTGATACAGTACTTGACAATAGGAAACAGCTAATAAATTCTCATTCATTCATTCATGTATGCATGCATGCGTGCCAAAAAAGGATTAAGGTCTTGTCCCATAACATAGGATGTTAGAGAAGGGTCTTCAGCATTTTTAGATCTA
Source organism: Potorous gilbertii (assembly GCA_028658325.1). Lineage (NCBI taxonomy): Eukaryota > Metazoa > Chordata > Mammalia > Diprotodontia > Potoroidae > Potorous > Potorous gilbertii. Next base: position 225,421,073 of record CM053773.1, on the reverse strand, counting down.
ACCTATTTAAGGAGGCCTTGAGATGTTGGGTGACTTGGCCAAGATTCAAACCGTGGTCTTCTGACTTTTTCACTATACTCCCCAAAGTAATTTCAGACATGACATCCAGTAAGTCAGTTGGCCAGTCTTGATGCCCAAAAAACCCTCTGGATCTCCAAATCATTAGTCAGAAAGAAAATCCTTCAAAAAGGGGTCCCCAAAGAGAGAAGAGGAACGTTTGATGTTCTCCTTCTACAATGCTTCATTTCCCAGCTTTGGGATTTTGCCATGGTGGCCATCCTCAATCCTGGAATACCCTGTTTTTACCTATTCTTCCATCCCTTGTTTCCACAAAGACACATCAAATGCTTTCTTCTGTAGGAGGGTCTTTCTCATACCACAGCTTCTACTGCTTGCCCCAATTTCACTGTATATATCTTTATTAATTATAAAGCTGTTTTTATATTGTCTCCCTCATAAAAGGAAAGGATGGGCACCACTTTTGCTTTCTTTGTGTCCCCAGACATAGCACAGTGCCTGGTTGAGGATGGTTATTGTCCTTCGTCTTCAAAGAAGACCAAAGTGACATCACCATTGTAAAGTGAAATTTCAGTGTGTCCGACTGTGGTTGATTAGACCAATATGGGCTCGGAATGCTCTACCGCAGGTTGGGCATAGATAGTCCGTGTGAATATCCCAGATATGTGCATCCTGCATTTCCTTTGTACTGTTTCAATTCTGCTTTGCTCATAGAGCATAACACCTTTTCTTATGTGGGCATACCATGCCAAGCGGTCCTGTGCCAGTGTCTCCCATGTTGCACAGTCAAATCCAAAGTTCTTGAGAGAGAATAAATTGAGAATACTTACTAAGTGTTTATTGATTGACTCATTTATTCAGAATTGTAGATAGAGCTGATCCTTCTCCCAAAGAAGGAGGAGGAGAATTTAGGAGAGAAAGCCCTTCTCTCTACAATCAAGAGATAGTGTAGTGGAAAGAGGGCTCGAAGAATAGCTAGGAGACACTTGGGTTCAAGTACTGCCTGTATCAGATATCAAGTCATTTCCCCTTTAAGCCTCAGTTTCTTTATCTCCAAAGTGAGAATAATGCCTGCCTTGCCTTTTCTTCTGAGTCATCAGGTTGTAATGAATCTCAAGATCCCTAGAATATGTGAAAGGACTTTAAAGAAACCATTCAAGTGAATAAAAGGGATTATTATTGCTGCTTTTGTTCCACTATCTAATTTCTAGAGACTCAAGAGCGGAGGAACTAGAATTCTGGGAGTAGCTTCTTAGGCCAATAGTTTAACAGTAATTGCATCTCATATATTTATGGTGCTTTCAAGTTTGCACAGTTTTTTTCCCCCATAACCCTCTGCAGTAGAATTTGCAAGGATTTCTATCCCTATTTTACAGATGAGAAAACTGAGGCTGAGAGGCCAATTGGTAGATTTCACAGTTTGTAAAATGTTCGAGTTCAGGTTCAAATCCAGATATCCTGATTCTAGGTATAATTCCCTCTCTACTATGAAATATTCCCTCTTCCTCTTCTCCCTCCCTGCCCATATCAATAAGTTTTGTGTATGCTCTTAAAAATTACATCACTGTCACTTTCCAATGACCCTTTCCCCTGTAGAATCAGAGAATCCCTACTTTGTCAATAGGAGTGCACTTAAACACAACAGATCAATGCACTGGTCACATCTGGCAATGGATGACCCATTGTCCACATCTGGCAATGTAAAATGTAGACTCGAGGGCAAGACATGTTTCGCTTCTGTATTTCTGTCCTGTGTTTCCTGGACATCCTCTGGAATCACAGTTAGTTACTGTTTTGGTTGAGGTCTGACTTGGGTGGGTGTTCTACCTAAGACAGCAGGGGAGAAGGAAAGTCGCTGGGAGGTTGCCCAGTTTCTCCCAGAAGTTGATCAATGCAGAACTCAGATCAGCATTTGGTATCCTTCTTGTCCTTATTGTGGTTACTCTGTATCCTGTCCTTTGCTTGTTTAGCTCTTCACTAATTCATAAAAGTCTTCCTGTACTTCTCTGAATTTTTCACATTAATTATTCCTAAAACCACGAGGCTGATGATATCACTCCTGTGCTCAAGAAATGTCAGTGGCTTCCTATTCCCTTGAGACTTAAAAACAAACCCTTCACAACTTACTGCAACCTACCTTTCTAGGTCATTTCAATCTCTACAGCCTGGCCAAACCGACTTTCTTGCTGATTCTCATAAGTAACTTTCCATCTCGTACCCGTCCAACTGTCCCACCATGCCTAGCAGGCAGCTCTTTCTGCCTCTTAGAATTCCTAGTGTCCTTTAAAGCTGAGCTCAAGTAGAATTTTCCATAAGAAGATTTTTCTAACTGCTTGGCTACTGCTGTCTTCCTTCATCCCTCCTGAAAACTGTTGTGTTATTATTTAGTTGGTTCAGTCATGTCAGACTCTTCATGACCCCATTTGGGGTTTCTTGCCAAAGATACTACAGAGGGTATGCCATTTCCTTCTCATTTTACAGATAAGGAAACTGAGACAAACAGAGTTAAGTGGTTCCTTCAGGGTCACACAGCAAGGACATATCTAAGGCTAGATTTGACCATTCTATCTACTGTGGTACCTAACTGCCCTCCTGAAATTATATCTGTTTCATATCTTTTTGTATTTGTATTTACTTGTGTTTAGCCATGATTCCTCCCCTGATTGAATATAGGTTCATTGAAGATAGGACGTTTCATTTTGTTTCTCTTTATCCTCAGTGCCGAGAGAGAGAGAGAGAGAGAGAGAGAGAGAGAGAGAGAGAGAGAGAGAGAGAGAGAGTATGTGTGTGTTGAGGGTAGTTTGCTTATGCCAAACCTTCCAAATGACAAAAATCCTTCTCTGACCACACTTTTCAAATCAAAATTATTCACCCTGGTTACTCTCTGTCATCATCATCGTCGTCTTCGTTGTCGTCGTCGTCATCGTGGTCATCTCTTGTTAAATTACAAATTTGCTGAGGCCAGGGAAACGGATTGCTCTTATACTTAAAGCCCCAGACCTTGGCACAGTACTCGACCATAGTAAGTGATAATATGTGTTCATTCATTGTAGCAATTGAAGAAGGGAACACAGCATTCTTGCCTCAACACTAGCCAATGACACATTTGCGTAGAGTGGAATAGAAAATAAAGGCAGCAATGATCACAGGAAAAGCTGATGCTTTCCTCCCCCCACAGACCCTCTGTCTCCGTCTCTGGAGCAGATTCTGACACTCCCCAGTCCCGAATTCCCATGTGTCCCAGAAAAAGTAGCTATTTGGGATTTTGTGAAATGCCCTCCCACTCCCCTCTTTTAACTCATAGGCAGGCAAGAAAGGGCAATCTCTGATCTTTTGGTATGAAGAAGGCCAAAAGGGCAGATTTACAGTGGACCATAGAATTATCTTTGTGACAGGAGGCTCATGGAAAAGACCTGCAATCTCTCTTGGAGAAAGATCACTTCTCGTGATTGATCTGTTTCTCTGATCTCAAATGACCAACCAGGCAAATCTGGGATGGGCAGGTTTTGGCACTGTTCTCAGAAAGTTGTGTGTATGTGTGTGTGTATGTGTATGTGTGAGAGAGTATATGTGTTCATGTGTGTTTGAGTGTGTGTGTGTGAGAAAGTATATGTGTGAGATTGTGAGAGAAAGATTGTATATGTGTACATGTGTGTGTGAGACTGTATTTGTGTGAGAGAAAGCGCGTGTGAGAGCGAGAGTGTTTATGCATGTGTGTATAAGTGTGTATGTGTGTGTGTGAGAGGAAAAGAGAGCAAGAGTGTGTGTGTGTGTGTGTGTGTGTGAGTGCATGTGTGCATATATGTGGAGAAGAGGCAGGAGTGGGGGACATTATCAGTCCCTAGCTTACTATTTCTATGTTTCCTCTTCCCTTAAAAAGAAATCAGGTAGGAGATAGTTCAGTAGAAGGAATTTTGGATTAGGAATCAGGAGTCATGGTTCTGCAGATTTCTAGGAGACCATGGTTAAATCTCTTGAGACCTTTGGAAAATGAAAGGGTTGGGGTAGATTACTGAGACTTCTGCCACGATGGTCTGTGGTCTAAGCTGCCTGCTAATTCTGACATTCTGTATTCTCAGGTTCCTTCCAACTCTGACATTTTGTGTGTTTCCTGGATCTTTCCAGCTCTGGCGTTCTGTACTTTAAGGGTCCTTCCAGCTCTGGCATTCTACGTTCTAAGGTGCCTCCCAGCTCTGACATCTTACATTCCCAGGTTCCTGCTAGCTTGACATCCATTGTTCTCAGGCTCTTTCCATCTCTGGCATTCTGTCTTCTAAGGTGCCTCCCCATTCTAAAATTCTATGTCTTTAAGGACCCTACCAGTTCTTACAGTTTAAATTCTAAGACCCTTCCTAGCTCTACTATTTTATTCTCTAAGGCTTGTCCCAACCTGAAAGTCTGTTCTAAGATTCCCTCTCCCACTTTGATACTCAGTGTCCTCAGGGCCCTCCTATTTCTGACATTCTATATTCCAAAGCCCCTTCAGACTCCGATATTCTCAGTCCTAATATTCTACTCAACGCTGCATGGAAAAAGCCCTGGCTGCAGAATTACATGACTTGAGTTCAAATCTCACCTCTGCTACTTGCTACCTTTGTGACCTTAGGTTAAATCCACTTAACCTCCATGGTGGTCAGTTTCCTTCTTTGTAAAATGAGGGAATTGGATTTGATGTCCTTTGAGGTCTTCTCATTCCTAAATCTATAATCTTGTCCTAGATTCTTGAGTATACAATGGACAGTGTCATCACCACTAAGACATATGGCTTCCCAGAGCTCAGGCATACATCAGTTTCTTCCCAGGGCATCTTTTATATTCCTTAAACAGCACATGGCTTGCATAATTTATCACGGAATCAGCCTGGCAGGCCATGGAGGCCACTCCCAACTTGGAAAATCTGATCCTGTGATTGCTTCAAGGATAGTTTCCAGCTAATCATTCATTTGCTTTGAGGGTTTAATCATTTGTCCACAATTGTCTTTTTATTGGTTGTGTGTTACCCAATGCCATCTGCAAATCCTTATCACGGCAATGGCCATGGGTTCACTGAGCATTTGGATTTAGAGCTGCAAAGGACCTTAACCACTAGCAAATTGAACTGTTGTTTTTTTTCCAGAAGAGAAAACCAAACCACAGAGGGATGGCACAATTTGCTAGAGGTCACATAGGTAGTACAGAGCAGAGTCTGAGCAAGAATACAGATCTCTGGACTCCCAAGCCAGGCCTCTCTCATTATATTGGATTGAATTTTACTAGATTTAGGAAAATATCATAGGAAGAATGTATACTGAAAGAATCCTACCCACCACATCCAGAGTTTCTAGCTCAAAGCCTCTTCATTTTCCAATTTGATTCCATTCAACAAGCACTTATTAAGCATCTGCTGGGTATCAGACATTATGCAAGATAATGGCAGCCCAAGGATGAAATTGACCCCAAAATTGATATTAACCCAGTGAATTTAAATTTCATTGCCAGAATGCAATATGCACACAGAGAAGTAAATATAGAGTAGATAGACACAAGGGAAACACCAACTAATTTCTTAGGGGGTGGTAGTACTGAGGAGCACTGGCAACTCTGAGGGGGATTAAATAAGGTAGTTATTACCTGAGCTGAACTTTAAGGAAGCCATGAGGGGAAGAGGGGAAGAGAGAGCATTCCAGGTAGGAGGGCCATCCTATGGCAAAGGTGTAGAGGTGGGGGATAGAATGTGTGCATAGGGAAAAGCAAATGAACCAACATGGCTGGAACTAACATGACTGGAGGTGAGGAGGGGGATGGTAATTTTTGATCTTTATTCTGGACTTATTTTATGAAAAACTCCAAAAACATTTCAGAATTTCTTCATCTCACCATCGACCCAAATGGTTCCCCTAAGGGGCTTTGTTCCATTTAGAAAGATTGAGAGTCTGGTAAGTAAGCTACAGTTGGCAGCTACTGCCTCCCACTGACCAAAAACCATCTTATGCTCATAGTGGGAGGGAGAGAAGGGGAGCTGAAGATTCATTGTCTTCTCCAAGAGCCATCCAAGTTCTAATGATCACATGTCCACACCACCCAAACACCCCTGCCCATCTGGAGTTCATGTTGGCAGGCTAAATGCCAATAGAAAGCGATCTCTTTGCTCAGCATTGTTGAGAGGTGTGGGGAGCGCAAAGAGGGGGACTTTTTTCTGGCAAGGGCTTCTGGTGAACTCAGGCACTTAGTGGTAGTATAGGATATCACAGACTAATGGGATTTCAAGCCAAAAGCCCTTTAGACTTCATCTAGGCCAAAATGCTCATTTTGTAGGGAAGAAAACTGAGGCAGGAGGGCTTAAGTGGTTTGTCCTTGGTCAGGGGTATCTAGTAGACTAGAAAGTGAGCTCTCTGAAGTCAGAAGACCTGGTTCAAATCCTGTATTAGCTGCTTGTGTGACCTTGGGCAAGTTCCTCAGGGTCTCCTGGCCTCAGTTTCCTTATCTGTAAAATGGGGGACGTGGGCTAAATGACCTCCTAGGGACAAAAGGTAGCATTACAGAGACCTGGAAGTGGGTGGTAACTACACCCAGCTCAAATGTGATGACTAGAATAGAAAAGTAAACTCATAGAATGAGAATCAGACAGGACCTTAGGTCACTAAGTCACACCTCCCACTCAAAAATGACTCCCCTCTTTTGTTCAGTAGTTTTCAGTCATGTCTGACTCTTCGAGACCCCATTTGGGGTTTTCTTGGCAAAGATACTGGAGTGGTTTGCCATTTCCTTCTTCAGTTCATTTTACAAATGAGGAAACTGAGGCAAACAGAGTGAAGTGACTTGCTCAGGGTCACACAGCTAGGAAATATCTGAGGCCATATTTGAAGTCAGGAAGATGAGTCTTCCTGACTGCAACCTAGTGCTCTATTCTCTGTGCCACCTAGCTGCCTTGGCTCCCCTCTACAAAAAGATGGCATTATTGGCCCTGTGATATCATTTCAATTCCAAGCCCTTCAAGGTAATTTTATCAGGGAATTTTGTCTTCTAGGTCATCTCTCTGCACAAATCACCTTTACTACACACTTCCATTGCCTCTGAAAGCTCCTTCTGTAAGAACTCTTTGGGGGGGGGGTATGGTGTTCTACTTAGGACAGAAGCTCAGGACGACAGAAGACATTACCGAGAGTACATGTTTATAAAGGGGAGCTGGGGAGGACTGACCCGCTGTGAAAATCACTACTGTCAGAGCCAAAGGACCTTGATTTACACCCCAGCTTTGCCACTGTATCCCCTGGTAAACTGCAGCATCCGGAGCCAGCCATTTCTCCCTTTGTGTGCCTTGGTTTCCTCATCTGTAAAATGAGAGATTTGGATTAGATCATCTCTAAAGTTCTTTTCATCTCTAAATAAAAGTTCGTTTATGGAAGACAGCAAGACCCCCAAATGCCTTAGGCCTTGAGCTATGACTGAAGAATTGCAGTGTTAAAACTCCTATCCCATTCCAGGAGGGTCTGGCCCAGGGAAATTAGAACCATGTTTCGTTGGCAGTTTGAGAGAATCTCTGCTTGATCTCTATGTGGTAGGTACCACCAAGATCATTGCTAGGAATTCTACTCGATAAATGTTGTCCAAGATTGGAGTCAAAGCTAGAAGAGAACAGCTGAGGTTTTGTCATGGGGTGCTAAAGTTGGGTGCTAACAATGTTTTTTTGCAGAATAGAAACACGCCCCAACTCTGTGCTAGGGATCATGCTAGGTGTTGGGGTATTTAACAAGCAATTATTAAGCATCTACTATATGCTTAATAGGGGGATGCACTGGAGACAGGACAGAAAAAAGAAGTAATCTCTAGGAGTTTGCATACTGCTCAGAATAGTACGATATGGACACAAGGGAAGGAATACAAAGTAATAGAAAGGAATTTCAATATGGAGAGACTGATAATAGCTGGGGGATCTGGAAAGGTCTAGTATAGGAGCAAGAACATAAGAGGCATTTTGAAGGATCTAGGGATCATACCAAGCATAGTACCTGCCATAGAGAAAGTGTTTAATAAATACCTTTTTATTCATCCCATCCTTCTATCGAATGCTATAAATGGAGACCCAACCAAGCAAGATCTGAGGCCTCTTTGGCAAACAATGTCTCTCCAAAGTAAAGTCTCGAATATATCTCTCTGAAGAAGAATTGGATGGGTGTTCTCAGCCTCTGTAAATCATGGCCATGAGAGCCAGGCCTTTTACAACGAGTTAATTCGAAGGATGGAATATAACCGGAGCAACCAGGAAACTCCCCTCTGGGAGAGTTCAGCTAGAAAGCCATTTTGCCCCAAGCTTCTTGGAAAATCCCTTATTTATGGTAACATGCATTACAGGAAATTTTTATATAAGGCACTAAAGTGGAGTCAATTTAGGACATTCGATCGTCCTATCCTCCCCTCCTCCCCCCATCCCCTCTCTTTGAATTACAGCTGAATGTGAAGGCTGATAATGGCTAACTTACATTGCAAACAGGTGCGGCCCATTCTGGCCTGGACAGCTGCCACTGCTGTTATGTGATTCCACAGCTGGGGGGCACAGAGTTCTCGTGGTTGGGAGGCGGGCAATAGGGGCCACCGCACATCTCTGCCCTTCACCACCTCCCCCCTCAACTCCACCCTCTCTTTTCCCCTGTCCTTCCTCCTCACCCACTCACCCCAACATTAGCCCTTGCCAGGCAGGACACTGCCAGGGGTTGCAGGCACAACCCAACAGGGAGACAGATCTCCCCTTTTGGGGCTGAAACCACAGATGTTCTTAGGGAGACATGAATTCACTGAGGGCCTCACATCTAATGTGTTGAGTGGGTATTATGTGCAATTATTAACTCATTCCAAACCACGATCAAGGGGGGCGAGGCAGGTTAAGCATGTGTGCAGAACGGGCTGAAGACGGGTGGGGGTGTGTTTTTTTTTTAACATTGTAGACACAGAATGATGGCAAACCATTGCTGGCGAGTTGATGGATCATGGACCACAGGCCTGGAGCTGGAAAGGATCTTAGCATTCCTCTTACCCAAATCCTTCATTTTACGTAGGGGGAAACTGAGGTCTAGAGACATAAGTAGAAAGAATTCAGGACTGGAATCAGGACTGCCAGGGTGCTAAATAAGCTTCTTCTTATGTAATCTTCGTAATTTAAGTGGATGGATGGGGCAGATCTTATCTCCAAAAGCCAGATAATGATCATTTGAGGCAGCACAGTGGTTAGAGCGCTAGGTCTGAAGCCAGGAAGATCTGAGTTTAAATCCAAGTTCAGATATTTCCTAGTTGTGTAACCCTGGGCAAGTCACTTTTCCCAGTTTGTCTCAGTTTTCTCATCTGTAAAATGGGAATGATAATTCCTCATAGTACCTACCTCCCAGGGTTATCATGAAGATGAGATAATAAAGTCTATTGTAAATCTTAAATGCTAGTTATCATCCTCTTCATCCTCATCATCTACTTCACAGTGTTGTTCATAGAACTCAAATGATTTAAGATTAAAACATGTTTTGCAAACTTTAAAGTATTATAGAAATAATAATATAGAAGATATTATAGAAATTATTTAGTGGTACAATCAAGGTTTGAATTCAGGTCTATTGAACCTAAATTCAACATTCTATTCTACTATACTGCCTTTTAGATATAAACAAAATTTATAATTGGCATTATTGCTATGAGTGGTGAATGGATATTATCCTACTTTAAGTGAAAATATGAAAAGGCCTTATCTTAAGAGGGCAAGGGTCTCCCATTGCATCCTGGACCATCTCCAGTCATCCTGATGAAGATCTAGATGCTCACTGGATCCAGATGGCTCAGGGGGAGAAAGTGAGACTGGTGACCTTGCACAGTGCTCCCTCACTCAAATCAGTCAACTGCAAGTCATGTCCTCCTCTTCTTGGTGCCATGGTCCTCTCCAAAATTGAAAGACAACACATTAGTGGTGGTAGTAGCAGCAGTAGTAGCAGCAGCAGATTGGGAGGCTGTGGGGTACAGTGGTTAGTGATCTGGAGCTCAGAACCACAAAGACCTGGGTTTAAGACTATGACACATACTGACTGTACTACCCTGGACAAGTCACTTAAGTTACCAGTGTTTTAGGTAACTCCTTATAACTTTAGGTTGAGGGAAAGTGTGGTATAGTAGATAAGGCTACTTGGAGTTAGGAAGACCTAGGTTCACATCTCATCTGAGATACTTACTAGCTGTGTGACCTTGAGCAAGTCACTTAGTTTCTCTGTGCCTTGATGTCCTCATCAGTACAATGAGAAGGTTGAAATCAATGTCCTCTAAGTTCCTTTCTAGCTTTAAATCCATGGAGCCATCATCCTTGGACCTATGATCTGCAGGGGGAGGGGAGGGGAATTTTCCTCATTTAGGAGTCATCCATATCATATATTCAATCCCTATAATATTATTAGTTCAAGGAAAGAGAGAAACAGGTGGTTGCTACTTTTGATTAAATTAATAAAGATTCTGGCAAGTCGGAATGTAGAAAGAAGTACAACGGAACTATTTACAAAAGACCTGGTTTTGAGTTCTTAGCTCCATCTAAACTCTGCATGACCTTGAGTGACTGACTTCTCCTTTTTGATTCTCAACTTTCTCTTCTGTAGAAAAGGGCATAATGATGCCTTCCCTAGATTCCTCATTGGCTTGTGTATCTAAGATGAGAAAATAAATAGGAAAATACTCTGCAAAAGGAAAGTTCTTCTGTATTTTTACGTTTACCTAATGATATCAATGAATAAGCAGATATTAAAATGTCATTTGGCCTTGATAAGGATAAAACTATTAATGTATGTCAAGGAAAAAAGGAAACTAAAGGTTTCAACCTAAATCCAGAGATCAAATGGAAACAATGCATAAAGGTGATTCTTACAAATACCTTGAGAGACCTAGACCTTTCACGCATGAGGCTGCCAAAGAGAAACATATAGTTGAATATGTTAAAGGAGTTATTGTTATTCTGAAGTTAAGGCAAGATGGAAAGAATGCATTTAGCACAATTCATACCTATGCAGCACCAGCCTTAATGTACAAGTATTGTACATTATATAATTGTACAACATACATCAAATAATGTAAAATGGCTCCTAAGAAATCTGGGAAGTACCCAAACAACACCCCCTCCCAAGAGATATTAAAGAAACACGGGGTCCATGCCACTAATGCAGCTATAGAAAGATCAACACTTCCTCTCCCAAATGGAGGAAGATGATCAATTGACATTCTCAATGCACACCCATGAGAAACAGGATAAAGTCCAACAGGAATACTTTTGGAGAAAGCAAACATCACTTTATCAAATGAGTAGTAGAGGGTGACAACAGGGAGACATAAGTGCATTGGTAGATTATAATTTAAAGCAATTTATCATCAAATGGAATCTGTGACATGTCTCTGATCCAAGAGAGGAATCCAAAGGCCTTCCACAGGTGACATCCCCATGAACACAGCCAACAAAATGTCAACAAAGAAACATCAAACAAATGGCTGAGTAACGAGGATTTGTTTGTGGTTTATGATGGCAATTCAGGACCAGTACATTCCTGTTGGAAATTATAGAAGGGTTATTCTTAAGAAGTCCAGACTTAGTAATCAATACAGCTTATGCAAACAGAAATAATAATATAGAAAATATCACAGAAATTATAGTGGTACAATCAAGATTTGAATTCAGGTCCTCTGAATCTGTATCCAGCATTCTTTCTACTATACTATGATACCTCTTAGATATGAACACAAGCTTTTATTCATTCATTCATTCATTCACGTAGTAGTAGTAGTACTAGTTATTGTAGTAGTAGTAGTAGTGGTAGTAGTAGTAGTAGTGGTAGTAGTAGTAGTAGTGGTAGTAGTAGTAGTAGTTGTGGTAGTAGTAGTAGTAGTAGTAGTAGTAGTAGTAGAAACTGGCAGTATCTCATGGCAGGCTAAAAAAAAGTTAACTACATGGCCTGAGAGCTAAAATTATACATTAGAAGGTAACTGCAATGTCATGAACCGATAGATGAGAAATTCCTATATTACACATACAGAACTCAAAAGATTCTTGAGAAATCAAGCAATAAACTACAATGAAAATGGACCATTAGAGACCATTATAGCTCCTATCTACAATTGTCTGAACATAGCACAGATTCATTAAATCTTAAGATTTAGTGAGTGAACAAAATTTTATTAAGCACTTACTAAGTACCAGGTATTTTGGAAAGGAAGCACTTAGGTTAAAAAAAAAAAAGTTAAAACATAGTCCCTGCCCTTAAGGAGATCCCAGTCTAATGGACGAGACAACAAGCTAACACATATGCACAATCTATCTACAGGAAATAATCAACAGAAGGAAGGCATTACAGTTGAGAGGGATTGGGAAGGGCTTCCTGTAGAAGGTGGGACTTTAGCTGGGATGTGAAGGAAGGTCAGGAAGCCAGTAGCCTGACATGAGGAGGGAGAGTATTCTAGGCACGGAAGATAGATTTTTGTGTTCGTCCTTTGTTTTTGAAGATGACCGTGACATCAGAGAAATGATGACATGACTTGCACTTGACTTTGTTTTGAGTGAAGGAAGGCTGTGCAGGTCACCAGCCTCACTTCTCCTCCAGAGCCATCTGGATCCAGTAACCAGATGTTCATCAGGATGACTGGAGATATAGCCCAGGATGCAATGGGAGACTTAGACCTTTTTGGCTAAGCCCAATTCAGGTAACTCAGAATGAAGCAACAGCCATTGAGTGAGGGGAGAGAGAGAGAGAGAGAGAGAGAGAGAGAGAGAGAGAGAGAGAGAGAGAGAGAGAGAGAGAGAGAGAGAGAGAGAGAGAGAGAGAGAAAAGAAGAAGAAGAAGAAGAAGAAGAAGAAGAAGAAGGAGGAGGAGGAGGAGGAGGAGGAGGAGGAGGAGGAAGGGAGAAAGAAAGGAAAGGAGAAAGAAAGAGAGAAAGAAATCTAGCCAGTAAACCCCAAGTTAACTGGGCATCCTCTGGCCATCCAAATTTACCTTTCTTTGGAGAGGAGAAGGAAGTGGGGGACGGAAGGGAGAGGATGTCAGTACAAATACCTGGAGCTGGGAGATGCCTACATACCATATGCTCACAGTGTTTAAGTTTCATTGACTGAAAGTCTTTAAAAATATAGAGACCTAGAAGAAAACATTAAAACAATGTAGTGATAAGCCAACCTAAAAGTTCCCCCATTATTCTATCTACTGCTGGAGTTGTACTGAGAGTATTTTGTGCAAACTTTTAGAAGAGGAACTTACATCTCAGTACTTTAGTTCGACTACAAAAGGCAGTTATTTTAACCCACTTGTGCAGAGCATTAAATATAAAAGAATTATAACAGGTTAGCAGATTGTCCCAGGACCATTTTTATCTGAACTCCAATGGCCAGATAGGAAGGAGGATTGTTTTCCCCCCAATAAAAATGTTATAACGCAGTACTGGGACTTCATGAAAGAATTGATCCTTTCAGTTCATTTTAGCAGGAGTCATGGGTTGCCTGCCTTAGCAGTCAGTACCATTAGCTCTGAAGCATTTCCAGCAGGATGGAGGGGGGAGGGATATTGGAATTTTTCATTTTTTTCATGTATCTTGCCTTCTTTTGGTAACAGAATATCAAGAAGGGCCACTTTCTCCACTGGCCTTCATACGAAAAAGGCATTTATAGTGGTTCCAAAGTTAGGCCCAGCTACAGAGCTATGATGCCCCAACTATTTCTTTGACTTAAGAACAGTTGTATGTGATTTCCTAATGTGTAAAGGAAAGAAAGAGGAAACAAATTTTTATTAAGTCCCTATCATATGTCAGACACTGCGATAAGTACTTTGCAATCATAATTTCCATCTTCATAACAACTCTGGGACACAGTCCCATTTTACAGTTGGGGGAACTGAGTCAGACAAATTTTGTTTTTACTTACCCAGGGTCATGTAGCTGGTAAGTATTAATCCAAGCAGTGTTTGGAATTCAATCTGTCAACATTTCAGGATTGTTTTCCAAACTGCATAGAATCAGAAATTGAAAACTGCAAGAGACCTTACTTAAGTGATTGAGATCATCCTTCCTCCCAGTTTGGAGATGAGGCCTAAGGGGTTAACTTGTCCTGAGAGTTACATAATTAGTGTCATAGACAAGATTTGACCTTAAGTCTTTATGACTTTAAAGATAGTGCTGTGTTCACTATCCTAGATGATCCTTTGTATCTGTCCTAGGGCATGTGATGTTCCTGTTGTGTATCAGTGTGGAAGGCACTCCCTTATTTTCCCATTCCACAATATCCCCTCAAACACACACACACACACGCACACAATTTGGATGATAGGTTAGGTTTTGAGGGAGTTAATAATATCATCTACTTGCATTAGGGTCTCTGAAACTTCCTTCACAACAACCCCATGAGGTAGGTAAAAGAATTATCATTATTTCTCTTTTACAGAAGAGGAAACTGAGGCACATAAAGGTGAAGTGACTTTCCCAAGGTCACACAGTGTCATAATCTATCTGAAAATTCAGATCCACTGATTTTTAAGACCAGTCACTCAGGTTTGTAAACATAAGCATTCTTGGTAATATCAGTATTCTTACAGGTCTATGAAATGAGAAAGAAAAAATCAGGGATTTGTTACTGCTACTAGTGAGAGGAAAAGACGGTAAGTGAAAGTCCTGCTGTTTCTATCATCAACAGAGGATGTAAAAAGAGGACAGATAGTCCAAGAACATAGTTTAGAGGGTTAAAGGATGGGTGACCATAACAGGTCCCCTTGGGGGTGACTGTGCCTTCTTGGTTTTATTTTATCTCAGGGCAAATATATCCTGGAGAATGGGATAGAAGGAACTGAGCATCTCCATTTTAAAGTCACCTCTTGGGGCCCTAGGAAAACCCCAGCTAGCCAAGGTGGGTTGATTGAGGTTGGTTCCTGAGTAGTCAAGGAAGCTCCATTGAATGGTGTCTACCCCTGTGGCCAGGGATTAGTGTATACTTACTAGATTATATTTCATTCACTCACTCATTCATTCAACAAAAATTTGTTAAGTGATTACAATGTCTCTGTGCTAAGCAGAGGAGATGTTAACAATAATAAAATGTAACCACTTATGTTCTATCAGAAGAGTTTATTTTCTCTTTGGGTAGCATAAACAACATAGTATATATAAGTAAATATAAAATATTTATGCAGGGAACACTAAGTTATATGGAGGCCACTAGCACCTGGGGAATCAAAGTACAACTTCTGGAGTTAAAGACAAAGAGGAGGAAGAAACACTCTCTGGACATGGCAGACAGGGCATAGCATGCAGATGGCACCCAGCATGGAGATGGGGCATGGCTTGGAGGTGGGGCATGGCATGAAGACAGAGCATAGCTTCTTATGACCAGGGAGCAATCACTAAGCCAGTTTGACTGAAAGCTAGAGTATCTAAAGGAATATGATTATCTTCAGGACTGAGAGTACCTGGCACATAGTTGGTCCTTAATACATGTTTATTGACTAAATGAAATGTATTAAATCTGGAAAAATTCCTAGAATCAATAGGTAAAGAGCTTAAATGCCAAATAGAGGAATTCATATTTTAACCTACAGGTGATAGGGGGCCACTGAAACTCCATGAACAGGAGAATGACATGATTTGTAATGTCTTTCAGTTTCCCATGTGTAAATGCTTGCTTGGAAAATATGGCAGTCAGCTCTTGCAGGATGGTCTGAGTTGGTTCTAAGGCACCCCTGCTTTTAGTTCTAAGTCTGTGCTCTATGATTTTACCTCTCTCTCACCTCTCATATCCAACCACTTGCCCCATCTTGTTGATTGTGTCTGTAATATTTCTCACATGTGGTTACATCCACTCCCTGGCTACCACCTGGTTCAGGCCTCCATCACTTCTTACACTATTCTGGAGACTTCCTAATTGATTTCTGCCCTAAGTGTCTCTCCCCTCCAAATCCTCTTTTACACAGTTGCTGGATTAATGCTTCTCACTCACAGGTCTGATCTCTTTACTCCGGTAATCACGAAGCTGCGGTTGCTCCCCATTGCTCTTGGGATAAAACATAAATGCCTCTGTTTCCATTGAATGTCCTACACAATTTGGCATCAGATTATCTTTCCAGGTTTTTACATGTTGTTCCTTTCTATGCGTATTCCATTCTGTCCAAACTGGTCTACTTGCAGTTTTCCAGCCACAGCTGTCCACAATCCCATGGATAGCATTTGACTATGCACTACAAAGCACTCCCTCCTCAAGCCTGCTCTGGAGGAGCCCTGTGTCTTGAGTGTGGCGTAAACTGCCTGTAAGGGAAGTGGCCCCTCAGCCCAGGCCAGAGGGCACCTCTCTGAGTCCAGTAGAAATCCACAGGTCTTGCATCTTTGAACTGTAGCCTTATAGAGCTGGAATGTCCAAAAGAACACTGAATGTCAGAGCTGGGAGGGGCCTTAGAACAGGGATGTCAGGGCTGGGAGGGATCTTAGACACCATCTAGTTTGACTCTTTCATTTTATAAAAGGAAAAACTGAATCTCTATAAAATTAAATGACTTGTCCAATGTCACCAGACTGGTAAGTGATAGGATCTAACTTCCAGGACTCAAGTCTTTCTATGCTACACAATTTCCCCCACAAATCTAGGTGGATCTTGGACATCTGTTATTCTTGTTTGTGTGTACTCCTTCTTCCCCGCTTCTCCCTTTCCAAGGTCTTCAGACCAGGCCTGTTGCATGGGCAGGAAGGAAACATCAGCCAGGCCAGAGAAAGTGGCCTTTAAGCATGGGGTGGAGGGCAGGGGCAGAGTGCTCATTCGTGACTCAGGTCCCCTTAGCCAGTTTGTCTGTTGTTTCCATATAGGCCAAAAGTAGATGAAACCTGAGAGCCTGGGGAGCTCTGCATGAGGATATTGGTCTCGGACCCCCCAGAAGTCATCTTGAAACGTGTCCATAGCCTTCTTCTTGTGGCCAGAAATCAAGGCTCAGGTTCTCTGATCAGCATTTTGGGGAAGGGTGGGTAGATAACTCTGAAGATGACAGATGGGATTAAAACAAAGAGAGCAACATGAGAGAAATATAAAGGAGAGAGAGAGACAGAGACAGAGACAGAAATACAGGGACAGACAGAGACAGAGAGATGGAGAGCAAGACAAAGAGACAAAGAGCAAGACAGAGGGAGACTGTGACAGAGAAACACAGAGAAAGAGACAGATGCAGAGATAATTAGGGAGACACAGAAATGAGAGACAGAAAAATTAAAAACTAGAGAGAAAAGGAGACAGGCATAGATAAATGAGAGAGAGAGAGTGAGAGAGGGAGAGAAAGAGAAAGGGGAAAAAGATAACAAGAGGAAGATGAATGAGAGCACCCCTTCCCCACTACAATTATTGCCTCCTACAACCATATAATATATTCATATGTGTGTACAACAGTAGACTCAGTGAGCGCATAAGATTTCCAGATGTACTTCAGTTATTGGTTCATGAGGCTCTCCAGTGATCTGGCTCTTCCAACTTGCCCTAACAAGAACAGATGGACATCATCCAACATACAAGAAAAAGAACTCTGGGATTGGGTGTCAGGAGACCTGGGTTGTAGCCCCAAACCTCCTGTTGATCTTGGGAAAGCTACTTCTCCCCCTGCCCCACTCCTTTAGGGCTCAGTTTCCCTATCTGTGAAATAAGGAAGTCTGGAGTCATCCTGATGCAGTGAAAGGAGGCTGGAGTTTAGGGACAGAGAACTGGGGTTCAGATGTCTCTACAATTTAATAGCTGGGTGATCTTGGGCAAGTCATCTGCTAAAATGTTAGTTACTTGAGGGCAAGAACAGTTTCCTTTTTGTTTCCATTTCCCTAGTGACCAGTGACATGCCAGCCACTTAGGATACATTTAATAAATGCTTGTTGATTGAATAATTTCAGTCACTTAAGCTCCCTCCCACATGAAAAGACAGGTGGGATTAGGTTATCTGCAAGAACCCACCAGACTTTAAATCCTCTAATCCTATAACTCAGTCTCCCTGGTCCCTTCCAGCTCCGCCATCCTCTTCCTTGAGGCTGCCTTTCCAAGGCTACTGATTCACTCACCCCATTTGGAGGGGTATGTTCCTGTCTCCTCCTTTTTCCTCTCCCCACAAGGTGGTCGTTACACCAAGTCCTCCCTCACATCCCCAATTTGATCACGTTCCCTTGATCCCCCCTCCCACGTTCTCCTACCTCCCCCAACTTAACCAATTTCCCTTTTGGGCTCTGAGCCAGCCTCGTTTACCCAGGACAGTGGGGCCTTTGAAGCATAGGATAGGGGGAGAAGAGCTAGGGAGATGATCCAAGAAAGCCTCAGGCAGAGACAGCCACTGCCCAGAAAGGGAAATTTACAGCCAGAGCTCCAGAGCCCTCACCGGCCCGGCTTATTGCATTGTACACAAACGTGAGCTAGATTGGGTTACTGCCCAGTTTCCGCCTGCTTTATTGGGGTCTATTTTCAGACCTTATCCTGACAGTTTGGAAAAGTCAGTGGGGAGGCAGGTGGAGAGAGGGAGGGAGGGCAAGAGAGGAGGGGAGAAAGACAGAGACAGAGAAACACAGAGAGAAACATAGAGAGGTGGAGAGAGGAAGAAAGACAGATGGAAACACAAAGAGACAGAAACAGATACACGGAGAGCTGCAGAGACAGAAAGCGAGAGATAGGGACAGAAATAGGGACAGAGGCACAGACAGAGAGGGAGAGAAACAGAAACATACAGACAGACACAGGTACACAGAGAGGCAGAGACAGAAAGAGAGAGAGAGGGACAGAAGGACAGAGAAACAAGGAGAGAGAGATGGAGAGTGACAGAGAGACAGGAAAGAGATAGAGACATAGAGAAGAGAATAAAAACAAAGAAAAGAGAGGACACAGAGTAAAACACACAGGGAAACCACAGAGAGACACATGAAAAAGAAAGACATGCAGAATACAGAGACAGAAAGGGAAAAAAGAGAAAGTGAGAGGGAAAGAAAGGCAACGGAGGAGAGCAGGAGGGAGAGCAACAAAGAGGGAAACTTAACAGAAACAAAGAGGCAGAAAGAAATAGATGCATAGCAGATATGGTAAAAGAAATATCTTTCAATATCAAGCATATTCATAAAAAGGATAGAAATCAGTAAGCCTTAAACTAATAGAACTGAACCCCCATATAGAAAACACTGAATTCTATGAGGAGGGAATATGTGAATATATGTCTAGGCTACTTAAACTGAAGCAATTAGTACATTTATCCATTCACTCAACTAGAGCCATAACTAGAATGAAGCAACTGGGACTTTATTCAAGGGCACCCTAATTTAGAGGGTACTAACGGCACTTATGAGCTTTCAGTAGTGTAAGAACAATTGAATTGAGCTCATAGTGAGCTATAATGGCAAGGTACCAGATAGCACATTTCCTCCATCTATATTTTGCATTCCAATTGAGCTCCAGCATTTCTTCCTCTAAACCCTACATTGTGGCACAATAGCTTTGCTATGTCTAGGGTTTTTCTCCCTATTTAATCAATGGAAACTGTCTTTAAGAAGTTGGTCTGACAGCAGATTTTGTGCAGTTTAATCCAGATTTGAGTTTGGTAATTCTTGCCCAAGGCTCATGTGCGTGCACACACACACACACACACACACACACACACACACACACGTAAAAACTCTAAACTCAATACATTTAACATCACCACCTCCTATTGGTAAAATATAACTGCAGAGTAAACTTTGGACCATAGAGTCATTGATCTAGAGATGGATAGAATCTTTAGATCATCTAGTCCAACTCTCCCATTTTATGGTTGAGGAAACTGAGGCCCAGAGAAATGAAGGCAGTTGCGTAAGATCATACAGATAGTAAGTGAGTACTGAGATATTCTGACTCCAAACAAGCCCCATTTCTATTGCTACCTCATTTGTTTGTTAATTTTCTGATTATTGGTACTAAGTGACTCCTAAACCAGTGAGATATATGCTTGATGAAGGGATTTGCCATTGTGCTGGAAGATAGGTAGAAAAAGAGTCTAAAAGTAATAGAGGTTCTGTATACATAGGAAAGTCATTCAGATGCTTTTGTTTACCAATGATATCATGCATGAAGTCCTGGAACATTGCAGTGGGAGCCCTAATAATTAGAGCTGTAACTAAGGTGACGCAGTTGGGGTTTTTATCCAAGGTACTGACATTTAGAGGGTACAGCAGTTAGAAACAACTAAGCATAGCACCTTGTTAGCAAGAATAGTTAAAATGAGAATCTGCCAGATGACATGGTCTCTCTACCATCATTCCTTTCCCTTATCAGCTATATAATAGGTAGTTTCCTTCTTGGCCTGGTCATGAACCAATCTCCCCGGCAGCAGTCTCATAGCTAACAGTGATCTTTAACCAGGTTATCACGGGGGTCTCCATTTATTTACCATGAGCAGTACATCTCAGACTATCCCTAACAATAGAAACTTAGGTTTCAGGGTTTCTACCCATTTCTACCGTTCCCTACAACTGAAATTGTCTTTAAAAATTGATGTGGGAGTACATTTTTTTGCTACTTACCTCAGGTATCAAATTTCCTAGTTTTATCTCTGAGAATAGCTTTCCAAAGAAAAGCAACCAAGGACATGAAAAATGCTTGTTGCCCAGACTAAGATATGCAATTGGATGGACAATTTGTGAGGCCCATCTTTTGATGGCTTGATTACATAAATGGGACAAATACTATGAATGGGTAATGAGTTGAACCTCAAATTGAATGCAAGGAGTCAATCAGCTAACAAATATTTATTGTTTACTGTGTACCAGACATAAAACTAAATCCTGGGAATATAAATGTAAGTCGAAAAAAAAGACTGCCCCTATGCCCATAGAACTTTCTTTCCCAGGCGGAAGATAGCACATAAAATGATGTTGAAAAGTGTGATGGGTACATGAAACTACCCAACGTAAGAATATGGGAGAGAGAAAGTCTGGAGCATAGCATGAAGAGGGATGAAAAGATGACTGACCCAGGTATTCTCCTTAAATGGAAGTTTTCAGAGGATGGGTGGATGGTGAATTAGCTTGTCCTATTAATGGCCTCAAGATTCTCCCTGAAAGAAGGATTCATCTTTCCAACACCAACATCTGGTTGCTGTATGATTGCAAGTCATGGAATAATGTCTGCATAATTTAAGTTGTATGCCACCCAAAGGGCAATGGAGAGGCACATAACAGGTGAAAATAAACTTCAACACATTAGCAATGAAGAACTCTTCATTGATGAGATGTCCGATAGGAGAGAGATGGTTAGTCATGCAGGAAGAGTGAGGTGGAGATCTCAAATGGGCCACTGCTGTCTATGCAGCACCAAAAGATCTCAAGGAAGGGCCCCACCCACTAGGTATATTCCCTGGGTAAGATGTTTGGGAGAATATAAACCAGAGTCACACGTAGAGAGGCATAGATAGACTGCTATCAGCACCCCTGGAGGGAGTACCCCCATTGCTGAAGTCATAGATCCAATGAAGCATGGTGTTAGAATCTAGGATGGGGATATATTCAATGGCAAATAAAATCCAATTCCTCTTCTGGAGACGCTTACAATAAATAGAGGAGATAACTTGAGTATGAAAACCAACAGTAATGACAAAATAT
>CM053773.1:225378075-225398967 GCA_028658325.1 Potorous gilbertii | reverse complement strand
TATATGTTAAATATATACAATATGTTAAAAATAAATATAATAAAATGAAATATAAAATAAAATTGGAGTCATAGGAACTGTGTTCAGACCCCAGTTCTGATACTTAGAACCTATAAGGTCTTGGGCAAGTCACTTCCACTTTCTGACTCTCCATTATCTTGTCTGTGAAATAAGGAGGTTGGATTAAATGTTCTCTTAGGTCTCATGTAATCTTAACTATAAATCTACGGAGTAAAATCTCATGTATTCAAATGAAGGGTTAAGTCCCATACATATTTATAAAGAAGTCCAAATTATAAGATATTAGAAAAGAAATATGATTTTTATTACTTATATAATTTAATATGGTTAATCACTTTATTTTCCTCTCCCAAAAAAAGAAAAAGAATATGGAAGGTACTATAAGATACAAACACAAAATGAAAAACAGCCTCCTGCCTTTAAGGGTCTTATAGTCTACTAAAGGGACTACAACATGTAAATAGACAAGTATGTTGATAATTTGAGCAACAGGATGCTAATTAAAGACCTCCCTCACCCCCATGACTGGCATACTAGGTAAGGGTAGTAGTAGTAGAAGAAAGATGTGATAAGGGTAAAGTCCCCTTCTCTCTTGGGGATAAGACAAACCTACAAATAACTATGCTCTACAACACTGATAAATTCATTGGAGAATTACAACATGGGGTGCATGGGACATCTGAGGAAGAAGGACTCTATTAGTCAAAGAGATCAGAACAGACTTGCTGGTTGAGGTGACATTGGAGTTAGGCTTTAAAGGATGGGAATGAAACCAACAAGTATAAAAGACAAGTTGGGGCATTCTAGGCATGAGAATGAGGGTAAAATAAAGGCACTGAGTCAGGAAAGTGAAGGGAGGACTTCATGTAAATTGATGCTTTTTGTTTGGACTCAGTGAAAGAGTCCTGGAAGGGCAGAGAGAGGTGGAAAATGAGGCTAAGATGCTCGGATGGCTCTAGAAAGTGGAGTGCGCTGAATCTCCATCTGAGAAGTTTGAGCACTCAACTAGCTCAAGGGTCTTGCCTTGTTTAGGCTCTCTGTTACTATGGGGGCTTTTCACTGACAGCTTTAGAGACTCTCTCTACACACACACACACACAGAAATTATCTCTCTTCCATATAAGACTATCCTTAAAGTAATAATAGCTGTAATTTATATATAACTTTAATGTTTGCAAGGTACTACACACACATACACACACACACACACACACATATAATTTCATTTGATCTTCACCATAACCCTTGTGAGAAAGGTGCTATCATCATCCTTATTTTATAGATGAAGACATAGACATTAAGCAGTTAAATGACTTGTCCATGGGTCACATAAGTAGTAAATGTATGAGGGAGGTTTTGGACTCAAATTTCCCTGACTCTTTAGTCCAGCATTCTATCAACTGGGACACCTACCTGCCTCAAGTGAAGCACTTTCATACTTTCCCATATATTGACTAGTTTCAAGATGTCCTTGATGGGACCATGTGGCTGCTCACAGGATTCTAGTGCCCATTTTAGGGCTATTTTTTCCTTGATAAGTAACACCTGGTACCAGATAGCTCTGAACCTGCAAAACCAGTCACTCAATGCACCCCTTTTAACAGCAACCTTTGTGGATTTGGCCCAGGTGTCAGAGATCTGGGAGGGGAAGTCTTTCAGCCAATAAGCAGCAAGGAAGGTAGCCAGAAGAAGGAATAAGAGCCCTATTCTGGGTGTTCTTACTGAAATAGGTTTTCTTCTCCTCTGGTTTTACTCTTTCTCTTCTTCTCTAATGTTTGGCCAAGTCTGGCTTGTTGTTAATGGCTTGGCTAGAAATTTCTCTTTTCTCTATTCTAGAATAAGTTAGAGCTCTTGTTGTCTCTCTGTAAAAGGCTGGGGCTGCTTCTGAAGCTGTCAAGAGTCAGGAATGAGATGGGACTGAAGAAGGCCAGGCACAGGAGGATAGTCAGGTAGCGGTTTTGCTAGCAGAGGCTTCTAATAGTGAGAAGAGCCTTTTCTTTTCCTTTTGAGTTAGACTTCCCCTCACAAGACTGAACCTTTTATCCTATGCTGTCTGTTAGAAGTGCCAATTGGTGTGGTTTTTCTCTTTCTCTCAATCTTCCCCCTGCACCTTTCACCAGGGAGAATTGAATAGTTGTAGCTGTTCTATGGGAAAGTAAGAAAGCTAGAGAAGTGTTGCTTTTATCACCTTCTGAGCTTAATTGTCAACAAAGAAAAAATAGTTCAATCTACTACTCATTTTTCACAGGATTTTAGGATGAAACTTTTTGGTTAACAGTATTCCATTTGACTCTTAAAGATATAACAGCATCTGTAGTTTAACTTCAGGAGTGCTTACTGAAACAAGTATTATAGAACTCGAAAATTCATCTAGCCCATCCTCTTATATAGAAAGACTTTTAGAACTAACTTTTCCAAAATCTCACCTAGATACTAATAAAGCTGAGATCTGAATTTAGGATCTCTCATGAATTCAGGGATCTTTCTTAAACTTCTAAAGAGGGGAAGGGAACCTCTACTTCAAAACTTTCCTTAAAAATGGTGACTACTGGACTGCCTTACCTGAGAACTATGAGACTGTAGTATATTAGAGGAGACTCTCTAGGTTGACACCAATTCTCAGTTAATTGTAATGTCTTATTGGTTCCCTCCACAACTTCCTTCACCTGTAGTTAATAATGCTATCTGAACTTTTGAGCTCGTTGCCATGGGGTAATAAAGCCCATGGTAAGGAAGAACATTTGTCTAAGGAGTAACAGCAACCAAACTTTGTAGGGACATGGAATGCTCATAATCCACAGAGTATCATGCAGTGGGGGATGGGGAAAGCTCTTGAATCTTCATAGGTCCTGGACTTGAATGGGGTTTCCATGATCACTAGTAGGACAATGTTGAGATATTAAACTTCTCTGGGTCTCTCTTACGAAGTAGACATTGTTACATACTTGACCTACTCTTCTCTTTCCTTCTGCAGGGTTTGAATGTTTGAGAATAGCAATGAACATTGGGGAAAGAGGAGACTTGAAGCCTGGGATTGAAAGTCTAAATCAAGAAAGCCCTGCCTTCGTTCACTAGGATGATGAGAAGCTTCAATTCTCTTCTCCCCCAGTTCCACCCTATTCACACAAGTGTTTACAATCCAGGATCAAATGTTGAATCCAGAGCCAGATGAACCAGATAGGAATCTTACCTGTATTCCTGGCTACCTGTGACCTTAAGCTAGATGCTTAATTTCCCTGGTCCTCCTCCATTTACCCAAGGAAATGAGAAGGTTGGACCAAGCTATTGTTAAAATTCCTTCTAACCTGTAAATCTGTTTCAATTCAGGTGTCAGAATTTATTCCTGTAGGTCCACAGCACTGGATATTTGTCATTAGCCCATAAACTCTATATAGCTAACCCTATCCCAGGGCTTTGCCTGGGATATAGGTGTTCCATACTTGAATTGGATTTTAAGCTTTCTTGACCATTTATAAAATGGTGACCACTTCTGGCAACACAACCTAGGAGAACTAGTGAGACTATTACCACTTCTGAGGACATAAGCTTTAATTTAAGTGACTAGCCTTAGGTCACACTGCTAGTAAGTATCCAAGGAAAGATTAGAATTTGGGTCTCAAGTCAAGTTTCTTTCTTTCTCTAAATCAGCACTTCTTAAATTGGAGGTGACCCATGTAGGGTCTTGACTTGCAACATTGAAGGGGTTGTGAATGAAAAAAGATTAAGAAGCCCTGCATATAAATCACACTTTTTGAGCTGAAGTCAGATCTAGTCTACATCATAGTCTTAGCATATTTCTTAATTGGCTAACATCTCTTGTTGCCAGAATTCTGTAGGTCCTCATCTTAATATATGTACTGACTTATGGTATATTATATACCAGCTGGTGGTCTTTGCATTTTATATACTTTATAGAGTATCCTTGGAGGAGGGGAGGATTTGGTACCAGTTGGCTTTATCTTTCATCATGTTGGAAGTATTCAAAGTATAAAATTGAAGTCTATGTGATTTTAGTTGCTTTCCCTTGGCTCTCAAAGAGGACCTTCAGTAAGTGCTTAGTACATATATAGTAAAAGATCAATAAATGCTTTGATTTGATTCTGACAGCCCCACTTCTATAAAAATCAAAACAAATTGTCCTCCTCTGTGATCTGTAGTGCTAGGACTTCAAGTTTTCATTAACCTCTTCTGTTGTGTTCCCATTTGCCCCTTCAATAACCAGCTATGAGCGGGTTCAAAGTCCCCAGATGTCAAAAATGAAAAGGGTATCGATAGCATCTTGTGGTTCAACTTGCACAAAAATCTCCCTTCTATCCAACCAAAACAGAGCTAGGTTTAATATCAAGGAGAAAAAAATCCTTCCAAAAACTGGAGTCTACCCCAAAGTGTAATACTGGCTACCTTGAAAGGCAGTTCATCCTTAGTTTTGAGGCTCATGGAATCATAGAGGGAGGGCTACAATGAACCTTGTTTTCCTAGTCTAATTCATCCCACTTGTTCTCTCCTCTCCCCACCCCCATCATCTTCCGTAGCCACCCTTGCAGAGATGGGCTCAGCTTCTATAGGAACCCACAGAATACCTACAACTATTAAAGATCCAGAAAAAAGAGTGTTCTGGATCCCAAAGTTCTTGGCACTTTTGCTCCAATGTCAGAAACTAACCATTTTTATCAGTGGAAACAATGTGACTATTGACTTGTTGCACCCTAAGTACCATGGGTCCTTTCCATCTGACTTGCAACTGAAAGCTCCTATTCTTCCCCCATCATACTGAATTTCTTGAGCAGAATTTTTTTTTCTATTCATGTTCCCAAAACTCTTACTTTTCCATTCGTAGTCTAAGGCATGCTGACAAACACAATAGAACTAAGTGCTGAACTTGGCAGCCATCAACTCCAAGGCTCACTCCCACTGTCTCATGCTTCCTTGTGCTTCCTTTACTTTGTATTTACTTACCTATTGAAATGTTCTAGCCTAATAAAAATCTGTGAGAATTGGGGGCTGCTTCATCTTTTGCTGTAGTTCCAGCCACTAGCATATGGCAGGTGTTTAATAGATGCTCATTAAATCACAAGGTAATAGTGGAATTCCAGGCAGGGTTATCAGACAGGTGAGAGATGTTTTATGTGACTGGTCTTGTACATCAATCTACATGTGATTCAGGAAAAGTGTGACTCAAAAAAAACTTACAGGCAAACTTTAAAACCTTTTATTAAAGATGGTATCATAGTAATATAAAGTCAGTTTCTTCCACCCCCCTCAATCTTCCCTGAAGATTCTAGGTTTTTCTAAACCCAGAATTCCCTTAGGTGTGTACCAAGGGAGCATTTGAAGGAGAGTGGAGTTATCTTAATGACTTTCAAAAGATTTGGAATATAACCCCCAAATAGCTCCCAGCTCATCTTTAACGACCCATGCTGGGGTTATCATGCCCAGATTTACAGAGACTAGGGGGAAAACCCAAATGTAGGCCAAGGAGTTGGCAGAGAGAGGCCTTTAAGGCCATGACAGGGCTTGTGAAAACTGATCAGCCTTCCCTGACCACCTTCCCCACTTAAATAGGACCCATAAGGGGGTACTTTGACTCATTAATAATTGGGGAAACAATCCAAGGAAACCCTGGGACATACACCTTGTAACTGCTGGAGGGGTCACAGATGCAGGAAGCCAAGCAATACACTACATCAAAACTGGATAGGAGATCATGGGGAAGAAGAAAAAGGAGATCACTGAAATGAGGGCTTGGGGGTGGGGATGAATGAGTTGACATTGCTATAGCTAAATAGCTATTAGCCAATGGATGGTGGCCAAGGAAAACTATTTTCCTGCTTGTCTTCCTCTCAGTATCATGGCATCAGGAAGGTGATGGCACAACTCGCAAGTGAATTGGATTTAAGTGAGGGAGGGCTGTGCAACGTCACCAGCCTGGCTTTCTCCCCCAGAACCACCTGGGTCCAGTGGCCAGATAATAGATTAGGATGATTGGAGATGGCCCTGCAGTGGGAGGATGGCCTTTTTAAGCTAAGATATTTCCCAGGTCTCAATTTTATTGAAGCAATGCCTTTCCTTTCCTTCCCTTCATCAAAAGGGACATGGATGAGGAAATTGTGAGCCCAGGTACTGAACTTTATAGCCAAAAGAGAATAATTCAGAGGCTAGATTACCAGGGTAAGAAAAAGAATCCAGATACTGCAATAGATGGGGTGTTTGCCTCAAAAGAGGAAGATAGTTTGAAAAATTGGCAGTTCTTGGTGTGTTATAAGGTGTGAAAGAAAGATCAGCCAGCACTGGAGAGGCAAGAGGCTACTGAGGGGACAATGTGTCCTTGGGGAGAAATCCAGGGTCCTATGAGTGCTAGAAAATGAAGAGTATGAAAGGAAAATATCAGAAACAAAAGGCAATTTGGAAAGAATAGACTAGATTCTAGAGGGTGTTACAGAAGTGGAGGGAAGAGATGGACAAAATCGAGTGAAGGCAGGAGTGTAGGATATGAAGGGCTAAGAATGAAGTCTAACCCGGAAAAAAGGGGGGTTAGTCAGAGTGAACCTCTGAATCACAGGGATAAGAGGAATGGGAGGTTAGGAATTTGTTGCCACAGGGCAAGCAATTATCTATTGAATTAGAATTATGTAGAACAGATCAGAGCACAGAGATAGCAAGGTCCTTGGGGATGGCTTCCAATCTCAGGAAGACTTGTGACTTGGGATGGTGGGTTTTGTTTTGTTTTTTTTTTTTTGTCTTGTTTTTCAGCCTTCAGTGGAAGGAGCAGTGGTCCTTTTATCCAACCTGGTTGGTTCTGGTTGTTGTCCTTGGTCCTTGAAGAGGACCAAAATGACATCACCATGATAAACTCAAGTTTCAATGTGTCCGACTGTGACTGATTGGACCAATATGAACTCAGAATGCTCTACTACAGTTTGGACATGGATAATCCATGTGAACATTTGGGGTGCTTACTCCAAATTTGCACATCCTATGTTTGCTTTGTGCTGTTTCAATTCTGTTTTGCTTCTCTCTCTCTCTCTCTCTCTCTCTCTCTCTCTCTCTCTCTCATCCAAAGTTGAGAGAGAGAAACCTTGAAGTGTCTTTGTATCACTTCTGACCACCATGTGATTGCCTTCCCCATGTGAGTTCTCCATAAAATAGTCTTTTTGACAAATATAATTTTGCATTTGAGCAACATAGCCAGCTCAGAGTTGTGCTCTTAAAATGTCAAGTATTCAAATTATGCTTATTTTGAGCAAGGACCTCAGTGTCTGGTACCTTATCTTGCCAGGTGATCTTCAGAATCTTCTTAAGATACTTCAAATGGAAGCCACTCAGTTGCCTGACATGGCACTGGTTTCACAAGCATACAACACCAATGAGATCAGCACAACGGTTCTGTAGTCCTTCAGTTTCTCTCCCATACTTTGCTTCTTTAGAGGCTCCCAAATGCTGAGCTAGCTCTGGCAACATGCCTTTATCCAACCAGGCAAAGGTGATGAATAGAAGAGACTTGCCAGAAATCAATGGCAGCAGGGAAAGTTCTTTAATTCAGAAGATTTCTAATTCCAGGCAGCCAATGTCTTTCCTCAAATCCCACCTAGTTCAATCATTTAATACTATGATAAGAAAATTGTTGTAAGGCTAGTGACTTGTTCAAAGTCACTCAGCAAGTGGGCAGATAGAAGGCTATGCTGTCTTCAGTATTTCAATCAAAGAAATTCTATGGTAACCTCTTCATTCTTTGCTAATGATGCAAAAAAGTTTTCTTGATTTTTATGCTCTTTAAGCTATGTTGTGTGAGGCTGTGAAAACATGTGAACTTGCATGCATGTTATATACATAATATGTGTATATACTTCAAGGTTCCAAAGCTCTTCTTCTCTGTTAGAACTTATTTGCTCCAACATCAAATCTCCTTGTTTCTTCCCCTGGGCTTATGACATGGTCTCCAATTCTCAGTATCCTGGCTGGGCTTCTTTGGAAGCCTAGCCTATCACAGGCATGTGTTTAGAACCAGAAAGGAAGACTTTAGAAACTATCAAGTCCAACTTTACTTCAAAGATGGAAGCCACTAAAACTTAGTTTAATTGCTTTGTCCAGAGTCACAATAGTTAATAGGTACTTGAGGGATCTGGACCTAGATTTTGATTCCCAACCCCAGCTAATAAGCTATGCTTTTGAGGCCCTTGGGTCAAGTGACTCTGCCTTACATCCCAGCTTAATGGTTAGAGGGTAGGATGCTAAAACTCCAATCTTCTGACCCTCCAATCTCCACTAGTTTTCTCCTCCATTCAAGTCTTCCCATTCACCCTTGTTTCTCATTCTTCATGGCATTCCCTGTTCAGGATGAAAGCTCTGATGGAAAACTTGTATTAATTGATTCTTTAGTGCCTTGGGTTCAGCCAGCCCAATTAGAGATAAATAATTCAGGCCACCACCGGATGCTGAGGCCAGAACTCAGTCCGAGATGGCATTGATTGATATGGAGAGCGACAGATGTCTCCTATGAGGTGATGTGTAGACTGAATCCAGGCCGACTGATAGAATGGAGTATTTCTGTTGGTATTGGTACAAGCACCCTCATGGAAGAATCTGAAGACAGATTGAAATGTTTGATTTTTGTTTTGGATACTTTTAAGTTTTACATATGAGGCATTCTTCACTGGAATCCTTTGAGTAAAGGACACACACAGCTCCATTTTACAGGTGAGAGGACTTTGAGGCTCAACTATCTCAGAAAGGCACCCTCAGTCATAAATCAAGACCCAGGGCGTTTTTTTTAGTGAGCAGAATGAGAACAGATAATATTAATGTTTGGGAAATTCTTTACTTTGTGTCTCAACGGTTATTCTCATCCTATGGAAAGAGACCTGAGGTACAGGGGTACCCTGATGGCCAAGTTTTCTACATAAATTATCACTGGTTCTGCGAACTGTGCTGCCAAGTCCTACTAGAATTTCCATCCTTAAGAATGAGGAACCTGAACTCAAAGGTGGAGAGACTTTCCCAGAGTCATACAACTGGTTAATGACTAAAAGAATATACGGGCTTGCTCATTTAATAGTAGCCACTGAGGTGTAGAGATATTACTGATCCTACTAGTTTCAGTTTTCCCATCTGCAATATGGGAATCCAAGGAAGGGATTTCCCCCATTCTTGCACTGTAAGTTGGCAGATACAAGATTTGAACCCAATACCGACTCTAAGATTCAATGCTAGGATAAAAACTCTTATCCTACAAAGTGTAAAGGCAGAAACAGGGACAGACTGAGGTGATGACTAACAATCCCCTTCCATATTTAATTCAATTATTTTGAATTTCATGTTTGACCTTCTGCAACATCGTCCTCCTCTGCCTATGTGGATCTCTCCCATACTTCAATAAGATGGAATTGAGGGTGAGTGGTGTGATAATTCATGCTATCAAGACTCTGGGTAGTCTTGGGACGAAGGATTTTGAGACATCGAAAACCTCATCTAAAAGGAAGAACTTAAAGGGATCATTCATATCTTTCCCCCAAATCACCTCTGATCCTGAGGAAATATGGAAAATGAGTGAACATTTTCATGGATGTACTTAAGAGATATGTAACCTTGGAGGAAACAAGAACTGCAACTTTCCTGCTTTGATGCAGTGCCAGTCCCCATTGTTGATGGGCAAACTAATGAATATCCTCAACATCCTCCAATAGTCCTGTTATCTTTTTAAATAATAAGTTGCAGAACCAAGATGACAGAGTAAAGGTAGGGACTCTCCTGAATTCTCCTCCAAACCTCTCCAGTTATCTTTTTAAAAATGACTCCAAACAATTTCTAGAGCCACCAAAACATCAAAGATGGAGTGGAACAAAATTCCAATCCAAGACAACCTTGGTCAGAAGTAAAGATCTATTGTATCAGGCTCGAGGGGAGTATGATTCAATGCAGGTCATACCCACATAGATCCAGACCCCAGCAAACCCTGAGCAGGCCTCAGGATAACTGAATCTCACTAATACCAGTGGCAGTTTCCAGACCTATCAACCCATAGATACCAAAGACAACTTAGTAGGTCATATCTCACATAAGAGGCAAGAAATTTTTGCAGTGAAGTTGAAGGGGGTAGGTGCAGGGGGGAGGGTGCGGGGAGGTGAAGGGGAGGACTAAGTGAAGCTTTATTCATCAGAATTGGCTCAAATAGAGAATAACATACAGTTAAACTGGGTATAGAAATCTTACCTTGCTCAACAGGAAAGTTGTTGGGGGATAAGAAGTTTGGAGGAAGTTGGGGTAATAGAAGAGAGGGCAGGTGGAGGGGAGAGGTAGTCAGAAGCGAAATACTTTTGAGGAGGGAAAGAGGAGTGAAAGGAGAGAATAGAAGAAATTGAGGGCATAGGATAGAGGGAAATACAGTTAACAATAATTGAATTTTGAAGCAAGTTTTGCTGATAAAATGCCTCATTTCTCAGAACTGTCAAATTTTATATAAAAAAGAGCCATTCCCCAATTAATAAATGACAAAAAGGTGTGTTCAGTTTTTCAGATGAAGTAATCAAAGCTATCTAGCCACATGAAAAAAATGCTCTCATTCAGTATTGTAAGGTGCTACCTCATTCCTATTAGATTAGCTAATAGGGCAGAAAAGGTAAATAGCAAATGTTGGAGGAAACTTGGGGGGGTGGAAAATGAGACTTTAATGCAGTATTAGTGGAGTCAAGAATTTATTCAACCGTTCTGTAGAACAAATCTGTGGGATTCAACAACTTTGTGGGAATTATGCCCAAAGGGCTATAAAATCATGTAATACCCTTTGACAATATTTGTAGTGGCTCTTTTCTGGGGACAAAGGATTAGAAGTTGAGGGAATGACTGTCTAATTGGGGAATGAGTATGATGAAATACTATTGAACTACAAGAAATGAACAGCATGCTCTCAGGAACTGATGAAGAAGTGAAATGTACTGTTACAAAGTAACGGCAATGTTCCAAGATCATCAGCCATGAATGACTTAGCTATGCTTGCAACATACCTACCCAAGACATTGAAATTAGAAGAATCGTTGAAATTCTACTAGCCCTCAATCTGTGATCCTAAGGGTTGAAACTGCAGGTTGATAAGAATAAACCCAAACCACTTGACCCCCAAATTGTATTTTTCCATTTTATTGAACTGATAATCTCTTGAGTACTGGCTTTCTTTTCTGTTCTGTATCTCAAACCCTAATGATTGTCCTTTCTGGACTTGATACTTTTAAAATGGTTTTAAAAGGAGGAGGGTGGGGGAAGTAAGTGGTATAGAGGAAAACACTAGATTTTAAAATTTGAAGGGAACTTTGTGAATTCTGACTCTGTCATATTTTAATCAAGTCTCTCCTGTTCCTACCCTGAATTTCCTCACTCTATAAATGAACTTAAATCTCAAGGCAAACCTGAGATGGCACTGAGTTGACTTTATAGATGAGGTATCAAGTGATTTTAAGATCAACTGTTAACCCAATCTGAAGAGCAGAGCAAGGCCCCCAGCCATATGGTACATCTTTTAGGAAGGTCTTATTGGGACTATGGCATGAAGACTGTGGAATCTATGAAAATGACTCTCTGTGCTACAGAAGATGGCAGTCTATTGACAGAAGGTATATTCAAGGAGAGTGGCCCTATTGAAGCTTTCAACCAAAGGGGAAAGTATCATAGTTTGAAAAAATGTCAAAGACAGTAGCTCTGGTTCCTAAACTCTGCTCTGAGAAGAACATTAAGCCAAGTCTCAAACTTTCTTGCTGCCTATATGGAATCTCAGAATTGGGTCTGGAAGAAGAATTTCCAAGGGGGCAGGAATGGAAGGGAGGCAGATGATCTATCTGTAACTGACTGAGAAATCCTCTTTGAATATCTAGTAACAAAGGCTCATCCAACTTTTGCTTGAAAACTGTAGTGTTTGACCTTCTTTGGGAGGGAATGGCAGGGGAGTTAAGGGTTGGTGGTTTGGTCAAAGATTTTTCTCTCAACCCTAAGCCGGATGCTTTTCATTTTCCTCTTTGCTTTCTAGGTAGGTCTATCCTCCGAGGCCAGGCAGAACAAAGCTAATCCTTCTTCTGGGTAACAAACAACTCCTCAAGTTTCTGAACATAGCCTGCCCCTCCTACTTTTCAATGTCAGGATAAGCATCTCTCATTCTTTCAATCTTTATACATCATGAACTTGAGAGCTTTCGTTATCCTGGTAACCCTTCTAGAATAAGGGATTTAGAGTTCAAGGGCATCTTAAAAACTATTGAAATTAACTATTGACACATGAGGAAACTGCATCACAAAACTGAAGTAACTGGCCCAGTTAACAATTCCCCTTCCTTCAATGGCACCCAGAATTAAACTTTTGCTATGACCAAAACACAATAATTAGACCATCTCACCCTTGTCAGAAGGTAGGCCTCTTAAAATACAACCAGGATTTCTCTCAGTTATTTTAACAAAGGAAGAAAATGGTTTTGATTTCCACACTTGTTAACGCTTAAAGAAGAGAGAAGCTTTCACTTACCTGCCTTCACACAAAATAGAGTATTTAGTTCTTTGACAGACTCTTAAAGCACCTTGGGATCATAGCTATTAAGAGATGGCTTCTTGCTTGTGGATGCAGAAGGCTTGGGAGGTTAGTCTGTTTGGATTGACTCCACAACATCTCCGGGAAGGCTCCTATCATTTCTCTTTAATTTTTGTTATAATTCTTCCCTTTCTCCAAAACGAAAGTCTTAGTTATTTGAAGATTCAAGTACTTTTTTAAAGCTCATTTTCAGTTTTAATCTTAAGTTATAATTCACTTTTAAAAAGACCAGACAATTGTCTGTCCCATTAGAACAGGCCTCACTCCTCAAAGTTTTTATACAGGGGCCTAGACCTTGAACAATTGTCTAATAACTAGACTTAGAGCAACTTAGGCACCAACACCTTCTATTGTAACATGGTACCTCTTGGATCTGATCAGGATAGTATAGTCTAGGCTCAAACCAAACCCTTCTACCTTCAACAGGCCCTTTCCAGGATTGATGAGCAGCAGAGCATATGGATCTGTACAACTATGTTTAAAACCTGCTCTGCTTATAGGAGAAAGAGCAAAGGAGAGGCTTCTTTGGGAGGCCTTCATTTCAGTTTCATGAAATTCCTCTCTTGAGTCGGTGCTGCCCTCTTTGGGTCAGAGGAAAACAGGGATGTGGCGTCTGCTGTTAAATGTTTTTTATTTTTATTTTTTCAGAATGGATGTTTTTAGTTCAACAGAAATCTTTATTTTGGATTTTTTTAAACAAAAATTAACCAGTTGTCTTCCCCTGTTAGGGAGCCGAATTTGCAATCTAGAATTTGAGTTATTTCTGGGAAGAGTCACTTTGCGGAGGGGAGTCTTTGGCTCCAAGAGAGATTGGAAGCTGATTTTTTTAAATTTCAAAGTTTTTTTTTTCCAATTACATCTGAAAACAACCTTTTTTTGTTTTTGTTTTTGAACCATTTTGAGTTCCAAATTTTCTCCCTCCCTCCCCTCCCCAATCATTGAGAAGGTAAAAAAATTCAATAAAGGTTATATGTGCAGTCATGTAAAACATTTCCATATTAGTCATGTCGTAAAAGAAAACAGACTGGAAAAAAAGCTCAAGAAAAATTAGAAAATGCAGCTTTCTATACTGTTTTTTTAAGTCTTTTATTAAGAAAATGAAATTTAATGTATTGTCAAGGTTGATGCAGGGCCATAGAGAGAAGGCCCTGGACTTGGGGCTGAGGCTCCCAAAGGTGTTGACTGGGGAAGTTAAGGCCAGATCACTTGGTACTGGGTAAAAGGGAAAGGTTGGGTATCTTTGAGGAGGACGTTGGTTTCAGAAGGTCAGAATCTGTTTTTGGCTTGGGTCTGCCGCTGGCTAGGCTGGTTCTCTGACCAGCTTAGAGTTCAGCTCCATCCCTCTCTCCTTAGCATGGTGAAATAGATATGTGATTTGGTATTTCCTCCTCTGCTGCCCTGTTGGTTGGTCACCTTTCTTTCTTGCTGAAAGACTTCATAGATTTTTTTTTTCTTTTATCAGACTTGGTCATCCACTGCTGGGCCCTGCTAAACTTTGATCTACAACAAAGTAGACCTCCTCCCTTGCCCATTTCCTCTTGCCCTGAAGCAGCAATGAAAGACATTTGGGGTAATCTGGCAAGGGGATAAGGCTAGATCAGACTCGGGGTCAGAGCAATGACTGTAATCCTGAAAGTTAAGTGCCAGTGGCATAAACATCGCCATACATAAAGAACTGTTTGTAGGACTGGCTGCTGGCATCCTCCCTAGGATTAGGTACCTGGTTAACCCCATTTGAGCCAGTAGCCACCATCTTGCATTGGCCACTCCGTCAAACTGGAAGGGAGGCTCTGGTTCTGTCCTGGGTGTGGGTGCTATTTTTCAGAGGGAGTAGAGGCAGAGTAAAAGTCGGGCTCAGCTTTAACTGTGAAAGGAAGAAGGTCTTTGGGGACAACATTCTTATCAATGACATCCTTTCTTGCTTTGTTACCTGTAGGTAGGTCAGCATTCTTGGAAGCTGCTTTGATGTCTGAGGATGATGGTGGTAGCATTAGTATCACTCAGCTGGGATCTTGGGATGGTTTGGATGTGTTCCTACCCAACCAAGGGTCCCCCCTCCCCACACTTTGAGTTCCTGGTATCTGAGTCACTCCATCACCACCCCTTATATTTTTGCTCTAAAGATACCCCCGTTATCTCTTTAGTATTTTCTAAAACCCCAAACAGACTCTCTTCCACCATGGCAATCCACAGAGGAAAAACCCCTACTCTACCTCCCCTCACCCACCAAAGAAGGTTCCTTAAGGAACCTGGGGAGAGCCTGGAGGAGTGTGAACTTTTTCGCCTCCTCCCCCTGACCCTTTATATTTATCCTCAGGGCTGGGCATCTGTTTCTGGAGTTGCCCATGTTAAGAATCTGAGTCTGGGGCTTCCAAGATGGAGCTCCTCAGGCATTTGGAAAGTGCATTTTTTTTTGAGGGAGTCAGGGTTAAGTGACTAGCCCAGGATCACACAGTTAGCTAGTTTGAGGCCAGATTTGAACTCCAGTCCTCCTGACTCCCAGGCTTGTGCTCTATCTACTCTATCCACTATCCTTAAAAGTACACTTTCTAAGGACTCTTGCAAGACAGTAAGTGTCAGAGCTACAATTCAAACCCACATCCTCCTAAAGTTAGACTCATGTAACAGATGACAATGTGGAGCTGGAGAAACTGAGTTCTGATCCTACCTCTACTTTACGTACATGCTTATCTGAAGGACTGAGTGTACTTATTTATGGACCTTGGCCTCCATCTATACATGGCCTCTTGGGGTCCTGATCCTATAATCCCATGACCACATGGATTTTGGAGACTTATTAAGTTTACCCTCTCACTTGGCAAGACATGAAGATTCACTGTCAATCTGGATATCATGTGTTAATGGTCCTGCAGAGTCCAAGGGGTTAATGAGGCAGCCTAAAACTGCAGAAGACATACTTGAGCAGATATACTGTCCTGGACTGGAAAAATAGAGTTCTCTCTGAGATGAAATCCCTGATGTCTGTCTATGGAGCTTATGTTAACTAGAATTCTGCCCTCCCAAAAAAACCTCCTTGCAGAGCACTGCTGAGGGCAGCTTTCATTTATATCATTCTCTGTAGGAATCTACTGATGAATCTCTCACCTTTAGGAACTAGTGGAGAAGAAAAGTCAAATGGAGAGAATCTCACTAAGATTCCAGGCAAATCACTTATAATCTAGAATGCCTCAAAAAAAAAAAATCCATGGTAGATAAAGAGCAAAACTGAGCATGGGGGAAGACAAGTTCAAGATCTAGCTCTGATTCTAGCTTGTCACCCTCTTAGGGCTCTAGGTCAGAGGTATCAAACCCCTAGCCTTCAGGAGAGAAGTGAGGCAACAGCTAGATTAAAATGTAATTGGAAAATATTTAACAAAATAAATCAAAATACAATAGAACATAGATAATATTAAAATATGGTTTTCTAAGTCCTGATACTGCCCAAAGGGACCCATAAGTATAGTTTAGTGACCTTTGGTTCTATTTGTGACACCACTACTCCAGATAACTTAATGACCAAGTTGCCAAGAAGATACTTCCCTTCACATGCAGAGGGACTCTCCTCATCTGGGAGTTCCCTAGACAGTGAAATCTGAAAGTCCTTAGTCTCTATCACCTGACTTGGCCATAACAGTAACAGTGATCTTAGATATCTAAAAGCAAACAAATGAAACTTGCACACATCATAAACTTGGGTTATAATCTAAGGCTTACAGGAGGAACTCTTTTATTCCAAAAGAACAACTTAGATAAAAGATAATGGAGGGCTGGTTTATTTTAAGAACATATTTAAGTGAGAATCATGAACTAGAGAAAGTCAACAAGCATTTATTAAACAATCTCACTTGATTCTCACAACTCTTGGAGGCAGGTGCTATTATAGTTGAGGAAACAGAAATGACTTGCTCATCATACAGTTAGTAAATGTCTGAGGTTAGATTCGAACTAGGGTCTTCCTGAGTCTAGGGTCCAGTGCCCTGTGTGTCACCTAGCTGTCTCTAGAATAGAAAAAATGAAAGTACATATTGTGACGGGAGTATACTACAAACAAGGGGTAGGGGGAAACAGGTAAGGATTTGAGGGAGTTGGGGGTGGTATGTATCACAAACGTGGCATAATTTCGCCACAATGGAAGATCCAAGTTGAAGGAACATCTGCCAAAGGTATCTTTAAATTGACTTGGGAGAACCAAGCACAGGCAGATGCCAAACTTCTTGGTTTGTCTTTGTGCTATCTTTTGCAAGGTAAATTAGTAACGAGATTTATCTTTTGGACCTTATTTGGACCAACAAGGGAATGGGTTGCTATTGTAACAATGATGGGAACCTGGGAAGAAAAAAATCTTCCTGCTTTGGGAGAGAGGAAGTAGACAGATTTTGAAGGGGAATGCAAACTTCAGAGACTCAAGAAGGGAAGAAACCAAAACAAGAATGGGAAAAGCAAGTAATTAAGGAATTGAAAGGTGTAAGGTGGTAGATTATGAAGAATCCTGCCTCAGGAGTTTAGAGAATCTGGTTTTAAGTCTCCTCTCAGTATCTTGTGTGGTTTTTACTTCCTTGGGTTTTAGTTTCCTCAGTTGTAAAAAGAGAATTGGGGTTGGAGTAGGTAGAATCTGAGATCCTCCTGGACTGGGACCTATGACAACATCCTGACAACACAGGCATGCAAAGACTTTCAGTCTGCAGAGACTGAGGCTATAAGATGGTTCAGTCATTTTCAGTCATATCTGACTCTCTGACCCTATTGGAGTTTTCTTGGCCAAAGACACTTGCAGTAATTTGCCATGTCCTTCTCCAGCTCCTTTTGCAGAGGAGAAAACTGAGGAAAACAAGGTTAAGTGACTTGTCCCAGGATCACTCAGCTAGTAAATATCTACAGTCTCATTTGAAATTGGAAAGAGGAGTCTTCCTTATTCCCAGCCCAGGGATCTATCTATCTGTGCCACCTAGCTGCCCCTAGTATGCTATGCATAATATACTAACACCTCAAATCAAAACCAACTTTAGTGGGAGGTTCAGAGAAGTCATTGACTAATCTTGATAGTTAAAACTACTCAAAATGGGAAGTGATACCAGGTATAGAGTACAGACTGGACCTATGACCTCATTGGTATAAGGAAGTTCCAGGTGAGGAAACTCCCTCTCCTAATGCAGGTAATCATTTTTTGCACCTTAGATCTTAAGAGTTGCCTAGAGCATAGGTGTCAACCTCAGGGCTATAAAACTCCTGAGAGCAGTTTAAAATTGGGAAATGTTTTTAACAAATTAAAAATACAATACTACATGTTAATTTGTGCTGGTCAATATAGGTGCTCAAATGTTTATTGATTTCTCCTCCCACCCCCAAGTCAATAGGTAGCCCCCTGTGATCTGATTCTGTTTGAGTTTAATGCTACTGGCATACAACACCAAGATTAAGTAACTTGCTCAGGGTCACAGTCTCCAGTCTTTGAGCTTTTATCCATAATGGATTTTCCATCTAGATAGAGAGCTGACCATGTAATCAGGTGGCTACCAATTACTCCATACTGCCCCTGAGTCTAGATAACTAAAGACTAAACAAAAACTATATATTCTTCGAGGATCCAGGAGCATCAAACTTAGGATAATTGAGGCTGTCAAAGACCAAGGACAGCAGAGATTTATCTGTGGTTGAGGCAAGTGGAATATCTTAGATGAGTCCTCTGGTTGGGTTGGATGAATGGAGATAGAAGAGACCAAATTATTCACTGTGGACTTGGATGAACAAAAATACTACCTAGCTCCTCTAAGAGTTCTGGACCAGGTAAGGGTTGTACTAGTACCCCAAAAGAAATAGCCAATATGATTTGAATAACTGTATTTTGGGGAAAGCCTTGGAGAGAATGGAAGAGATACTGTTGGTCTAGAGATGAGCAAATACTTGTTAGGGGTGTGGTGGGAAAATCAAGAGGGGGAATAAACTTCAGAAGATTGACTAATGACTTTGGCATCTATTTCAGACAAACTTACTAGAAGATCATTAAAGAGATGGTTTGAGCAATGAGAAGGGAGGAGTAGGTAATAATTGAGCCAGCATGGGGCTTTCTTGAAGGTCATGTTGTACCAGACTCCACGGCAGTAGGAAGAGCCCTAGATTTTAGAGTTTAAAAAAACAAAACAACAAAAAAAACCTGAATTTGAATCCAACTTCTGAGTTTCCTGTGTATGTCCTTGGACAAATTGCTCTTCTCTTATGAAACAAGGAAATTGGACTAGATAACAAATTATATAAGGTCTGTCTATAATTATTTCCTTTTTTGACAGTGCTACAAGACTGATAGATCAAGGAAGGCCCATAAATGTGCTTAATTAATAGCTTCATATCCTCAAGAACAAGCTAGAGAGATCTGGGACCAGATGATTGCGCAGTTAAGTGGATTTGGAACTGATTGCAAGTCTGGCCTTGGGGGGGCGGAGAGGTAGATCACAGATTTTCTTACTAATCCATTTGTATTTTTATGTATTTAAAAATGTGATTATGACAAAAAGGTCCATAAGCTTCACCAGATGGCCCCTTATACACCCCAAAAATAGTTGCTTTAAATCAACTTAACAAGACCTAGCTAACCCAGAAGAACATGCTAGGGATCTGATCAAATGTGTCTCCCCTCTCCTTCCTCTCCTCTCCCCAATGAAATTCTATATTAATGTGTCTAGGAAACTTACACAGGACACAAAGTTGAAAGAGAAGTATAAAGACAAGACTTAATGTTTATAATAACAGGTTAAATCTAATGAGTTGAAAAACAAACATGAAAGTTAATTTCATTCAAAATGTTCAACAATAGATCAAAATTTCCTTGGCATGGTAGAACCTTGATGTAAAAGATCAGGAGGATATTCTGCAGATTTACAAGGTCAATGTGAGTCAACTATCACGCAGTTTAAAAAAAAAAGTTACAGTAGGAAAAGTGGGGGGGGGGCGGGAAATGGTAATGAGAAGAGAGGTGATAGTATCACTCATCCAGGTACTAGCCATTGGGCTAGACAACATCTGGAATCCTTAGTTCTGGGTCCTACATGGCAAATGACATTGACGCCTTTCCCTACATTCAGAGTAGACTGACTTTGGAACCCTGGGTGTGTCACCTAAACTCCTGGAACCTCAGTTTTCCACTCTATAAAATGGAGACTTGATTTGGTAGTTTCAATACTTTTACCAAAGTCATTGATACAGATGCTGAGCAGCAGCATAGGATCAATTGCAGATCTCTTGGTAATTCCTTTGGAGACCACCTTTCAAAGTGACATCAGTTCATTGATTGCTTAGCTAGTTATGAATTCATGTAACAGTAGCCCACATCTCTACCTTTCCCACAAGAATAGCATGAGACTTGATCAAATGCTTACCTAAATCATGGATCAGTTATATCTATGGTATTGCAGATAGTTTCCCGAAATATAAAGGATAATCAATTTTCCCTAGACTGATTCATGTAAAAGGAGTCCTAGTTAAGGAAAAGGGTTAAACTCATTCTATTGGCAGTTTCTGAAATTCATTCCTTTATTTCGCCTAGAGAGGGACCCAAATTGGTTTTTGGTTTTTTTTTTTTTCTTCTTCATGAGGGCACCACCCAATCTTGTATAGTTTGTCTGCCCTAACTGCCTGATGCAGAACTCTAGCCCAGGGTCTCCCAAGGAGAAGGTAGCATGACTGCCATTTATAGTCTCATTTCCAAAAACCTACTTTAAGGAAAAATTCTAAGCTACTCAAGTGTCTCTCAAAAGACTGTATACATGCAAAGTTTGTAAAACTTGTAAGATAGTAACCACTTTAAAAGGTCATCTAAGCATTACCATCTTGCAAAGTGAGGACATTTGAGATGTGGTGATATAAAAGGGTCCAAATTTGTTCTACTTAGATGATAAAGTGCCGTACTCAGAGTTAGAAAGGTCTGAGTTCAAGTCTAACCTCAGACACTAACTACGTAACTCTGGGCAAGTCATTTAACCCTATTTGCCTCAGTTTCCTCATCTATCAAGTGAGCTGAGAAGGAAATGGAAAACAGCTCCAGTAATTCTGCCAGGAAAACCCCAAATGGGGTCATGGGAGAGTTGGACAGCAACCCCATAAAGTCTGTGCTGGTTACACATTGATAGCAATTGTCTTACCAACCATCTCCTTATCTATTTGAGTATGGTGTCATTGAGCATGTGCCCCTATGGATTATCCACAGCCCATCTCAGATTAGAATTGAGATAACTGAGTTAAGGAAGTTGTGAGACCAGTCTACATCCTGTGGTTATGTCCTATGTTACACTTGAGAGTTCAGAGGAAAAAAAGTCTAGA
>CM053773.1:225349415-225377975 GCA_028658325.1 Potorous gilbertii | reverse complement strand
CTGTGGTAGAGCATTCCAAGCTTGTATTGGTCTGATCAGCCACAATCGGACACATTGAAACTTGAGTTTATCATGGTGAGGTCATTCTGGTCCTCACCAAGAACAAAGGACAACCGATCAACTATAGAGAGATGGTTGGGTTCTGCATTGCTGTCACTTGCCTGGGATCAGAGAAGCTAGGACCTAAGCCTTAAACTTGAGTTTTCCTGAAGCCATGGTCCCTCCACTATCAATTATGGCCCCTACCCTCTTTCTTTCCTTGCATGTACTAGGTGTTGAGTTCATGCTTATTGTGTTAGGCACTCATCTAAACTCTGTATGTTGTTCAGTTGTTTCAGTCATTTCAGTCTAACTCTTCTCCTTTCCTACAATGGCTAGTTTGTATTTCCTTTTCCTCTCTGATAGAGAATGGAGAGTGAAGCTGCTTGGACCATGTTGTGTTTCTGTTTCTCCACAGATGGGCTAAAGTCCGTCGTTCAATCTGACATTGACTTTTTTTCTTTCTTTCTTTTTGAAAACCTGCTCCTGA
Organism: Potorous gilbertii; assembly: GCA_028658325.1. Lineage (NCBI taxonomy): Eukaryota > Metazoa > Chordata > Mammalia > Diprotodontia > Potoroidae > Potorous > Potorous gilbertii. The sequence goes on along the minus strand of CM053773.1, from coordinate 225,377,446 downwards.
TCAGCTTTGTCCTTTCCCGTGATTACAAGGCCAGGGCAGCTGTGGGCCACATTTTAGAATGGGAGTGGGGGAAGGGCCACACAACAAGGGGTACCTCCCTCCCCCAACTGCGTTTCAGGCTGATTGCTCCAGAGCAAGAAAGCAGTTTCTCTCTTTTTAATAAGAAAAATCAAAATAGAAATTCAGACGGTAGAAGTCGATGATTTATCCCACACTGGAGAATTACAGTATCTGAAAGGCGAGTCATCCAGCCCCGCTGACTTAATGGAAACCTTCTGAGTCTCTTGCTTTATTAATGTTGCATTGGAAAACTTGTCCACAGGTCCTGGGCAGAGAGTCAAGATCCACATTTAAGGAGTTTTACTAGAGGCTTTCATTAATAAAAGGGCAAGGAAATCCACAGCCTATTTTAAAATAATATATCCTCTTTCCCCTCCCCTCTTTCCCCCAATATTTATTTATTATATTTAGAATACAGTTTGACACATGGTTCTGCCTCTAGAAAAATGGCCCATCCAAGTAAAAAAAACCCTCGATAGCCAATCTAGAAAATCTGTTCCCTCCCCTCCCCAATTATTGTATGAGTAAATACAAATAAATATATTCATGCAAATGGGAAGTCGGAGTGAGCCAAGTTTGAAATGAGATTCCTCTTCAAGGCTCTTTCCTTGATTTCTTGTTTTCAAGGAAGCCCTTTCTTATTGAATAAAGTTTTATTGAGTTTGGTTTTCCTCTTTCCTCGCAAAACCCAGACATCTTTGACCACCTAGTAATGGTTCATCTTCAAGACTTTTCTCATCTTCCTAGTGAACTCTCCTCCCTATCTTTAGGTTGTCATGGCATTGCCTTCATCCACTATATCTTTGGGGCACATCAAGTTTACCACAGAACAGTACATTGGAAAGAACTTGTGGGTTTGGAGTCCAAGAATTTGGGTCCCAATTCTGATTCTGTCATGCTACCTGGGCTACCTTGGGCATTTAATCATCCTGGGCCTCGTTCCTCATTGGTAAAATAAGATGGGGGGAGGGGCGAACTAAGGCACTGTGCTAAATTCATGGACCTTCACATGACTGGCCCCACCTAATTCGATTAGATAAACATATTAAGTACCCTCAAGGCCTTGTACTAGGAATATACAAATACAAAACAGGTCCTACCTTCTTGGGGCTGCCATCTTATTTGGGTCTTGGAATGCTAAGTAAATACCAGATAAAGAAAGATGAGAAGTAATAAGCAGTGGAATAAAGAAAAGGTTTCTTCTAGGAGGTGTTTGAAGGAAAAATAAAATCTCATTCAGTTCTCCTATTCCTAGAAAGGTCATTTTTGGAGTGGGGGTTCCTATTGAACCAAATGCAAACAAATTAGTAACTTCGTAGCAATCTTGATTCCAAGGTTAACATTTTCCCCTAATTCGTTCATTGAGTAGTCTTGCGTTCTTCTCTGTCTCAGACTGGAGGAACTAGTATTAGTGAACCAAGAAAAGACCTGGGGGAAATGTGATAGCAGCTGTCCAGTATTTAAAGAGCTTTCACATAGGACAAAGAAGACTTTTACCTGACTGAAGGGAGAGTTACGGTGAGAGTGACAGCTTTTACACTGGAGAGATTCTCAACAGTTAAGAGTCATTCGATAGTTGAATGGATTTCTTTGGGAAATAGTGAATTGCCTCAAACTCAAAATTTGTATAATGAGAAGGGAATAAGCATGGATTATGTGCCTCCAGTGTGTGCCATGCATGCTACATTCTTCACAAATATTTCATTTGACTACAATTAGACTTCACAGTAAAGATTCCTCAAGTGTCAGTTGGACCAGATGGTCTGAGACACCTTCTGATTCTGAGCTCTTTCTTATATCTTGGGGCAATGTAGTCAAAAGTACCTGACTTGGAGTCAGAAATATTATGGACTCTAATCCTATCTTGTACACTAACTACGTAATTGTAGGCAAATCACCTGGTAGCCCTAGAGAAATTCCTATTTAAGAGGCCATGGCAGCTACACCAGTTCAAGCTTCAGATAAATTAGCTTCAGCTCGGTGTATCCAGTACACACTATCTCAGCAAGCAGTAGTTTTCAGTTCTGGAGCTAAGCAAAGAGTTATTCAGATAGAGGAAATGCAAAAAAAAAAATGCAGGACTCAAAATTAATAAGCATTAGAGGATTAAACTAAGTGACCTCTAAGGTCATCTTCAAATTTCTTCCTTCATACGTTTCCTTCAATGGAAGTTCCCCTTATTTCTTCCAACTTGGTATCTATCTTAGTAATGAATAAATACATCTTAGAGATGAACAGTACAGTGGTAGTATTACACTTTCAGTAAAGCATCAATTCTCTTAAGTCTGAAATCTCCCAAGCGTATTAAATTTGTTCTCAGGATACTAGAGTTTTGTCCCTCTCAAACTGTAGAGATTGGTAAAGGTGTAAGCCCTCTTGATTCTTCTCTCAAGTTTTACTTGATCTGGTCAAGAGATTTCTTTTGAATTGAGTTTAAAATCAACTTCATGTCATGAAATCCAATGATGTGCTTCCACATAGAACCGCACACTAATATTGACTCATGAATCTTACTCTCCCTCTTAAACTTTTGGGAATTAAAGGCAGCAAGTCTGCATCAATTGGGTAGTCTCTTTGTGGTAGCAAAGATTGGGCAGTTCAGTTTAGATGTCCATGGTCTGGCAGAAAACATTGGATATGGACTCCAAGGAAATAAGTTTGAATCTAGGCTATGCTTACGTTCTATTTGTTTGATCTTAAGTAACTTTGTCTTTGGGCAGTAGTTTTCTTACAGTAATCCAAGTGGAGCTACTCAGCCCTTCCCCTTCTCGTTCAGCTGTAGCTCTCTAAGTTGGGACTGGCTCATTCCACCTGTATCCACCTTGGTAGATCTGGGGGAATATGGTCCTCACCTAGAAGGGTGTCAACATGTAGCTCCTGCGCCTCCACAGGTGTTCTTCCCATTGAAACAACACCGTTTTTTCTCAAATGTAAAAATTTATTTAAATGACAACATAAAAGCAATAATAACAAACCTTTCATCCATAAACCTGGGGCATACTTCCACCAATGAAATGTCTATCTGGAAAGAATAGGCATACACTTACAGGTATTCCAACTGTAAATATCTCTTCTAGGTCTGTATCATGCATCGCTTTCTCTCTCCTGTCTCATAGGATGAAGCCACCTCTTTGCTACTCTTAGGATACTGAAACAGTTTTGAACCCTTGTAGTACATTATGCTTTCAGTAAAACATCCACTCTTAAGTCTAAAATCTGCCAAGTTAATTAGCTCTGGCCTCAATAGGCTACTTAGAGGTTCATCCCTCTCAAACTTCACAGGTCAGTAAAGGGGAAGGCAGGTAAGCCCTCTGGGTTGAGGGCAAGTTATCTATCTCCCAAGCAGTAGGTAGTCATAGAGTAATGCAGTCTTTCCCCAAACCAGCCCTTCAGATAGCAGATGATTCTCTTAAGTCAGCTGTGAGCAAAACAACACTTTGACTTGGACTTCAATTGGCTCCCAGGTGATTCAGCCCTAATAAGATGACAGTTTTATTTTCTTGGGCATACTATCTTGCAGTTCTCCTCTCTTTGGGCAATCATCATGGCTTATTCTCCTAATTCCTTTCTATGATTAGCAACTCACTAGTATTAAAAAAACCCCAAAACTCAATCTTACTTTGAAGTATGATTTTTCCTCTCTCCCTCCCCATCCAACATTCCCTGGGCACCAGTGCTATTAGCACCAAAGTACTGTTCATTCATAGTTTCTCACCTGTATCTTTCAAAACTCTGAATAGTCATGTGAAAGGGAGCTTGATGGATCACAAGGCACTGGCCGTCTTGAACTTTAGTACTCTGCTTTTCAAAAGGTGATTTCAGGATATTTTGAAAAGGGAAGTTTGTCTTAGGTCCTCAGAACTGCCTTAAGATGCTGCCTTTTCCTGCCCCTTTCAGATAGACTGTATCTGAAGATAGCTGGTGGTTCAGTGACTAGAGCAGTACGTATGGAGTCAGAAAAGCCAGAGTTCAAATCTACCCTCAGACATTTACTAGCTTTGTGACCCTGAGCAAATCACTTGACCTATTTCCCTCAGTTTTCTTAACTGTAAAATGGAAATAACACCTACCTTGTAATGCTATTGTGTGATAATCAAGTTAGATATAGTATTTGTAAAAGGCATTTATCATGGTGCCTGGTACATAGCAGGCACTATACAAATGCTTATTCCTTTCCCTTCCTAATGTATGAAAGGGACAGTTCCCTAAAGCAAAGCAGTTGGACTAGATAATGTCTCATGTGCCTTCTAGATCTGAATCTGTACTAAACTCAGACAAGAGCTAGCCTTCAAGAAGATTGTTCTTTGTCTTGGCTGGTCAGAGCTACATGAAAGTTGGGTTTGATTTCTCTGAATCATTGTTGGGCCCTAGTTTCCAACACAAAGAATGAGGTGGTTTCCTAGTGTCCCGGGCCCCATGGTAGGCTAGTGCCAGATTAGCTCATGGCGCCATTTGGTATGTTGGTGGAGGAGATAATTCATGTTACTTCATTAGTGTAAGTAAGAAACAAGTACTACAGTATGTGTCTTGGGCCATAATTCATAAAGACACAATCTGAACATGAAAGTATGTGAACTATAAAAGAGAATGATGTGGAATGTTCATATATGGTATATGTGGAAAAGATTAAAAACTCATAAACTTGGGAGACTTAATGAGGACAGATGGTCGGCACAAAGGATGAGAAAATAAATCAGAGACTTCCCTGAACTGTCTTTCCCTCCATCTCCCCTCCCTCCACCTTTCTGAAATCCAACCCCACCTGAATTCTCTATTCATCGGATCTCTGTTGTCTCTGCTGTAGTTCTCACTAGTCTGGAAATGAAGTAGAAATGACTCCCAACTTGAGGGGATTGATCTCCATTCCTGCTCTATTGGCATCAGCTCCAGGGCCAGATGGAAGGGGCAATGCCATGGGGATCCTTCTTTTAGAGCTCAGAAGGACCTCTACTCCAGTACTTCTTAAACAATAGATCACAATCCCATATGGAGTCATGAAAAACTTGGTAATAGTTAAAGGTTTGTGAACATGAAATGACCAAAAATTAACTAAATCAAATGTGTAATGAATCCAAGGCGTTTGGCAGTGCTTTACCCATGGTGCCTCTCACAACTTCACCAAGCATGCACACTTTGGACTGTGTACTCTCAGTCCACACAACGTCAATGAACGCTGACAAAATCGGAAAAGGGGTCCCTTGAGCAGAAAGTTTAGGAAGCCCTTATTCTCATCCAACCACCTCCATTTTGAAAAGGCTTTAATCTGAAATCCTAGAAGAGTGAGTTTCCTAAGGCCATACAGGAAATACATTGTAGACTTGAGACTTGAACTCAGGTCTGACCAGAGTTGTAAGTAAGAGCTTTGTCTCGGGGTCAAATCTTGGAGGGTATTGGCCACATCATGATAGCATAAATTTCATCCTCTTTGTTCATTTCAGAGTCACAGCCCTGGTGCTTGCTTTTGACATCTCTTATCCCAGTCTCCCCTTTCTGCCTAGCACAGACTAAGCTAGAAGCCTAGAAATTTCATGAATTTAATTTGTTTGTTCAAAACATTATTTCATATAAGTAGGGCATCCATTTTATCTTCTGATTCCTTTATTTTGGAGAGGATTATTTTGCTTGAATGCACATTACTCATAAGAGTTATATTCCTCTGTTTCTTCCCCGCCATGGGATAGACAAGACACAAGGGAGAAAATGCTTGTTAATTAGGGAGGGGGAATGAAAAGAAAACTGATGTCTTGGGTTGCATTTCTTCTAGTGGAATACCTCAGGTGATTCATTCCCTGCTTCCCTTTACTAGCCCAGGCTCAAATTCTTACTAAATATCTGCCTGTAGAGTCAATGCTTTTTATACTATATTGCCTCTTACACCAAAGAATTCAACACCTACCCTAGGAAGACTTTGGTGACTTGTAAGAGAAATCCTGTTTACTTCTGAAAGCATTCATCTCTACGGTGTAGGATTCTGAGAAAAGAACATGGTGTAGTGAATGGAGTGCTGGACTTGGAGACTTAGAGGACCTGATTTCAAGTCTCGACTGTGATGTGGAGTGAGGCATTCACCTCTCTGGGAAACTCTGCAGCCAAGTTCCTGGGAAGGGGCTAACTAATCTGAATTAGTATGAGGAATTCCTTATACTAATAAAATCACAAGCTAGGACAAAAAACCCCTTCAAAGTAAAAGAAATGTCAAATCTTGAGTCCAGCATTTCTCTCAAAGTATGGTCTAGGATCTTCAAGATTCTTTCCTGGGGATCTATGAGGTCAAAATCATCCCCATAATTCTAAAATGTATTAATCTCAAATATGGTAAATACTGGAAACTTGAATTAAAACAGCTCTTGAGAAGGGACCCTCTTTGTTTTAGATGGAATCCTGAAACAAGGGTTGAACTGCTACTCTAACCCAATTAAAAAGGGGAGGGGCATCTTAAAAGGAATCAGAATATAAGCCCCTTGAGAACAGGAAAATGTTTTCACTCTTTGTATCTTTATCCATGGTACCTGAAATACAGTAACCCACTTCTTGCTTGAAAGTGGCAGAGACTGATTAAAACACCTCTGGCTTGACTTGGTGTCTAACCTTATGACTGTGGTGGTCCTAGTCTGGCTGATAACACCTCCAGCCCTGAACTTGGGTTGCCATTCGAGCATACCTTGAGGAACCATTAAGATGTCCGTGTGACCTGATGACTTCTGGGATGCTGAGCAGGTTAGCCTATTTTAGATGAACTTTCCCATTTACCCTCCCTCCCCACCCCCATCACAGAAACACGGGTGTTGCTGATCACTAACAATGGCTTTGGATGGGGTGGGAGGGAGAAGGGGATAGCAGCCCTTCTCTCATCCCCACACCACTGGTCCAGCTGTGGCACCAGGGGTGAACCTCTGGATTTATAACCTGTGAATAAGAAACTGCAGAGTAGAGAGTAGGGAGCAGACACGGCCGTCATACGATCTCCTGGATTCATTCCCTTGCCTCCTTTCCTCCTTCAATGCTGTATTGTACAGTGAAAGAGCCTTTCTAAGGCTCCCCCCACCAACTCCTCTGGGGCATGGATAGGTTTTCAGTTTTGGCTTGGGGTCCTACTTGTTCCATATGGAATCACTTCTCGACCTTCGCTGCATTTGTGTGGGGAAATAGAGGCTGGCAAATACATTCTATGTACTCTCGAAGTATTTATGTGTGTGTTTAAGGATAAAAGGGGAGTTCCTGAGCCCCTAGTAAGCTATACATTTAATTCAAACGTCGTTTAACTATGAATCCTTGCATATTTGGAGAATAAGTACAGGTGTGAACAAACTTTCAGACATCAAAAGTGTGAAAACTGAATTATTGGGGACCCCTAAGGAGGGACTTGAGTTTATTTATCTGGTTTGGAGAGAGAGGTGATGGGAAAAGCCTTCATGAAACCAGACCTATAACCTGGATATCCATTAAGGAGCTTTGGGTCCTAACCTTCACAACTGTAAGGGACCTCGGAGACTATCTGGCAGGGGTAGTTAACTTTCGTGTCCTTTTCAGTCAGCTGAAGGTTTGTTTGATTCATGCCCATTAGGACAATATAGAATGGTGAAAGGAAAGCTTGATTCATGGGGTCAAATCTCCTTACTGTTGCTCATGAGTCTAAACCTGGAAGAAAATTGAGGCCATTTTATCCAAGCCTCTTCCATTACAGATGAGGAGACCAAGGCCTAGGAAAGTTAGTCATTTGCCTAAGACCTCTTACATAGTGTCAGAGGCAGGACTCCAGACTAAATGTTCCGTTGTACCATGACTGCCTCGAGTTGGGCAAATCACTTCACTTTAGTTTCCCTTTCTAATGGGGCAGAGGTTTGGGACTAGAAGATTTGAGGTTCCTTCAAGTTCTTAAATCTAGCAATACCTATGATTCCCTCACCATTTTAGTTCTCATGATCTAGAAACGTTCCAGCTTGTCAGTGTCTCCCATGTGGCATCCCAAGATAAACCTATACTTTAAGGAATATGGAATTTGACCAGGGAACTTCGTTTGGCACTAAGTGTGGAGTGATCAGCTAACTTCCCCTACTAATGACTAAGGACAAGAGGGAGAGTGAAACGCTACAATGGGCAGTCCTTTGATCTCCATTCATCTTTGACACTTGTTTTGACAAAATGCCTTTCAATAATCAACAGATAATTAGTCTCTCAATACGTTAGGGATCATAGACTCAGACTTGGAGCTGGAAGGAACTTTAGAGGCTATCTAATCCAACCCCTTCATTTTCCAGATGAGGAAACTGAGGCTGAGAGTGGTTATAATCTGCACAGTAATGGAGCAACAGAGCCAGGATCTGAAGTCTTATTTCCCTGATTGAAGTCCAGTGCTCTGACTGTTGTGACTGCCTCTCCTAAAATGCATCTGTCCCCATCTGTCCCCGTCTCCCACTAGAGAATGAACAAGCACATTCATGCTGATACCATTCTGTTGAGTTTACTAATTCTCAGTACCTGAATTACTGAGACATAGTCCAGATATACTATCTTTGAAAGTCTTAAAACACTGAGTCCCAAGGGAAACCAGAGAGTCTAAGAAGTCACAGTGAGAATTCATCAAGTGTCATTCCAGTTGGGAAGGGAAAACCAGACGCATAAGTGAAGTCTCCAAGGGACTAAATCTTGTCATCTTTTCTAACCAAGTGGATTTGTGTGCATTGACCCTGCCCAGGTAAATAGAAAACATGGATGGAACATTTTCCCCGCACACTCTGAGTCTCAGGCTTTGGTTGAGTTTTCTGTAGCCTGTTCCTTTATTACTTTCATCTCCTGTGTCGAAAGGTCTTTGGGTCACCTTCCATTTATCTTAAGAACTTTTCTTGTATTTTCTATATGTAAATAGGTATCGGGAAATCTCCCTTCATCTATTAGACTGGGGCGTTCACCACAGAAGGAACCCTGAGGGTTCTGAGAGGTCGAGTCCAGCTCCATGAAAGATGCCTCAATCCAAAAGTTGGGAAGTGGGGTGTCCCCAGTCTTTGTGTCTTCTCAACGATTGCTTCCATCATCCAGAAGCCTCTAGATATAGGCTTCTTTTCCTTTGTGACTATAAAGTGATACAAAATATAATATAATGAAGTGTTGTGATCTTTTCAAAGTTAATTCTTTATTATTCTGTAGTACTTAGTGATAGACCCTACATTTGAGGGCCTGGGAATTTTTTTTTTCCATTTCCTCAATGGTTTGGGCAGATCTTTCCAAATGACTTTGGGCATTCACTTTAACTCCTTTCCATGCTCTAAATCTCTGCCACTTTACAGATTCTTCTTCTCTACCTTGGGGAAAAGTGGGAGTTTCTTTACTGAACTGAGCATTATCACAAATCAACGAAATCACACATCTAGCTTTAAAAGATATTGGATATGCTATAGTCTTATCCTAGAGACAACTTAAAAATCGGTATGAAGTAGTGAATATAAGACTGAATTTTAGTGAAAGGATTTGGATTTGAACCTTACCTAGTCTCCAGGTTCCCTTCCAATTCTATATTTCTGACCCTATGATCCTGAGTTTATCCTTCTCATTTTACATATATAAGGGAATCATGAGGCAAATAGAAGTGAAATGACTTGCCTAGGGTCACACTGATAGTAAGTAGCTGAGGCAGGATTTACATTGGAATTTTGCAAATTCCAAGTCTGATAGTCTGCCTCAACAAAAGAAACCCAAAAAAGCCCCTCTCACTTCCTGATGGGACACAGAGTGCTGGGCCTGGAATCAAGTCGCATTTTTTGAGTTTAAATCTGTCCCGAGACACTAGTGTTCTGACTCTGGGCAAGTCACTTCACCGTTTGCCTCAGTTTCCTCATCTGTAAAATGAGCTGGAGAAGGAAATGGCAAAACACTCCAGTATCTCTGCCAAGAAAACCCCAAGTGGGGTGAGTCACAAGTTTGACACAATTGCGGGGGAGGAAACTGAAGGATAAAAATATACCTGATAAGTGATAGCCCAACCTCTGCTTGAAGACTGTCATTGAAGAAAAACTGGTTACCTCCAACTCCCCATAATCCTCTCAAATAGGTCAAATCTTCAGACTTGTTCCTTTTACACATGAGGGTTACACTGGACCCTTTGTAACAACACCCTCTCTCAATGTTCCCAGTTCTGGCCCTCTGGGGCCAAGCAGAAGTCTAAAGTCAGAGGACCTGTGTTCAAATCCTGCCTGTTCAACTATGAATAAGTCACTTTCTCTCCTGGATCATCTCTCACATCTGTAGAATATGGGGGAAGGGTTGGACCAGAAGGGACTTTAAGGTCCTTCCATTCCTAAATCTTAGGGTCCCAGGATCCCTCTTCCACAAGATGGACATTCACGGACTTGAAAGTAGTTGTCACACCCTGAAGAAGTGTTTTCCCCAGGCTAACTCATCTTTAGTTCCTTCAACTGAACCCCACATGGCTTGAATTCCATTGGAGTTGCTTCTTTCTGGATCCTTATCAATTCCTTTACTATATAGCAGTGCCCAGAAATGAGCAGTACTTCAGAAACTCTTATGATGCCAGTCTTGGAGCCAAGTACTTCATAAAACTCTACCTCAGTGGCTTCAACTGGTCCCCTTTTCAACAGCTCACTTCCACCCCCACCCCACAGCCTGGCCCTGACACAGTGACAGCCCCCGGCAGCTTTCAGGCATCTTCCCAGCACTCTAATCGAACAGCACCAGTGGGAATGTTTACAACATGCTGCCACTTAGGAAGCCTTATCATAGCCCTCGAATATCTGCCCACCACCCTGAGACCTGATAACTTCAGAGTAGAGTGCTTGGACCGCCACCCTTGGTGGCTTAGCTGGTGGCCACCAGAAAGCTGACTGATTGCTTCATGCTTTTCCCATCACTTCCTAATCAAAAAGGCCTATGACAAGGCTGGTGCCTGGACTGGGAAACTGGGACAATCTGCCTTTTAAAGGCATGGCAGATATGCAAACATGTTTGTTTCTGCCTATACCTATGTGGGCCCTGCAGAGAAACCTGCTAGGGTACAGTATTATGAGTTAGCAGCAATCTCAAGAGGATATAGGCAAAGGAATTTGCAAATTCCACCTAACCAAAAAGTGGAGAGATTAGTCTAGAAGGAGGTCAGGCCTGAGCAGAGCATTAGCCTGCATCTTGAGAATATACACACAGTACATGAGCTGCAGCACTAGACAAGTGTCACTTATCCATTAGCAAAAATTATTCCATATGACAAATATTATGGAGCTGGACAGGGCCAACATTCTCCTTCTACAGACAAGGAAACTACTTTATTGACATTCTACTCATAAAATTAGAGTGGGAAGAAGAATGTGATGAAAGTTATCTAAGCCTTGATTTCTCAGATAAGGAACCTGAGGCCTGCCAAGGTTAGCTGAAGTACCTGATCTCACACAGGTAGTAAATGGAAAAATAGTTTTGAATTCAGTTACTGACTAAATACAGCATCTTTCTAGGATACCTATTGGCTCCCTGTTATGTGAAGGCACAGTCATGGTAGTCTATAATGGTATAATGTCAGACATGACCGAAAGTATAAGTTCTCAGATATGCAGGATATAAATGGGATTGCCAAAGCCCAAATAAATTCTCTTAATATATCCTTTGGATTTGGAATTTAAAATTTAAATTAAAATTTAATTTAAATTTAAAATTTAAAAACTGTTCAACTGTAATTGGAGAATGTTAACAGTTATTTTGGGCAAGTAACTGAAGCAGGATCGCTAAAGGGCACACACAAGGTATAAACACTAAAGGCTACAATTAGTAATTCCTCAAAGAGAAGAGACAGACTCTGGGGCGGTGGAATATCACAACTTCTCCCAGTCTCTCCAGTATCTGTCATATCTCCTGGACCAACTTTCGAACTGAGTTGAGATTTTCAGAATCCAGCCTTGTCCTTTAAGGTCACCTCAAAAGACTTGAGTTCAAATCCAATCTCTGGCATTTGACTCTGGTGATCGATCGTAGACAAGTCACTTTACCCTAATTGCTTAAAAAAAATTATCTCAAAGCCCATAAAATCCAATCCATACTCCAAAAAGAATCCCTACTATAATGTAGACAGGTAGTCACCAAGGCTTTGCTTTGAAGACCCCTAACAAGAAGGGAACTTCTTTTGAGAGCCTTTTCCACAGTGAATTCCACGTTCAATCCCCGCTTCCCTTCCATCCCAACCCATATTAGCCCTTTTCAATGATTCCCAACTTCGTATTACTGATATGCCAAAATATTGCTTTTGTGTACTACTTTGCTTTGTGTTCTACTTTAGGGACTTGTTAGAGACCTTAATCCCAGGCTGAATTTCTGCCCCAGCCATCATATGTCCTCCTGGGCCCCTTCCCCAATCTTTGCTTTAGTGTCTAAACTCTGGGATTATAAACTAATCGTAACATTCTAATGGACAAGTTCCCTCTTAGTCCCAACTGCCATTGATGGTGTAACAATTCCTCAGTTGTATATAGCTAAAACATAATACCCAGAGCAAAACCTAATTAATAAGTCTATTAGCATGTAGGTAACCTAACTCTTCTTGTGTCAAGCCTCTTGAGAAATCTGTGGAAGGCTATGATACTCTTCTCAGAATTGTGTATTTTAAATATTTAAAATAGTTCCAAAGGAAACCATGTTGAAATAGTTATGAAAATATGAAAACAAGATCCCCTGTTTAGACAAACTTAGTGTTGCCTCTTTGGGAGGAAGCCTTAATGCCCCCTTCACCACCAGAAGCCTCTCTCCTCCCTGACCATGGAAATAATCCTAACTCTTATAAGGCTGGGCCATAAATTGGGTTTCTAGGAACAGATATCTGTAGCCAAGTTGTGGGTTGTGTGAGGAGGGGGCCCCCTAGTGTATACTGTGGGATGGAAGGAAGTCTAAAACAAAGGGCTAGCCTCTCTCCTTTTCTAGATTCTCAGTGCCTTGTTGCATCTGTCTGAAGGGTGGCCATGGAGAGATGATCAGGAGCCAGTGAGAGGTGAGAGATTCCTTTTCACCTGGATGACCCTTAGGATTTCTGCAGCAGAGGTGACTTCTGACATGGGGCCAGGGCACCCTTTGGGCATTAAGCCTGATGACAAAGTCTTGTTTTGTTTTTGGTGAGGGAAGGGTGGCAGAGGGATTTTCAGCCAGGTCTTTTCCATTGTCTGTTGATGGATGTTACTTTCCTATCAATAGGACAAAGAATCAGTTGGAGGCTTAGTTAATGTGGAGCATCCATGGATCAATCCAGGTTTCTAAGGAACGGGGACTAGTCTTGTGGCAATGACAGGTTTTTCCGGTCAATAGGATGGTGTGGCACAGGAAGGAAAGGATTGGGGCTTCACTGGGGAAACTGTCCCCTACAAATACAGGCCAACATCTAGTCTTAGTTTCACAGAAGACTGAAAAATGTGTTTGCTTGGACAACAGGGTCATACCACTAATGGGTAGCAGTTGAGATTTGGATCTAGCTCCTGACTCCAGCCTACTGCTAATGATCTGGTTATTAAATACTTGTTAAAACAAACATAATTTTCTCAATAAAATATATCTAAAGTAAATATTTACTTTACAATTAGGTAAGTCACAGTGTAGTGGACAGACCAGTTTGGGAGTCAAAGGCCTTGGATTCAACTGTTTTTTGCTCATTAACCAAATAATGTTATTTCATGTGTCATTGCCTGACAAAATTCAAAAGCTAAGCTAGACAGCTGACTCCTTACAGAAGTAGCTTCCACATGAGGCCTTCAAGTGACAAAATCACTTCCCCCTTTCTGTTTCCCCAGCCATGTTAAGTATAATCAAAAATAAATGGCATAAAGGTAATCATACTTAAGATTATTTCACATAGCATGGCACCTTATAAATAGTTGGTATTCAGAATTTTTGTAGATTCATCTTACTAATGTATCCATCCCAGCTTAACTCAGTTCATCTTCCTTCCTGACAGAACAGTGAAAGCTTTCTTCTCAGTAGCCCCAGGGATATTTATTTCTCTTAATTTTGATACTATACCAATCTCTTAAATGTATAGTCAATAAGAATATATAGCCCTTCATAGCTCAAAGTGTGCACTTGACCATCCACCACCCTATGAGACAGATGCTTTGGGTAATGCATTCATTTTACAGATGACAAAACTGAGACTCAGAAGGGAGACACACCTTTGCCCAAAGTCTAGTAAATGCCTGAGTCTGAATTCAAACTTCGATGTTGACTTGAAGCCAGGAAGATCTGTCTACACTTTGATGGTTTGCCTTTAGTCTAATCTCATCATTTATTATGATTTTTTTTCAGATAAGATAGCAAATCTGAGGTCACACAGAATTAATGGCAAATAAATACCCACAAGGCAATTGCTAAACATAGAATCTTAGTGTTGGGGAGGGATTGTGGGATTCACTGAGCCCAATGAGTCTGTAGCACAAATCTCCTTTGTCACATTCTACCAACCCAATCTGATGGTTTTACTTGCTACTAACAAGAATTTAATACCAGGTACTAAGGGCACAAAGATTAAAAAAAAAAAAAACCTTAACCCTGCCTCAGGGAGGAGACAATCCAGCAGCAAGGTAGCACAGTGAATAGTGTGCCAAACTTGGAATCAGGCAGACCAGAATTCAAATCCTGCTCCAGTCATTAACTATGTGACCCTGGGAAAGTCATTTTGTGTGTATGGGCCTCTGTTCCTTCATTGTAAAAATGGAGATAATAGCACCTATCTCACAGGATCATATTAGTATCAAATGTGCTTTTATGGATAAAATATTTTGCTATACAAAAGTGATGTTTGCGATTATCGTTCTTATTTACCTAAATATATACAAGGCAACTGTGTGTTTGTGAGGGGTTGGAAGGAGGCATAAGATCATCAGACGTCTTCATGTGCCTCCTACGTCGTCCATTTTTGCAATACTCTGGTGGGGAAAGTTGATAAACCAGATCTAAAGCTAATTTTTTTTTTAAACTTCAAAGGCTTTCTGGGCTGGCTTCCTAGATCTCTTCTACTGGAGGCAATGAAACCTGCTAGCTGACTCTTCAATACCTCTGATTCTAAGTCTGAAGAGAAACGGAGAGGGTGGAGGGACACTTGAGGCTTGGGTCATCATGAGGTTGTGTTTTCCTTCAGGTGCTCACAAACACCAACCCCATATGTTAAACTCTTCACTACCTCCTGGCACCCTATTTTTCATCTTGGTTGAGCATACCCAGGGGAGAGGAGAGTTTTAACACACTTTGAATATAAAACCACACTGTAGTAGACTTTTGAATTTAAAAAATGGTGCATGAAAGGTTCCTGGGGTTACCTATGACCTGACTTCTGGGACCTGGTGGGACTTATTTCCTCCCACATGATAGTTAGAAGATTGTTGCACCTTGTTGAGACTGATTCCAAGTGGCTTCTGTTCACCGAGGCCTCTTATACCTTATGGGGGAAGTGTATGCAGGAAAATCTCAGTATTTCAGGCTATTTCCCTCAACTTGACTGGGGTTCTCACCTGTGAACACTTTCCTGGGGTTTCAGACTTGATAGCAAAGAATTTTATATGCTTATCTTACCCTCTTATACCATTGTTTATATACTCTCTACTTCTGGTGTGTCATATTACTCTGGGAATAACCTGTGAATACATTTTCTGCTTTATTTATTTTTGAACTAGACCTGATTCCATTGGTTTAGAGAGTTCCTGGTGATGAACTCCCATGGATACAGATGGGTACCTGATTGGCATAATGCCTGGCACACGGCAAACTTGTTTTTCTTTAAATTAATTTATTTAATTTTAGTTTTCAACATTCACTTCCATAAACTTTTCTCCACCCCCACCCCTTTTCCCCAGGGGTGTGCAATCTGATAAAGTCTCTACATGTTCATTCTTATTAAACATTTTCACATCAGTCATGTTGTAAAGAAAGAATTATACAATGAAATGGAGAAATCATGAGAAAGGAGAACCAAAAGAAAAAGAGAATAAATAATGTATGCTTTCGTTTTCATTCAGACTCCATAGTTCTTTCATTGGATATGGATAGCATTTTCCATCACGAGTCTTTTAGAGGTGCCCTAGATTCTTGTATTGCTGAGAAGAGCTAAGTCTATCAAAGTTAGTCATAGCACAATGTGGCTGTTACTGTGTATGGTATTTTCTTCTTTCTGCTCATTTCATTCAGCATCAGTTCATATAAATCCTTCCAGATTATGGCACTCTTAATAAGTGCTTGCAGATTCCACTCTGCAACTTACGGTATCTTGGAATTGGGCCACTGAAAGGTTAAGTTGACTTGATCAGCATTATAGAACCCTCACACGGAAAAACAAAGTTTAAAACTCCAAGTTTTCTTGATTTTTAAGTAATCTGCTCTCTACCTATTCTACTGTGTTACTCTGATTTAAATGTTTGGAAGAAACAAGCATCAGCATGGGCCCAATACCTTCAGATGACTGGAACCTCATATAGTTGAAGAAAAAGGTGTTTTCAGGATCATATTGATCATTTCTGCAATGGAGTGACCAACTAATGGTTCTCCTATCCCAAAATGAAAAATATGACTGTCTTGAAGCAGAACAAATAACTGTAACATGGCATCTGAGAGTTGATGAACCTATGGTGCTGAAATCTGGGGAACCCAGGGATCTTTCCATCTTGACTCTTTCTTTTACATGGTATCTGGTCCTCAACTCCTCCAATAGTACCACCATCCTGCCCTAGGCCTTGATCCATCACTTCATGCCTGGACAATTGCAATGGCCTACTGACTGGTCTCCCTGCCTCAAGTCACTCCCTATTCCAGTCCATCCTCCACTCAACTGCTAAATCTTTCTAATGTTACAACATTGACCTTGCCACTACCAGCACTATCCCTCTCACTTAATTCTATTGACTGCATATTGTTTCCAGGATCAAACGAAGTCTTCTGTTTACTACTTAATGTACTCTATGACCTGGTTACTTCCTATCTCTCTACTCTCAACACCTTCCCCTACCTCCACAAATGTGTTACCCCCTTCTCCCCCCACCCCATGCACATTGATTCAGTGAAAGTAACCTCATTTTTGCATGAGATACTCCATGTTCTGACATTTTCACTGGCTGTCCCCCATGCCTGGAACTCTCTCCCTCTTCATCTGGAAATATTTCCTTTTGAAAATTTACCTGGGGCCTGATACTGCCATGTTCTGAGAGATACAAGCCTTACCCTTACATCCAATCATCTTTCCGATCATAGGTTGTTCATTAGGAGTTAGATGCTTTGACCCAGATACATGACCTAGAAAAGCTTGGATTTTGAATTCAGATCATTTTGACCTCTAAGCTTCTTGCCATATAGAGGGGGGAAACTGAGGCCAGAACTTAATTCTGATCTTAGCCATACTTGCCTTAGTCTTTGGACAATTTTAAGTTCTACTCTTACAGGTCCAAGGAAAGTGCCCACAAACCTTCTTGACTAATAGCAACTCTGAGTCTTCTTTTATAACCTTTTCTCCATTTTTCCACAACTTCCTATTTTACTCAATTCAAATTATTTTCTGCATCAGAGATGTCTAGGAGAATGTGGTTCATAGTTCTGTTTGAGTGGATACATTCTTGAGAGCTTCTTTCTTTCTCTTTACCTTGCTTCCACCCTGTTCTGACCCCAGGATTCCCCTGGGAACAGCAGAGTTGAGTTCATTTCTAGATTTATAAAGAAATAGTAAAAGACTTGGCTCCCATGGAAGCACCTGGGGATTAGCAGTCTTAATTTAATGCAACAGACCTTCTAAACACAAAATATTTATCTGAGGCCATTCATCAAAATATTACTCCTATCTATGCTTTTAACCCCCAGCAGCCACAGGCGAGTAGTACCCTGTGAACCAGTGCCCTTAAAAAGAGGGGACAGCCCTTGAGGCTGCTAGAGCTGATTTCTTTAAAATGTAAGATCACTACACTGGAGATAGAAAGGACATGATCCAATCCCCTTGTTTTTATATACCCCTTGTCCCAAACTTTTCATCATCTGTTGGAAGCTGGTCAAACTTGCTCATGTTAATGTTCACACCCAAAGAGGTGTGATGTGCTGTTATCCTGAATTATCACACACCTTGGATGCAAATTGGAAGGTGGGACGACCAGGTGGCATTAACATTAACATCCAAGGTCTTCTCGCTTCCTATCCCAAAGAAGCTCCAAAAATAACGGTTTTCCTTTCCTAAAGCCTGTGGGGGTAGGGTGGGGGTGATAGGCATTAACTTATCTCGTCTATGGCTGTTCCGATAGCATATTCCCTACCCCCATCCATCAAACCAACAAATGCATATTTGGCCATTCAAATGGCCTTAAAATATGGGGAAGAGAGAAGCTTAAAAAGCCTAGGGTTTTTGACAGCTACCCATGGGAAATATATTAATTTCTAACCTGTTTTTCAACATACTGACAATAGGTTATTCACATCAGCTGGAAACAGCCAGGCAGGAACAAGGAGAACCAACATCCCTAGCCTGAGGCTGTCCAGGAAAAAATAATTTCAAGTAAGTGTTCAATTTCCCCCCTTTTTCTCCACCTATAGCCTGTTCAAGCCTGGCTTTGTATATTTTGCCGGTCTGCTTGTGAAAGGGATAGGGCTGTTAGATCTATCACAGGGAACTTTAGGGCAAGGGCATCTGGGAGGTCACTTGATTCAGTTGGTATCTGAACAAGGAAATATCCTCTGCAACACCCCACAAGTGGTCACCCAGAAGCCTTCCCTCTGCTCCCATCCAATTCTTCTCTGGGACATTTCTAATTGTTAAGAAATTATTCCTGACATAAAATTTCAGTTAACCTGTTAATAGCTTCCATCCATTGTTCCTGGTTCTTGGCCAAGCCAAGGCTGATCACTCTTCCATGGGACATTTTCCAGGGTTAATAACAGTAATGGTATTAACTTACTAATGACATTTAAATGGTAGTACGCGGGTTGTCTACCATGGTGAAATTTTGAAGGCAAGTTTGTTGATTATTAAATCCTTCAATTACCTTTCCATCTCAAATTGCATCTTCTGAATCTCTTAAATCTTCTAAAATGACAAAAGCAAATTGTGGAGAATTTTGTGCAATCCATACATATCTTAATTGACTAAGATGATATACTCTTTCCAACTCTCTTGATTGTATATGGATTCCCAGGTTGTCAACATTATGCTTTGGTGACTCTTCCATCACACCTATAACAGGAAATGACATCTGGCCTATGTGTTCACTCTTTTTGCAATAAGCTGGTCTCAGTCAAGCTCATGCCTGTTCCTTCTTCCACACTTCAGTATCATTGTGGAGTCAGAAGGGAGATATCTCTAGTCATTCTTTCTACCCTTCTGTAAGGGAAACTTTCATGCCTTCCAGAAAGGGCAAGCAGGAAACTGGAGCTGATGTCACCACTCTGAGAGGAAGAGAGTGTGAGTGTGTACTGGGGTTAGAAGTATATTTGTCTATTCCCTTAAATATTAGTCTAGAGGATAAAATTAGGTTCAAGCTAACTTCTGATCACTGTTTCATTATTAGGGGGAAGGAGGACCCAAATTTTTCATCTAAGGCTTGACCCTTTTCCCACCTAGTACTAGTTTCACAATGAATACACATAGCACTTAATCAAGAAAACCTATTTATTCTAATCAATAGCAAAACAAACCAGAAGGATAAACATGGGAGAATATATATTAGACAATAGAGTGAAGGAACTCTCTTATTGGAAGCAAGGAAGCTCGGCTTAATCAAAAGATCCTAGATCTCACCCAAGTTGGAAGTTCCCAGACTTGCTAGTCTAACAAACTGGGGATAGGGACATGATGGTGATGGCCAGTTCCTTACACATCTTCCTAGAGACTCTTCCTTCAGAAACTTGAAGTGATGGTGTCTTTGCCCATCTTCCATCTCAAAGGTGACAGTCACAAGCTTTCAAAGCAACTGCAGGGTCAGAAGGGACTCCAAGCTTGAAGAGAACTCTAAGCCTTGAAGAAAATTCAAAGCTAGAGATTTTCTGTTCAGGGAAGGTAGGACCCTCATCTCTACCAAGTAAGCCGAGGTCCTATACTCGTTCTGTGGTACTGGAGTTATTTATGGTAGCGACTTTTTATTTCCCGTTCTGAGTTTTCTCCCTTATACTACCATCTCTCCCACCCAATAAGAAGTCAAGAAAAACAAAACTTATTACAAATAAAGTCAGGATGTATAAAACTATGTACATGTAAACTATATATTTATAGCCCTTGCAAATTGATCTCCAGAATGATTGGATCAGTTCACAATTCCACCAACAGGGCTTTAATGTCTCAGTTTTCCCACATCTTCTTCAACCTTTAGTATTATTATTTTTTCTTTGGTCATAATACCCAACCTGATAGGTGGAGGGGTGGTACCTCAGTTGTTTCAATTTGCATTTCTCTAATCGATAGTAACAGAGCATTTTTTCATATGATTATAGATAGCTTTGATTCCTTTATCTGAAAACTGCCTGTTCGTACCTTTGATTATTTATCAACTGGGGAATAACTTGTAGTCTTACAAATTTGAATCAATTCTCTATATCTGAGAAATGAAGTGTTCTTCAGAAATATTTAATGTAAAAAATTTTCCCCGGCTTTCTGCTTTTCTTCTGATCTTGCAGTATTGTTTGGTTTGTGCAAAAAAAATTTAAGATCAAAATTATCTATTTTGCTTCCGGTAATGTTCTCTCTCTTGGAGTCATCTGACAGGTAAAATATTCACTTCTAATTTGCTTATGGTATCACCTTTTATGTCTGTCATGTACTCATTTTGAGCTTATCTTGGGGTATACTATATAAGATGTTACTCTATACCTAGTTTCTGCCATACTGTTTCCAGTCTTCCCAGCAGTTTTTGTCAAATAATGAGTTTCTTATCCTAAAAAGGTGGATCTTTGGCCTTTATCAAACACTAGATTACTATGGTCCTTTGTTACTTCTGTCTTGTGTTACCTAATCTATTCCACTGATCCACCACTATTTCTTAGCCAGTACCCAATAATTTTAATTACCATATTATAATACTTTGAGTTCTGGTACTGCTAGGCTATCTTCTTTCATATTTTTTCTCATAAGTTCTCTTGTGATATTCTTGATGTTTTGTTCTTACAGGTGAATTTTATTTTTTTTTCTAGCTCTGTAAAATAAAATTTGGTAGTTTGGTATGGCATTGAATTAAGTAAATTAATTTAGGTAGAATTTTCATTTTTATTATATTGGCTTAGCCTACCCATGAACCATTGATACTTTTCTAATTATTTAGATCTCAATTAATTTGTGTGAAAAGTATTTTGTAATTGTATTCATTTAGTTCCTGGGTTTGTGTAAAAGGATCTGGACGTAAACAGGAGGGCCTGCTATCACAGGTTCTTTGATCTACTTTACTTAGAAGGAAAGCAACTTGAGGGGTCAACAATGACTTTAGTAAAGCATATGTATCATTCACTTAGTTCAGGGGGAAAAGCACACTGAACTTCAGAGAAATCAAAACCAACAGACAGGGCTTCCAATTGTTTGACAGTCTACAAGTTTTGGGTGCATCTAAGGTGTTATGATCTGGGAAAAGTTTGTTCATTACCCTCCCAGTCTCAGCTCTGCAAGTTCTTGACCTAGGTTTGGGTCTGGCTTGTGCGTTGTTGAGTTTTTACTAATATGCTGCTGGATTCAGTTACTGTTAGCCCATTGCCGGGGGTTTGCAGGCTCAGAGCAACTGAATTCTTGACATCCCCCTTGCCTTCCCCTTTGAGGTTAGTTTCCTGCCCTTGCCTGCTTCCTTGTAGGCTTGTGTTAGAGGTCTGAAGACTTAGAACGACATCCCTCCTCTGCTCTTGGGCTCACAAGCCACACAGTTAACTTCTTAGAACTTTCTTCTTGGTCTAGAGATAAGGCCCTCTCATTCTACCATTATGTTTCACTCTACAATGGGATCACGAACAGCAGAACTGCTAGATAACACCCAGTTTCATTCCCATTGTTGATTCAGTGGGCTCCCTGGGATCACATTCTGCCTCATACTTCAACTCTGACCATTGATCATGGCCCTCTTACTGTTTCTGGACGCTAGAATGCTCATCACTGATATACCTCTAAGGCTGCTGGGCTGGGCAACACTCCTGGCCAGACTCAGTCCCACTGTCTGCAGATCTATCTATCTTTCTAAACTTCCCTAGGCTAGAAAATGACTCATGACTGTTTTTATTTTTCCTCCTCTCTTCCAATCAGAATTTGATATAGTGGGGTTTTTTTTTTATGTTGTAGTAGAGGCATCATTCAGTGAGCCAAGCAAAAAATTCTAGTTCTCACTTCACCATTTTGACTGCCTCCAAGGACAAAGATCTTACTTTGACACTTGTCAATTAAGGAAATACTTTGATACCTGCATTTCAGTATCATTGGTCTCCTTTGTAATTTTATGTACTTTATTCATTTAAAAACACTTTTTTTTTGATATAAGATCTATAGACTTTATCAGCCCCTTGAGGGGTGGGTTCATAATGCAAAGTTTAGAAGCTTTGCTCCCATATGTAGCTAATAAGGATACAAAGTGGGATTCAAACCCAGGTCTTCTCGATTCCAACTTCAGTGCCCAGTTCACTATACCAATCATGTCGAACTCAAATAGAAACTCACAAATTCATACGTAAGGATCTGAGCAGACCACATATTAACTTGGTTTTGAAATGTATCTGTTTTATCATCTTTTTATTTATTTTGTTAACTATGTCCAAATTACATTTTAATCTGGTTTTGCCACTCTTGGGAATGTTGTGTGCCCACACTAGAGATGCATGTTTGACACCTCTATATTACACAATCCTATCTATAACAGGACGGTTGAGTGCCCCTTGAGTCTTTGGTCAACCAGGGAACAAACCCCTTAAATTCTCTAGACTCCCTAGATCCCTGTTTCCCCTATGTAAAAGGAAAGAGTTGGCCTAAATGTTCTGAGATCTTTCCAACTCTAAATTTTGGATCTTAAGACCCAGGATTGGGATGTGAAGTCTTTGGAAACAACTCAGCACTTCAGCCTTCTGTTTTCCAAGGCTCCTGCCTCCCTAGAGCTAACCCAGAAGCTAAATGACTTTGGAAGCCTGCCATTGTTCTCCACCCATCCCACTCCACTAGACTGAGTCTTAGCCATTGCTCCTCTCTTCAAAAGAGGATGTGAGGCTAGTGGGGGTCCTTTTCTCTCTAACCTCCAGAGGCAAGTCCTTGCCTCTAGTGACTCATAGTAGGAACTCAGATCATGTGGGTGTGTCACCTAGAATCAGTCTCAGAGCTGGAAGGGACCTCAAGCCAATGAGTTCTATGCCTGATTGAGAATTTGTTCCTTCCCCTATCCCTCCCCCAAAGCAAACTGATTGCTCAGTTGTTTTATGGGACTTTCATACCCTGTCTATCACAGCCAGTACTCTGTCCACCCCAGAATCTTTCAGCAATGGTTAAGATGGGCATTTGCTCTGGGGTGGGGAGTGGTAGGTTCTTACTAAATAAGGACAATGTCTTTTTTTATAAATGTATTTCTGGTGCTTAGTTTTTTTTTTTTGTTTTTTTTTTTAAACTAGATATGTGGTTTCATTGGTGTAGAAAACTCTGGTGATCGAAACACTTTAACAATGCAAAAAAAAAAAAAAGTAGCTACTCAACAATTTCTATAGTCTTTAAGATACTTTGAGAAGTTGACTGCCCAGGGTTCCACCGCCAGGATCACCAGAGGCAACACTCGGAGTGCTTCCTGACTTCTGAGATTAGCTCTCCTCTACCCATTCTGCTAATGCCTTTCTACTCACTTGCCTAAAATGATCAAATTGAATTAAATAGGAGACACAGTATAAGACTCACATGACCAAATGCCCTGTGAAGTTGGCACTACACTTCACAGATGAAGGAAAGGAGGCACCATGCCCAGAATGGTACATAGGAAATCTCAGAGGTAGAATCTAGACTTAGGACTTCCTACATGTCCAGTCTATTTTTTTCTCTGCACTATATCTACATATCTTACTTTTATAGGATCCTAGTCCTGGAAAGGACCTTAGAAACCATCAAATCCAATTCTCATTTTATGGATGAGGAAACTAAGGCCTAGATAGGTAAATAACTTGATGGAGCATAGATTTAGAACTGAAAGGGACTTCAGAGGACAATTAGTTGAACCCTCTCATTTTACAAATGAGGAAACTGGGGCCCAGAGAAGGTTATGTCTTACCCAAGGTCACATAGGTCATAAGCACTAGAAGTGAAGCTAAGCACTGATCTTTTAACTCCAAGTAGGTTAACCATAACCTTGAAGGTCAGGGCAGCCCTGAAAGGTTAAGGTAAGGTGATAAGGTTTAAAATGTCCATGAAGTGACATGTTGAAGAATGTCAAGTGCCACAAGAAAAAATAAAGAACTAGGACTATCACATGAAGTTCCCAAGATGTATGTTTAAGTTCTGATGACTACTACTTCAGGACATATATCTAGACCAAGAGAGAGATTGATATCTAGTACAGCCCCATTCCCATTTTACAGATGAAGTAAGGAGGTAAATGACTCACCCAAAGCTTACATGGGTAAAAACCAGCCAAGTAGGATTTAGTCCCATGTTCTTTGATTCCAAATATGTCATCTTGTTCCTAGGATGGACTGCTCAGCTCTTCTTTCAAAGAATACTGTACCTTCTGAACTTCAAGCTCTGCCAGATTTAAAAGTCAGATGTGTGAATCATTTCTTCTCTCCTCCTCCTTTTGTCTTGCTTTTTGTCTTTGTTTTTGTTTTTGGTTTTTTGTTCGGTACAGGTTTGTTTTCACTCAAGGGCATTTTGCCTGCTCTTAACCAACTCCTCAGCCCAGTCAAAATGACTTGTGGAGGTTCACCAGTTCCGACTAGATGTGTAGGGGTGGCCTCTAAATGATCAACCCCCTCTCTTCAATTACTGGGCATTAAAAGGGAAGGAAGTAATCAGTGAAGAATTAATTGGGTTCATGCTCAGGATTATCTCTCTTCTTTCCCATCCCCCAAATTCCAGTGGCTCCCTATTACTGCCAGGATCAAACCTAAAATCTGGTGGGCTTCCAAAAGCCTTTTATGCCTTTCCAGTCTTCTTACACCTTACTCCTCCCTCCTTACCCTGCAATCAATCACACTGGATTTCCTGATACTGGGCATTTCCACTGACTCTTCTCCATCTCTAGAACTATAGTGGTTCCTCCTCTCTGCCATCTGACTTCCTTAAAATCTCAAATTAAACACCATTTTTTTGCAAAGTGTCTTTCCCAGTCCTCCTTAATACTCTGTTTGGTTTCAATTTATGCTATCTTATTTTTAATTGTTGTCTTCCCCCATTAGACTACGTGTGTTCCTTAAGAGCAGGGACTCCTGTTTCCTTCTTTGCATACACGGTATCAGCCATATTATCAGTCAATTAGGATTTATTAAGTGTTCTTGATTCCTAACACCTTTCACTTCAAAAGTTTTAGTGATGGGGAACTCATTACCTCTTGAGACATTCCACTTTTTGACAACACTTGTTAGAAATTTTTTTGTTTTATTTTGTTTTTCCTTTGAGCTTAAATTTAATTCTGAAGAACTTCTGATCACTTAGCTTCTGTACTCTGGAGCCAAGATCATTCTATTGTTACAACTTTTCTTTTTTTTAGTACTTCTCTCCCCCCACTCAATAGTATTTTATTTTTTCCAATTATATGTAAATGGTTTTTAGCATTCCCTTTTATAAGATTGAGTTTCAAATTTTCTATACCCCAATGACAAACAATCTGATATAAGTTGTAAGTGAATAATCATATTAAATATATTTCCATATTTTCATATTGTGGAAAGAAGAATTAAAATGAAAGGGAAAAACAAGGAAAAAAAACAAAAGTGAATAGTGAAAATTCTTCGATCTGCATTCAGATTCCATAGTTGTTGCCCTGGATGTGGTGAATTGCATCTTCCATCATGAGTCTTTCAGAATTTTCTTAGATCATTGTGCTGCTGAGAAGAGCTAAGTCTGACATGGTTGATCATCACACAATATTGTTGTTACTGTGTACGATCTTCTCCTGGTTCTGCTCACTTTCACTCAGCATCTGTTCATATAAGGTCTTCCCAAATTTTTCTGAAATTCACTTGTTCATCACTTTTTATAGCACAATGGTACTTCATCACAGTCATATATCACAGCTTGTTTATCCATTCCTCAAATGATGGACTTAGGCCAATTTCCGATTTTTTGGTCACCACCAAAAATGTTGCTATAAATATTTTTGTACATGTGTGTCCTTTTCCATTTTTTATGATCTTTTCGGGATATTATAAGCCTAGTAGCCCTTTGGGCGTAGTTCCAAAATTATATCTCCAGAATGGATGCAACCGTTCACAACTCCACCAATATTTTAATGTTCCGATTTTTCCACATCTTTTCTAACGTTTATCATTTTCCTTAGTCAATGTGATAGGTGTGATGTGGCACCTCAGAGCTGTTTTAATTTGCATTTCTCTAATAAATAATAATTTAGAGCATTATTTTTTCATATGACTAATAGCTAACTTTAATTTCTTCATCTGAAAACTGCCTGGCGAATGTTTTATTTCAACTGATACCCATGACTTGTTATTTAATGCTTTCACCATTCTAGCTGTATTTTTTTTCTGAAATGTATTATATTTTTCCATACAACTTAATTTTATTTCAATTCCTTCTGAGAATAAAGGAAGGATATTGAAAAGATCTATTCTTGGTGCTTGAATATATTAGGCAAATGCAGAAGCCAGAACTGGTTTCTGACATTTAAAGAGTTGAAAATGCCAACATGAGGCAGGGTCTACTGTTTTAATGTGAATATTTTGCTCCAGACGTCCAAAGTATTAAAAAAATAAAATTTACCCAGGATTTTTGTTTAGCTGACATATTAAGAGGGCAGTTAAATCAGATGCTGAAAATGTCAAAGACCCTGTGGATTTTCACATCTTTATTCTGTCTTCTGTTAAGTGAGTTTATCATATAGTAGCAAATGATGCCACTGATCTCAACTTCGATGTTGATCATTGAGTATTGCTTTGATTGTTTTCAGTCTGTCTAGGTGATGAGTTAACAAACTGTGTATATGAATGAAAATGTAAGAAAACACCCAAGTAAGCTGTATAGCCTATGGGGGTCAAGTTATATTATTTTTCCATGATTACTTGTGTTATTTGCCAAGCTTTATGTTGCTGGTATTTCCATCTTGTGGATTAGACTGTGATTCATGAGCTTGGGGTCTGTCTTAAACTATGTGTCTGTAACAGCCCTTGCTGAGGATGGTTCTAGTTTGCTTGCTAACTATGGACACCTTAGATTCTATCACCACCATATTGGCAGGTGTCTTGAGTTTGATGTCTCATCTAAAGCTTCTCTGAGTCCAGTTTCTTTTTTTCCGTCTTCAGTCCAGGATGACCCAAACACTTACTAAATCCACTGGTTTTGTAGCATGTGCTTTTTCTCCAGTCATCTTGGTAATTACTATCATTTATAATGGGCAGCAAACATATGTTCCTAGGGTAGTCAGGTCCAACGGCTAAGCAATTTTCCTAAATGTGTAAAGGTTTGCTTTTCTTTTCTAGACATCCAGCCTGAAGCTTATAATCATAGACTTTTAGGAGGAAAAGTTTGAAGTGGCATCTTCAGATAAATATATGCATCTTTTCCAAACTGTACTGTATCCATCATTTGATTTCTTTCATCTAAATATAAATATCTCTTTGCACTAGCCAACATAATGAAAGGCTATAGTTTGGATGGAAGTGATACCTCCTTGCATGCAAGCAGATGCCAGACTGCTCTTCACTGTTCTTAGAACAGAGAGATATGGTACATTAAAAATGGGCAGCTGACAATTCCAGTGGCTTTTGGGGAATTCCTCTTTGGCCTATGGCATGTACGTTCAAAGATGCAAAAGTGGTGAGAGTTGACAGGTTTTTTATTCCCGAAGCCCCTTGTCTAGGTGACTCCCTCCTCTCCAGCCCTG
>CM053773.1:225333163-225348915 GCA_028658325.1 Potorous gilbertii | reverse complement strand
CCTGCTGGGATCTGCTGGCTCCTCTCAGTGCTGCGTGGCCAGGGCAGGGCAGGGTTCCACTCCCATCTGGTGTGCGATGGACCTTTGGGATCGGTTTTTCAGGTCTCTCTGGAACGGAAATCTCCTTCACTGTGTTGCTGTGCTGCTTCCACTGTTCCAGAATTTGTTGGGAGTTCTTTTTAGAGGAAATCCATGAGCTGTGGGTTCGGAGCTAGCATATGTGAGTCTTTCTACTCTGCCATCTTGGCTCTGCCCCCTCAAGCATTCTTGTTAAATATATTTTTACTATACTCATGCTATGTAGAAGAATTAAATTGAGTAGGAGAAATCATATAATAAGCCAAAACATAATACACACACAGACACACATAAAAAATGATCTACATTCTGCGATTGAATTCCATAGTTTTTTCTCTGGGTGTGGAAGACATTTTGCCTTAGAAAACCATTGGGAATTTTTTTTAAGTCCTTGCATTGCTACAAAGTTCCAAGTCTACCAGAAAATACTCTTGCACATTGTGGTCATTGCTGTGCACAAAGTTCTCCTGGTTCTGCTCTTTCACTCAGCATCAGACCACGTAAGTCTTTCCAGGCCTCTCTGAAGTCTTCCTGTTCATCATTTCTTATAGCACAATAGTATTCCATTACATTCATATATCATAATTTGTTCAGCCATTCCCCAACTGATGGACATCCCTTTGATTTCCAGTTTTTGACCACCACAAAGAGTGCTGCTATAAATATTTTTATACATATGGGACCCTTTCCTATTTTTATGATCTGTTGGGGATACAGTCCTAGAAGTGATATTGCCGGATCAGAGAGTATGCATATTTTTGCAGTCCTTTGGGCACAGTTCCAAATTGCTCTCCAGAATTGTTGCATCAGCTCACAGCTTCACCAACAATGTATTAGTGTTCCAACTCCTCCACATCCTCTCCAACATTTATCATCTTCCTCTTCTGTCATGTTTGCCAATCTGATAGGTGTGATATGGTACTTCAGAGTTGTTTTGCTTTGCATTTCTCTAATCAAAAGTGATTTAGAGAATTTTTTCATATGACTATAGATATTTTTAATTTCTTCCTCTGGAAATTGCCTGTTCCTATCCTTTGACCATTTATCAATTGGGGAATGACTTGTATTTTTGTACATTTGACTCAGTTCTCTATATATTCTGAAAATGAAGCCTTTGTCATCGAAATGAGTTGTAAATATTTTCCCCCTGTTTTCCACATCCCTCTGAATTTTGGTTGCATTGAGTTTGGTTGTGCAAAAACTTTTCAGTTTAATGTAATCGAAATTATCCATCTTGCATTTCGTAGTGCTTTTCTATCTCTTCTTTAGTCAAAAATTCTTCCCTTTTCCACAAATCTGATAAATACATGATTCCCTGCTCCACCAATTTGTCCATAGTATCAATCTTTATAACTAGATCACGTACCCATTTGGACTTTATTCTTGAATCACAGACATTCAAAACCTTCATTTTTTTTGAAGGAAATTAATATGCATTCTCATACTGGATCAGTCTTTTATTTGCTAAGAAATGAAGTAAAAGGGAACATAAAAGGAAATATAAAGTAGATGTCTCAGGATGAGCTCTTGTAGTACCTTGAATAAAGTATCCTTTGGCCTTTCTGAGAAAGTTTTAGTGATGAATATCTAATAGCTCACTCTTATAGGACCACAATAAATCTTCTTTGAGTATGTTTTAGAACCAAGAATTAGAAGTCATGTTGTGTGACGAAGAAGCAGATGAATCTGCCAAATTCACTTCCAAGTAGAAGTTAACACGCCCCCCTCCCCAGGTGCCCAAATTGTAGCCAAGCATCTATTATAGCTGAGGCAAGACATTGCCTGTCTCTTTCTAGCCTCCTAGCCTCCACAGAAACTGGCTTGCTTTGCAGGTAGGGGGTGGGGTTCAGGAAGAGGGTGATGCTTAAGGCACTCTCTGGCCACCCAAACCCTATAGCAATTGTCTTGCTTGTGCCTGTTTTGTAAAGTTTCCTAACCTCCCAGAGCAGCCATTGAAATACACTCCAGGCACCCCTTTGCTACTCAGAGCACATAACAGTTGGTTTGTTTGGGCCATACACTCCTTCCTAGTTTCTAACTAAACGATGTGATTTGATGTTCTGGGACAATTCGACCATTAGAATGTATGTCTAAGGATAATGATAACTCAGTAGAATTCTTTCCTCAATTATTAAAATACTTCTACCCTATTATTTCTCACCATTCCAGTGATTCTGAACCATTGGCTGCTATTGTTCAAACCACCATGTTCTTTGCCCATCCAGGACCATATCCTTATCCCCATCCCTTTTAACCCAACCATTTCCACTTCCCACTCTAAAGTTTCCTACTCCTTCCATTGTGCTCTCTAGAATGCCTGTTCCTCTTGATGACTCAGGTTTGTTTTTTCAAATATTTACTTATTTATTTATTGTAAGTTTTCAACATTCATTTCCACAAAATTTTGAGTTCCAAATTTTCTCCCCATCTCTCCCCTCCCCCTCCCCCAAACGCCTTGTATTCTGATTGTCCCTTCCATCCATGTGCCCTCCCTACTAACACCCCTCCCTTCCCTTATCTCCAGCTTCTCTCTTATCCTGTAGGGCAAGAAAAATTTCTATACCCCCATTACCTATATTTCTTATTTACCAGTTGTATGCAAAAACAATTCTCAACATTTCTCCTAAAACTTTGAGTTCCAACTTCTCTTCCTTCCTCCCTCCCCACCTATTCCCACTGAGAAGGCAATCAATTCAATATAGGCTATATATGTGTGGTTTTGCAAATGACTTCCATAATAGTCAGGTTGTATAAAACTAACTACATTTCTCTCCATCCTATCCTGCCCCCATTTCTTCTGTTCTCTCTTTTGACCTTGCTCTCCCCAAAAGTGTTTACTTCTAATTTCTCCCTCCTCCCATTTGCCCTTCCTTCCATCATCCCGCCACCCTACTTATCCCCTTCTCCCCTACTTTCCTGTAGTGTGAGATAGATTTTCATACCAAATTGAGGGTGCATGTTATTTCTTCCTTGAGCCAAATGTGATGAGAGTAAGTTTCACTTTTTCACTCTTATCTCCTCCCTCTTCCCCTCCATTGGAAAAGCTTTTTCTTGCCTCTTCCATGAGAAATGATTTGCCCCATTCCATTTCTCCCTTTCTCCTCCCAATATATTCCTCTCTCACCTCTTAATTTTATTTTTTTAGATATCATCACTTTCTATTCAACTCACCCTATGCTCTCTCTCCCTCCCTCCCTCCACCACATATATATATGTGTGTGTGTATGTGTGTGTGTGTGTGTGTGTGTGTGTGTGTGATCCCTTCAACTACCATAGTACTGAGAAGTCTCAAGAGTTATAAATATTATCTTTCTATGTAGGAATGTAAACAGTTCAACTTTAGTAAGTCCCTTAGGATTTCTCTTTCGTGTTTTCCTTTTCTTATTTCTCATGATTCTTGTGTTTATAAATCAAATTTTCTATTCATTCCTTTCATCAAGAATGTTTGAAAGTCCTCTATTTCATTGAAAGACCATTTTCTCCCTGAATTACTATACTCAGTTTTGCTGGGTAGGTGATTCTTGGTTTTAATCCTAGTTCCATTGACTTCCGGAATATCATCTTCCAAACCCTTCGATCCCTCAATGTAGAAGCTGCTATATCTTGTGTTATCCTGATTATATTTCCACAATACTCAAATTGTTTCTTTCTAGCTCCTTGTAATATTTTCTTCTTGACCTAGGAACTCTAGAATTTGGCTACAATATCCCTAGGAGTTTCTCTTTTTGAGTCTCTTTCAGGAGGTGATGGGTAGATTCTTTCAATATTTATTTTGCCCTCTGGTTCTAGAATATCAGGGAAGTTTTTCTTAATAATTTCATGAAAGATGATGTCTAGGCTCTTTTTCTGATCATAACTTTCAGGTAGTCCCATAACTTTTAAATTGTCTCTCCTGGATTTATTTTCCAGGTTACTTGTTTTACAATGAGATATTTCACATTACCTTCCATTTTTTCATTCTTTTGGTTTTGTTTTGTAATTTCTTGGTTTCTCATAAAGTCATTAGCTTCCATCTGTTCCATTCTAATTTTTAAAGAACCATTTTTTTCAGTGAGCTTTTGAACTTCCTTTTTCATTTGACTAATTCTGTTTTTTAAAGCATTCTTCTCCTCATTGGCATTTTGAACCTCTTTTGCCAATTAAGTTAGCCTATTTTTAAAAGTGTTACTTTCTTCAGCACTTTTTGTGTCTCCTTTAGCAAGCTGTTGACTCGCTTTTCATGATTTCTTGCATTGCTCTCATTTTTCTTCCCAATTTTTCCTCCACCTCTCTTTGATTTTCAAAGCCCTTTTTGAGCTCTCCCATGGCCTGAGACCATTATATATTTATTTTGGGAAGTTTTGGATGCAGAAGCCTTGACTTTTATGTCTTCCCCTGATGGTAAACATTCTTCTTCCTCATCCAAAAGGATGGAAGGGAATACCTGCTCACCAAGAAATAACCTTCTATAGTCTTATTTTTTCCTCTTTTTGGGGCATTTTCCCAACCAGTTACTTGACTTCTGGGTCCTTTGTCAAGAGTAGGTTTTACTCTGGGAACCTATAAGTTCTCAGTTCCTCCAAGGTGGTATAATCAAGGGAGAGGAGTTTACTCCCTGGCCTGGCTCAGGGATGAGATTCAGATCAGCTGCTCAATTCTCCCAGGGTCTTTAGGCTGAATGCTCCAACAATGGAACAATGGACGCTGGCTGCTGCCTGCCAAGGCTGCTGCCAGCCACCACTACTGCAGCTACTCCCCTCTCCCGCCCCCACCACTGCCACCACTGCCGCAGACTAGGTTCAAGGCTACAGGAGAACTTCACTCCCTTGTCATGGAGGTGAGAAAGCCCTCTCACTGACCTTTGAAGCTGCCCTTGACACCTGTGAGCTGAGGGATATGGGAACCTCTGTTGCTGGGGATTGTGCCCCCAAGGCTGCCTCTGGTCCTCCTCCCAGCACCAGGTGGTCAAGGTTGGTCTCTGTTCTGCGTCTGGTGTTACAGACTTTTTCTGTCGACTTTCCAGGTCACCCTGGACTGGAAATTTCCTCCACTCCGTTGCTCTGTGGCCTCTGCTGCTCCAGAATCCATTGAGAGCCTTTCTTCACAGGTATTTTATGGGCTGTGGAGGAAGAGCTAGAATATGTGCGTTTTTCTACCGCACCATCATGGCTCCCCCAACCCCCACAGGGTGTTTTTTTAATCATTTCCAGCATTGGTTTCATTTCTACTCATATCTCTGATTTAGTGGTCATAGAGAGGAGGTACAATACTCACTCTTTGCTCCCCATTTCCACTTCCAATTTTTTCCCTCTGCCACCATCATTCATAACCTCTCTTCCTCTGAAGTTCATACAGCCAATATTTAATCATCTAATCAAGATTCTAGTGACCATTAACTACTAACCTCAAAATGTTCTTCCTTCTTCAATAAATTCAGTATCTAGTCCAGTCTTTCTCTTTTTTAACTCATGCTTTGATTCTAGAGGACTTCACCATGTATATTGATAGGCCCTCAAACACTCTAACCTCCATTACACCTCATCTACATGCAAAAATGGACATAGCAATGTGCTATTTCCATGTTGATGAACTCTGGAATTCCTTTACATCTTGTCATAATGCCTCTTTTTTTACCAAGTAACCTTAACACCCCTTGTTTGGTCATAGGCATATGTACAAGATGCACTTCTTCTCATGGTTATTTTATATTTCCCAGAATTATTTCAGAAGCCCAATATCTGCATGGGTCTAGGGAATAAAACTACTCCCTGGGTGTGATAGCACTATCATTGTAGGATCTGTTACTACCCAAGAAGAAAGTGAATTGTCAATGTTAAATAAGGAGGGATGGAATTAGAGAGAATTACCAATAGGGGATACAGTCCTGTAAGTTTGTAGGGATTCAATATAAGAACAAACATATGTAATAAGGTGTATTTTTTCTGAGTAGTGTGTGCTATGCTACAACCTTCATCATACATATATGGAATTTATGATTCCTCCTCTCCCCGCAGTCTAGGTAACCAGTGCTGCCCAGTCAATCTGAGGGCTGAGTTTTTAGTTTCATACAGTATTCACAGAGCTCTGTGAATCTAGATCACAGATCACAGATCTAGATCTTTGTATTCTCCTGGCAACATTATTTATGACTCAGTAGGATGGATTCATAACTGCAGGCTAGGATAATCTGAACTCTTCTGAATTGCTATATCATACCATTATTTCCAACTTGAGCTTGAGTTGAAGAAAAAATTAAGTATTTACTAAGTGTCAAGTGCCTGGGGGTAAATATAAAAGTTTAAAAAATCCCTGATTTCAAGGAACTCACATTCTAATAGAAGAAATACTCATAGGGAAGTAGTCGGTAGGGAGGGTTACCTTGTTCTAGGAAGTTAAAAGGATGGTGAGTATAACCATAGAGGAATTTGATATTTCCCTTTCCTTTCTAGTATTGCTCCTAAAGGAAAAACTAGAGAACAGGAGAATGGCAAGAAGATGACCATAAAAGAACAGTGTGTACAAAGTCAGGAAGTGTGGGATATCTATCCAACACCATATCTTTTACCTCATCCAAACAGCTCAGCCCCACAGTTAGAGTTCCAAAGCTGAGTTGTTATAAACATATAATCCTCCAGGACATTAGTGTCTGGAGGTCCAGAAAGTCCAACTGCAGGGTGTATGACAAAAAGATGGATAAGTTTTGATATTTTCAATAAAGGCTTCAAACATAGAGGAGAGATCCTAATATAACTTTGCTATGAAAATCCTTCCCAACCCTCCCATCCCAGGCTATAACCATAGCCTAAATCTCCCAAAATATTCCTGTCACTTTCAAATTCTGACATTCTCCTTTCTTCATCCTGACTCCTTTCCTTTCCTGACCTCTCTACAGTATTGAAAGAAAGTGCTCAAGGTCCAGGCCTCTGGACAGCTCATCCTCCTAGTGGTAGTCATCTTCAACTTTTATATCATTCTGAGTGATGGTAAAGAGTATACTTACAGAGAACACCCTTGATTATATAACTACAGGGAACATCACAAGGAAGTTGCCGAAGCTGGACCTGATCATATTTCAGGATCACTATTTGGTGATCTGGATGGATACTCTTAATTTCATCCTCTGGATCACAAGGAACTTCTTGGACAAATGTGATTTTGAAAAATGCAAGTTCTAAATAAAAATGGTGCTTGTTATTTTTACAGCCTAACATGCCCAAAAAATTTCTTCTTATCTTTACCATCAAATACCCTAGGTCTTATCATGAGGATCAAGCATAGTGCTGGGAGAGAGTTTTCTTTGTCATGCCTCAAATGAGGATTTGTCATGCCTCAAAAAAAGCTTTGAAGGATGGTCTCAAAGAGGAGTCACTTGAGTCACAGGACTCCAAGAAATTATTTCAGACTGTTGTATAGCCAACAGAATTAAATTGTATATAGGTAATCAAGGTTTTGGTTTCATGTTGTTTGGTTTGAAGTTTAAAGTCTTTTTGGGTAGTTTTTGGAGATGCTATGATGACTCCTGTATTGTGTATGGGTACCATACCTCAATATAGGGAATAATTGATCAAGATTAGGAGCATGGGAAGCCAACTTTGGGTAGGACAGAGGCCTAGGTAGCACAGTGAAAAGAATACAGGCCTTGAAATCAGAAATGACTTTGAGTACTGTCTCAGCCCTCTATTAATTACGTGACCAAGGCAAGTCATGGAACAAATTTCAGGATTAATCAGATGACATTTAGTGAGATGTATTTCCAAATTATCTTACATAGGAAATCATTAATCATATTACACTTCTTCAATATAACTGAACACTTTTAGGTGGAACTTGCTTCTTTAACATGAACTTATCTGTAATATTAACTGACTGATAATACCCTTCCCAAGTTTTAGAGGGTGCCCCTGAGATTAAACTCAATATCTACTTAGGTAGGAAGACAGAACTTCCATAGCCTTGTAAGCTTCAGAAGAGTTGATTTGGGTTTTACAGGCTCCCGTCCCATCCTGCCCCGTCCCGTCCCATCTCACAAAACCTTAAACCTATTGCACTCTGAAACTGGGAGACCAATGGGTCCTTGCCTAAGGGCTCCTCTGGACCCTCCTAGCTTTAGAGTGGTTATCAATAGTAACTGTTGCTATTTCCCACCCAGCCTGATGTCTTTCTTTTTCTTGGCCTCATTAAAGGGAACATGCCCTGGCTACTTCTTAACAGACCTATTCAATGAATGGGTGTTGCCTCACCCTAAGTGACTACCTACAAATACCTTGATCTAAAGGGCCCAAGATCTCCTAGTGCATCCTGGGCCATCTCCAGTCATTCTGATGAATATCTGGTCACTGGATTCAGATGGCTGTGGAGGAGAAGTGAGGCTGGTGACCTGCACAACCCTCCCTCGTTCAAAACAAAGACAAGTGCAAGTCATGTCATCATTTCTCTGATGGCATGGTCTTCTTCAGCAAGGAAAGAGGAACACAAGAGGAGGTAGGTTAAAAGTTCTCAGCTGCTCCTGGTAGGGGTAGAGGGAAAAGTGTAAGCTGAGATTAAAGCAGCCTCTACCAATCTGGGCAAAAAAAAAAACCATTCCATTCCGAATTTCTCTAGTTAAGTTTCTCCTTTGTAAGCCAGGGATCCTCAGGTCTTGAAACCATTTCTTTACATGAATCTCAGCAATTGTCAAGCTTCTAGATATTTGTTCCATTTGTGGAGAGTTCACATATGAATTCCAGTTGATATGGGCATGTAGTTCCTGAAGCTGTGTTGACCTTGTAGGTTGTCCTCTTTCTTATCTTATTGTCCTTGAAGAAATGTCCATTCAAGAATTTATACTTGAGCTTGGATTTTAGGGATGAATCCCTGCTTCTAGAAACTGATGAGTTTCCCACAAGTCTGTTGATTTCTTTTTTTAACCTTCTTAATTTCCCTTCTGATTTAGCTTTCATTTTACCTTTTTATGTTTCTCTTGTGTCTCATATGTGAATGGAAAATTGTCTACTCAGCTTTGGTCTTTCCATCAGAAATACTTGAAAGTCCTCTATTTCATTATATATCCATTTTTTTCCCTTGAAGGGCTATACTCCATAGAGAGCAAGCCTGTAGCTACTGGAATGTTCTCAGTGTCTACAGCCATAAGTATCTTCTCCTCTGAGTATTCAGAGACTAAAAGTATTTCCACAGACAACAAGCCTACAGTAACAAGAATATTCTCACAGTGTCTCCTGGCACAAATATATTCACCTGAGTTGTGTTGAATTTCTTTCCTCCACTTTCCTGGAGGTGAGAGAGGTTACACATTGCCCACCTTATTTCAAATATATCCTTCAGTTTTCAGCTCTCAGCAGCAGAGAGTCCTTCAATCTTCCCATGCTCAAATATGTCTCACCCCACACTCAATGTGAGTAGAGAATTCCTACAGCTAAGGTTGAGGCTACCTCCCAACTCAACTGCCTCCAGGGCTTGTTGTTTCAGTGGAAATAGACTGGAGAGGTTTGCCCTTCCCTCAGGTCAAACTTCCATCTTGGGGTCTTTCTTGAGGTCTTGTCCAGGTGTCCCAGGATGAACATTGCTCTGCCTTAACTCTTTGTTTTGTTTTTGTCACTCTACATTCACCCTGAGGTGCTATTTTGCCTTATTTGTGAAGGAAATCTGGAGAGTTTGGCATTTTCTGACCCACTCTTCCAGAATCTTTCTTTCCAGAATCTTTCTCTGTATAGTGTACTGACTATTTTTTCCTCCACCTTCCTGGAGGTGAGAGGTGCACAAAAGTGTTATACAGCACACATTTTCCAAATGCATCCTTGAGGTTTGCTGACATTTTTCCCCTCCTGAAACATAGCACAAGCATATAAGCAGGGTATTAATGGTCCCAGGATACCCACTCACATTCCCCTGGGCACTTAAAGAAGACTATGTAGGCGGATGAGTTCTAGAAAAGGTTGGGAGATATAAAAGCAGGAAGGGGCAAAAAGGAGTACAAGGGCTAGAAAAAGAGTGGAAAGGGCAGGAACAGCAGGAGGCTCAGGTATTATAGGAGCAGCAGAAGATGGGGAGGTGTTGCTAAATTTTGATATGCCAACCACTGAGTTGGCATTGGGATGATAATGAAACAGGTCAACTGAACATGGTTGGCATGAAAAAAATCACAGACTTGGTCATTTCAATTATTTGTTTGCTTTATTGTCTGAGTCTTTTTTCTATTTTTCCACGGTCCCTTATTAAATATAATTTTCATCACATTGTGGTCTTTAAAGGAGGAGTTTTATATTTCTGTTTTGAGCCATAAAAAATTTTGTGCCCTAATATATGGTCAAACTTTATAAAGGTATCATGTACCACTGATAAACACATGTATTCCTTGCTGTTTGTTTCCATTCAATTCTCTTCAGTTATCCATCATATCTATCTAATCCAAAATTCTATTCACTTCTTTAACTTCTTATTTATTTATTTTCAGTTAGATTTATCTAATTCTGACAGGGAAAGATTATAATCCTCCTCTATTATAGTACTACTCTCTATTTTCACCTGTAATTCATTTAACTTTTCTTTTAAAAATTTAGATGCTATGATATTTGGTACCTTTTATCATAGTGTACTTTCCCTGTTTATCTCTTAATTAAATTATTTTAGCTTTGTCTTTTTCTGATATCATGATTGATATCTTGTTTTGTTTTTTTTTTACATAAGCTGAGGCATAATACATTGTATTGCAGTCCTTTATTTTAACTCTGTGTGTACCTCTCATTTTTAAATGTTTCTTGTAAGCATCATATTGTTGGACTCTGATTTTTAATCCTTTCTGCTATCCTTTTCCATTTTTTTAAATTTTATTTTTCATTTTTAACACAGTTTATAACAGATAAAACAATTCAAACTTTTGGTCAAGTGATTCCTTTTTTTTAAAGCATTTACAATATGGACCACAAAAGAATTTTTTTTAAACATTAACCAACTGAGACACAAATAATATTTATGTTGCTAACTTTCCAAGCTCTTGACCTAATTGTCTCCACAGTACTACTAAGAATTAAAGGACCCTAACTTATTGTTGTTGGTCTAAAGTCCTATGCCTAATAACTTAATTTTAGACTTAACTTTGACACTGTTAGTCATGAGGGCTTATGGAAAATTATGTTAAAATTTGGTTTTCCAGAAAAGTTCATCAGCATTGTACTTCGGTTTCATGATGGCATGTTTACCCAGGTTCTGGAAGAGGACTCTCGTACCTTCCTAGTCACCAATGGAGTAAAGCAAAGTTGTGTGCTTGCTCCTATGCTTTTTATCATGATATTTTCAGCCATGTTGTCAAATGCTTTCAGTGAGGCTTGAACACAGCATCAAGATCAACTACTGTACTGATGGTAAATGCTTCAATTTGAAGAGGCTATCCAAGACCTAAGTCAAGGGAGTGTTGGTGCATGATTTTCTGTTTGCAGATGATTGTGCACTCAATGCAGCATCTGAAGCTGAGAAGCAATAAGGTATGGATCAATTCTCTGCTACTTGTGCTACTTTTGGCCTAATAATTAACACCAAGAAAGCACAGGTGCTCCATCAGCCACCACCATACCATCCATATGTGGAACTATCAGTTACAGCAAATGGAGAAGTTTTGAATGTTGTGGATAAGTTCACTGACCATAGTAGTGTACCTTTTCAGCATGTACACACTGACAACGAGACTGACACATCCATTTCCAGAACTAAATCAGTGTTTGGCAGACTCCAAAGAAAAGTTTGAGAGAGAAGTGTTATTAGACTGACTATCAAACTGAAGGTCTACAAGAGCCATTGTGCTGACCTTAGTTTTGTATTCCTGTGAAATATGGACAACCTACCAGTGCCATGCCAGGAAACTGAATTGCTTTCATTTGAATTGTCTTAGGAAGATTCTCAAAATCACCTGGGAAGGATAAGGTACCAGACACTGAGGTCCTTGCTCAGACTTGACTGCCAAGCATTCAAACTATGCTTCAGAGAGCACAACTCCAAAGGGCTGACCAGGTTGTTTGAATACAAAAGGTATGCTTGCCAAAATTTTGTGGAGAAATCATGTAGAGTAGGTGATCACATGGTGGTCAGAAGAAGTGATATAAGGATACTCTCAAAGTCCCTCTCAAGAACTTTGGATTTGATTGTGCATCATGGAGACACTGGCACAGGACCATTCAGCATGGTGTGCCCACATCAGAAAAGGTGCTGTGCTCTATGAGCAAAGCAGAATTGAAACAGCACAAAGGAAACATAGGATGCACAAATTTGGAGTAACCGCTCCAAATGTTCTCACAGACTACTTGTGCCCAATCTGTGGGAGAGCAGCCTGCACTTGTGTTGGTCTGATCAGCCACAAACATCCACATTGAAACTTCACTTTATCATGGTGATGTTATTTTGGTCCTCTTCGAGAACGAAGGACAACAACCACTACTACCTTATTTCTCCTGGATCTTCTATGTCAAATTTTCCATTAAGTTCTGCTCTTTTTAGAAAAAATAATCCCAAAGCCTCTAAATTCATTGAATATCCACTTCTTTTTTTTATTCAGGATTATACTTAACTTTTCTGGGTAAGATATTTTGGGGCACAACCTCAGTTCTTTTGGCTCTCTGATATACAGTGTTCTAAGACTTGTGGGTTTTTAGTGTAGCAGCAGCTGGGTCTTCCATAATCCTACTTGTTGCTCCACAGTATTTGATTTTTTTCCTTATTGCTTGTAATATTTTCTCCTTAACCTGGGGTTTTTGAAATTTGGCTATTATATTCCTGTAGTTGTCCATCCTTGAATCTCTTTCAGATGGCGATTGGTGGATTCTTCTCTATTTCTACTTTCCCCTCTTTTAAAACTTTAGGGAAATTTTCTTTAATTATTTCTTGTAATATTGTGCCAAGATTCTTTTTTGCTCATAGCTTTCCATTCTGATAATTCTTATGTTTTCTCTTCTTGATCTGTTCTCCAGATCAGTTGTTTATCTTATGAGATGTTTCACATTCTCTTCTATTTTTTTCATTCTTTTTATTTTATTTTTTCTTGGTGTCTCATAATATCATTCATGTCCCCTTGTCCAATTCTAGTTTTCAAGGAATCGTTTTCTTCCTTAAGAGTATGGATCTCTTTTTCCAGTTGATTGACTTTATTTTCATAATTTTCTTGGTTTTCTTGGGTTTTTTTTCTAATTTTTTCAGTCTCTAGTTTGATTTCTAAAGTAATTTTTTATTTCTTTTTGGGCATGTTATCCATAAATCTTTGGGGCAGGAGAGGTTTGTTTGTTTCTGATGTTGTTTTGTTTTTGCTTCAGCATTTTCCTCTGAAAATGAACCCAGATTTTCTCTATCCCCATAGTAATTGTCTATGGTTGGATTTTTGCTTACTCTTTTTTTTATTATTTTTAATAACTTAATATTATAATCATCTTTAGTTGCAGGGTGTGTGGAGATTGTACCTCTGGACTCAGGTTCTTTTTACTGTTATTTTCTGAGCTTTGTTCATGACCCAATGACTGCACTAGTTTCCCCCTCCAAGCCACAGCTAGTGCTCCCAGTCACACTATGGTGGGAATGCCCTGAAGATCCTCTAGTGACTGTAACCTTCAGTTCTCCTGTCTGACCTGGAATTGAAACCAGTAACTCAAGTCTCTTATAAGTGCCCATAGCCAGCACCCTGCTGCTTCTGCATTCACTTGGTATGTGCTGGCTCCTTCTCACTTTCAGTGATAGTACAGGACTTTGAAGACAATTCCACTCACTATTGGCACATGGAATGTGCACACACTTATAGGCAACACAAAATCCATTTGACATGAAAGATAAACAACTCTTATTGTGAGAGAACTCGGCATATATTACCAAATCACAGCCCTATATGAAACAAGACTAGCAAATGAAGAACAGTTTACTAAGGTCAAAGCTGGATATACTTTTTTTCTGGAGTGGCTGCAGTGAAGGGGAGCTGATGTAGATTTTGCAATAAAAATTAATTTAGTCAACAAGCTTTTATGCCTACCAAAAGGAGTGAATGGCAGACTCATGACAGTGCAATTACCACTTGCAGGAAAATGTCATGCCACCATTATCTGTGCCTAGGCTCCCACCATGATAACCCTTGATAAGACCAAAGAAAAGTATGAAGAACTGGAGACCCTTATCATAAATGTGCCAAAAGAGGACAAGCTTATAATTCTGAGAGACTTTAATGCTAGAATAGGCTCAGACTACCAGTCATGGCAGAGAATCCTTGGGAGGAATGGAGTTGGAAGGAACAACAGCAATGATCACTTACTACTGAAGATTTGTGCATCTCATGACCAACATTGTCTTCCATTTCCTAAATACAATAAAACTTCATGAATGTACCCTCACAGCAAACATCAGCATTTAATTAACTATGTGATTATAAGGACAAGAGACAGACAGGATGTGTGAGTAATAAAGGCAATGTGAGCAGAGCATGCTGGACTACATAGACTTATCCTCTTCAAGCTCAATATATGCATTGGACAAAAGCAGAAGCCCCAAGGCAAAATGACTCCTAGAAGAATTAACGTCAACAGAATAGAGTACTTCTCTGAGAGGTAACAGTTTGTTACTAACTTGGAGGGAAAGTTGAACCAACACACAGTTGGCAACAGTAGAACAGAAATAGAGTGGGCAGCTTTCAGAGAC
The DNA here is from genome assembly GCA_028658325.1 of Potorous gilbertii. Lineage (NCBI taxonomy): Eukaryota > Metazoa > Chordata > Mammalia > Diprotodontia > Potoroidae > Potorous > Potorous gilbertii. The sequence goes on along the minus strand of CM053773.1, from coordinate 225,334,203 downwards.
CTGGTGTACAGTACGGCATTTACTCATCTGGGTCAGAACACTCACAAACACCGAGACTGTTCTGATGAAAGTGATGGGGAAATTCAGAAGCTACTAAAAGAAAAATGAGAACTCTACAGGATTTACCAGCAGAAGAGTTCGTACATTTCTATGAAGGCAAAATTCAATTCCATCAAAAGTAAAGTACAAGAGGGGCGGAGCCAAGATGGCGGAGTAGAAAGACTCACATTTGCTAGCTCTGAATTCACAGCCCATAGATTTCCTGTAAAAAGAACTCCTGACAAATTCTGGAACAGTGGAAGCCGCGCAGCAACACAATGAAGGAGATTTCCATTGCAGAGAGCCCTGAAAAACCGACCACAAAGGTACCCCGGACATGGGAGCAGAGCCCTGCCCTGTGGAGCGCTCCCCTCCCCCGCCCCGGCCACGTGGCACTGAGAGGGGCGAGCAGACCCCAGCAGGCCTCAGGGACCTGAATCTCGGGTGGCTGCGAAGGTCCCTCCACCTACAGACGCCCAGGTCAGTGAGAGAGAAGGGCTGAGAGGAGAGCAGGGTATCTCCAGGACTCGGACCCCCTCGGGAGGCTGCGGCTGCGGCCGGGGCAGAGGCAGAGGCTGCTTGGCCAGAGGCCCGAAGAGCAGGCAGGAGCTCTACCCCAGCCCCATTACAAAAGATCTCTGCATAAACCCCCTGAGGGAACTGAACCTGAGAGGCGGCCCTGCCCCCACCTGAGAACCAGCAGATAAGCTCCCATTGAAGAGCAATCAGGCCTGCTGCCAAAATCCCTGAGGCTGGGGAGCAGCATTTGAATCCCAGACCCCAAGTACTAGCTGGGCGGACCTAGGCTGGGGTGGAGAGGACGCTCAGAAGTCAAGTAACTGGCTGGGAGCATTTGAATCTCAGACCCCAAGCACTAGCTGGGCGGATCTGGGCCAGGGAGTGGAGAGGACTCTCAGAAGTCAAGTAACTGGCTGGGAAAATGCCCAGAAAAGGGAAAAAAACTAAGACCAAAGATGGTTATTTTCTTGAGAAGATGATTC
>CM053773.1:225301443-225332663 GCA_028658325.1 Potorous gilbertii | reverse complement strand
TGCTGTTGACCTCCCCTGACAAGTGAGCAGCAATCCTGATTGGTGGATATTTATTGAGGAGGTGGACTGAGTTCACACATTCTCCTGGTTGGGGGTTGGGGGGGAGTGGTGAGGGAGAGGTGTAAAGGACCCATGTGTAGAAAAATATTTATAGCAGGTCTTTTTGTAATGACCAAGAACTGGAAATGGCTGAACAAGTTGTTGTATATGATTTAATGAAATTCTGTTGTGCTATGAGAAATGATGAGGAGGTGGACTTCAGAAAATTCTGGAAAGACTTATATGAACTAATGCTGAGTGAGGTGGGCAGAACCAGGAGAACACTGTACACAGTAATAGTCACATTGTGTGATGAATGACTTTGATAGACTTCGCTCTTCTCAGAATGCATGGACCTAAAACAAATCCAAAAGATCCACGATGGAAAATGCCGTTCATATCCACAGAAAGAAATATAGAGTGTGAATATAGATTGAAGTATACTATTTGCTCTATTTTTTTAGTTTAGTTTTTTCTTTCTCATGATTCCTCTCATTCGTTCTAATTCTATATAACATGACTAATGTGAAAATATGTTTCATAAAAATGTATATGTAGGGCTTATATCAGATTGCATGCTTTCTTGGGAAGGGAGGCAGGGAGGAAGGTAGAGAAAATTTAAAACATATGAATTGAATGTTTTCAAATTAAAAATAAATAAATTTATTTTTTTGAAGGAGAAGAAAGAACCAATCATTTCAGGCACTTCCTAATACCTACTATTTTTCAGCTAATCCACTGTCAAAAATTGAAAGTGTCATCCCTCCGTTTAGGCTCTAACTTACTATACTTCTCCTTCTAGGGGAGCATCCTTAAGACCACATTCTGATCTCTTCTGGGACTATATCCCAAAGAGATCATAGAAATAGAAAGGTCCCACATGTACAAAAATATTTATAGCAGCTCTCTTTGTGGTGGCTAAAAACTGGAAGTCAAGGGGATGCCCATCAATTGGTGAATGGCTGAACAAATTGTGGTATATGAATGTAATGGAATACTATTGTGCTATAAAAAATGGTGAACAGGAAGACTTCAGAGAGGTCTGGAAGGACTTATATGAACTGATGCTGAGTGAAAGGAGTAGAACCAGGAGAACTCTGTACACAGCAACAACCACAGTGTGCAAGGAATGTTTCTGGTAGACTTAGTACTTCGTTGCAATGTAAGAACTTAAAAAATTCTCAATGGATTCGAGGCAAAATGCCTTCCACATCCAGAGAAAGAATTATGGAATTGGATCACAGAATGAAACAGACCATTTTCTTTTGTATTACATTTTGTTTTGTTTTATGCTTTCTCCCATTCATTTTAATTCTTCTATGTAACATGACTAAGGTAAAAATGTATTTAATGTGTAGAACCTATATAAGATTGTACGCCATCTCAGGGAAGGAGTGAGGAGGGAGGATGATGGATAAGGAGGGAGGGGAAGAAATACAAGATCTATGGAAATGATTGTAGAACACTGAAAACAAATAAAATAATTTAATTAAAGAATAAATAATATAAAATGGAAAAAAGACCAAAAAACCACATTCTGATTCAGGTTCATGACAAATTTAAATTAAATCTGGGTTTGATAATTGTTAATGATAACATGTACAAACTCAAATTTCTGACAGAGCTTCAAGATTGAAAACGGATTGTTATAACTTTCTTCATCCTTAAAGATATACAGTAAGACTTACAGTTCAAAATGATTTTTCATTTTCCTTCAAACTACCCAAATGACCTGACCAAATTTTTGTCTCCACTCTCTTACTTGACAATCTCATATTCCCGTCTCCTGATTTGGAGCTTAGGTACTTCCAGTCAGCAAATAAAAAAGATATCTGAAATTTCCCATATCATTCTTCTTTCAGAAAACTTCCTCAAACCTTTCTCAACATGCTTACATTTTCTTCCTTAATCTTTGTATAAATTTAATATAATGTAAATTAGCATAATATAAAATAATTACATGAGGTTTTAATACAAAATAGTACCTAACGCAAATTTAGAGAGGCAGAAATAAAATCAGGATAAATCATTTCTCTACCTGAAACAACCTTGGAAGATGTTGGAGGAGACCCTACCTCCCTAGGTGGGGCAGCTAGATGATGCAGTGGATAGAGCACCAGTGCAGGAGTCAGGAGGACCTGAGTTCAAATCTTACCTCACACACTTTACACTCACTAGCTGTGTGACCTTGGGCAAGTCACTGAACCCCATTGCCTCATCCTGGGTCATCTCCAGTCATCCTGAGGAATATCTGGTCACTGGATTCAGGTGGCTCTGGAGAAGAAGTGAGGCTGGTGACCTGCACAGCCCTCCCTCACTCAAAACAAAGTCAAGTGCAAGTCATGTCATCATTTCTCTGATGGCAAGGTCTTCTTCAGCAATAAAGGACAAACACACACCTCCCTAGGTAGTAGTTTGACCTGATTGAAGTGCAAATACCTCAGCACCAAGGCTGAGGAATCAACCACAACAACAACAACAAAACAAAAGGCCCTGGGGGCAATTGTGTAGGCAGAAGTCTCAGCTTCAGAAATTTTTACCTCAAGGACAGCTGATCAGGGAAAGATTGCCAGGACCTCCAACGCTACTGAACTCTGAGTCTAGATAAACTAGGTCCCTGGTAGTGGCTATAGGGGACAAGGTGGGTGAATGTCATCACAAAGAGTGGGAACCCTACTGACTGTGGTCACTCATTGAATTCCTGATTTTGGTTCCAGGATAGAACCATGAGCTGAAGCTTGTGTTTTCCTAGAGACTCCAGGGAACAAGAGCACTGACAATGGCTGATGGCTTGTGGCTCAGGGGAGAATGAATACCTGAAGTCAGGCCCCCAGATAGATCTTAGAAAACAACAGCACAAAATAACCTAAAGCCTGAGATATCCCTTACACCTAGGGACCAGAGCCCAACTTTAATACAAACTCGACAAATGAGAAATTTCATGATGATGGTGATAAACAAAACATAAAGAATCTACCCATTAGTAGTTATCATGGTGATGGAGAAGGTCTGGGTTCAAAGTCAAAAGAAGATAATGAAGTTAAAACAGCTACTTTGATGCATTCTGGGAAGATGGCAAAACAGGTCAGAAATTTCCAGGCTCTCCAGATTTCCTCCCCAAACGTACAGAAAATCACCAAGGAACAGAGCAGACATACAATACACAGTAGCAAATGATTGTAGTAACCTTATGTTTGATAAATATAAAGATTTAAGCTTTGAGGAAAAGAATATACTATTTGGTAATATATATATATATATACATATATATGTATATATATATATACACATATATATGTATATATACATATATATATGTATATATACATATATATGTATATATATATATATATATATGTGTATATATATATATATATATATATCAGGAAAACTGGAAAGAAGTTTGGTAGAAATGGGGTATAGATAGATACCTGATGCCACTTACCAAGATATGGTCAAAATGTATACATGACCTGAATATAAAAGGTGATATCCTAAGAAAACTAGAAGAATATGAAACATATTACCCATCAGACTTATGGAGAGTAGAAGAATTTATTAAAAAAGGAGAGACAGAGAGAATTATGATATGTAAAATAGAGAATTTTGATTACATTACACTAAAGCTTTTGTATAAATAAAACCAATATAGTCAAGATTAGAAGAAAAGCAGAAAATTGGGGGGGGGGAAGGAGGAGGAATTATAGGCAGTTTCTTGGATAAAGGTCTCATATATCAAACACATAGATTCCTTTGTCAAATTTATAAAACTATGAGTAATTTCCAAATTGATAAGTAGTCAAAGAATATGAATAGGCTGGTTTTCTATGAAGAAATCAAAACTACATATAGTTATGAGAAAATGCTTCAAATCATTATTGAGCAGAGAAATTCTAACAACTTGAGATCATCTCACACCTATCAAAATGATAGAAAGGGGAAACGACAAATGTTGAAGGGGATGTGGAAAAATTGGGACGCTAATACACTGTTGGTAGAACTGTGAACTGATCCAACCACTTTATAAAGCAATCTGCCTTAAGAGTTATAAAACTCTGGTTACTCTTTGACCCAGGAATATCACTATTAGATCTGTTTCCCAGGGTGATCAAATCAGAAAGGAAAAGAACCTATATATTCTAAAAATATTTTCTTTGTGGTAGCAAAGAATTGTAAATCAAGGGGATGCCCATCAATTGGGGAATAACTAAACCAGTTGTAGTATATAATGGTGAAGGAATACTACTGTACTGCAAGAAATGAGGAGCTCTGGTTGATTTTAGAAAAACGTGAAGACATATGAAATAATGAAAAGTGAAGCAAGCAGAACCAAAAAAGCAATGTAGATAGTAGTATCAATATTGTTCAAAGAATAATTGTGAACAATTAAGTTATTCTGAGTACTATAAATACTCAGATCAGCTATAAAGAACCTATGAAGAAAGATGCTATCCACCTCCAGAGAAAGAACTGATAAATGGGAGTAAGCATAGCATGATTTTTTGAAAGTTTACCAAATGTCACACTGGAAAAAAATTAGAAACATAATAATATTCACGATATCATGAATTAAATGCATGAATCAAAATTTTTTCAGAAATGATTTTGTTTAGGTAGGTAACTGATTGACGGAGTGTCATTTGTAATCAAGATGGAATTTCACAGTATGATGCTACATTCACATTTTTAAAATATGTCTGTATGTATAGGAGTTTGTAAATAGATGTCAACATACATTACTTTCCAAGTTGTGGTTTCCATTCCCTTCTCTCCCTCCACCAAACAAACAAACAAAAAATAGCAGCAAATTCGGCAAAGCCAACTTGTCCATAATAACTTTAAAATTAAAAGACTGAAAATAACAAGCATGTCTGACAACAGTGTCATGTATCACTAGAGAGTGTTACTGAAGGATACTGGAGTTTGGACTTTAGGTGACACTGAATTATTTTAAAGTTACTTTTTAGTAAAAGTAGGCACTGATTTCTAAAAGGAAATTTACTCCTGAGAGATAACTATTGAACTAATATGGTTCACATGTTCACTGATAGAAAGTGCAGCCACAACTGACTTTAAATTCATCAAGTGTAGAAAGTTAGATTATAATAGGGTTTGCAATAGTTATACAAGAAGCCTTACTGCAGAAGATCCATTGAAGTTCAAGTTCACCATTCCACGCCCTTTCTGTATTGCAGCTGTGTATCATTATTTAAGGTACCTTAACATTCAATTATTTTGACATTTAAAGAAGACTTCAAAGGTAAGTGATTTTTTAAAAAATGAAAAAAAATTTATTTTTTAAAGATGTGAAGGAGAGAAGAGGAATCATGTTATCTCATCCAAGCTGCATATCCCAATCCTCCTACAGGAGGCATGCCAGGTGGGAAGACGGAAGGTGACACTGGAGGTTACCCACCTAGGGGCACAGATGGAGGAGGGTAACTAGCAGGTGCTATCTCAAGCCCTGGAAAAGGGTAGGGAGTAACAGCATGAATTGGAGACAATTGTGGAGGTTGAAAGTTCAAGCTATAAATTGGTGGGGGGAAATATCCAGAGGTTGGTGGGGGAGTTATGGGTGGTGGGGGAGGCAAGACAGGTGGCAGAGCGTTGAGAGGATATATGTGAGGATTGTATGGTAAGTGAGACAGTTGTCCATATGCTGGAGACAGAGCCCCATGGACTGGTTCTTCTGTCTTCATCATGGATTGCATAGTTTGATAACCCTGTCTTGACATATAGGAATTTGTATTTGATATCCCAGTGACATAGCTTGAAGGTAGTGGTGAGTGGTGGTGGTGGTAGTGAGAAAGAGGAGGTAGCTGTTATACAGGGTCAGGATGACATTGAGGATGAGTCTGGACTTTTGGTAGATCTCCAGCCTCCACTGTGCTGGTTTACTTGCCTTCACCCACTGAGATGGCAGGTGTGAGGATAAGCTTACATTCTAAAGGAGGATGTACAGGTAGTCTTGATGGGTATGTGGTTTCAATTTGGGGGGTTTTAGATATTGATGATTCTGCCACCTTATTGTCTTCCTTGCGAGAAACACCTAGTGATGGTTTAACCTGCCTGGGAGATCTAGGCGGAGGAGATGGTTTCTTAGATTATTGTCTTTGCTGCTGGTTGCTACTGTTTTGCTTTCTTCTAGAACTCTTTCTGTTGTGGCCATAATTCTTCAGAATTTTGAGATGGCTGTGATTGTTGTACTAGGGGTCCTTGAGGTTCTGGCTGAAGAAATGCTGATTGCTGCAATTGATGAGGACTATGATGAAGCACCTGCTGGGTTTCTTCTGAATAGAGATCCAGGATCTGGTGGCAAATGTCTTCATCAACAGGTACATCTTGCACAACCTGTTCCCACCATGTCCTGTATGTTGGTTTTGACGTCCATTCCTGTATTTCAGATTTGCATAAATGGCCTGCCAAATACATGACTGAGACTACTATGATCTCAGGTTCCCACTGTAGTGCTAATGTAGCACACAAGCTGTCATTTATAAACATCCATGCCATTTGAATGAATTTTTGAATTTTGTTTTTATCGCCTTTGAGTTGCTAGACATATTTGAGGAGAAATTGGTAAGGTAGGGATGTTCCATTTGCAAATCAAACTTTATGATCCATAATAAAAGTCTCTTGAGAACCATAGCTTCTTCCTTTGTATAATCTCCAAATTGACCAAACTGTACATCATTTAACAAACTACAAGCTGTTTTGAGAAAATCTTTACATCTTTTAGGAGCTTTTTCCAGTTGTCCTGCCAAAAAGAGACCACACACACCTGTCACATATCTTGGGAACTGTTGAAATGAATGAAACATGTAGAAACAATGAAAAAAATTATTCCAGGAGCCAGCGATCATAACGTAGTCCCAAACATGTTCCTACATCTAAGATGAACCTGGCACCCTCTCAGCGGTATTGGGCTTCAGTACTTGAATCCAGGCCTTCTAATTATGAAGATGTATGAGCGAAGTTTTCTTTATCCCAGTACCAGCATGGTTTTGTGTGGTCCAGGCTTGCTGAAATTATCAAAAGGCTGGAATTTTCTTTACTCTCCTTCATGAATTGAAGTAAACTTCTTATTCAAAAGGTTTCCTAGGTTAGAATCCCACTGCCTTACTAAGTTCTCCTTAGTAACATCTCTTAGCACTGACTGCAGTCATTTTATACACAGAATGCCAAGGAGCCTAGAACAAACATCAGTACTGATCAAATGTTATTAATTTAGTCAGATATATTTCTAAATTATCTTATATAGAAAATCATCCTACCACATGTGACTGAAAAAGTTTGGTGGAACTTACTTCCTTAATATAAGCTGACCTACAATGTGAACTGATTTATACACTTTCCCATTCTAGCTAGGTGTGAAGCTCTTCCACTTGTGAATTTCTCAATTCCAATTAAGCCTGGGTGGGAAAATGTCTTGCAGGTACCTTTCTTAAAGATACAGGGGGCTACTCCTGAACTGACACTCAGTTTATGACAGAAAAAAAAAAACCAGAAGTATCCATTTCCTCAGAGCCCAAATTTCTAATTAGATGTACCCTATCAGAGATTTGCTATCCTACAACAATAAAAAATTTGTCCTATAATTTCACATTCCCTAAGAATTTTGTGAACTAGGGAACCAAGTATCAGGACTTCTCAATTCTCTTAAGCAAGAACACGAAGAGTATGACCACCAAAGCTTCTCAGATAGAAAATATACTTTTCTCAACCCCTTACTAGAAGATTTTGGAAAACCCTACTGGAAATCAACTCACTATCTACTTGGACAGAAATTCTTCAGCCTTCAGAAAATGCCAAAGTGGAGTTCTTTTTTTAATATCCCCACTTTTTGGAAGGTCCTACTTAAATAGTCCAACTACCTTCAAAGGTTCATCTCCCAATCCTATTTGAAGAAATCTTCCTTGAGAGATGAATTCATTCCCTGCCAAGGATGTCCTAGGATATGTACCCGAGTTTTAAATGTTGCCAATTTTTCCCAAATTTTCTAGGATGCAACCTTCTAACATAAACTAGCACACAAAAAAACCCCACAAAATTGTTCACTCAGCCTTTTATTTTGCTGGAGAAGATCTTACTGTCCTGAATAGAGAGAGAGCCAATCACACTCACAAATTTCCTGACAAGAAGTTCTCCCCTTATGGACAAATTTTTCCACTTGGGTCGACTAAAATAAAAGGGATTTCTGATAAAGTTCTGAGGTAGGCAGCTCTTATTCCCATCCCTTCGTGGTTGCCAGCAAATAAGGTCAGTTGTCTCTCTTGGTGACCAAAGATGCCTAGATAGCAGGGAGCACCTCCAGTGAGTTTATATCCAGGTTTACCTTCCTGACAAGTGAAAGACAACCTTGATTGGCTGATATTTAATGAGGAAGTGGGCTGAGAGGTCACACCAAACTTTGATGAAAGGAACAGAGAAGGGAATACTACAAATGATTACTAACGGTAAGATGATAAAGCATTAAAACTAATTTTCCTCACGCCTCCTTTGATTCTCCGAGAGATGCAATCTCCTCAGTGAATCATTGATAATTATCAAATCTCATGACTGATCCATAGTTGTCACCTTTGGATGCTGCTTTTTTAGCTTCTTCTGATCTTAACTATGTCTCCATTCACCCATACCTCTCTGATTACACACATCCTCATTGTTTTAAATTTTGTTTCTCAGCTTATTTTTTCATTCTTTAATGAAAGACTTTTAAACCAGTTTGATTCATCTCCTGCTGTTACAGAAACTTGAGGTTAAAAAAATGTGACAACGATATATACTATTCCAGGTAGAACTTCATAAACTTTGCAAATGATAGGCAAATAGCCGTAGATGAAACTTACTCTATATTATAATCAGGCTTGATAATTTCACCTCTTTTATTGTGCAAAGAGTGCGATGTAAACCAATTCATTATTTAGGTATTTCACAACACAGACTTGATAAGAGTGTATGACTAGATGATCACAAGAAACTTCTAAGTTTACAAGTAAAGAGATTAGCAAAGGTCTTTTCTCATACTGGAATCAATTATCAATTTTCCCTTTCAAAATATACCCCTTTTAAATGCTTCATAAGTTTTTAACCTTATCAAAATAATCCCTACTAACTTAAACAATAATTTCATATTTTTTGTGATAGTCAAAGCATTTCAAATCAAATTGTAAGTGACAGTCAAATCATTTACTATAGGCAAACCAAACTAGGCTTAAAATAAGAATTTGTGATGATTAAGGGGTTCAAGAGATGGAGTTTCTGGATAGTTTGATAATTTTAATTTAATAATAATAGTAAGACCAGCAGTTTCTTAATAAAAGAATAAAAAGAATGTTCATTTGACCATCTCTCTTAAACCAAACACAGTCATGGCAGTTTATATACCCTTTTCAATGAGGAGCAGAGGTCACTCATCACCATGTCACCCTTGGGCAGAGAAAATGGTTGGTTGTTATTCTTCATTCTTGAAGAGGACCATGATCAAGGAAAGTTTCAGTGCATCCAGCTGTGGCTGATCAGACCAATATGAGCTCGGAATGCTCTACCACAGATTGGGCACAGATAGTCCATGTGAATATTTGGGGTGGTTAATCTGTGCATCCTATGTTTCCTTTGTGCTGTCTCAATTCTGCTTTGCTCATAGAGTACAGCACCTTTTCTGATATGGGTACACCATGCTGAGTGGTCCTGTGCCAGTATCTCCCATGTTGCACAGTCAAATCCAGAGTTCTTGAGAGACCTTGAAAGTGTCCTTGTATCACTTCTGACCACCATGTGATCGCCTGCCCCATATGAGTTCTCCATAAAATAGTCTTTTTGTCAAGCATACATTTTGCATTCAAACATGGCCAGCCCATTGGAGTTGTGCTCTCTGAAGCAGAATATGAATGCTTGTCAGTTAAGCTTGAGCAGGATCCAGTACCTTAGCTTGCCAGGTGATCATCAGAATTTTCCTATGACAGTTCAAATGGAGGCAATTGAGTTTCCTGGCATGGTGCTGGTAGACTATCCACATTTCACAATGAGGTCAGCACAATGGTTCTGTAGACCTTCAGTTTGGTAGCCAGTATAGTACCTCTTCTCTCCCAAACTTTTCTTCAGAGCCTCCCAAACATTGAGTTAACTCTGGCAATGCATGCATCAACCTCATTGTTAATGTGTACATCCCTAGAAAGTACACTACCAAGGTAAGTGAACTTATCCACAGCATTTAAAACTTTTTCATTTGTTGTAACCAATGATTCCACATATGGATGGTGTGGTGGTGGCTGATGGAGGACAGGCAGCAGAGAATCGATCCATACTTCGTTGCATCTCAGCTTCAGAGGCTGCATTCATCTGCAAACAGAAAATCATGTACTAACAATCTCTCCACTTTGGTCTTGGCTTGTAGTTTATTCAAATTGAAAAAGTATGGTAGTTGACCTCGATGCTGTGTTCATCCTCATTGAAAACATTTGACAACATGGCTGAAAACATCATGCTAAAAAGCATGGGAGCAAGCACACAGCCCTATTTTGCTCCATTGGTGACTGGGAAGGCACAAGAGCATTGTCCACTATCCAGAACCAGGGCAAATATGCCATCATGAACTTGACATAAAATACTGATGAACTTCTCTGGGCAGCCACATTTTCACATAATTTTCCATAAGCCCTCATGACTAACAGTGTTAAGGGCCTTGGTCATGTCTATAAACATTGTGTACAAACCTCTGTTCTGCTCCTGGCATTTCTCCCTGGATATTTTCTCTGTCAGGCAGCAAACACCATATCGACCGCTCCTTGGCCCTTTCTGAAGCCACGCTGGCTCTCAGGTATATGCCAATCTTCCAGGTGAAGGGTCAGCCTATTAAGGAGAACTCTAGCAAGAATCTTACCAGCAATGACTAAAAGAGAGACCCCCCCACCCCGTGATTGTCACTGAACAATCTATTCCCTTCACCTTTAGAAAGATGAACAATGGAGGCATCCTTGAACTCCTGGGGGGATAACCTCCTCTTACCATATAACCTTGAAATTTCAGTCAGCTTTTGTATGAGCAATGGTCCCCATAACTTGTAAATCTTAGCTGGAATAGAATCAGCACCAGGTGCTTTGCCACATGAAAGGAGCCTAATGGCCCTCAAAACCTTTTTCGGTTGGAAGTTGAGCTTAGGAGTGATTGACTTCAACCTGAAGTAAACAGTCAATGGCCTCAGCATTGATTGATGATGGTCTGTTGAGAACATTATGAAAGTGTTCAACCCATCTCCCTAGGATCATGTCCTTATCACTAACCAATGACCACTCTCAGCTTTGAGCTCTCTAGACAAAAGTACCTGTCTCTACCGGTTGAGGAAAACAAAATGGCCTTTGCTACCTTAAATTAAATTCCTTTGAGTGAGGTCTGACCAAGCTGAAGAGAGTTAATGCAATCTTATTATCAGTAAAATCCTTCAAAAGACTGAAGTTTTAAAATAAGGGATTTGAAAGATGGGGAGAACCTCTGAATCTCCTAAAGATATTGATTATTAATAATCATTTCTCTCAGATAGGACCAAATGAAAACAGTTACTTGGTGATAATCACCATTTGCAAATAACTCTCTATTCTATTTCAGTTGGTTGAAATGAGAAATCTCAGAGTTGAGAGAAAAATGCAGTCATGCATTTGCATGAAAAGGGAAAACCAAAATCTTGCTATCAGGTAACAGTGGCAAAACCTTGAGTGCTACTGGGGTTCATGACTCATAGGTCAGACATTTGTAAAGAATTCTCTATTACCTGAGATATTGGGGTGAAATGTCCCTGTGATTTTTTTCTTCATCCTCATTTTCTGAAACCATTTTCTTGCCTGAATAATTTAGATGATTCCCTTTCTTCTGGACATGTGTTTCATCTGTGAAGAATCCACCTATGAATTTTGCTTGAAATGATCATACTGCTTCAGAAGCTCTGCCTGGCTGTAGGCTGTCCTCTTCTTAACCTTATTTTCCTTACTGGAACTGCCACTTGAGGATTTATACTTGCACTTGCATTTAAGGGATGAATACTTGTTAACAGAAGCTATTCAGTTAACCAAGACTCTATTGCTATTGGTAATTTTTGATGAACCAATCAATGAATTGACCTCAGGGTGGTCATGTGACAGGCCAACTGCAGATGGTTGTAATGAAAAAAAATCACAGACTTGGTGATTTCTATTATGATAACATGAAAAAGTAACCCCAAATGAGGACAAATTCTAGGCCTGGTCCATTCCACAGTTTCATAAAACAGAGCTATGCTTCAGATAAAAATTGGAACAAGTTGTTATAGTTGCTTATTGATAGTCACCATTCAGAAACTGAGCTCACTGTGGTCTTCATTCATTGAAATAAGAGAAGAAATCCCATAGCTTGGAGAAATAATGCTATTTATTGAATGAAAAAGGACAAATGGAATCTTCTTGTGAAATAATAAATAGTAATAAATAGTACACTTGATTTCTACTGGAGTTCATCACTGACCTATCAGACATCTGGAATATTTTCTCTTTAATGGAGATGATTGGGGTGAAACATCCTTCTGATTTCTCATCTTCGTTTACATGTTGACACCTTGAGCAGTATTGAAGTACAAGGTTGAAAAGTCAGGCATCTTCATAGTATTTCTGTTAACTGACATTCCTTGGGGGAAACATTCTTCAATATTCTCCTTCATTCCCATATTCTGAAATAATTTTCTCACATGATTGTAGGTGATTTCTAGGCTTCTGGATACTTGTTCCATCTGGACCATCTTTGGGACACAGGGATGTAGGGGTAGGACAGAGGTATAATGTTCTAAAGGAAGATGAAAGGGATAGCAGACATTCCAGTAAGAGGTTCCTTTGCAGAGTGAGAAATGGGTCCATGTCTGATACTCCGGTGATAGACAGCAGTGTTGGTGGGTAACCAGACCTAATTCCAAGTGAAGTTTTTCTACCATCCTCTCTAGTTTCTTTTGTTACTCTTTCTTCCCAAGTGCTTCCATTCTCTATCTCCTGTTTCATTTCATCCAGGCAATCCTGTGTAGTCCTGCAGTGCCTGTGGCAAGGACTATTTTTTTCCCCAAAAAACTTAACTGGACTGTTGTGGGATCATTAATCTTTATCAGGCTTGACCCTCTATGTCTCTTTCAAACCAAGGTTTATTCATGGCATCTTGAGTTTTCTTGTGCATGTGTGTGTGTTGTTTTTTTTTGTTAGGGGGGGTCTTGGTGTTGGGGCCTATGTTTGAGGTCAAGTTATACAACTGAGTAGTATAGGCAGAGCCTTTTTGGTGTTAAGCATAGTGGGCCAGACTAAGTCCCTCCTTCAACATATTCTGGGGCTGCTTTCCTGATGGGCTTTGATGGTGGGGTTTCCTATTGTCACAGGGCTCCAGACCCTCTTCCCCAGGCTCTTCCTCTCTGCTCTGAGTTACCTGCGTTGATTCTCCCCATGGCCTCCAAAGATTAAATATGGATTTTGTCAAGGCCCTTCCTCCTGGAGTTGAGTTCTCGTCACCATTGTCTTACTGAACCCTGCGTGGAGCAAACGTCCACAGGCTGAGCTGGGTTCTGGAGTGCCAGGGGATACTACCCCAGAATGCTCTGAGACACCTGATTTTAGCCAGGCTAGATTTGGGTGCTGGTTGTACTTTGCTAGACCTCCCAGATCAACCCTGAGTCCTTCTCCTGTAGCTTCAAGTTAACTTCTGCCTGAAGTATTTTGTAAGGAGGGTGAGAGAGACCAAATGAGATATGTAAAAGCATGGTAAAATCTGAAAACATTTATTCAATTGTTATTAACTTGACTGAACACAGAATCATAGAGAGTATTTCTGTATGGCTTTATAGTTTAGCATCTATTGGAAAAGAGGGGGTAAGATAATAAGAAAACACCTGCAGAGGCCAGATGACTATGGAGAAACCCAACCAGATGTTTCTTACTAAGAGGCCTTGTCTGAGTTCTCCTTTTAATTCCTAAAATGAAAAATCCATTAAGCTTTTCAGGAAGTCTTTAGGTCAGGGAATTTGCCAGGTATGCAGAATGGGATCTAAAAGACTCAGTTTAGTTCATCTTCCCCTACCATGAAGGAGGGGCATATACTTGAGCAACAGGCTAGTAGAAGAGATGTTGACTACTTTAAGAATTTGATGTCTATTAGATTTCTGAGGGTCAGAGAAATTATATCTTGCTTTGGTAAGAGATAAGAACCAGGGTGACCTAAAAATTTAGGAGTAAACTTCTGAGAAGATAGTTGGTGGACTCTTTGAAATGCTGCATCACTAAGACTTCCCAGAGATATCCATTTGGTAATCTTGTTAGTTACTTTGGAATCTATTAAATTCTCAACCAGTTCACTTCTCAAACCTATGACTTTATATTTCCTATTGACAGGATGTGCATATTTCCTCTTCCATTAACAACTCTCCTCAACACATGGAACTAGTAATCAAGTCTTTAACAATATCGCCATAAATCTCCACTAACTTCTCTTAGAAGCCAATTAGATATAGAAGGATATTAGAACTACACAGTCCCAGTGGGATGACCAGTGATTCCAAGTGGCCATCCATAAGTTTGGAAGGTAGCCTTCTTGTCCTTTGCTCTCACCCTGATCGTGTTCCCGACTGCTCCTCTTTTTTCAGGGCTCCTTGAGTGAAGTAAATACCCTTTACTTTTTAGATGCACAGAGAAACAGTTAGCTCAGAATTATCCTCTGGCTTCTGCTTCCTTTGAGATAGCTCAGAAAATGACATCATTATCTTTCTTTGCCACCAAAATAGGACAGAGAAATATGGCAGATTAGTGTTCTCTAAACAAAATATAAGTAACCAGACAAAAAGGAGCCAGTCACCTTATAAGACTTTAATTATAGGTACCATGGAGAAATATATTGGAGGAAGTCTTGTTTAGCGCTTTGGCCAGAGACCATGACCTAACTTATCTCCTACTGCTTCAGTCGTGGATGCACCAAGAAAAGAGAGGTGGAGCAAATGAGCGCTAGAAGAAGCTGGCAGGACAGGTCTCTGGGAGAGACAAAATATGTAGCATTCACCAGTGAAGTGATGAGTTTAATTTCTTTTCCTCTCATTCGAGAAATTACAAGAAGATCCTTGTATCTTTTAAAGAAGTTCTTCGAGATGAACTTTTGAGAGATCTCTAGTGCTAAGGATCCTCTGAAATTGTTTTTCTACCATGCAGAGATGGAGTGGGTAGGTGGAGACATGGAGCATTGGCATATTAAGAGAACCTCTCTCTAAGCTCTTATACTAAACCATTTGGATGCTCTGGGGTGTGCATTGTACTTTCCACTGCTTTCATTTGAAGTCATGACAAAATTCTTTAAAAATCTTGCAAAAAAGAGGTAGTTAAAACCTCTGGAAGGATGCACCCCAATTTTGGTTGTTTCCAATTGAAATTTGTCAGGTTGATGAAATGTTTTGTGGTACACTATTCATGGTCTGAAGAAGGAAAACAATCATATGTGTCAATTTCCAAGTTTCCACTACTTCTACGGGTCAATCAGTAAGCCTTTATTAAGTGTCTTCTGTGCTAAGCATTGGAATCATCAAAACAGAAACATCTGCTCTGACTACAAGTTACTTGAAGGCAGGGCATTTTATAAGTATATATAAGGAATACACAAATTTAACTCAAAATATCCTTGGAGAGGAAGACTCTGGCAGTTGGGTATATTTGTGTGTGTTGGGAGGGGTATGGTAAGGACTAAGGAAGGGCTCCTACAGAAGGTTGTGGTTGAACTGAATTCTTATGAAAGTCAAGGCCCCCAAGAAACAGAGGAAAGGAGGGAAAGTGTCCATGGAATGATGGATGTCCCATGAAAAGGAGCAAATGAGAAGGATGCACTAGTATTACTGAGGTCCAACAAGTAGATAAATATGTTTCATAGATTACATGGAAGCTGGCGGTGTATGAGAACGCCCATGTTATCGAATTAATCTCCATCTCAAATCGTCACAATGCTTTCTTCATTTTGTCCAATTTTTCCCCTTCTCTCTCTCTCTACCCTAACTATGACTGCCATTTTGAAGGTTGCCTATCTATCCCTTCTTTGCTTGTGCCATGAGCAATCTTCATTGGACATTCTCCAAATCAGGGCTCCAATACTTCTGTGATCTTATCACAGAAATAAGGCGAATGTACCCAAACAAGGGCCAAGGAGCAGTAGGATTGAGATGAGGCAGGCTGGAGAAATAGGAAAGGATTCATGCAATTGGAGCTCCTTTTCAGCGTAGTCACTCTAATTTTTGTCTTTGTAGCCTTGGTGGATGTTAAGATTTAAAAAAAGTGATGAATTACACCTTATCAATTATTCCCCATGGCAGAATTCTGCCCTGGGTACTTAGTCTGAACTATTCTCCCAACATAAATATGACTTTATTTCCCCTCATTTAGCACATTGGTACCAAAGAGGCCAAATCTCAGCATAGTGATTAATCAGCATTTTAATTAGCTCATTGAAGACAAAACAAGTTGTTTCACATAACCAGAATTTGTTGTCCTCTGTCCTTATTAATCTACAAATGCACGAGAGATTATCAGGTTTATTTAGGCTTTCTGCCTAATTTTGGACAGACTCGGTAATCATTACCACTGTGTTGGGCAATTAACTAACGATTTCTTGTCATAGATAATTCCTTTTGACTCATGTGTCACAATTTCTAGCTCCATTTCAGCCACCGGAGATTCTCTGTCCTTGTGGACTACCTGTTTCTGAATGAAAGGTAGATTGGAGGAGAATTTCACTGGGATACATTTTTCTTCTTGTGTCTTCAACTTGGGAATTGTGGAAGAGTTTTTGATTCATTAATTATGTGGGACGCTGTACTTGAACATATTGCTCATCTAGTTCTATGACTTTCCAAGGGGCAAGGAAAACATGTTTATTATCTCTTGGTGTTGAACTGCTTCACCTGGCCTGTCTTTTATAAGAAAGGAGAGTGTAAGTAACTAGTCTTTTCCATTTGTCCCATTGACTTGACTTGGTATAAGCCCTTGGGTATATTCATGATCCATCCCATTAACTAGAGAGAATTAATTGCTTAGGAGATTATTCTCTTCTATTTTCTTTTTATTCTGTCTCAGAAGTCTTCGTAAGTAAAGAGTGTATCTCAATACTCATAAGATGAAAGAGCAAAACTCATCCTTTAGAGCTGAATAGCCCGTCTCAAAGCCAGATATGCAGAATGGACTCATTCCTCATAGATATTAGGGAAAGACAGAAAAAGTGGACTTATATACCATTTCTCTTGACACAAATACTATTTCTTTCCTACAGACCTCATCCCATTCCTATAATTTGGTTTAGCACCTTCATATTCTTAGGATCTATACACTTGTCTATCTCTCCAGCAAAGAAAAAGGTTCTGTTCTTGGGGACTATGAACCAAAGGTTTCAGAGGACGTAACTGTGCTCCCTTTCCTTCACTTTGGCTATATACAGCATCTGGTGGGAAAGGAGTACTAGAAGTACTAGAGGAGCATGACACTAAACACTTGTGGAAGGTAATATAAGCAGAGTGTGGTAGAATTCCCTTTTTGTCATTTATAGAATGAATGAACCTTTATCCTTTTGGTAGCTATTTGTTAGTGGGCTATTGCTAAGGAGAATTTCTGGTAGAGGTTTAGAAATAGAAGGCTAAATGCTGATTAGAGTTAGACAAGTTATGGAATGTTTTTCTGATTTAACCAAAAATAAGGATGTCAGTTGGAAACATTCTTATTTTGACTTCTCACAGAAGCCTGAGTAAATTAAGGTAGGTGGAGTTGCACCCATGGGCAAGACATATATTCAGATTTTAATTTCTATTCTTCAACCTAAATGAAATGACATTTCATTCAAATATCTAGAGCCCAATTATGCACCTTGAGTAGTTTAGCAACCTTTTCCAGTCTTCAAACAACTTTTTCAGAAGTCTTTGATCTCCTCAAAAGTTGACCAAGAGAACGCTGGGAATTGCTGACTTACAATACCATTTCATCACCCGTTTGTATCGGAGTTAAAATCTGGGTGGGTCTATCTTGCACAGATATGCATAGTTTTGAATTTATTTAATACTCTACAAGGAAATAAAATGGTCCCAGGAGAAGATAAAGGGAACCTAGAGCAGGCATTACATGTGAACCAGAGTGATGGGTTTATAATAAACAAGGACAGTTTTAACTTTTCTGGTTTACTTGTCTACTACTGATCTATGTTACATTCAAAACCCACTAAAATACTCCTTTCATTTTCAAATTGATCTGACATCCCAGGGTGGTTGTGATACACTCATTGGCTTGATCCATGTTTCTAAGACACTCTTGTTCATCCTCAATGAACAATCTGACATGAATAGTGGATATGGTCCCTTCTATAGATGTGGTGTAAGATTTTAAATGCCAATTTTTAAGAGAAATTGAATGGATATCTTTTGATTTTACCTTTCTAGGTTTATGCTCAGTATCTTACTTAAAGTAACTAACAAATTACTCTAGTCCTGATATCTCTATCATGTGTGAAACATCTCTGTTGAATCAAATGCATTAAATTGAAATATACTTTGTCGTATCTTGTGGATATTTTATAAAACAGCAAGCCAGTTTGGGAACCCAATATTTGTCAGTGTCTGCCAACTCAAAAGAGAAAGCAGTGCCAGTGAAACCCCTAAGAGGGATTAAATCAAAGGGGTTAGTGAGAAGAGTTTCTGTATTTTCCTTCCTGCTCTTCTCTTGGCCAAGAAAATGACCCAGAACTTTAAAGGAACAGAGGATTTAGACTTCTTATTAAAGTCCCAGGAGCATCCCAGTAATAACTATGACTGTTGGCAGCATTTGCATGGGACGTCAAGGACACGTTAGACATTAGAAAAGGGGGCTTCATGATGTTCAAAGGAACCAACAACGTCTTGAGGACCCCTATGAAAGGACTTCCACCTGAGTTAATCCCATTGTCACATGTTACAACCTTGAGCCCACTTTTCCCTGAACTCTCAACATACCTGTTGAATAGTGTGGCAGAGACTTTGGAGGGTCTGAGAGGTAGAGGGGGGTTCTTTCATACAAGCTGTTCATACCATTCCACCATGGTAAATACCTCTTTCTAAAAGTTAATTAAGTCTGGCTCACTAATTGATATTAACTGATGATCAATGGGAGAAGTATGTCAAGGATTTACGAACTATTTCAGTGAGAAAGGCACCATAGCCTCTCAAGGTTACCTTGTTGGGTTTTTAAAATTATTTATCTTATATGGACCCACATTTACATATGTCTTTCCTATTACACGGGACTATTTTGGTTTCTCACTATGCTAGGGATTGTTAACTAGTTGATAACTTTTTTGCTTCCTCTCAGTTTATAATATATTACATAGTATGATGTGTTGAGAGCTAGCCTTGAAGCTATAAAACCTGAGTTTCAATCTTACCTCTGACATATACTGGCTGTGTCATTCAGCCTTGTCAAAACAGTGAGGTTAATTGACTGTCTCAAAGACTTGCAGGATGTCCCAAAGGTCACAGTGTAGTTGTGAAACTATAAAATATAAAAACACACCAAGATTTTGGGGACATCCTCTATGTAATCCAGGATGTAGAATATTTTTACTGACTCCTAAGTGATAGAGAGAATGATTATATTATATTTTGTGACTGTGTGAACGTCAGAGTTGGTATAAGAGCTTTGGAGAAGAGAAACATTTTTTTCATTCCTGCTGTTGGGAGAGAACATAAATAATCCCAGATTTTCTTTAGAACAAACTCAGAAGAAGAGAAGGAAAAAAAGATGGTGGAAGTCACAGACATGTAGGATAAGCCGGTGCCTCAATATGTCTCTGCTTTCCAGCTTGTCTTCCTAGAAACTTCAGGAATTTTCTCTTGAGTGAGATCAGGGCCTCTCTCTTGGTTGATCTGACATCTTATTCCCACAAGAGTCATCATTTGTTCTGTATTTTCTTGAATATTCTAATCTGTAGAACTTCTCTGATTTTTGTTTTTGATTTTATTTTGCTCTGCTTGGATAAATGAGTTTATCGCTACACTACTCAGTGATTTGGTGTGTAAAGGACCAAGTTAGTAATTATAACCTTTGGATACCTTCCCCAGTGAAGGGACAGTAATGAGCGAAGATGGCACCCATGTTACTTTTACATCTGAAAATGATGCCCTCAGACCAGCACTATGTAATTCAGGGAGGGAGTAGATAGATGTAATCCTAATCCAATACACTTTTCCTCTGAGGACAGATCCTTTCTGCATCGTTTCTGGATGTCATCATTGTCTCCCGAATCACCTTCTCAAAGTATAGAATTAATGCTCCTCAGTAACCCCCTGCCCTGGTGACCCTCCCTCCAATTGATTATAGAGGGTGGAAGGTCAACATTGGAGAGTTCCTCCCCTTCATTTAAGGAAGGGACCCAAGGCAGCTCATCATTTCCCACCCAGGGGCAGGGCGTCAAAATATTCCCATTCAGTTACACAGAATCTCTGCTCCAGCCCACATACTCCTAGCTTTTTAGCTTCTTTTATATTTCACTTTCCCGTAAAGTAGACTGAGAGCTCCTCAGAGAGAAGGGGTTATTTTTTTTTTTTGCCATTCTTTGTATCCCTATCACTTAGCATAGTGTCCGACTCATAGTAGGCGTCTAAAAAACGTTTTTTGATTCCTGCCTATTGGAAAGCAAAAGAAATTAATCAAAGTTTCCCTCGGAGAAGAGTAGGCAGGTTGCCCGAGGTATCTACATATATTTCCCTTCAAGTCAACTGTCTATACATTTAGGCATTCCACATGGATATATACATATACATATATATATATATATATATATATATATATATATATATATATATATATATATGTATGTATGTATGTATGTATGTGTGTATATATGTATATCAATATATATATATATATATATATATGTGTGTGTGTGTGTGTGTGTGTGTGTGTATGTATATGTATATACTGATGAACTCACAGGTCCAACCCTTATTTCCGTACATGTGTTCCAAACCACTACTACCCACCATAAGCCTCTCCACTGTTCTCTGGCAGTACCTGCTTTTGACTCCTCAAACTAGGACTTTTTACTATTTAAAGGGAGAATGAACTGAGGTTGGGGTCTGAAGATAGTCCCTTAGATGTTTCTAAAATCTTTCTCCTCCTTTAGATTACAGATTAAATGCTACATCTTCTAATCCCCATCCTATCCTCTACTTGAAAGTATTCCTAGTCAAGCTTTGTGATAAGAGAAAAGGAAACATCTAGATGTAAGGACATGCTAACATTATGCTACTTCCATTGACCATGGCCTCATAATCTCCCCTGGCTATTGTCAGATGCTGCTTGACCAGTCTCTCCAACCACCCCCACCACTACCTCTCAGATCAACTGAAATTCTTGGCTAAGGTACTTCTAAGTTCCTCCACAAAGAGCATCTTCCCTTACCTTGGAACCAACAGAAAGCCATTCCAATTCTGTTTTCTCAGAGTCAAGGCTTTGCGAACCTGCCAAGAAGAAGGTTCTATACCCTAGGTGCATTACTCTCTGGAACAAAGAGTAGGGTCATTCTAGTAAGCTAATATCCTTAGGCTTGGCCCTTTATTTCCACAATCTTTGCTGGAATGATGAGGTCCTGGGCTAGGTCCCTTCAGTCAGGGATACTTTGCCCCCATCTGCTTATCGTATAACCTCCTTTTATTGTTAGCTGAGTGGCACAGTGATCAATGTACTATACTTACTTTGTCTGTTTGCCTCAGTTTCCCTATCTGTATAAGGGGCAAATAATAGCATCTCCCCCACAGGGTTGTCATGAGAATCAAATGAAATGACATACCAAAAGGATTTTACAGACCTTAGTGTTATAGAAATGCTAGTGATTTTTCATCTTTGCAGTCCAAGAATCTACAGCACACACATAATAGGAACCTAGTGCTAATTTGGGTTTTTCCTTAATTTTAACCTTTCTATGCCTTTGCATACCAACTAATATCATATAATATTTAAAGGGGGCACTCCATTTGTACTCTGATATTCTCCTCTTCCTCTTCTCCACCATGGCTCAGTCTTCCAACCCTCTCTGAAATAACATGACCCTTCTCCCATTAGTGTTCCTTCCAAGGACCTCCAACTTGGGTATGGATCAAGCTGGATATTTCTTACTTCATCCCGCTTCCAGAATTGCTTCTGACCAACATGCCCCTGCACAAATACCTTCTTCTCCCCTTCCCTCTTTTCATTTCCCTGTTGTGTATTGTCTTCTTTTGAAAAATTAAGAAATTAAGCTTCTTTTGACAATGAATGTTGAAAATTGTTTTTTATGTAACTGGGGAAAAATAAAATACTAACCAAAAAGAAAGAATATTATCCCCTCCATTTTGCAGATGAGGAAACTGGGGCATAGAGAGCTTAATTAACTTTTCAGGGGTCCCAGAGTTGATTCTTCTGAGCTCCAGGTCTAGAGTTCTATCCATTGTGCAAGACCAACATCACCATTCATTCTCTGTACATGCCTTAGTCCCCTGCATAGGTATTCCACGTCAAGCCACAAAGGTTAGAAAGGATGGGGATTTCCAGAGAAATGATGCCAGTGATGGCCAAGCAAGAGTAGATAGTTGTGTTTTCTCTGCGTTGTTGTTGCTGTTGCACACCAGATGGAACCTAAGCAGTCCCAGGTGTGGGACCTGATTGAAAGACTCCCTAGGGAAGGAGCTGTGCCTTCCTCTCTACCTACCTTAGGGGCTCACACTCTCCTGGTCAGGATGTTTCCTTGAAGTTATGCAAAACTCCCTGGCTTATTATTCTGGAGCTAGTTCCTTTGATGATTTTATTGTCCCTAAATTTACACCAGGCACCAATAATAACCCAGAAGGTAGAAAAATGTAGACTTGGAGAGCCAAGGAATGGAAAGGGGAAGAGGGAACATATGAGCCACAAGGAAGGAGATGAGGAACTCTAAATCTAAGGGAGTCAGACTTGAAGCTGAAACTTTCCATGTGTGAGTGATGGTTCCTGCAATCTCCGGTCCAGAATGTTGGAGCTTAAGTGGATCAAGGTGTGTGAACCCTCTCTTGGAGAGGGTGGGCTGGGAGTGAAAATGGGGATGGGGGTTATTCCCTGAAGCCAGTTTCTTACGACCAGCTTGTGATGAGCAGGGCAGCTCAAGGACAATGAAAGGCTGCCCTTCTTAGTCCTTCACCCTTCTTAAGGTTTTGTTCTTCCCAGAAGACAGATTTAAAAACAGCTTCCCTGGTTAAATGGAAAGAAACCTGAATCTAGAGTCAGAGAGCCTGAGTTCAAATACTACATTTGATACCTACTAACTGGATATCATTTACCTTCTCTAAGCCTGTTTTTTCATCTATAAAATGGGGGGTGGGATTCAATTAGATGACCTCTCACAGCCTTTCCAATTCCACATATATAAGCCTAGGACCAAGATCACAGGGCATCAGTCAAGATGATCTCTGAGGTGCTTTCCATTGTAAACCTTATTTTGCTGATGAGGAAACTGAGGCTCAAAGAAGGAATTGGTTTTGCCCAGGATCATACTGATACAAAGGAACAGTGTTCAAATCAAAATCACAGGGTCATAGACTGAGAGCAAGCTGAGACCTCAGGGGCTATCTAGTCCAATCACCTCCCTTCCCATTTTATAAATGAGGAACCATGACCTCAGAGAAGTTGCAACTTATGCAAGATCCTATAGATGGTAATTAACAAAGTCAGGATTGGAACCCAAGTCCTTTGGGACAGTGTGGTGCAGTAGTGTGAGTATTGATTTGGATTCAAAATAGTAACAATAGCTTGACAGTTTATAAGATATTATATATATGCATATATATATAGGTTATCTCATATCTTCCTTTTAATAGCTCTCATTATGTGTTATAACCATCATTCTTCAAATGAAGAAATCAAGACTGAGGGACTAGGGGGTTTACTCAGGGTCATACTGCTGGTAACTGAGACAGGATTCCTGACTTCAAGTCTAGCTCTCTCTCCACTAGACCTTGCAGCTATCAGGGTCAGAAGTCCTGGATTCAAATTTTGGCTCTTCTACTTAGAGAAAAAATCATTCTCTGGGCTTCAGCTTCATCAGCTGTCAAATAAGAGGGTTGGATTGGATGATGTCTGAAGTAGGGATCTAACATCTCGAAGTCTATGACTTCTAATCTAGTGGGGGTTTTTCTTCCACTGTTGCTTGCCTTAGTTTGGACTTTGGGGAACTCTATATTCTAGTTCCAACCTACTTTTCTAATTATTGCTCAGACTCCCCAGTGTGAGGAACCTCGTCTTTCAGTTAAGATGGAGAGCTCTATTCACTGCGTCCCACCCACCTCCCAAATCTGCTCTGCTTATCTGTACCTGCATCCTTTGGTATCTTTATCTTTTCTTCCTTACCTCAGCCTACCCTTTCAGCTAGAAAGGACTCAAAGTCTTGAAATCCAATACTTTATTGTCTAACCTTATTTTAAAGAGAAAACCTGAAGCAAATTGAATACTTTAAAGAAAAGTCAAATGTTTCCTCTACATAAAATTCCTTTCTGAGGATCTTAGAAATAGAAACACAATTTTAAACACAATGGGTCCAATACTCTCCTTTTTCTGATATGATGAGACTGAAGCATAAAAGAGTAAAGTGAGGTGCCCAAGCTCACTCAGATAGAAAGGCAGGATTGGAACCCAGGACCCACAGGCTGTAGAGATAGACATCTTAGAAATCATCTAGTCCTCCCCTGCTCTTTTCCAGATGAGAGAATTGAAGCCCAAAGCAGAGAAATAATTTATTCAAGATCAGTCACCCAGTTGGAAAGGGTCACCCTAGGTCCTGTGACTCCAAATTTAGATTTCTTTCTACTACATAGAAAAGGTAAACTAGGAAGCTTGGAAGTCACCCCTTCTGCTCTAGGTAGATTCTTCACTAAGTACTTCTAATCACTTCTAGTTTTATGTATTTCTTTGCTTCCTTCTTTGTAGGGTTTCAAAAAAACATATAGTCAGCACTTCCTACTTTCCGGGGACTGTGCTAAGTCCCAACAACCTTGGAAGGCGAGTACTATCATTATGCCCATATTACAGTTGAGGAAACTGAGGCTGAGAGGTTTACAAATATCTCATTTTATTCTCCCAACAATCTTGGGGAATGGGTGCTATAATTATCCCCACTTTACAGTCAGGGAAACTGAGGCAAACAGAAGTTAAGTGACTTTTCCAGAATCACACAGCTACTAAGTGTCTGAAGCTGAATTTGAATTCAGGGCTTCATAACTCCAGGCCTAGAACTCTGTCCACTGTGTCATCTTAACTGCCTCAAAAAGTATAGAATGAGCCTTGATGATGTGTTGTCAGAAGGAGTCCATAGCATACAGTCCATAGCAGGGAGGCCTCTTCCTCTTCCCCATACATCTAGGATGTCCTCCCTTTCCTCTCTATTCATCTGAGTCCTACACAGAGGCATAACTAGGTGAGGGAGAGGGATGCAGAGTGCTGTCCCAGGGTACCAACATAGAGGAGAGGCTAGAGGGGAGGGACAGGTCTCTGCTTTCAGAACTGTGACCCACTGGCTCTCTCCCAGACTGAAATACATATCCAGCCTAAACCAAGTGTCACACAAGTGATAAGCATCACTGGTTAGCCTATGCTTCTAGGGTCAATTCTCTGCAGCTTTTGATCAGAGGTTCATCATCTGTATCTTTTGCTTAATCTAGGATCATCTGTTTCCCTGAGACACCCCCTATTGGCAGAGTTGTATTGGATTTACGTTTCCTGCATCATCTCTCCATATCTACCCATCAAGGCAGAAACTGTGTGATGAATAAGGCTTTGTATCCCCAGCAGCTGGAAACAAAGAAACGCAAGAAATATTTCTCCAGAGATTGTCAAAAGCGAATCTGAAAGTGATCGGCCTTACTAAGGGCTGGAAATTAATCACATGTCCAAGGAGATTTCAGGTAGGGTGGTAGATCAATCTTGGGCTTGGGGGGAGGGAGTGGATCTTCAGTGACTTCCTAGAGGTTGGTCTGGATGCCCACAAGTTTCCCTCCTCTATTGGGCTGCATTGACAGGCCGCTAGAGCTCCTCACCCTTATAGTCTGCCTTGGACTAGAAATTGTATATTCTTCTTCCCCGGGCAGCTGGCTCTCCTCTGTCTCTTTGAAGATTACGGGGCTTTAACATGCCTTTAAAGTGAATTTTCCCCCGTGTTTTATTATCATAATTAATGACCAGCAAAGGTTTTTTCTTTCTTCCTTTATCTTTTAAATATGTTTCTTTCCTCTTTAAAAATGCAATATTTCTTTTAACTCGGAATATGGATGAGCCTGTGCCTAGCAGGGCAGCCCCAGCTTCATCTGTCAAATTGATTTTGCAAAGCCTCACTTTTCAGCTGGCATCCAGTACAGATTTCAAAGCTGTGACTCACAGAATTTCTCCCAGGTTTGGGGCTGGAATATCTTCCCTTGGTATTCCTATGGAGAACAGGCTCACAGTGATCACCCAGGAGGATTCACGTCTTAGTGGATGGCTTTTTAAGATTCTTATGTGTGTGTGTGTGTGTGTGTGTGTGCACGCATGCACACACATGCGCTTGTGCCTGTGCATGCATACACAATTGGAAAGGCATTGTGGTCAGTATGGTGCAAGAGAGACCACTGGGACTTAAAATCATACTTTAAATCTTGGTCTTCTAACTCTGCTATCTTATTCCCGTTTTGCATTTGAGGAAACTGAGGATGAGAGATTTGCAAATGTCTCATGAGAGCCTCCAAATAGCCTTGGGAAATAAATGGCATTATTATGCCTATTGGAGCTCCCCAAAGCACGTGTCATCTCCTTGGCAACTTAGAGAAATGCCTAGAACAATAAGACATTAAATGACTGGTCCAGGGTCACACAGTATATGTTTAGAGACGGGCTCTGACCTTGGGTCTTCTTGGCTCTGGGCCTGGTGCCCTGTCTGCAGCACCATGTAATGCATTACTATCCATTTTAAGATGAAACTAAGAGAAATAATAACAAAGAGTTCATCCAGACCTGTGACTTCATCAATGTAGCAGGAGATACCACCGAAGTGAGGAAAGTCCCTCTCCCAATACAGGTTGAAAACCACTGCTCCAAGTTCATATGTTACAGAAAAAGTATCACATTTTCCTCCCTCAGGATCCCTTTAAAGACATTTAAGAACAATATATATTTTAATGTCATTGGAACAAATTTTCATAAGGTCTGGGTTGCACAAAATCAAAAGCTCTTATTAATTGAGGAATGTACCTGCACCTAACAAGAAGTTTTGTTTATGTGAGTTAATCTTATCGATATTTACCACATTGGAAATCATAAAAGTCTTTTGACCTCAAGGACCCTCTGAAAGGATGTCATGTAACCCATGGGTCCCAGGAGCACACTTCGTTGATAACTGTTTTGCATGTGTCAGAGGGGAGACTTGAAAAAGCCAGCTGTCCGTGAGTCACCCCACACTCCCAGAATTCCAGTTCTTCCCTTTGTCCTCACCTTGCCTCTCCCCTATGCCAAAGGCAGCATTCTCTCTAGCACTCCCAGAAGCCCAGGACGGTAACACTAGTAATAATCTGATCCAACAGAGTCACAGAAGCAGGTTCTATCAGACTTGCCTCACTTCCTAGCTAGGAAGCTAGCTCTGTATCCTTACCCGGAAGTCAGTCAAGTCTGATGCATCCTGCCCTTGTGACCCTGGGTAAGTCACCAGAGGGTGCTGACCTGTAATGGTAGAGAGAATTTCTTTACCTGGGAGTTCTCTATTCCAATGAAATCAACGATCTAGTCCATATCCCTGTAAAATAATGCATATCTAATATATTATAAAGTCACAATGTATGTAATTATAATATAGCATCTGACATGTAACAATAACAACATACCGCATATGTTGTCTATAGCATAATATTGAGAGATATGAATTTTGTAATTAATTATAAATTTTAATATTGCAATTAATTACATGGAATATTGTAATTAATTATTAATTGTAATTTTGTAATTACAATGGAATATTGTAACAATGAATATTATGATTAACATTAATTATAATGTCCTATATCAGCAAGAAAGCCAGGGTCTCAGTCCAGCAACTGATCTTGTGCCTAGAGACCAAAAACTAACCCAAATATGTTTGGAGTTGTTCAGATAAGGAAATTGAGGTCCAGGGAGCCAAGGTGCCCAAGGTCTCACGGGGAATAAGTCAGGATTAGAACCTGGGTCCTCTGACTCTTTAGCCAGTGTTTTTTCCATGAGATCTCAAATCCCACACATGCAAAGCGGAAAAAAAAAACCTGTGATGAATCCTTTATAAAATGAAGAATTGTTTTATAATGGGTATAATCACTCCCTAATTTGGAATGATAAACTACCTCTTATCTCAATGGAGTCAGTGCTACCTTCAAGTCTGCAGCTTGTGAACATTCTCCTCCCACACCTTTCTTAAGGCAATTTATGAAGATTATCTAATTTTTTTTAAGTTCCTAGTGAAAGAAAAACTCCAGACATGTTTGGGTTAGTCTTTGGACTCTAGACACAAGGGTCAGTTGCTGGAGCCTGAGTTGGGTTTTCTTGCCTGATAAAAGATCTAAGAGACCTTATACTCTGCTGCAAAGGTACCTGTCACTTGGAGAGGTGAATTAATCCAGTCATTCTGGAAATCAATTTGGAGCTGTGCTCAAATTTTATAAAACCTCTGACCCTACTATAACCTCCCTAAGCCTATTTCATAATTAAATCAAAAAGGATCCATATGTACAAAAATATTCATAGCAGCCGTTTTTGTGGTAGCCCCAAAACTAGAAACTGGGGGGTATATCCTATTGAGAAATGGCTGAACAAAATGTGGTTTATAAATGTAATAGGATATTGTTCCATAAGAAATAATGAGATAGACTATTTGAGAAGAAACTGGGAAGGCTTTTATTGACTAAGACAGTGAAGTGTGCAAAACCAGAACCACTTAAACAATAGTAACATTGTAAAGGCAGCTACGTTGCAGAGTGGATGTGTGTGTGTGTTCATCCTTCCTTGCCAAAGAAGACCATGTCATCAGAGAAATGATAACACAACTTGCACTTGACTTTGTTTTGAGTGTTTTAAGCTGTGCAGGTCACCAACCTCACTTCTCCTTGAGAACCATCTGAATCCAGTGACCAGATATTCATCAGGATGACTGGAGATGACCCAGGATAAGGCAATTGGGGTTAAGTGACTTGCCCAAGGTCATACAGCTAGTGAGTGTCAAGTGTCCGAGGTGAGATTTGAACTCAGGTCCTCCTGACTCCTGCACTGGTGTTCTATCCATTGCACCACCTACCTGCCCCTAATTAGCATTTACATAACACTGAAAGATTTGCAAAGTACTTTACATATGTCAATGGATCCTCACAACAGCCCTGGGAAGTAGGTACTCTATCCATTATTATTCCTGTTTTACAGATGAGGAAACGAAGGCAGGCAATGTGGAAGCGATTTGCCAAGGTTCACATAGATAGTAAATGCCTGAGGCTGGATTTGAATCCAGGTCTAACTGGATCCATCCTCAGAACTTTGGGATTCTTAGCTACCTTAATGACCTTAGAGAAAGGAGACTCTGGCACCTGGCGGGGTGGGGAGATGTAGAAGGTTGTCAGGCCATTGCCTGTCAGGTCAGCACAGCCTGATGGATGTTTGGTCAGAGGCAGAGAAAAACTCCTAAGGTCATATAGCCCAGGAAGACAGGCTCACCCAGCCCCTACCCACCACCCCACTCCCCCTCCCCGTGGCTCATAAGCTCACACTGTCTAAAGCCACTTCTCATGGGTGATTCCTCTCTAAAAGAGACCTTATAGAGTCAGGAGGACTCATCTTCCCAAGTTCAAATCTGGCTTCAGACACTTCCTAATTGTGTGACCCTCAGGCAAGTCACTTAACCCTGATTGCCTCAGTTTCCTTATCTTTAAAATGAGCTAGAGAAGGAAATGGCAAACCATTCCAGTATATACCAAGGAAACCCAAATGGGCTTGTGAAGACTCAGACATGACTAAAAAACAACAGTTTAGAGAAAAGCAACTTTGAAAGGCTTTAGAGTGCTGATAAACCATTAGTTGCAAAGAAGGAAGATGAAACACACCTCCAAACTCCTGAAGGAGAAGCAACACACTTAAAATGCTGGAAGAGACAAATGTTTTCGGACATGGCTGATGTGGAAATTTGTTTTGCCCAAACTATGGCTATGTATCAAATGATTAGGGCTTTGTAAATATAAGATTATTTTTTTTTAAATTGATTTGTCCCTCCCTCCACTGAGCATTCAAAAACAAAGAGATTCCCATCACTGAGTAGTGTTTTGTAGTGGTGGAGACTGCATGCAGACACAAAGGATCATATACCCAGTGTCTAGTAGAAACACTGATTGTGTAGGACTTGTCATCACTCTGCTCACCTCTGAGGTATAATCTGGCCCCTGACTCCCAAGGAGCAGAAGACTTCAACTGTGGACTGCCTCAAATCCCCAGGGAGTCACAAACATGTCACAGAAGCTCCTAAGTGCTTATGCTACTGGCTAGAGCTTTGGGTACAAATGCCCAGTACCACAAGAACGATGCTACTCCAAGGTCTTTGGAGCCCTATCTGACATTTACTTACTCATTCTCTTAACCACCTCCCTGCAATTTCCATAAGGGTAGGGCTGGTCAGATCAGAGAACAGCACTGAAAGCAACCCAACCTAACACTGTCTTGGCAAAACTCCTCATCTTTAGTTCTGATGCATGAGATCAACTGAGCTCCCCTTCCCCGTGCTGACATGGAATTAGATTTATTAATATTCATTTTTACATCCTTTTTTACATTTACGTATCTTTCAAGTATGCAAGTAGTGAAACGTCTCTAAAAGTATCTTATGGAAGTCTGGGAGTGGAGATATTTTAAGGTCTGCATTTGACCTAATCTTTTTATTTTTTGAATGCTCATTGATGAAAAGGACAGATTAATTAAAAAATAAAAACCAACTTCTTACTTGAAAAAGATTTACTCTTAAATATAAAAAAACTTAATTCTTCAATTTATAGCTATAATTTGGACAAAACAAATTCCTACATCAACTGTGTCTGGAAACATAAGTCTTCTTCCTGCATTTTAAATTTGTTACCTCCTTCAAAGACCTGCATTTGACATTTTTAAAAATAAAAAGTG
>CM053773.1:225271215-225300943 GCA_028658325.1 Potorous gilbertii | reverse complement strand
GGCAGATTGGTGATAGGGGAAATTAGAATGCTCAGTGTACTGGGGTGGGGGAGGGGACAAATGGGGAGAAAATTTTGGAACCCAAAATCTTGTGAAAATGAATGTATAAAGTTAAATAAATAAATTTATTTTAAAAAATAAAATAAAAAGAGCATTGGGGTTCCAAAGATAAAAATAAATAATAAATAAATTCAACTCAGTTTCCTATATATTTTA
Source organism: Potorous gilbertii (assembly GCA_028658325.1). NCBI lineage: Eukaryota > Metazoa > Chordata > Mammalia > Diprotodontia > Potoroidae > Potorous > Potorous gilbertii. The sequence continues at coordinate 225,300,727 of CM053773.1, read as the reverse complement.
GAAATGACTCACATCTGGAAGCTGACAATGGTGAAAGGAAGGAGGTGCTGTGTGGGGAAAAGACTGAAAGTTATGAGTCCAGGGTCCCCCGATTGCATCAATGATTCTTCTTCTGCATCTTCCCAACTACTGTTTAATTGTATCTATAGGACCAGAAACCCAATAGCAGCTAAGGATGGGCTTGTAGCAGCTTAAAATGATGTTCACATGAGTTATGTCAGTCACCATAAGGACAGTCAGAATAATGTGCCATGGGTTGACACCCTAAATTTTTCTACTATGGAAATGTCAAGGTTTGATCCAAAAGGTTGGCCTCTTGGTCTAAAGAATTCTAATCAGTGGGAGGCTGAAGTCTGGGTGGAAAGAGATTTCATTTCTTGATTAATCCTTGGACCACCATTGGTGCCCTTCCAAACAATCCCAGCACTATAGGAGGACAGGCTGATCCCCTGCTTTGGACATTACTGGAGTGGCTTTCAGATCTTTAGAGATGCACCCCTGGACCTCAGAACTCTGACCATAGCATTAACCAATCATGACTTCAAAAAGCTAATGCTGACTTAAACCTCCCACCTCTTGGCAGAAAGGTGATGGTCTAGAGATGGCAGACCATTTTTACATTCTCAGACATGATCCATAATTGATTTGCTTGGCTACTCTTATGTGTTCTAAAAGAGGACCTCAGCTGGTAGAGAAGAGACAGAGGCTGGTAATCACAAAGAGAAAGGTTATTTTTCTGTTATTTTTAAATTGTATTTTATTTTCAATTTATGGAATAAAACAAGTATTTTCATAACATTATTCTGTTATTAAACTTTATACAGAGTGTTTTAAAAGTTCACGAAGTTTAAAACTGCACTAAAATTTTTGAAACACCCTGTGTATATGTGTAAGTATGTCTGGAGGTTCTGGGAGGAGCCAGCCAATCAGAGGAGCCCTCAGGTGAGTAGTCCAGGGTAGAATGAGTTTCCAGGACACCCAGGCAGGATGTAACAGGTAAGTTTTTATGGCGTGGTAGAAAATGTCCTGTAGAGATGAACGTGCATGACAGACAGGAGAGGGATACAAGGGGGAATATATCCTATTAAATAAAGCTGTATCCAAGTGGAACAATCAGTTTCACAAAATCTCCTTCACAAATAAATTCCCCTATACTTAGGACTTTCATGGGAAAACTGGATGCCCACTTGTCGGTGATTTTAAAGAGAGATTCTTGGTTTAGTACAGGCTAGAGCAAATAGCTTCTGAGATCCCTTTTGACTAAGATTCTATGAAGTCCTTTAACCCCTAGAGTCTATGCCCCGTCTCATCTAGTAAAGAAGGGATTAATAATAATACCTAATGATGATGATGATACTTGTGGCTATTATTTATATAGCATTTTAAGGTTTTCAAAGTACTTTACAAATATCATCTCATTGGATCCTCACAACAACCCTGGGAAGTAGATGCTATTTTTATCCCCATTTTACAGATAAGGAGCATCCAGAGGAAGGTCCCTTTCCAAGAATTTGAAGTGCTGTCATGTGGAAGAGAGGTTTTATTTGCCCCCTCCAAAACAGAACTTGGGGCAATTAGGTGATGAGAAGAAGGAAAGAAGTCATGGAGAGGTTGCCATGGAAGGAGAAAAAAACTCCTGACAGGGTAATCTCTAAGTGGAATGATCTTTTGGAGGTAGATTCCCCTTCATTAGAGACCTTCGTGTGCAGGCTGAATGGACTAGTTGTTGGAGATTTTGTGCAGAGATTCTTGTTAATTTCTTTTAAGTATCTGAGGAAGGATTTGATCCACAAATCCAATGAGCAATACACTAACCCATCCAGGAGCTTAGTTTCATTCTTGTTTCTGACTGTGTTGGTCTACTGAGTCAGTTTCATTGGTACCCATGTCATGTTACAAGAACTCGATAAAGGTCCCCAACACACTGGATAGATAGCTTATGAAATATTTGTTAATAATTATACCAGATGTTTATAAGGTACTTTGAGATTTGAAACATCATAAGTTCATTTTCACTTCTCACCAATCATCTGAGATAGGCACTACCTTTCCCCCATTTTAAAGATGAAGACATTGAGACGCCAAGTGTCAGAGTGACTTGTCTGTCCCCAGTCACACAACTAGAAAGTGTCAGAGGCCGGTTCTGAATCCAACTTATGTTGATTCAAAGTCTGATTCACCACTTTACAAGAATATACAAACCAGATTCATGGTATCATAGATCTAGAAACAGAAGGGAAATTAAAAATCACTAAGTGTGACCCTGTCCTTTTACAGATGACAAAACGGAATCAACATGCATTTATTAAGTGACTACTAAGGACAGTCTCTACCTTCCAGAAACTTTCAGTCTAATGGAGGAGACAGTATCCAAATAACTCTGGACAAACAAGCTCTAGAAAGGATAAACCAGTAGTAATCTCAGAGGGAAGGCACAGAGATTAAGCAAGATAAAGAAACGCTTCCTACAGAAGGTGGGACTTTAACTGGGGCTTGAAGGAAGCCAGGGAAGCCAGGAGGTGGGGATGAGAAGGGAAAGAGTCCAGGCATAGGAGATAGATGATGAGAAGGATTAAGTGAGTTGACCTAGAGAGCCAGGATTTGAACTCACATCTCTGACATCATATGCAACACTTTCCATTGAACTATAGAAATCTTTATTTACCATATTGGACAAATGGAATAGAGAAGGAAAGGGAAGATTGGTAGCTTTTGTGATGCTTGTTGAATTACAGTTGAGATGTTAACTTAACCAGGGCCACACAGTCAGTATGTATCAGAGGTGGACTTGAACCCTGGTCTTCCGGGCTCTGAGGCTGTCTGTCTATCCATTGTCTGTCACAACTAACATTTCAATGACGGAGTGGAAAACCTTTCTTTCATCATTCCACTACCCCAATTCAAGTGCTGCTTGAGTCTAGTCCCCCTCCCTTAATACCAACATACCCTCACCTCCTTTGGAAGTAGGAGACAGATGATTGATGCCTCATCTGGAGTGTTGGGAAAAGCCTGGAGAAAGTCCTTGGTTTCTCCTCCCCTCCCCCAAAGAAGTCCTCGGTGAGCCTCCCTTCCCCTCCCCCAGTCCATTTCCTGGACTCTGCTGGTGAAGCTAGCCATACCCAACCTCAGCAAGCCCTTATCTTTCCCACCAACATCAGAGAGTTGCTTTCACTCCCAAAGCCTGGGGCCTGACAGACCCGTACATTAGCACTTTTTAAAAATCATGTCCACTTTAGAAACAGGCCCTAGCCTGAGGATGATCACTTCTCTTGACAAATGCCAGTGATGACAGGCGGACATCATTTCTACAAACTCCACCCTTCAGCAGTGCCTCTGGACTCCCTATCCTGAGGCCCTACACAGAAACAAAGAAGGAGAGACCAGAAAATTCACCTCCTTTAGAAAGGAAGTGTTCCCAAAGTATCGAAAGGTGCCCTCACCCTTACAAAATGACAAAATGAAGGGACCTTTGGGGGCCATTTAGTGTAATCTATACCTAGGCATAAATCTGCTCTATTACATAATTAATGAGAGGCTAACCAGCCTTTGCTGAATGATTACAGTGAGAGGCAACCCAGGACCTTCTGAAGCAGCCCATTTCACTCTGGGATAGCCAATGGAATGATAACCCTTCCATCCACTCTCCATCTGCCTCGGTCACCCCATCCCACTGCTCCTGACTCTGCCTTCCGAGACCAAGCAGGATAAATCTAAATTTATTTTGATTAACTAACGACCTCTCAGCTCTAAACCTTTGCAGTGACTTCCCCCCAGGTCTAAAATTCTCTCCCTCCTCAACCCTGCCCTCCAGCTTCCCCTCATCTTCTGCAAGAAGCCTTTCCAAGTATTCATTCACCTCAAGAACTTCCCTCTGAGAGGAGCAGCACTCTATCCTGGGCATGACCTGTGTTGTGGAGCTGCCTCCTCTAGGAGACGGTGAGCTCCTTGGGATCAGGGGACCATCTTTTTGCCCTTTTTTGTTTCTTTGGTATTTAGCACAGCACCTGGCACTCAGTAATTATTAAATAAATAAATAAATAAGTGAATGAATAAATAAATAGAAATTAAATAAATGACTATATTATAGCTCTTTCAGACACTTCAAAGATATCTATGACCTGCCCTTCTCCAGTTCCTTCAAACAATTGTCATATGGCACACTCCTTCACTTCCTAGTTCTGTGGTCCTCTGTACTCTCTGCAATTTAGCAATAGTATTGCTCAGATGTATCCAGAACTGAACACAGGGCTTTCCAGATGTGATCAGACTGGGTGGATGAGAGGGGGCAAAAAAGAGGGAAGAGAAGAGGAAAGGAAGAGAGAGAGAGAGAGAGAGAGAGAGAGAGAGAGAGAGAGAGAGAGAAAAGAAGAAGAAGAAGAAGAAGAAGAAGAAGAAGAAGAAGAAGAAGAAGAAGGAGGAGGAGGAGGAGGAGGAGGAGAAGGAGGAAGAGATGAAAGGGAAGGGGAAGGAGAGGTGAGGAAGAATAGGGAGGGAGGAAGAAAAAGGAAAGGAGAGAGATAGAGAGGGGGAGAGACTGAACTAAAGATAAGAGATTGACAGAGAGAAAAAGGAAGGGAAGGGAGAGAGCAGCAGGGAGGGAGAGAGACTGAAAGAAAGAGGACACACACACAAACATACACAGAGAGACAGAGAGAAAAAGAGAGAAAGAAAGAGAGAAGGAAGAGAGATAGAGAGGGAAGGAACAGAGAGAGAGAGAGAGAGGAGAACCTTCTCCCTAGTGGCAGATTCTTATGCCTATCAGTATAACCTAAAGTCATATTAGCTTTCTCCATCCTCACATCCAGGTGGTATAGTGGATTAAGTGCTGGAGCTAGAGTTAGGAAAACATGGATTCAAATCCTGATTGAGAAACTTACTAGCTCTGTGATCCAAGGCAGAGCATTTAATTTATCTCAGCCTCCATTTTTTCATCTGTAAAATGGTGTCAATGATAAAACCTTCCTTACAGGGTTTTTTGAGTATCAAAGAGAAAATGTATCTGTGATTTCATTCACCTACGAAACTCCCAGATGATAAAATGGCCTCTCCCAATCAAAGTCTGTACCTGCCATGCAGCTCAAAGTCTCAAGGGAATTGTCAAGAGCACTAAGAAGTGATATGATTTGCTCAGGGTGAAGCAGCAAGTGTAGATCAAAAGCATGTCTTCTTGATCCCAAGTCCAGCTCTCCATAGACTAGGCTGCCTTTCACTCAAGGATCGTTTCTGTAAGGTGCTTTGAAAACATTAAAGAGCTATATAGATGTTAGCTGTTATCATAGTACATCATTGATTCATATTGACCTGCAATACACACACACACACACACACACACACAACAGTTGCCATTCTCTGAAGTCTCAGTGATCACACTGAACCACACTACACAACTTAAGATTTTATTAATTCTATCTTCACTTTCATCCTTTGCTAATGTTTTCCTAAGTGAATCTTGATGACTCAGCAAGTTTGTAATAGGCTGTACGCAAAGTAGGTTTTTAATAGACTCAATGTATTAGTCTGAATTTGATTTATCAATTAAATTTATTTTCTATTTCAAATGATAAATTGTAAATAATTCAATTAAGCACTCTCAATTCAATAAGCATATATTAAATGCCTACTATGTGCCATGAACTATACCAGGTGGTAGAGATAGAAGCACAGAAGCACAAAACACCCAGTCCCTGTAGTTGGAACAAAGGCTCCATATGAAGAAGCCAAGGCTACCTCAGAATATCATTGGAATTGAACAACTCTGCAAACATGAAGAAAAAGGGGATGAGGAAGTAGTATGTCTAGGTGGGATTCTGCGGTCAGGAAACTTTTAACACCATGGTCACTGGGGCCTCAGAAAGCATTTTGCATCTTTTGTTAATGCCAAATGATAATCCTGAGACTCAACAAAGCTCAGAGGGGGCTTTGAACACAGAATGTCAGAGCTGAAAGGAACTTTAGAACAGGAAATGTTCTGGGAAGGGGCCTTAGAACAGAGGATATCAGAGCTGGGAGAGACCTGAGAACAGTGAATGTCAGAGCTAGGAGAGAGCTTAGATCAGGGAATGTCAGAGCTGGGAGAGAGCTTAGATCAGGGAATGTCAGAGCTGGGAGAGAGTTTAGATCAGGGAATGTCAGGCCTAGAAATTACCTCTAACACAGAATGAGACCAGACAAAGTAATTGTTTTTCGCAAGGCTTTACTTATTAAGGTTAGAAGTTGGACCTAATGGATCTTTTTAAAGCACCAGGTTGGAAAGATGAGAGGAGGAGTGAGGAGGGAGAGTCAAGAATCTCTGGCTCTGGCTTTCACTTAACTTTCCTCCCTCCCAGATGCTAAAACTGGCTGCCACCCACTGTGTGGTCTCATGCCCCAAGCCATTTCTTCCTCATCTCTGTCAAACAACTCTCTACCCCACTCCAGGTCATCCATCACTCAGTTTCTCCTCTCATCCATCTTTCTATCTGTCCCAAACCCCCACACCTGTCTATCTGTTGACCTTGCAAATAGCCATCCATCTATCTCTCATGTTCCACCCTCCCCGCTTCCCCATGAACTTCTCTGTGGGCCATCTCCTCCATCCATCTCTCTACACTTTCCTCTGTAGATCGATTATTTCGTCTCTCCTCCTGTCCATTCTAATCTCACTCCCATTGAGTCAAGGCTGTGGGAGAAAACAAAACCAGATGAGTTCAATGGTAGAAATAACACAAAAGCACCATGAATCACTACTCAAAGAACTGGGAGTCACTCATCATCAAATAATTTAGGAAGTATAGATCACAATCTGAAGGAAATGACATCACTGGTGGGTGGCATCCCTTGGAACAACATGGTGATATTCTAATCCCTAATTCTATTGTCACTGGTCCATAGAAGGCACAGGAGTTATCCAGAGGCAATGATAAATAGACATTCAATGTTGATCTCACTTTATACTTAGCCCTCTCTCCCACTATCCACAAACTTTGGAACTTCACAGGTATGTCATTCATCAATAAATCAATCACCAAGCAGTTATTGAGCCAGGCACTGTTAGGTTCTGGGAGCACAAGGACAAAAGCAAAAACAGTCCCTACCTTCAAGAAACTTACCTTCTAATGGAGAAGACAAAAGTATGTCTGTGCAAATAGATAAAACACACTCTGAGTAGATACAAGGTAAGCCTAGCAGGGAAGGGAAAGCATTTGCACCTGGAGTAAGGGGTGGAATTAGACAAGGCCCATATAGGGTGATAGATCTCATACTTGAAGGGACCTCAGACACCATATATTCCAACTTTTTATTTTAGAATTAAGGAAACTGAGTTAGGGCCAGCTAGGCAGTACAGTTCGTAGAGTACCCAGACTAGAGTCAGGAAAGCTCATCTTTCTGAATTCAAATCTGGCCTCACACACTTCCTAGCTGTGTGACCTTAGGCAAGTCACTTAATCCTCTTTGCCCCAGTTTCCTCATCTGTCAAATGACCTGGAGAAGAAAATAGCAAACCACTTCATTATCTCTGCCAAGAAAACCCAAGCAGAGTCATGAAGAAGTCACTTAGCCATGTTTGCCTCAGTTTCCTCATCTGTCAAATGACCTGGAGAAGGAAATAGCAAACCACTTCATTATCTCTGCCAAGAAAACCCAAGCAGAGTCATGAAGAAGTCACTTAACCATGTTTGCCTCAGTTTCCTCATCTGTCAAATGACCTGGAGAAGGAAATAGCATTTCAGTATATTTGCCAAGAAAATCCCAAATGGAGTCATGAAGAAGACTTGGAGAAGAAAATAGCCAACCACTTCAGTATCTTTGCCAAGAAAACACAAATAAGTCATGAAGAAGTCACTTAACCATGTTTGCCTCAGTTTCCTCATCTGTCAAATGAGCCACAGAAGGAAATGGCAAGCCACTCCAAGATCTTTGCCAAGACAACCCTTAGTGGGGTCACAAAGAGCAGGACACAACTGAAAAACAACTGAACAGTAATAGCAAAAGAAATTGAGGCCAGGGAAGATAAACAACAGTCAAGGTCTCCCAAGCAGTAATCATCAGTGATAGGTCCTTTGATGCTAGAATATATAAACTTACTTTACACCGTCTCTTATAGAAGATAACATTCAAGCTAAATCTGGAAGAAAATAAGGAATTCTATGAGGCAGAGGGGAAGAATAAATATTCATTCCAAGCATGAGAGACCATCCTTGCAAAAACATAGGGACAGGAGATGGTAGAATCATAGGTCTAGAGATGGAAGAGATTTCAGAGGTCATCCAGCACCCTTGTCTTATCGATGAAGGGGCAGCTAGGCAGTGCAGTGGATAGAGCACCAGTGCAGGAGTCAGGAGGGCCTGAGTTCAAATGTCACCTCAGACACTTGACACTCACTAGCTATGTGACCTTGGGCAAATCACTTAACCCCAATTGCCTCATCCTACGTTATCTCCAGTCATCCTGATGAATATCTGGTGACAGGATTCACATGGCTCTGGAGGAGAAGTGAGACTGGGGACCTGCACAGCCCTCCCTCACTCAAAACAAAGTCAAGTACAAATCATGTCATTATTTCTCTGATGGCATGGTCTTCTTTGGCAACGAAGGACAAACACACTTATGGGTGAGGAAACAAGCTCATGGAGGTTGCAGTTTTTTTCTCCCAAGGTTACATCCATTGCACATATCAAAGGTTAAATTCGAATGCTAGTCCTCTAACACAATATTGAGCAGACAGGTTCTACAGCACCACACTGTAGTCTTCCTTATTCTGGGTAATTCCCTCCCCATCCCCACTATAATCCTTTATTTTCTCCCCTTCTCATTTTGAGTTGGTCTCTCTCCCATCTTAATAGCACCTCTGAGATGTGAGTTATGATGTGACTTGAACAAACTTGAATTAGTCAAAACTGGGCTGGGGCTGACCTGGCTTTCCTGCCTTTAAGAGCCCCAAGCTTCCTTTGAGCCCAAGGTCACCTCAAGGTCATGTTAGGCTGCCAGTCCTTAGTGATTCATCCAGACGGGTCCATCGAGCCATTTATGACTCCACGTGTTTAATGCACATGGAAAAATGAACCAGAGCAGTCCAGTTGAGCCATTGGTCTTTACAACACATGGGGGCCAAATGGCTCCCCAGAGCATGGATGTGACTGCCAAGTTCTGCTGTGTTGTTTTGACTAAGGGAGTCGGGCCAAGGGCAAATGCTTGCTGATGAAGTAACCCATCAGGGCTGTGCCCTTGGAAAGCGGTAACCCCTTATAAGGGCTGCCTGGCTCCGAGGGGCTGTGAGGGTTTGCCTTTTAAGATAGCAGCAGGGAACCTAAACTGACTTCTGGTTCCAACTTTGGGACTTTTATAAGTCAATAATCTGGTCCTGGGAAGGGCATAGAGAGTTGGGAGCAGTTTTTTGCTCCTATTCCTTGGTGTTGGCTCTTATTACAAAAAACCCCAGAGACCTACAATGGCCTCCCCATATGTACTGTTGGTTGATTAATTCATGAGATGTTGGAATCAACTAGAGAGAAAAAGGCCTTTGGGAGCTGAGACCCAGCAGCTTCTGGAGTCAACATCTCTTGCTGATTGCTGGGAGCCTAGAATGTTAGAACCTGAAGAGGCATTAGAAAAGAGATTCTCAGAGGTGGGCCAAACCTTAGAAAATAGAACATCAAAGATGGGAGGGCCTCAGAACAGGGAATCTCAGAGCTGGGAGGGGCCTTAGAACAAGGGATGTCAGAGCTCGGAGGAACCTTAGAACATCAGTGCTGCAGAGGGTCTCAGCCCGAGCTTTCCCCCAAATAAGAAACCCTTCTACAATGACCTAACAAGTATTTATCCAGCTTCTACTTGAAGGCCTCCAATAATGAAGCATTCCCTACCTCCTAAGACAACATACTCCACTTCTGGACAACTCTTTTCCTTAGAAAGGCTAGTGTATTGGCCAAGAAAATCCCAAATAGGATCAGGAAGAATCAGACATGACTAAAATGAGTCATTGGTAGTGACTGTTGCTGTGCCCTGTTACTACTGCCTTCTGAAAATTACTCTGTATATATTTTAAATTGATTTATTGTGCAAGAGAAGTGATCAGGGAAGACTATAATCTATTTGATGAGTCTCCTATCCACAGGATTGGATTACAGAACTCCCTCTGTGCCCTTTGTGTTTTTCACCTTGCCTAGCCCAGAGCTGACCAAGAAGTAGGTGCTTGGCAAATGGCCAGTAAGTACTTTGACTCCGTTTGGTTCAGTAAACACTGATAGAATGAATGAATGAATAAATGTCTCCTGTAAAGTGGCCAGCTTGCCAGTTCAGCTGTGCACAAAATGTGGTTAAGTTACCCTGCCAGTCGGCAGTCATCCCTTCTGAAATCCTCAAACCCAGGTTCACCAATTAGTCACATTCGGAGTCTGCTGTGGTTGAAATCATCAGTCCTTCAGCTTGAATGTTTAGAGATCATCTCATCCAACCCCATCATTTTACAAGAGAGAAAGCTGGTTTTTCTGTGGGTCCCTCCTGACCTTCCAGCACTTAGTGAGAGCAAAGTTGATTGGCTGACTACCCAGAGCAGGCTAGAGCTGATTGAGAAAGAGGCAGCATGGGGGCCTATTGAGATAGGGGTTGTCAGTTAAGTGCTTTTGACATCTTCTTGCCTCTGGAAATCCCCTATCTATCCATGAACAGATCTGGAGAGAAGATGTAAGATGTAAGAGAAGATGTATACCTCTCTCAATCTTTGCCTATGTGTCTGTCTCACACACACATACACACACACACACACACACACACACACACACACACACACACACACCCTGTGTGTTCCAATAAAATCCCAAAGCTGTTTCTATAAAACCAGTTAACCAGGGTCCTGTCCATATTGTGTCTCCAGCCCCAATGGCTCTGATAATTTCCTTTACTCCATTTTATCCTCTGTCCACCCGTTCACCTTCACTCCTGATGTATGGATAACATGAGAGATAAAAAGGATTGAGAGCCTAGACTTCTGAGTAGAGAGAGTGGGGCATGGAATGGGATGACACTGAAAAAATATTTATTAAGCTCCTACTCGGTGGACACAAAATTGAGATAATCTCACCTCATATTCAAACTGTGAGGCAGAACATAAGGGAAGGTCCATATTTGTTTTTAGATCATGGCAGATGGAGAAATTATTGACTCAATGGTTCTCTCCCACCTACTCCCACCCTGGTATCATCCTCACGCCTGGGCACCAAGTCTTTGGCCTGCATGACATTGCAGGCTTGCTAATCTGAAAAACAACTTTAAAATGCCAGTCAGGTGGAAAACAGTCAACCAGTTAATAAAAAGCTAATTGGGAGTGGGAGTATTCGATTCGTTTAAGACATCTGACCAACCCCCTCATCTAATAAATAATTATTAAGGGCTCATTATGTGTCAGACACTGTGCAATAAGCACAGACAACACAACCCTCACCCTCAGGGAGCTTGTATTCTATCCTGAGAAAACATGATGAAGACTGTCTGATAAATTTAAAACACACACAAAGTGAATACAAAGTGTTTTCATAGGGGAGGAAATTTACAACGAGGGAAGTGAAGAATCAGGATAGGCATCATGTAGAAAATGGCACTTGAATCAATTAAGCAAGAAAACAACAAGCATTTATTAAGCACCTACTATGTGCTGGATACTGGGATACAAAGACAAAATTAAGCAATTCCTGCCCTCAAGGAACTTACATTGTAATGGGACAGAGTATATGTATGTACATAAGTATTTCCAATCCAATAAACATTTATTAAATGTCTGCCATGTACCAAGTCCTTTGCTAAGCCATGGAAATGCACCTAATAAAAAGACACTCCCTGCTCTCAACAAGCTTAGGAAAAGGCTAGATTATAAAGAGATCTAAATAACTGAGTCACTTCTATCAGATCCTAGTGACAATGAGGATCCAGTAGAGTTTGGTGGAGAGAAATGATATGACTGGATCTGTACTTTAGGAAAATCTATGTGGAGGATGGCTTAGAGTAGGAAGAGACTTTAGGAAGGGACACCGATTAGGATGCTATCACAACAGTCCAAGCAAAAGGTGATGAGGTTCTGGTTATAGCCATGTGAGTGGAAAGAAGGTGATATATGGAGAGATGCTGTGGAGATTGAACTGACAAGATTTGGCAGCTGATGGGATATGTGGGGCAAGAATGAAGAGTCAAAATCAATCCCAAGTTACAAACTGGAGTGACAGGATAGTGGTAGAATCCAAAGGAGCAGGGGAGCTCACTCAGAAGAGAGGAGAACTTGGGAAAAATATGAATTCTATTTTGGATATATTAAGTTTGAGAGATCTATGGGATATGTACTTCAAAATATCCAGTCAGTAACTGATCAACTAGAGCTCAGGGAGCTACTAGGGCTGGATGTATGGGTGTGTTCATCATGTTTATATAAGAGAAAATAACTAGATTCATGGGAGCCCATGAGAGCAATAAGAAAAACAACATGGAAAGACAGAGCCTTGGGGAATACTCACAGTCAGTGGCATGACAGGAATAAAGATCTAACAAACTGAGATGAAATGACCAGACAGATAGGAAGAGAACCCTTACTAATTTCAAACCCAATCATTTATTGTTTGCTATGTGCTCGGCACTACATTAGGTACTGAGGATCCAAATACCTTAAATGAAGCATCATATCATATTATATTATATTATATTGTTACATTGTATTAAATTGTATTGTGTTACATTATGTTACATTACATTACATCATATCATATCAGGTCATGTCATATCATGCCATGTCATATCATATTTCATATATCATATGATATATTATACTCCAAAGGAGAAATAAGGACACAGAATAAATGTAAAGCAAATATATGCAAAGAGATCAGTATCAAATACATGCACACGTGCACACACACGAGAGAGAGTGAGAGAGAGGGAGAGAGAGAGGGAGAGAAAGAGGGAGGGAGAGAGGGAGAGGAGGAGAGAGAGAGAGAGAGAGAGAGAGAGAGAGAGAGTCCAGTGAGATCCAGATGATCAAAAGTCGCAACGATTGCAGAAAAGACTGGGGAAAGGTTGTTACTTTGGGCAGTTACGAGTTCATTAATAACTTTGGAAAGAGTAGTTTGGTTGAATGATGAGCCAGAATATAAAACATTAAGAAGAGGGTGAAAGTCGAAAGGAGGCAGAGTTCCTGTTATAACCAGCCTCCTCAGAGAGTTGAACCAGGAAAGGGGGAGTGATTTAGATATTAGTTAGCAGGGATAGATGGATCAAGGGAGGGATGTTTGAAGGCAGTAGAGAAAGATAGGAAGTGACTGTAGATCAGAGAGAAGAAATGATGCAAGGCAGGGTGGTGAGGGGATCTGTTAGAGAAGAAAGGAGGGATTGGGCACATATAGAGACTTCCCTTGGCAAAGAGAAGGGCCAGGCTGAGCCCAGGGTGAAAGAGAAGATGTATAGTCGGGGAAAGACAACTGAATGCTGTGAAATGAGGAGGAAGGGAAAAGAGGGAGCTCTTGGCAAATGCCCTCACTTTTTTCCAGCGCAGTCTGAGGCAAGGTCCCCAGAGGAGATGGTAGGAGGAGGGGTGCTGACGGTAGATTTGAGAAAGGATGAAAAGGTCTGGAGTAGCTCCTGAGGCAAGTAGGCTAGCCAATCAGTTTGGGGGAGGGATTATAAAAGTCTTGCTTTGGGGGGATGGAGACTATATCAAATATATTCATAGAGGGCCCCCCCCCAGCTCTGTTCTCTGGGTATTTTCTCTGGCTGTCCCCCATGCCCGAAATTTTCCTCTTCCTTATTTCCACCAGCTAGTTTCTCTGTCTTCCTTCAAGTCCCCACTAAGATCTTACATTATACAGGAGGCCTTCATTCCACCCCCAGACATATCCCTGACTTTCTGGACACTTCAACTATGCACCCACACTGGGTACCTTTATTTACCACTTCCCATCACCCCCACTTTTCAGCTCCCTTTTGTATATGGGCTTCCCTCATTAGAATGGGAGTTCCTCAAGGGCAGAGATTGTCTTTTGCTTCTATTTGTTTCCCCAGAGTTAAGCCTGGTGTCTGGCACATAGTAGGTGCTTAGTAAATGTTTATTCCCTCCGTTTCTTCCTTCATAATAAGTGTTCCTTCCACTAAGACCCTTGGATTTTTTTCATATGAACTTCTGTCTGGTCATTCTCCCCCATCTTTTATTTGGATGATGGATCTTGTGAATCCAGAAATTAAGATTTGATTTAAAGCATCTCTGAAGGATTGCTAGGTGGTACAATGGTAGAAATACTGGGCATGGAGTCAGGAAGATCTGAGTTCAAATCAATCCTCAGACACTAGCTGTGTGACCCTGGGCAAGTCACTTAATCTTTGTTTGTCTTAAGTTTCCTCAACTGTAAATGGGGGTAATATTATCTCCTACTTCCCAAGGTGTTCGAAAAGATCAAATAAAATAATCATTACAAAGCACTTAGCACAGAGCCTGCCACGTAGTAAGCACTCGATAAACATGATTATCATCTTGACTGTAATAAAGATAAATGCAGAGTTGAACCAAACTACAAGGATCTGAATTCTGATTCTGTTACACGGTGTGCTAGCTATCTCTCCCAGTTTTCTATAAGCCCCACATTAGTATTCCAGCTATGTCATCAGGCCAGCTTGCTCCCAGCCCCTCAGCCTCCAGCTGACTCAATGACTTTTGCTGCTTCCTTCCTTCTTATGATGGCTGTTATCTATCCATCCATCCATCTATTCTTTCATCTAGATAGATACATAGATAAATAGATAGAGAGACAGATACATAGACGGATGATAGATTAGATAGATGGATAGATGGATGGATAGATAGATAGATGGGTAGATAGATGGATGGATGGATGGATGGATGGATGGATAGATGGAGTAGATATAAAGATACAATGTTACTTCAACTCCCCAGGCAGTTTTCTGCCAGAGTCCTATGAATATCCAGATTAGATCTGTGCATAAAGGAGGAAAAAGGAGGAGGAAGTGGGGGAAGGAGAAAGAGCTTTCACTTCCAGAAATAACTTGAAAAATCAAGAGAAAAGATGGAAGGTAAGTGAATGGCTCCAGGGACCTCACCCACCATCCTCAAAGTCATAGACTCTGATAAAGTTCTTACCAGAGGAGGGAACGTGGGAAGGAACACAGAATTCTCAATTCTTCTCTGACCCACCAGGCATTTAGAATATCTCCTTCCAGGCTCTGGGGTGTTACAATGGAAGGAACACTGGATTCAAATCCCAGTTCAATCCAGGTACTTACTACCTTGGGCAAACCCCATTTCCTCATCTGAAAAATAAGGAATTTGGATTAGATGGTTTTTTTAAAGGTCCTTTCCAGCTCTAGAAATGATCTATGACTTCTAAAATCCTTTTTATGATGTAAATCTTTCATCCTAAAAGATATGGGTTAGGAAGAGTCTTACATGTGGGTAGAAAGTCACTCAGTCAATCAATAAACATCTATTAAGTGCCTTTTAAATAGCAAATAGAGTAGCTAAGTGACAAAGAAGATAGATTGCCAGGCCTGGAGTCAAAAAGACCTGAGTTCAAATCCAGTCTCAGATACTGCCTATGTGACCCTGGACAAGTCACTTAACTCTGTTTGTATCAGTTGCCTCATTAGTAAAAGAAACTGGAGAAGAAAATGGCAAACCACTCTAGTATTTCTGCCAAGAAAACCCCCAAATGGGGTCACAAAATGTCAAATATGACTGAAAAAAACCAGCTAAACAAATGTGCCAAGCAACGGGCTAAAACTGCAGCTACAAAGAAAGAAGGCAGTCCGTGCTCTCGAAATCTCAGTCTAAGGAGAGAGACAACATGCAAACTATTAAATACAAGCAAGATGTATACAGGATAAATATAAGATAATCAGGTAAGAGGAGACACCAAAATTAAGGGAAATCGGAAAAGGCTTCTTACAGAAAGCAGGAAGCTATCTACTTTATGTAACTTAGATGGATACCACCTAGTAGGCACTCTCAATTTTCCCATTGCAACTTCACCTCTTTCCACAAATCGAAGACTATTTATTAGGTACCTATAATATACAAAGGGCTGTTTTAAGAGGATTCAAAGACCAAAAAAATAAAAAAGACCCCAACCTCAAGGAATTCATATTATCCTAATGGATTCAATATAAATCAGTCAACAAGGTTCTCTGTGACCTGAAATGGTCCAGACTAGTGGAGAAGGGAAAGGAAGGTAGAAAAGGGAATATGCATTTATGTTGAGCCTACTATGTTCCAGGCACTGTGCTAAACACTGTTACAAAATGTGATCTTCACCAAAACCCTCGGAGGTAGATGCAATTAAAATCCCCATTTTGTAATTGAGGAACTGAGGCAAAGAGAAATTAAGTGACTCAGGTTTTCCTGTCGCCGTGCCCAGCACTCTATCTAGTTGTGTGATCCTGGACAAGTCATTTAACTCCTATTTGCTTCAATTTCCTATCTGTAAAATGGAGAAAATAAGAGCACTTATCTCTCAGGATTGTTGTGAGGATTAGATGAGATAACACTTGTAAAAGCATTGAGCACAGTGCCTGACACCGAGTAGGTAGTGTGGTGTTTGTCCTTTGTTTTCCGAGAGGACCGATGATATCATTAGTGAATAAATTAGATTTAATGAGGCAGAGTTGCACAAAATAGTCACTCACCTTTTCTTCCAGAGTCACCAAGTCCAAGGGCTGGATGAAAATCAAGATAGCTGGCAATGACCCGGGGCTGCATCTTCTATGTCTGACCAACCTCTAAACACTCCATAGAGCCGTCTCCAGCTACATTCATGATCACTGGAACAAATTGTTCTCATCTGCCCATTCTACCATTCACATGCTTGGGGTATTCATCCCCCTACCTCACTGACAGGTTTGAAGCCTGTTGGCTACACTCAACATGTTTTAGCCCATCTGCCAAGATAGTTTTACCATGTGTAGATGCTATGTATAGTACAGTTTCTTGGAGTCATAGGTGAGAGTTGAGTGACAGTTTCAAAGATCCGCATTTCTGTATATGACTAATAAAGTCCAACAGCAAGAGACAGAAAGAGAAATCCCATATAAAGATATGGTAGACACTATAAAATAATTGGGAGTCTACCTGCCAAAACAAACCCAGGGACTCTATGAACACAATTACAAAACACTTTTCACACAAAGAAAGTCAGAGATAGGTAATTGGAAAAACATCAGTTGTTCGTGGGTAGGCTGAGCCAATATAATAAAAATGATAATTCTACCTGAATTAATTTACTGACTCAGTTCCATATCAATCAAACTACCATAAAATTATTTTCTAGAGCTAGAAAAAATAATATCAAAATTCATCTAGAAGAATAAAAGGTCCAGAATATCAAGGGAATTAGTGAAAAGAAATGCTAGGAAAGGTGGCCTAGCCCTGCCAGATCTCAAATTGTATTATAAAGCAGTAATCATCAAAATCACTTGGTACTGGCTAAGAAATAGAGGAGTAGATCAGTGGAATAGGTTACGTACTCAAGACACAGTAGTCAATGAATATAGCAGTCTACTGTTTGATAAACCCAAGAACCCTAGCTTACCCCAGGGATAAGAACTCACTGTTTGACAAAAACTGCTGGAAAAACTGAATAATAGCATGGCAGAAACTGAGCATAGACCAATGCCTGACACCATACACAAGAATTACGTCCAAATGGGTATATGATCCAGGTATAAAGACTAATACTATAAACAGATTAGGGGAGCAAAGAATAGTGTATTTGTCAGATTTATAGAGAATGAAGAAATTTATGATGAAACAAGAGATAGAGAACATTATGAAGTGTAAAATGGACAATTTTGATTACGTTAAATTGAAAAGTTTTTGCACATACAAACCCAATACAATCAAGATTAAGAAGGAAGCAGAAAACTGGGAAAGAATTTTTACAAGTAGTGTCTGTGATATATATTTCTAAAATATGCAGAGAACTGAGTCAAATGTACAGGTCATTCCCCAATTGGTAAATGGTCAAAGGATATGAACAGGCAGTTTTCAGAGGAAGAAATTAAAGCTATCTATAATCATATGAAAAAATGCCCTAAATCCCTATTGATTAGAGAGATACAAATCAAAACAACTCTGAGGTACCACATCACACCTATCAGATGGGCTAACATGACGAAACAAGATGATAAACGTTGGAGAAGATGTGGGAGAGTTAGAACACTCCATTGTTGATGGAGCTGTGAGCTGCTCCAGCCATTCTGGAAAGCCCAAAGGGTTACAAAAATGTGCATACCCTTTGACCCAGCAATATCGCTTCTAGGGCTGTATCCCAAAGAATTCATAAAAATGGGAAAAGGTCCCACATGTACAAAAATATTTATAGCAGCTCTTTTTGTGGTGACCAAGAACTGGAAATCGAGGGAATGCCCATCCATTGGGGAATGACTGAACGAGTTGAGGTATATGAATGCTATTCTATTTCATTATACTATTGCATATACTATTGCACTATAAGAAATGACAAACAAGCTTCAGAAAAACCTGGGAAGACTTGAACTGATGCTGAGTGAAATGAGCAGAATCAGAGCATTATACATAGTAAGAGTCACAATGTGTGAGGATTTTTTCTGGTAGACTAAGCCCTTCAGAGCAAGGCAAGGACCTTAAACATCCCCAAAGGATGCTTGAGGTAAAATGCCATCTACATCCAGAGAAAGAACTATGGAATCAGAACACTGAATGAAGTAGACTGTTTTTTCTTCTGTCCTGTTTTGTTTGGCTTTTCTCATAGTTTCTCTCATTTGATTTAATTCTTCTAAGCAACATGACTAATGTGAAAATGTGTTTAATAAGAATGTATATGTAGAACCTATATAATATTGCATGCCATCTTAAGGAGAGAAGCGGGAGGAAGGGAGAGAAAATTTAAGACTTATGGAAGTGATTGTTGAAAACTAAAAACAAATAAATTAATTAAAATTTTAAACAGTTTTAAAGAAAAGTAAGGGGATTGGATATATTTTCTTCTCAAAATTGTGACTCAACCCCAGAGAGTACACATATTTTTTATCTCCATTTTACAGATAAGGAAATTGAGTCTCAGGTCACCACAGGTAAGCACCTAATCCAGGATCTGATTCAACAGAGAGAAGCCAAAAGATCTGAATAAACCACTTCTGCCACAGACAAATGCAGGGAGAAGAGATTGCTTTTCCTCCTCGTGGTCCCCCTCCTCCAAACCTGGCAGTCTGACTGGGTGGGCAGCTCGGCACGGAGGTATGTTCAAGGCAGCCCCACTGAAGCCAACACCGTCTATCTCTCTGGAGAGCTTCGGGCCTCTGCTCAAGCTGCAATCTGTCAGGCCTGTCATGGGCTCACTCCACCAAAGCGTGGGTGAAAAGAGTTCAGCTTTTAAATAAACAGGCACTTTAGAATTTAGCCCAAGCCAGGACTGTAATTCATTAGGCAGCCCGCTCCCCTCTGTTTATCCTAGGCTTGCTTAGATGGTCTTTTTGAGGCAGAGACCCTTGTCTACTTGTTGGTGCCTTTAAGGCAGCGGCTTGTATGATGTCAGCTCAGGAGAGGTGAGTGCAAGTCACATGAGGAAGGAAGGAGAGACCCTTAATTTGCCCTCCTCTAAGTCTTATGGCTGAAGCAGCTAGGTAGCCTAGTGGATAGATCACTGGTTTTGGATTGGGGAAGGATTAGTAGCTAAACAAAGCTAACATTTATATAGTGCTTGCTGTGTGCTAGGTATTATGCTAAACACTTTACGTTTATCTCCTTTGATCCTTACCACAAACCTAGAAGTTAGGTGCTGTTATTATCTCTGTTTTACAGATGGAGAAACTGAGGCAAAAAGGTTAAGTGACTTGCCCACAGAAGGGGTTTAAACTCAGGTCTTCCTGATCCCAATTCTTCAACTTAATAGTTCATTAAATGTTTATTAAAAGACCACCTACTAGGTGCCAGGCACTACACTAAGTGCTAGGAATAGAAACAAGAAAATAAAAGACAGTCCTTGACCTCAAGGAAGCTACAATCTAATAAAGGAAGACAACACAGAAAAGGAAGCTGGAAATTGTGGAGAGTACACTAGAGGTACCAGGTGCAAGGGCATTTTGTTCTGTGGAGTTGAAACCAAACAGAGCTGCAGATGGGAGATGTGAGCTTCCAAGTTCGGATTCTGCCCTCTACAAAGGAGAGCATTCTGTGTTATATGTACCTATTATGTGTTAGATACTGTGGTAGATGCTGGAGATACAAAGCAAAAAATAAAGCAGTGCTGCCCTCAAGGAGCTTTCTCTCTCTCTCTCTCTCTCTCTCTCTCTCTCTCTCTCTCTCTCTCTCTCTTTCTCTCTTTCTCTCTTTCTGTTGTCTGTCTATTCTATCTATCTATTCTATCACTGCTTTTTTTATATCTCCAGTGCTTAGATCCATGCCTGGAACATTTGTTGTTATTTGGTCATTTCAGTCATGCCTCACTCTTCATGACCACATTGAGGGTTTTCTTTGGAAAAGACACCAGAGTGGTTTGCCATTTCCTTCTCCAGTTCATTTGGTAGATGACAAAACTGAGGCAAACAAGGAGAAGTGACTTGCCCAGGGTCACACAACTACTAAGTGTCTGAGGCCAGATTTAAACTCACAAAGATGAGTTCTTTCTGATTCTAGCTCTGGTACTCTATTCGCTGTCCCACCCTAACTTCCCTGGCACATAGTGGAACTTAATAAATGCTTATTGACTTGACAGTCTAATGAAGAAGATAACATGTTTGCTGAGAAGCGACATAGTTACTAAACTAGAAAAGTTAAGGTCACGGGGTATCATAGCCGGTGTGGAGATTCTGACTAGCATGTCCCTCAAAGGCAACTTTAAGGAAAAAAATATATATTTATGTATGTGTGTGTGTGTTTGTGTGACTCCCCTGAGGGTGGAGGAAGGAAGGAAGGAAGGAAGGAAGGAAGGAAGGAAGGAAGGAAGGAAGGAAGGAAGGAAAGAAAGAAGGAAGGAAGGAAGGAAGGGTCCTCCTGGTATAAAGGTTGAGCCCCTGGTCCTGGAATGTGGACCCCACTAGCTAAGCTTATATCAGAGAGATGCCCTGGGCTGCTTTGTCCTTCCTTCTGGGTTTCTTTGCTTGTAGCATCAACCCTGTGGATACGAAAAGGTCTCCTAAGGCCTGGGAATGGAGATGACATGGACACCTATTCAAGAAATCTAAATAGCAGATGCCATGCCATGATGATTCAGACTCTGAGAGTCAGGCCCCAAAGGAAGATACCCACTTGGTGTTTGATTGAACTATGATGAGTACAAGTGAAATGGCCAATGAGCAGACTTACCAAGACTCTTTCTCAATGGGATGTGAATATTAATTAACCTCCCCATCCTTGTACTAGAAAGAAGTTACTAGATTCAGTTAATGACTCTATAGGCTCACAGAAAAGAAAGAGAGAATGGTGAAAAGAAGTAGAAGAAACAAGAGAGGAGAGAAGAGGGAAAAGGAAAGGGGACTCTCAAAGGTCACAGGTTCTAGAATTATGGTTGGATGCAGAGACACAAAAGCCATAGCCCAACAGGGGACATGATAAATTTTCCCTTTTCTACTCATTTGTTACCTGATTCATGTTTGTACATTGGATACTTTTCATGCTTTCCCCTTTGAGGGAAAATTCCAGACTTTGAGCCCATTTCTACAATTAGAAGGTCTATAAATATCAACTTTCCTCCAAGTCTCTGGGGTGCAGTTGATGAGTTAATGAAGTCAGAAGTGGGGAGCACATTTTTCCTATTAAGAAGTGAGGCAACCCTAGTGCAATGAACCCAGGGCAAACCCTGGGGTGAGGTAAAGGATTGGTTCTCGCCACATGATCTTGTGGCCTCAGGTGAGTGGCGCCCAACAAGTCCTTGTGATGGATAAAAGACAAATAATTCAAAATACATCCAAAATGCCACTTTCTAGCTCAATCTTGTGAACTCTCCCACCAAGGAGTGACCTATAATGGAAGGTTTTGACCACGTTTCAAACATTAGGCATGAGAATAGAGTGGAAGATTAGTTCTCTGTGTATCCCTAAATGAATCAGCCACAAGGACAGTCAAGGACTCTGAATGCCAGCTGCCTCGGCATTTCTGAGGTGATGGGGAGATACATCCAGAGAGAAGGACACGACAGGCATCTTCATGCTCTTACCAGTGAGAACAGCTAGTTCACCTTCCACCTGAGAATGGAAGCTACCCACCTTCCCACCCCAGTGTCTCAAGTTCCCAGGTCCCTTAGGGAGTCACTGATCCATAATTCACCATTTCCCCTGTTGGGCTATAGATTTTGTGTCCATATGTGCAACCAGAAGTCTAGGATCCTATGATCTGTGAAAGCTCCTATCCCTCTCTTCTCTCCCCTACTCTTCTTTCTACTCCTTTTCTCTATGGTTTCCCTATATCTTTTTCTCAATCTCTTCTCCTATGTGTATGTATTTATGGTACCAGAGAAATAGTGCTGGATTTGTCCTTGCAGCACCTGGATCCAAATACCAGCTCCATCACTTACTAACTGCACCCAATTACTTCTATTGGTTTTGTACCCAGAACCTTGGTCACTTCTTCTAACCGTGGGTGGGGAACCTGCAGTATCGAGGCTACATACTCTAGGTCCTTGGGTGCTAGGTCCTGGGGTGACCTTTTGACCTTTGACTGAGTCCAAGTTTTGCAGAATGAATCCTTTTATTAAGGGGATTTGTTCTGTGAAATTTGAATTCAGCCAAAGTGCCACTTTCAGACCTAGAGGGCCGCATGTGGCCTCAAGGCCACAGGGTCTCCCCCCTATCCTAACCTAACCTCTCTGAGCCTCAGTTTTCCTATCTCTAAAGTAAGGAGCTTGGATTGGATGGTCATGAAGGTGCCTTCCAACTCTAGTCCTATGAACTGGTGATTTCTTTGTTCCTTTTACCCTTCCTCCCCACAAGTCAGGAGACATGAGTTCCAGTCCCAGCTTTGACCATCACAAGGCATTGGGCACATCCCTAGTGTATACTCTCAGTTCTAACTCAGGGTTATAGGGTTTTGGAAGCTGCTGCTAGTCCCATGGACTTGAAGGGGATTGGGAGTCAGGAGTGCTCCATTGCTCTCTACACATATGAGCTTGGACAACTTCCTATGCCTCAGTTTTCCCACCTATAGAAGGGGGTGTTGAATCAAGTGGCCCTTGAGGTCCTTTCTGGCACTATCTTCCCTTTAGAAATAACAAAATCATCCATCTGGAGCTGGAAGAAACCATCTAGACCAATTCCCTCACCATAGAGATGTGGACAGTGAAGGAAATGAGTGACTTGCCCAAGATCATACAAGCAGTAAGTAGCCAAGTGGAGCTTCAAACCTAGGTACTGTGAACTGCCAGTGGCAAAGTTTCTTCCATCCTTCCTCTTTTCCTCTCCTGTTTCCTGGTTAGCTTCTCCCCTTCTTTAAAATGCCAAGCATCAGGGGCAAAGAATAATAGATTTAGGGCTGGGAGAGAGAACCCTAGGAGTCGTCTCATCTAATGCCCTCATTTTACCAACTAGTCAATCTGTGAACCCTTTTCCTAATGCTAAACCTATGACTTAGCTAAAATTCTTCATTTTGACAAAAATAGAAAAATATAAGCCAGAGAGAACAAAACTTTGCTCTTGTTTCCATCTAAAATTTGGGATTTTGATTATAAGAGCTCTTAACCTAGGAAACACAACCCCTACCACCACCCCATACATGGGTAGATTTCAGAGGGTCCATGAACTTGGGTGAGACAAAAAAAATGACACCATTTTGACAGAATTATTTTCTTCTATCACCCTAGGGATTTTTTGATGTATTCAAAAACATGTTTTTTCAAGAAGGTATTTTTGGCTGTCAGCTTTCACTAGACTTGCAGAGAGGTCCAGGACACACAGAAACGTCAGGAATTCCTAGATTTCCTGAATTTTGTGATCCTAGATGTAGAGCTAGAGACCTAAGAGGTCTTGTAGTCCAACTACCATATTTTATAAGTAACAATATTATAACAATGCAAATTACTTTACAAATATTATCTCATTTGATCCTTACAACAAGCATGGACAGTACAGGCTTTACAGATGAGGAAACTGAGGCAGGCAGAAGTTAAGTGACTTGCTTAGGGACACACAGTAAATGTCTGAAGCCAGATTTGAACTTGAGTCTCTTCCAGACTCCAAGTCCAATACTCTCTCCATTGAGAGGCTATTTGTTATCATAGGTAGATTGGCTGGACTTGAAACCAGGAAGACCTAGATTCAAATCAAGATTCTGACTCTCATGAGCTGTGTGGACATAAGCAAATTACTTCACCACCCTGAACTTCAGTTTACTCATCTGTAAAATGATTAAACAAAAACAACTGGAAAACAGACAAGCAGAATCAATCAATAATGAGGGTCATCTGACAACCATATATCACATTCCATATCTGGTCCACTATGTTCTTTGGATCAGAAATTGGTAGTCTCAATTAAGAGTTCATATATATATATATGTATATATGTATATATACACATATATGTGTATGACAATACATGCATACACATGCGTGTATATACATGTTTACATGTGTGTATACACATGCACATATACATAGTTATATGTGTGCACATATATACATGATATGTATGTATAAATATATAGTATTACTCTCTCTATATACATGTATACATACATATATATTCACACATACACACATATATGCAGCTAGGCGGCACTACAGTGAATATAGCCCCAGGTCTGGAGTCAGGAAGATTCATCTTCCTGACTTCAAATCCAGCATCAGACACTTCCTAGCTATGTGGCTGTAGGTAAGTCACTTAACCCTATTTGCCTCAGCTTCCTCATTTGTCAAATGAGCTGGAGAAGAAAATGGCAAACTACTCCAGCAACTTTGCCAAGAAAACCCCAAATGGGGTCATGGAGAGTTGGACATGACTGAAGAAAAACAACCTAGAATCCTCCTGGTTCTACTTCCCCACTTTACAGATGAGAAAATTAAGATATAGAACTAGAAATAGATGGCATAGCTTAGTCTCTCTGGCCCTACCCCATCCTCCATTTTACATCTGAAGAAACTGAGGTCAAAGGAGCTAAACTAACTAGATCCTGCCTCACAGAGTCACTGGAAAGATAAAACAAGATTATGTATGAAGAAGCTTTGGCAAACTCTGAAGCGTTATAGAAATGTTTCCAGTTTTTATTGTTAGTATCATTCCTGTTGCTCTTTTTATCATTACAAACATGGGCATAGAAATCAGCTGTGGGTCCCTTCCAGTTAGAACAGTCTCAGATGTTTTCTGTCCTCTTTACTCCCTTTCCCGTTATCTCTGTTTCTCTCTCATCTCTCCTTCTGGTCACTCTGTCTTTGCCTCTTTCTCAAGGGAAGATGTTTGTTTGCTTTTTTCTTCTCCTGAGCGTGGGTTGTTTTGATGCCATTTCAAAATGTCAGCCCTACCCCCTCCACTGACCCTCGGGCTCCCTGGCCCCTGTCAGGCATTGGCAAGCTTTGCCAGTCTGATAAACTTCATTTTTCTTGGTTTTCACCTCCTGTCTCTCTTGCTTGGTTCCCTCCCCATAATTCTTTTTTCCTTGTTTTCTATAGGTCACTTCCAGCTAGCTGCAGCCCTGCTCCTGACTCACCCTGCTAACCTGGTTTGTTCTCTGAGACTTGGTTTGCCATGTTATCCTGTCCCCACCTTATGCCTAGAATTCTGTCCCTCCTCACTTGTGCTTCTGGTACTCCCCAGCTCCCTCTGACGTACTCCCCAGCTCTGAGCTCTGACTGCCTCTCAAGAGCCATTCCTCCAGGAAGCCTTTCCTGATTCCTCATTTGCTAGTGTTCATTCTCCCTCAAATTACTTTGTATTTACTTCAAATTTTACCACAGAGACTTAATTGTTGTGGGCATTTACCCATTTCTGCCACATTTTCCTCATCTGTAAAATTAGGGTGATAACCACCTTCCTCACAGGGCTTTAGTGAAGCTCAGATGAGATAAGATTATAGATAGATAGATAGATAGATAGATAGATAGATAGATGGATGGGTGGATAGATAGATAGATGGATAGATAGAGATACATAGTATTGATTGGTGGATAGATAGAAATTGAGAGAGAGATGGAGAAATAGATCTATAGATAGATAAAATTGATAGGTGAATAGATAAGACTAATAGGTGGACGAATGGATAAATGGAGGGAGGAATATAATAGATAGGATTGATAGGTGGATAGATAGACAGATATATAGAGACAGATAGATAGATAGATAGATGGATAAAAATGATAGATGGATGGAGGGAGACATAGATGGATGGATGGAATCAGGAAAGACATTATAAAGAAGAATTACTTTAGCTGTGTTTTGTAGGAAGAGTGGGACCCTAAGAGACAGAGGTGAGAAAGGATCAGGCTCCAAGCATGGGGGACAGCCACTGCAAAGGCATGGTGACAGGAAATGGGATGCCGAGTGTGAGTAGCAGAGAAAAGGATGCTTTGACCAGATTATAGCACATGAAAAGATGTAGTCAAGGTAACTTGCCCAAGGTTAGTTTTCTCCTCTGTAAACCTGACAGCGTGGATCAGAATTACATAGTCAAAAGGGATACTAAAGATCACCTAATCTGATCCCTTACTCAATGCAGGTGGGAGAAGAAAGTGAGGTTGGTGACCCTGCACAGCCCTCCCTCCCTCAAATCAAAGTCAACTACAAGCCATGTCATCATCTTGATGTCATGGTCCTCTTCAAGAACGAAGGACAAACACAGTAACAACAATGCATGTACAACCCCATAGCAAGTGGTCATGCTTAGTGGTAGAAAAATGGAATCCGGAAGACCCAGGAGCAAATCCTGTCACTTACCAGACATGTAGCATTTACTAGAATAATGTTCAACACACGGTAGGCACTTTATAAATTCTTGCTGATTGATCGATTGACCAAAGGCAAACCACTTGTCCTCTTTGAGAATCGGTTTCCTCATCTATTAAGTAACTAGGTGGCACAATGATAGAGTATCAGGCTTGAAGTCAAGAAGGTTCATCTTCCTGAATTCTAATCTAGTCCCAGATACTTACTACCTCTGTAATCCTGGCTAAGTCACTTGACCTTACTTGCCTCAGTTTCGTCATCTGTCAAACGAGCTGGAGAAGAAAATGATAAACTACTTCAGTAGCTTTACCAAGAAAACCCCAAATGGGGTCACAAAAAAGTCAGACATGACTGAAACAACTAAACAGTAATTCCTAATTTATTAAATGGAAATATCTGTAGCACTAACCCCATAAGGTCATTATAAAGATCAAATGAAGGGAGGGGGGAAATTCATACAAAGTGCTTTGTAAACTTTAAGGTACCAAATGGGGTTTCCCAAAAGTCTTAGTATAGTTTTAATTTATTAAAACCATATTAGCTTAAAATTTCATAGTTATAATTATTGTCATTAATAAATGTTAATATCTATAATTGTATCAATTTTATTTAATTATGATGGTTATTATCCATTAATCATAATTAATGCTATTAATATTATTAATCTTTACTAACTTAAAATTACACTCAGACTTTTGGGACCATTTATATAAAGTTTTTTATCATTGATTATTAAATTATTATTTTAATATAGCATATACATTACCTAATGCCAGAGAATAAATTAAAGGACATCACAGGTTGCCAGACATTAAATAAAAGGACATAACAGGATGAAAGGTAATAAATGAAATTATAATACAATACATGATTGCTAATAACAATTATATTAGCTAACATCTACATAATGCTTACCATGTGCGAGACACTATGCTAAGTATTTTATAAATATTTAATTTGACCCTGACAGCAATCCTGGGAGGTAGGTGCTATTATTATGCCTATTTCATAGTTGAGGAAACTGAGGCAAACAAGGATTATATGTATATATGATGATTATTCATATAACTGTATATATATATATATATATATAATAACTATTAATACAAGTATTCTTTAGACCAGAACAGGATTTTTCTTGGTATAGGAAATTCCTTCACCCATGCAAGTTGGCACATTCTCTGCAACCTATAGTCAGAGAATTTTCTGAGGCCATGATATGTTAAGTGACTTGCCTTGAATCACCAAGCCACCGTGTGTCAGAGGCAGAATTTGAAGCTAGGTTCCTAATTCTGAGGTCAGCTTTCTATCCACTGAGTCACACTCATCATCATCATCATCATCGTCACCGTCGTCATCTTCCTTATTATTATCATGACATTAACTGTTATTAGTCAGCTAAGTATCACAGTGGACAGAGCACAGGACCTACAGTTACTAAGACCTGAGTTCAAATCTGCCTCACACACTTACTACCTGTGTGACCTTGGAAAAGTCAATTTGTTTGTCTCAGTTTCCTCATCTGTAAGATGGGGACAATAACAGCCCCTACTTCCCATGGTTTTTGTGAGAATCAAGTGAGATAATATCTGTAAAGCACTTTTCAAAACTTAAAGTGGCCTCTATATGCTGGGTTAGAGCTTAAGTTATCAATAATGTCACCATATTCTACACGGTCCTATTTCTCCCCAGTGGTTCTCAGCCATCTTGGCCATATCTGTGTCCTCAATTTTTCTGTACTTGTTTTACTTGACTTTTAAATTAATCCAAGTCAGGACAAATGTTAAAGTTGCTTTTTCTTTTTTTAACCCTAATATTTCTCTAGGGAGGATGTTACTGGTCTATTTTTACTGTCAACAAGAGGAGAGGAATGCTGGGAGCATCCTTTGGGGATGAGGTTGGGGAAACCCACTAGAGAGTGGGTTTCAGGACATATTCAGGCAAGGATAAGGGACCTGGGAAGTCAGCCGGTGATGCTGGCTCTAGGTAGCACCATCCTCTTGCTCAGCTAAGTTCCCAATCCCAGACTCACCCTCAGTTCCTTGCTCTCTCTTGCCCACATGTCTAATCAGTTGCCAAGTCTTCGATCTTCACAGCATCTCTTACATTCATCACCTCTGCCCTAGTTCAGACCCTGATCAACCCTTATCTAAACTCTTGCAATAGCTATGACTTCCCTGCCTCCCTCCTCACCATCCTCCATTTCATCCTCAAAACAGCTGCCAAGCTGCTCTTCATGAAGCAGTTCTGACCTTGTTACTCCCCTGCTCAAGAAGTACCAGTGGCTCACTATCTCCTCTAATGAAATGGCCTCTCTGTCATTGCAAGTCCTTCAAAATATGACTCCAGCCTATCTCTGGGTACAGGACTCCCTTTCACACATTTTGTACTCCAGCTGGTCACAAAGCTAGTGAGTGTCTGAAGCCAGGTCTTCCTAACTCCAGGTCTAGCACTCTGTCTACTGTGGCACCTAGCTGCATGATCATATCTATAGTAATGAGCATGATAATAAAATAAATAAATAATTATAAATAATAATATAAATATAATTAATAAAATATAAACAACATAACAATAGAAATAAAAGCAAGAATAACAATAAACTAACAATATAAAAATAATTAATAAACTGTAAACAACATAATATAAT
>CM053773.1:225212974-225270715 GCA_028658325.1 Potorous gilbertii | reverse complement strand
GACAATCAGAGACTCAAGTAAAAAGCTACTTGAAATAATAAACAACTTTGGCAGAGTTGCAGGTTACAAAATAAACCCACACAAATCTTCTGCATTCCTATATGTTAGCAACAAAGTCCAACAGCAAGAGATAGAAAGAGAAATCCCATTTAAAGCTAGGGTAGACACTATAAAATACTTGGGAGTTTACCTGCCAAAACAAACCCAGGGACTATATGAACACAATTACAAGACTCTTTTTGCACAAATAAAGTCAGATTTAAGTAAGTGGAAAAACATCAGCTGCTCAGGGGTAGGCTGAGCTAATATAATAAAAATGACAATTCTACCTAAATTAATTTACTTATTTAGTGCCATACCAATTAAACAATCAGATAATTATATTCTAGAGCTGGATAAAATAATATCAAAATTCATCTGGAAGAACAAAAGGTCCAGAATATCAAAGGGACTAATAAAAATAAATGCTAGGGAAGGTGGCCTAGAGCTACCAGATCTCAAATTGTATTATAAAGCAGGAATTGTCAAAACCATTTGGTATTGGCTAAGAAACAGAGGGGTAGACAAATGGAATACACTTGGCACTCAAGACACAGTAGGCAAGAAATATAGCAACCTCCTGTTTGATAAACCCAAGGACCCCAGCTTCTGGGATAAGAACTCACTGTTTGACAAAAATTGCTGGGAAAATTGGATAACAGTGTGGCAGAAACTAGGCATAGACCCATGCCTGACACTATACACAAGAATAAAGTCCAAATGAGTACACGATCTAGGTACAAAGATTGATACCATGGACAAACTAGAGGAGCAAGGAATAATGTATTTATCAGATTTATGGAGAAGGGAAAAGTTTTTGACTAAAGAAGAGATAGAAAGCATTAGGAAATGCAAGATGGATAATTTTGCTTACATTAAACTGAAAAGTTTTTGCACAACCAAACCCAATGCAACCAAAATTCAGAGGGTTGTAGTAAATTGGGAAAGAAGTTTTACAGCTAATCTTAGGGATAAAGGCCTCATTTCTAGAATATATAGAGAACTGACTCAAATGTACAACTATACAAGTCATTCCCTAATTGATAAATGGTCAAAGGATATGAACAGGCAATTTTCAGAGGAAGAAATTAAAGCTATCTATAATCATATGAAAAAAATGCTCTAAATCACTTTTGATTAGAGAGAGCAAATCAATACAACTCTCAGGTACCACATCACATCTATAAGATTGGGAAACACGACAAAACAGGAAAATGATAAATGTTGGAGAGGATGTGGGAGAGTTGGAATACTAATTCATTGTTGGTGGAATTGTGAGCTCATCCAACCATTCTGGAGAGCGGTTTGGAACTATGCCCAAAGAGCTACAAAAATGTGCATGCTGTTTGACCCAGCAATGTCACTTCTAGGACTGTATCCCCAAGAGATCATAAAAATGGGAAAGGGACCCACATGTACAAAAATATTTATAGCAGCGCTCTTCGTACTTGCCAAAAACTGGAAATCAAGGGGATGCCCATCAATTGGGAAATGGCTGAATAAATTATGGTATATGAAGGTAATGGAGTACTATTGTGCCATTAGAAATGATGATCAAGAAGACTTCAAGGAGGCCTGGAAGGACCTATATGATCTGATGCTGAGCAAAAGGAGCAGAATCAGGAGAACTTTATGTACAACAATGACCAAAGTGTGCAAGAGTTTTTTTCTGGTAGACTTGGAACTTCGTAATAACGCAAGAACTTAAAAAAAATTCCCAGTGGTTTTCTAAGGCAAAATGCCTTTTACACTCAGAGAAAGAACTGTAGAATTCATTCACGGAGTGTAGCAGATTGTGTGTGTGTGTATGTGTGTGTGTGTATGTGTGTGTGTATTATGTTTTAATTTGTTATATGACTTCTTCCATTTATTTTAGTTCATCTACATAGCATGATTACACTGAAAACATTCAATAGAAAAGTATATGTAGATCCTATATAGAATTGTATGCCATCTTGGGGAGGGAGAGGGTGTGGAGGGGTAGGTGTGGGGGGGTAAAAATCTAAATTTTATGGTAATGATTGTAGAACATTAAAAAAAATAAATAAAATAATAAAAAAGTACAAAACACACAAATTGACTGGAAGTTGAAAGAACAAAAGATACCCGTTACACACACACCTGTTTACATATTTTATTCATCAAAGTGCTACTTCTTACAGCAAATAGTATTCAGTCACAATTTGTTCAGCCTTCCCCAACTGATAGGCATCATAGTTTGGCGAGTTTAGCTTGAAAGTAGAGCGAGTAAAAGACAGCCTGGAACGGTAGGGTAGAGACAGATGATAAAGGGATTTAACTGTCAGAGAGGAAATTTGTGTTTTATCTTAGCGAGGATAAATCTTTACAGCAATATTTTTTACAATTCTTGGTCCATACTTGTACTCAGTATGGACACAGAAAGAGGAATTAGTCTCGCTGTACACTGTCACCATGGTGATCACTGGAAGGTTCAAAACTCCATAAAGAGGTCAATGAGCTCAGGGTCATTCTCCTTTTCACCTTCCCAGTGATAATATCAGGAGCAATTGCCCCAAAACTGCCCATGTCCTTCCTTTTAAAATGCCAGATTAAACCAGAGACATCATATGGTATTTGGGGGCGTGGGGAATAGTGAATTTGGAGTCAGGGCTTGGGTTCAGTCTGATACTCACTATCTGTGAAAATACAAGTAAGTCAGAGAGCATTTTCTCAATTTCTCTCTAAAAGAGGGTCCTAAAAACTATTGTACTAGTTGCCTTACAGAATGGTTGTGAGGATTGAGAATGTTTCTCTGAAGAGTTATGAGAGGACAGTGGAGGCAAAGAGATGACCATTGGACACTGTGGACCTAAGGAAAAGGACTTCATGGAAAAAGGGGCTCTTGAGTCAGACCTCAGAGGAAGGAGGTAGGAATGAGGATAGTGCTTTATATTTTCAGCTTAATGAATAGTGATTTTATGCAAGAAATACTACTTGCTCTGACTCTAATTTTGCTGTGTCTTAGGTCAGCCCATTTACCTACTTTGGGTCTCAGTTTTCTTTTCCAAAAGATAGATTTCTAGGACCCCTCCCACCTGGGCACTGGTTGATTGATCCATTGTCTCAGCTGTTATTCCCTTCCTTAGAGACAGCTAGGTGGTGCCATAGTGGATATAGTGGACCAGAGTCAGGAAGACTTGAGTTCAAATCCAGCCTCCAATACTTAACTAGCTGTATGACTCTGGGCAAGTCAATTTATCTCTGTCTACCTCTTTCCTCAACTGCATAATGGAGCACCTACCTCAAAGGGTTGTTGAAAAGATTGAATGAAAATCACCTTCTTCATTTCAGACTAGCATCTGGAGACATGAACATTGACCAGTAAGGGTTACTACACAGAGGGCAGAGAGTCAAATCTTGCTATCTGTGTGACAACAGCAGTTAACACCCACCTCCCCGAATTACTGTGAAGATCAAAAGAATTAATATTTGTTTGAGGACTTAGCCTAGTGCCTGCACACAGTAGGTACTTACTAAATGCTTGTTTCTTTTCTTACATTCTGTATTCTATGATACAAGGGAGAAAAAATGGTATAATGGAAAAAAACAACAGAGAAGGGAAGGGATTAAACATTTAGTAAGTACCTACTATGTGCTAGGCATTGTGCAAGTCACTTTTTACAAATATTACTCACTTGATTATTGTATCCATTTTACAGCTGAGGAAACTGAAATAGACAGAGGTAAAATGACTTGCACAGGGTCTCACACAGCTAATAAGTGTCTGAGGTCATATCTGAACTCAGGTCTTTCTGATTCCAGTTCCAATGCTCTATCCAGTGAGCCACATAAGTATATTTCTCCTAGAGTTGGAAGACACCTCCACAGCCATCTAAGAACCACCTTACCCAAAGGATAAATCCCTTCTGCACCATCTTTGACAAGTGGTCATCCTAAGACTCAGTTACCCCATCAGCAAAAGGGAGAGAATAATGACAGCCTTATTTCTCTTCAGGGGACCTTGCTCAGAATTCGTGAGATATTTTAGTACTTAGAAGAATCTATACTTTCTTTTTCTTCTTAGTTTTCTGATCAGGACTTGTGATTTCTGATCTTTTGTTATTTGTTGAAATTTCCTAGTGAAGAGTCTCCCTCTGCCAATGCAACTTTGCAGTTTAAGACCTTAGAGCAAGAGTTCTTAACAATTTATATGTGTGTCCTAGACCCCTTTCACAGTCTGATGAAGCCTATGGATGGGCCTCTTCTCAGAATAATATTTTTAAATAAGTAAAAATCAAATTTGCAGCATTACAAAGAAAACCAATGATACTGAAATGAAATGAATATTTTTTTCTTATCTAAATCCCAGGCCATCTGAAATCAAACCCTAGAGACCCTGTTGGGGTCAAGGAGAAGATATCAGAGGACCCCAGTGTAGGAATCCTTGTCTTAGAGGGTTGCATGTATACTGGAAAATTACATAATGTTCCCAGGGACACATAACCAGTATGTATCAAAGACTGGAATAGAACCCAGGTTTTTCTGACTCCAAGACTCTAATCTATTTGCCTTTTATATGAAAGAACAAATGTCTTTGAGAATTGCCTAAGGTACATAAAGATTAAAAAATTTGCCAGGATCTTACAGATATAAGTAGGCACCAGAATTAATGTTTGCTAGGCTCCCAGAATTTTGTTCACTGTTCCAGCCATCTCTATAATGGAAAATTGAATGGCTCAAGAAAACTGGGAAATAGGGAAAGGAGTGGGGATTTTGGCATAATGAGAAAGGATAGAGACAATGTATTTCTGGTCTGTTCTGGGTCTGAGTCCCATGACCCATAGACTAAATGACCTACCCCTTGCTCCCAACTCCAGTCCTCAGCCCTCAGTGACCAATGGCCTAACTATTAGGGTGAGATGATGGACCCATTTCTTCCCTTCCTGCTCCCCTCCCCAAGCACCAATCATCTATTTAACACTGTTGGGATCTTGCCAGGTCTTGACTGTCACTGAGTTCCCACCTTTGATCACAAGTCAGCATTCTTGAAGTGCTGAGTCTCCCAGATGTTGGACTGATCAAAGGCAGCTGTTGCCCGGACCCTCCCCAGAGACCATTTCAGACACACGCCTGAGAAAGAAACTGGGGGTGGGAAAGGATGGATGAAGAATTAATTATGCCCAGTTAGTCTAGGGGAGGAGGGAATTAACCCATCCTACCAGGTCTCTTCTCCTTACTCACCAACTGAAAGGGTTCAGGGCAGTCTGAACCCTTAGTCTGAAAGAAGTTGGTGAAAGAGAAGGTTTAGTTTTGTTTCAGGAGGCCTCACTGTTCCCCCTCCTCCCACCTCCATGCTTTTGCACAGGCTGTTATCCATGCCTGAAATATTCTCCCTTGTCATCTCCCTTTCTCAGAATCCCAGGTTCCATTTGAAAGAGCATTCAAATTCCACTTCCAACATAACCCTCCCCCCCCCACAATTTTCTCTGCTTTCCACACCCACCCTGAAATTATTTTGCATCCCACCCCCACCAGTAGAATTTAAATGCCTTGAAGACAGGAGCTATTTTATTTTTCTCTTTGTATGCTCAGTACCCAACACAGTGCTAGGTACATAAAGATAGGAATTAGGCTTGCAATTTCACTGGTGTAGAGAACTCCCAGGTGAGGGCACTCACTCTATCAGTGCAGGTCAGTACCTTTTTTGGAACTAATAATCTTTCTGAATTGCCAGGAGAACTAAGTAGTTAGGGGACTTGCCAAGGGCTGCCCAATCAGGAAGAAGAAGAACTTGAACCCAGGTCTTATGGGGCTCACTCTTAATTCACTATGTTAAATTACCTCTCACATAGAGCTAGGAATATAATACGTGTTAAATAAATATTTGTTTAAGATGGTGCAGTGAATGGAGTACTAGACCAGGAATCAGAAGGACCTAAGTTCAGATATTCCTGCAGATACATACTAGGTGTGTGACCCTGGACAAGTCACTTAATCTCTGTCTGCCTCAGTTTCATCATTTTAAAAAATGCTTTTTGAATGAATGCATGAACCAAGGAATGAATGAATGAAGGCTATAGAAATATGAGTCCTGTTATTAATATTTGGTCCTTGTATATCCCTGTCACAATAAAGGTAATTCAAGGCTTCTAACCGAGGTAACTCTCAATTATCACCTAAGTTTCATGGTGGACATTTTTTTAAAAATTTCTTTGTTTCCTCAATGAGCAGTGCCTAGTACACAATAGATACTTAGTAAATACTCATTAGAATAAATTAAATGGAACATGATTTTTTCCAGCAAAGCACTCTCCCATCTACCTCCTTTACCACCTACACAGGCAATGGTTAGTGCCTGCCTGAGACACACCTAGGGATATCCTCCCAAAATAAGATCCCAAAGCCCAAATGAAAGGATTTTTACACAATCACTACATTGTTTGGCATTCTACATAGTACTCCCTACCTCCACCCTCAATTCTGGGCTGTGAGTCTGTATAGATAACTGAAATTTTAATGTAATAGAAAATACGGCGGAAATGGGGAGAATGGAGGTGGGTCTCTAGGAACTCCTGTTCCCAGGAATGGAATAAAAAATTTAATTCCCTCCAAATCATGCTATCCCATTTCCTAATTCCACATAACCTAAGATTCAAGCTAGAGGTGGCAAACCCAGACATCTAGAGATTTTCTTGGGTTTATATACTCACCCTAATAATTGCCACCTATGTAATCTACTCTTGAACAATCCACTTAGAGAATATGAGCTTCAGTTTCTTCTACTGTCAAAATGATGGCAGTGGATTAATGAACAGTTAAGCTCATTCCCAATTCTGACATTCTGTGCTCTTTGTTCTAAGTTTTCTACAAGCTATCACAGCCTGTGTTCTCTGTTCTAAGGTCCCTCCAAGCTCTGCCATTCCATTTTAAAGTCCATGAGATGTGCTGGAGAAATTACCAATGTCTCAGGAAGCCTGGAGTTATTGTCACCATGAAAGATTGCAGGCATCTCAGCTTTGGATTGACCCTCACTCGTGTTAGTAAGCCTGACTTAGAATCACTGGATTGACCACCCAGCATACATAGACCCTATTGGAAGGTGGAAGAAGCAAAAGACAGTCTATGTCCTCAAGGACTTTATAATCTGATAAAGAAGAAAAAAGACACACTCTATGTGCAAGGAGGCACTTTATCAGGGGAGATGGAGGGAACAGGGGAGCACTGATCGATATGATGAGCTCACCAATCTATCAAGGATCAGAAAAGCACACCCATTGCTACTTTGTTGAGAAGACACAGAGAACTCAATGGTTTTCAATAAATGGGGCTGCCCTCAAGATGATTGTCTAGGACTAAAATAGATTGACTCCTGTTGGAGAAACCACACCTCTCCTAGTAACTTAGACATTCACAAACCATTCTCAGTCTTTTGTTGTTTTTTTTCCTACTTTACTTTTGAAAGGAGATATAAGAGCACAGCCAATCAGTGTATGCATGCACTGTCCTCACCCTCCTGAACACCTCCCCAACTAGAACTAGTATAGGTGTCTTGCATCATTCCCTACTCCCAAAACACAATTCAGAGATCAGAAAACAGAGGGTGGACTTTGCCAGGCCAAGAGATGGCAACAGCTGGGTCAATAATAGAGTTCCTGCAGAAGCACATGGCAAGGATATATGTGTTTGCCCCACTTACCACCTACCCCAAGGGACTCAATAGAAAATATTCTTGACCCCCAATTTCTTGAGTAGGGAAGGGGAAATTTTGACTTAATAGAATTCCAGAATCTAACTTTCTAGCCAGAAAAGGTAGACTTCTTAGGCAGTACTAGCTTGGAAAATTGCCTCAAGTTGCCTAATTTTGGGAATCTCCAAGTTTGAAAGTTTAGGCATTGAACCTTTGAGAAAGAAGGGCATTTCCTGAACGTACTGGAGACACAGGCCCAGCCATGGAGCTCCCATGACTAAGGGGGAAAATGAAGGGAATTCATGATTTAAAGAAGAGAGAAATTTGGACCTTGCCACCTTCTGATGTTCAGGCATTTTTAGTCACATCCAAACTCTTCATGACCTCATTTGGAATTTTCTTGGTAGAGATGTAAGAATGTTTTGTCATTCCCTTCTCCAACTCACTTTTTGGAAGAGGAAACTGAGACAAACAGGGTTAAGTGATTTGCCTAGAATCACACAGCTAGTAAGTGTCTGAGGTCAAATTTGAACTCAGTTCTTTCTTATTCCAAGCTCTGTACTCTATTCACCTAGCTGCCTATATCCTGCTATTACAGTAATTTATTTGGATAGGTCAGGTTTGATGAGAGAAGGATTGCTTGAAAGAGTGTCTGCTTTGTTGAAGGTGAGGGAGGGGAAGGAGTTGCTAAATTGGAATCGATGCTAAATTGCAGTAGTCAGTATGTTTTAGAGTAACTGCCTAAGATTCTATGGAACAAGGGAACACATTGGAATGTCAAATGGTTGTCCCAATAGCAACCCTCAAATCAATTTCTTCCAAAGGGGATGACTGTGAGTGCTTCATGTGTTCCAATCTCTGTTTATGGGCTCCAGTGAGTCCTTTGCATTTTCTATATGATCAAGGTCTGCTTACCTGATATAGTATCATTACCTTGAATGCTTATAAGGGAATTGGGAACCTGTTACTCTTAACTAGGAAAGTGAACTAGATGTGAGCAGCTATACCTAAGATATATTTCGTGACTTTTCCAGAATAACTCTGGGAAGAGGCATAAGCCAAATTAAAAAACAGACAAAAAACCTGACCCTCTTGCATCAGCCTCCAAGATTCAACCTAGTCTGTAGAAACCCAGACTCTCTGGGGAAGGGACGGGGGAGTGAAGGGCTCTTCCTTCGAGTGATGGGTTACATATGTACTTAAATATATGCACTCATCTCTCTTGGTAGAAATATACATATTTTCATCAAAGATAGATTGACAACCAACCAAGGTCTACAAGAATAATTAAAATAAGAAGGCAAAAACAAATTTTTAATTAGAACTCCATATACTCTTGAGGTATATATAAACTGGAAAGAGTCACAGGACCATATGTCATCACCCTCATTGTCACTATTGTACATCATATTGATCATTGCTGCTATTAATTTATTATCATCTCAAGATGAAGACGGGGCCAGAGTGCTTTTCCCACAACATCCCCATCTGTGTAGTCTGAGAATTTCTATCTCCGCATTATAGATGAGCAAATAGAGGCTTAGGGAAGCCTCTATTTTAGAAGTCATTTAAACTTGCCTAAATTTATATGACCTGATAGATTGATGCAGGAATGAATGAATGAAGCATTTATTAAACATTTGCCAAGCACTGACAGTCCTCATGCCCAAAGAGTTCACATTTTAAATTAGAGAGAAAACACGTATAGAAAGTTTTAGCTGAAAATCACTTGGAAGAGTTTTTAGTACAGTAGCAAAAAACAGTGATGATGCCTCATCTTTTAAAGCCATTTTCATTGATAAAATCACATGAGTTTCCAGTGTTGAATGATTTGTCCATTTTTTTGAGGGCAGGAATTTTCTTTTCTGAAGGCTTTGAAGTATAGGCTGGAAGCTGAGTCTCAGGGTTCACCTGCCCATAGGTGGCAGTTGGTCAGCAACTAGTGGAGATGGTAAGGAAGACAAGCCACTTCTTATGTTATTTGGGAAGCCCAGGCTGGAAGTAGAAATCTTCCCTCAAACAATCAGCCTTGGAAATAGAGGAGAAAAGTGAGACACTACTCACAAGTACAAGAATCTTTCATCCTTCATTGTAGACATTAGTTGGCCTTAGCCCAGATATACTCATAAGTCAGAGGAGTGATAGGCGGAAAGCCACTGGTGAAGGGTTGGTAAGTCCAAAGACCATGCCTTCCTGGCTCATTCCTTCCAGCTCATTCCTCTTCTGAGCTGGCCTATGCAGAGGAAATTGACTCCTTCCATGATGGAAGGAGAGACTAAACAGGCGGCGGGAGGAGAAAGACCCGCCCCTGGCAGCTGGCTGCTCCCCTTCTGCCTTGCTCCTTGTGCTCCCCATTCTTGCTAGGCTGGGATGGAGGAATGGGGAAACAGTCAGGCTCTGGGAACACGGGCAGATCAATCACGGCAGCTTTCAAAGACTAGTCTGCCGTTCACCACGTCCTTTCCATGTTTCTCTTTGTTACGTGGAAACACTGGCTTGTTTAGGCCTCACAGCAAATACATCTCAGAGAAGACTTTGATCCATGGCAGCTGCTTATGTGTGGCTGAGGGAGAGAACAAAACACAGTATAGGAGAGAGAGTTGGGGAAAAAGGGAGAACAGAAGGAAATGTTTCCCTCTGCCCCTTTGCTATAAAAGGCTCCTGGGTTTGGGGTTTCTCTCTATATATAAAAAAAAAAATAAGTCTCACCCAGCACCCAACATTCCTTTCCAGCCTCTCCATCTAAGGGCAAGGGATGATCACATCATAGTTGTTTGCTGTCAGTGGCTTTCATCTATCCCCTGGGCCTGGGAATGGTCAGTTCACAGGATTAAAACAGGGGGCTTGCAAGGCCAAAGGTCAAGGAGCATGGAGCACAGATTGAGAAATGGGAAAGACTTTAGAAGTTGCCTGGTCACAGAATTATAGAGCTGAAATCTCGAGTTCCTGTATCTCAAGGACCATCCAATTTCAACCCCTAGCAGAAAGAGAAGACCCTAACTATTTCTATTTCAGGGACCCTTCACCTAGCAGATGAAAATTTGCTTTTATGCGTATTCTGATCACTATATACAATATAAATGGTTTCCTTTGTAACCTCATATTTTATTTTGTGCATTTAAAAGCATGATTTGGAAAGGGTGTCAATAGATTGCTAAAGGACTCTTCTCACACACACACATACGCACACACACACACATACACACATGTGCACAGCTAAGAAGTCATGCTCTATTTGAAGAGTTCCATCAAGGAGGAATTCAGTCCCTCTTAGGAAATAGCTAGCATTTTAAGGTTTGTAAAGTACATTAAATATGTTATGTTCTTTGATTACTGTAACAACCCTGGGAGGTAAGTGCTATTGTTAGCCTCTGTTTATACTTGAGAAAACAGAGACAGACAGAGGTAAAGTGACTTGCCCAGGGTCATACAGTTAGTAGCTGAGACTGGATTTGAACTAAGTTCAGCCTGACTGCAAATACTGCTCTTTATCTGTCATCATAATAACAGCTAGCGTTTAGGAAGCATCTTCTATGTGTTAAGCACACTACTAAGCACTTATAAATATTGTTTCATCAGGAAGACCTGAATTCCAGTCTCAGACATTTACTAGTTGTGTGACTGTGAGCAAGTCACTTAGCCTCTGTTTGCCTCAGGTTCCTCCTATGAAAAATGGGGATAACAGTAGCACCTAACTGCCCGCGTTGTTGTGAGGAGAGTAGAGGATATTCAGCAAGTAGTGGCCCCTCTGGTGTGAGGGCTTGCTGAGCGCTTTTTGGGGCTGCTCATGCACCTTTGGTGTCCACCTGATTCACCTAATGCCCACCTGTAGTTTCAAGCAGCTGTAGCACACACAGGTGCCACATTCAGGTTAAATTGTCTCAGCAGATGGGCTAAACCAGGCTGAGAGTAAGTGACAGATCTCAAAGCCATCAGTGAATTAACACGTGAATGGGCCATGAGAACAATTTATTCCAAGAGCCAAGAAGGCTGTTGAAGTAGATACCGTGGAGCATATAGAGGTCGGTCAGACATCAATGATGCCAAGCATCCCAGGCCATCGCCATTTTGACTTTTGTCTCACTACCGGACTTGGTTGACCCTGGAAAAGAGAGTGAGGCTCAAGACTTTGTGCAGCTCTGCCTGACTTCAATCCAATTCAGATACAAATGCAGGATATCACCCCATGATGTCCTTGGTCGTCTACAAAAACAAAGACTGAGCAACAATTGTAAAGTTCTTTAGCTCTGTGTCTGTCACATAAAAAATTGCATATAACTATTATTATTTGTTCTCACAACCATCCTGGGAGATAGGTCCTAATAGTAACCCCATTTTATGGATGAAGAAACTGAGGCAGACGGGGAGTTAATAACTTGCCCAGGATCATGAAGTTAGTAAGCACCTGAGTCAGATTTGGACTTGGGTCTTCCTGATTTTAGGTCCAGTGTGCCATCCCACTGAACTACCCAATCTCTACTATGCCTCTTCACTACTCCACTCAGGAATCCCATTCCACTTTGGCTTCAGGTCTAACTGGTAGAAAGTTTTTCTCTATATCAAGTCTATTTTTTACAATTTCTAGCTATTCATCCTCGTTTTACCCTTTAGGGCCAAGCAGGATACGTCTAATCCCCTTCTCCAGGGGACCATATATTCAGAAGACATCTCTTCAAATACCTGAAGGCAGTTATCATGGATGCACAGGAGTCATCTGCACCAGGAAGATGACCCTAGCTCCTTCAGGTGACTCTCTGATGAGGCCCTAGTTACAATTTTGCATCTGATATAAGGGGTTGCTCAGTTAGGATACACCCTCCGCCAATGTAAGTCAACAGCAACTCTAACCTGGTATCTTGGAGAGTGGACTGTGGCACTGAGAAGTTCAATAATTTGCCCAACATCATAATAATTACAACAGTTAACATTTACATAGTACCTACTGTGTGACAGGCACAGGCTAAGTGCTTTACAACCGTGATCTTATTTGATTCTGAAAACAACCCCAGCAGGTCGATGCTGTTGTTATACTCCTTTTATAGATGAGGCAAACAGAAGCTAAGTAATAATAAAAAATAGCCAACATTTATATAGCTCCTACTATGTGCTTTATAATTTTTGTTTCTTATGATGATCACAATAGACCTGAGAGGAAGGCGCTGTTTTTATCCACATTTTATAGATAAAGGAACTGAGGTAAATAGAAGTTAAGTGACTCACACAACTGCTATGTGTCAGAGAAGGGCAGCTAGATGGTGCAGTGGATAGAGCACCAGCGCAGGAGTCGGGAGGACCTGAGTTCAAATCTCATCTCAGACACTTGACACTCACTAGCTGTGTGACCTTGGGCAAGTCACTTAACCCCAATTGCCTCATCCTGAGTCATCTCCAGTCATCCTGATGAATATCTGATCACTGGATTCAGATGGCTCTGGAGGAGAAGTGAGGCTGGGGAACTGCACAGCCCTCTCTCACTCAAAACAAAGTCAAGTGCAAGCCATGCCATCATTTCTGTGATGGTGTGGTCTTCTTCGGCAATGAAGGATAAACACACGTGTCAGAGATAAAATCTGAATCCAGATTTTCCTGATTTCAAACCTAACACTCTATCCATCACTCCACGCTGCTTCTTAAAGTTGAAGATCAATTAACTGACAGAAGAGAATGTATTAGGCACCTCCTATGTGGAAGACACGGTTCTTGAAGCTAATGATATAAACTGAAATATGGATAGGTTGTTTTGCCTGACAGACCCTGCCTTCACAGATCTTCTATTTGGGGACAGCTAGATGGCACAATGGATAGAGTACTAGTCCTGGAGTTTGGAGGACCTGAGTTCATCTCCAGAGTCAGACACTTGAAATTTACTAGCTGTGTGACCCTAAGTAAGTCACTTAACCCTGATTGCCTCCCCCCACAAAGAAATTTTATATTCAGTTTCATTTTTAATTGAGGAGTAGGAAGTAGGGGGAGAAGGGAGTAAGCACCTACTATGTGTCATGCATTTTACAAATATTATCTCATCTGATCGTCACAACTACTCTGTAGTAGGTTTTCTAATGACTAGGCAGGCAGAAGTTAAGTGACCTGCCCAGAGTCCCAAACCTAGTATGTGTCTGAGGACACATTTGAATTTGGATCCTCTTGACAACACCCTCACCACCACCACCTCACCATCACCCTTCCTCCTCCATGCTCTATCCATTGTACCACCGAGCTGCCTTAAATATACAAGTTGTCCTAAGGTCTTAGTGCAGTTTTCCACTTTAACACTTTTTGAGACACCCTATATACAAACTATGATTATGATGATTGGTCAATCACTGCTCATTTACTAAGTGTTTCTATGGGCAGGACACTGTGCTAGACACTGGACAAAGACACAAGGGAAAAGAGATAAAGAGCTAGGCCACCCACCTCCGGACCAAGTTGCAGAGCGTGACATGTACACTTACTTGGGGACTTGTCCAGTGTAAGACTGTAGACTATGAATACTGGTTACCAGAGTTTGCGGTTTTTTTGTATTTTTTTTCTTTTAAATTGGGACGGGGAGAGAGAAAGTAAATTCCTGTTCAATGAAAAGTAAAAGCAAACATTTTTAAAAGATGTACCCATCCTGCAAGAATTGGTTTTCTGTTGTGAGTCAGCAGGTATAAGTGAGGGCACCTAGGGGCTGTCATAGTGCACACAACAGCTGGTCAGCAGTCAGGAAAGCTCATCTTCCTGAGTTCAAATCTGGCCTTGGACACTCACTAGTT
Organism: Potorous gilbertii; assembly: GCA_028658325.1. Classification (NCBI taxonomy): domain Eukaryota; kingdom Metazoa; phylum Chordata; class Mammalia; order Diprotodontia; family Potoroidae; genus Potorous; species Potorous gilbertii. The sequence continues at coordinate 225,256,270 of CM053773.1, read as the reverse complement.
TTGCGAGCCTGGGCAAGTCACTTCACCCTGTTTGCCTCAGTGCCCTCATCTGTCAAATGAGCTGGAGAAGGAAATGGCAAACCACTCCAGTATCTTTGCCAAAAAAACCCCAGATGGGGTCATGGAGACCATACAATTCAACAAAAAGACCCAACCACGACAAGTATTAAACACTTCCTATGAACCAGGCACTGAGTGTACAAGGAGGAAAGTCCTTGCCCTCAAGAAGCTCCCAGTTTAATGGTAGAAAAGGCATGCAAACAACCATGGACACACAAGGTATAGACAGGGTGTTCCAATAGCCTTAGTACAGTTTGAAGCTTTAGTGAGTTTAAATAAACTTTAAATGACACTAAGGCATTATGGACACCTTCTATACAGAGTACCTGACATCTATTTTCTGTGGGCTTTGTGTACATTCATACATTGTTACATAATACACATATACAATGTTACACACAAAATGATCATTTGCTTCCTGTCTCCCATATTAGACTTTGAGTTCTTCAAGGGCAAGTACTGGTTTTGATCATTCTTTGTATCCTCAGTGCTTAGCACAATGACCAGCACATAGTAGGCACTTAATGAATGTTTACTAACTTGACTTGGAAATTAAGACAAAATAAATAACTGATAATGGCGACAGTTGACTTCTAGATAGAGCATTATGGTTTTCAAAGTTCTTTGCATATATTATTATATCTGAATATCGCAGCAACTAATCCATTGAGGTGGAGATTGCAGGGATGATCACTTCCATTTTACTGATAACAACAATAGCTAGTATTGATACAGAACCTACTATATGTCAAGCACTGTGCTCAGTATTTTATAAATACTGTCTCATTGCATCCTCACAACAATCCCTGGAGATAGATGCTATTATCCTTATTTTATAGTTGAGGAAACTGAGGCAAACAGGGTGAAGTGGCTTGCCCAAGGTCACATAGATGGTAAGCATGTGAGTCTGGATTTGAATTCAGATCTCCCTGACCCCAGACCCAGTACTCTCTTTGTGCACCACATAGATGCCATTATCAAACAGCTCATAAGATTTGATTTTCTGGTTTCTGGAGCAACCCCTACTGGTCAGTGTCCAAGGCTCTGGGCAGGCTTTCGCTATCTGAAAGGAATGGTATTGTTTATTTTCTTTCTGGGGCTAGTAGTGAGACCATGATTATTTGTACAAACACATACACACACACACACACACACACACACACACACACACACACACACATACAGACATACGACACAGCGGGGCGCCCTGGTAATGAGTAATAGTTTGGTTTCATGATGACAATACTTTTTTCATGTTTACATATCTCTCAGCTTTTTAAATATATTTCCCCCAGGGTCCTCATCTTGCAGTGGGGGGTTGGGAAAGTTCATTAGCCTGACTGAAAGGCAGCCTCTACTATTTTCCTCATCAAGGTGACCCCTGCTCTTCTGAGCTCTGCTTCTGCCCGTTCAGCGACTCCAACATGGCAAGAGGCTAATGTTTTCTGACAGTTGATACTGAATGTGTACCAACCCCCTCTGCTGTTAGCTAGAGCTGTGGAAACCCCTCTATCTTTCCATCCCTGGAATGGCAGAGAGACTGTGGATGAGACAGATGGCATGGTGGAGGCTGGACTGTGTCGTCCTTCATCACCCATGCCTTCTTCCCTCCACCTTGTCTGGGACTGATCCTTCTGAAGGAATGCTAAAGAAAGATGATCATCAATAATTCACATTTCTACAGCTTTTTAAAAGTTCTTTGCAATCATCCTATATGGTTATCAAGATAAGTAAGATGATTCCCAGAGAAGTGAATGGTGATCATGGTCACAAAACTAAGTTTCAGAAACTGGATTCAAATCCAGTTTCTCTTCCTTGTACTCTTTGTACTACAGCGCGCTGCACCAGAGGATTCAGAGAACCAGGGAAACTATCTAACTCAATCCAATTATTTTACAGATGGGGTCCACCGCTGTCTTTTCTTTTTTTCTTTCTTTCCAGAGGCAACCTGGGTTGAGTGACTTGCCCAGGCTAGTGTCTGAGGCTAGATTTGAACTCAAGTCCTCTTGACTCCAGGATTGGTACTCTACACTGTGCCTACCCCTGTAAAATGAAATCCTTGTACTGGATGACCTTAAAAGTTCTGCTCCTATAGTCGTGGGGTCAGAGTCTGAACCTTGATTCTCTAACTCCCAAACCAGTAGTCTAAGGTCACTTCTTGCACCGACTCAGGCTTGACCAGTGGGGTAGGGAGGAAGGGGTTCAGATTTAGAATCCTAGACATCTTGCCTCATACTTATGACTTCAAACAAAGGTACCCCCTTCTCTGGGTCAGTTTCCTAACTGATGAAATGAGGAGGTTGGAACTACAGAATAGGCCTTCCCCGTCTCAATCCTATTTGGAGTCCTTCCCTAGAAACCAGGACAGCGGAGTCACTGCCTACCTTCTTTCCAAGTGTTTTTTGCAGTTTCATTACAGGCTGAGGGGCCTCATGGAACAGTGGTTAGAGACCTGAGCTGAGTCAGGCAGACCTCTGATACACACTAGCTGTGTGACCCTGGACAAGTCCTTCATCCCCTTATTGCCCTCAGGTGACTCTTAGACTATAAATGGTAATAAGGTGGGAATTAGCTGATGGGATTCCATCATCTTTCCCAGGATTGAATATGAAGTCCTCTGTTGGGCATTCGAAGTCCTTCATAACTTAACCCCTTCTTACCTTTCAGTCTTCTGATACCTTACTCTCCATCAGATACTCTTTAGTCCAATGCCACTGGTCTTCTTACTGTTCTAAATGACATAATATCTATAAATCACTTAGCACAGAACTTTGCACATGGTAGGTGCTTTCAAAGTGCTGATTCCCTTTCCTTACTCAAAACAAGATTCTTTGTACATCTCTTGACTCTGGGTATTTCCTCTGGTGGTCCCTCATGCCTAGAATGCTCTCCCTTATCGTCTCTACCTACTGGTTTGCCTGGCTTCCTTCATGTCTCTGCTAAAATCTTCTTTTTTACTGGGAACCTTTCTCAACCCCTCTTAATTATAGGGCCTTCCTTTTCTTAATTATTTCCTACATGGTTTGTGTGTAGCTTGTTTGTATATATTTGTTTGCTTGTCTCTCCCATTAGATGATGAGTTCCTTGAGGGCAGGGGCTGACCCAGCACTTAGCGCAGTGACTTAGATATAGGAGGCACTTCATAAAAACTTCCCTTTTTCACTTGTTCATTTATTTTATTCTGAACTTATGACATAAAATAAGCATTTTTAAATATATATGTATACTGACGAGCCAAAGCCAAGATGGGAAGGGAAGGCATTTCATGTCCAGAAATAAACTGAGCAAGGCATGAAGGTAAGTGAGGGCAGAGAGGAGTCCAGTTTATCTAGATCTATCAGCCAGTCAAGAAGCAATTATGACATATGTATTATATATACATGTACATATACAATGTACATATATAATATACATATATATGTACCAGAATAAGATGATTTTATGCCCTTCTGCCTCATTTACACCCAATTCACACACAAGTCATCTGTATGGTTGGTCCTCTTTGAAAAGAAAGGACAGATAACAGAGATTTACCAGATATTGTGCTAACTGCTAAGGATACAAAGAAAGGTAAAAGAAATTCTCAAAGAGCTCACAGTCTAATGGGAGAGACAACGTACAAATAATTGTGTGCAAACAAGCTGTGTGTAGGATAAATTGGGAAAAGTGTAGAATTAACGATGTGTCTGTGTGTATGTGGTGTGTGTGTGTGTGTGTGTGTGTGTATGTAATACCTACTTATTAATGTCTAATGTTAGCCATCCCTAAGGGTGGAGAGGGAAATAAAGAAAGAAATTACATGATAAATTTGTTATATATTTAAAAGAAATATATAGATTTGCTGTTTCTTGTGCAATCATCTTTTTATTGTTCTACTATGTTATGGAAATGCTTGTTTTATCTCACAAATTAAAAATAAAATAATTACAATTTTAAAAACAAAAACAGTAAAATTCACAGAGAGGAGTGACATGAGATAAGGCTGGGAAGGTAAGGTCATGTCAGCTTATGGAGGGTCTTGGAGACCAAGCAAAAAGATTTGAACTTAACTCAGGAGGCAATAGGAATCCACCAAAGACTTCTGAGTGGGAGTGGGACATGACCCGAAGTGGGCATGAGAAATAGTGTGGTGGCAGCCAGGAAGGAGGTAGGGTTGCATGGATAAAAGAACACAAGTGAGGAACCCTATTGGGAGGCTAGTCCAGGTGGGTGGCAACAAGGGCCTGCCCTAGGATGGGGGGCAGCGGGCGTAGAGAAGAGACAGATGGGAGAGATTTTGTGGACATTGAATGACAAATCCTGGTCACTGGCTGGACCTAAGAGGTGAGGGAGAGAGCATAACTAGAGATAAGCCCAAGGTTATGAACTTTAGAGTGAATGTGGCCCCTTTGGGGCATCCTGTCCATCTGGGAGGCCGCCAGTCCACTGGAAATACCAATTTCCTTGATGGCAGCCTCTCCCTTGACCCACAGGCCCTTCACTCTCTACTTCTCCAATTTCTCCAGCCCTGCAACAATGAAGTCTCCAGTAGGAGCTAAGACTGGGGGTTTTCTTTAAGCATACTGCCCCCTACATTAGGAAAGAAGGAATTCCAAGTAGTTCCCTCCTCTCCAAATCCCCTCCACATTGTCCAGAGAGGATGCTTCCTCAGTACGGGTTGGGCCAAAGGATCCTCTCTGTGGTCAGTGGTCTTATGATCCCATGGTTTGAGGTCCACATTAGTGGAAGGATCATGAAACACAGATTTTATGAGATATTTCCAATTTCAAAGTTTCGTAAGCTTCCAAGATTTCATGTGATTGAGAGCTAGATGGGACCCTGAAGACCCAATCTCCTTATTTTACAGATGTGGAAGCCAAGGCAGAAAGAAATGAGGCAAATTGCCCCAGGTCACAGAGAGGGTTAGTAGTGGAGCAGGGCTCCAAACCCACCTCTTCTATCTCCCAGTGTCGGGCTACCTTACTGTACTAAAGCCAATTCTAAATTTTTTGATATTGATTTAAAACAGAGACGAGTTTGCCCAAGGTTACTCAATGACCTAGCAACCAGAGTCAGGACTAGAACACACATCTCTTGAGTTGAAATAATGAGAGAAGTAGGAAGGAGAAGCAGAATAGGGTATACATATACATACACACACACACACACACACACATATATATATTCAGGGAGTGGTGAAAAGAAAGTGAGATAAAGAAAGACAGAAAGGAGAAAAGGGGACAGGAGACAGGGGCAGAGCTAGAAATCAAACCCAAGGTCTCCAATTTCACATCAATGCTTTTGTAATGAATGAGAAAAATCCTCTGTCTAGTCTTCAGTCTTGATTTCAAGAAAATAAGGTCCCATTAGCTCCAGTTCCCTGAGCCAGGTGGACCCTCTCTATGCTCTTATGATCAGGGAAAGCCTGGGTTCAAGTCTTCCCTCTATTTCTTGTTACCAGTATCCCTCTTCTCTTCCCTAGGCATGTATGTTCTACTGTCTTCTCCTCCCTAGCTCTCTACCTCAAAACGTTTACCAGCTGTGTGATGCTGGCTAGGTCACTTGACCTCTCTGACTGGTTTCTCGTTGATAAAATGAAACTAACATATAACACTACATGCCTTCCGAGGCTCTGAGCTTTGTAAACCTTAATGCACTCTATAAAGGTGAGGTATGATAAGCATTATGAAAATCATTAACATCATTATTCTTTCATCTCCTTGGAAAGTTTGCCTGGACTGGAAACCACAAAATCAAATAACAACATGCCCCTGAAAGGGAGTCAGACATGGAAAAGGCGTCTGCAGAAGGGGAAATGTGATGAACATGAGGGGGATGAGGAGCGGAAAGGAGCACAGTAAGGAGTGTGGTAGGGAGCACCATGGTGCTAGCGGTTGTTCATTCAAAGAGAAGGCAAGGGGGAACAGCCTTGAATATGCTTCCAAGAAACCAGGATTCCTGCCTGTGCTGGGTCTCGTCCTGGAAGAAGGATCCCTCTCTGGCCCTCAAGCATTTCCTCCCTGAAAGGGAGAAGTGGGATCTGATACTCTCTAGGGTCTTACCCAACCCTGGCATTGTATTTGAGAAATACTTTCCAGCCTTGACATCCCCTGTTCTAAGGCCTCTCCCAGCCCTGACATTCCCTATTTTAAGGCCCCTCCCATCTCTAACAGATCTCTCTCTGGAGCTGAGAGGAGCCTGGAAAGTCATATTTTCAACCCTCTCATTTTTACATATGGGGAAACTGAGGCCTGAGGAGGTGACCCTACAATCCCAAGTCTACTTTTCCCAAAAGGATCTTTGCAATAGGGAAACATCTCTCTCCAAGTCTTGCCACTAAGGAAATGGAAACCACTTCCCTCCCTGCAGGAGTCCCAGCAAGGAGGGTTCTGGTAAAATTCAATTTCCCTGGAGCTATTTCCTGCAGGCCAGAGACTTTTCCCCACCATTCAAAAACTAGGAGAATTGAGATCTATAAGTAGTCCTGGAGCACCCCCTGCTGGCCACATTCTATTATGGCTTTTCCAGATCACGAGCTTGAAGTCAGCTAAGTTGTCTCTCTCTTAAATGAAGCAATAGAAACAGGTATTGAGAGGTCATAGAAGGTCACAGGATCTTAGCTCTCGAGCTGGGAGGGACCTCTTCAAAGGTCAACCTCCTTCATTTTACAGAGGAGGAAACCAAGGTCCAGGCTTAAGTGATTTGCCCAAGATCAATCACACAGGTAATAACTGTCAGACCTAGGATTCCAGTTCAGCCCCTCTGACTCCAGAGACAGTCTTCTTTCCGCTGAACCTCCAGAGTTTTCATGTGGTATGCAAAAATATTTGTAGCAGCTGTCTTTGTGGTGACCAAGAACTGGAAATCGAGGGAATGCCCATCAATTGGGGAATGACTGAACAAGTTGTGGTATATGAATGTAATGGAATACTGTTGTGTTATAAGAAATGATGAGCAGGAAGACTTCAGAAAAACCTGGAAAGATTTACATGAACTGATGCTGAGCGAAAGGAGCAGAACCAGAAGAACATCGTACACAGTAACAGCCAGTGTGTGAGGACTGCTTCTGATAGACTTAGCCTTTCACAGCAATGCAAGGACCTAAAACATTCCCAAAAGGACTTGAGGCAAAATGCCATCCACATCCAGAGAAAAAACTATGGAACCGGATTGCAGAATGAAGGAGACCATTTTCTTTTGTGGTATGCTTTGGTTTAATTTTCCTCTCATTCATTTTAATTCTTCTATGCAACATGACTGATGTGAAAATGTGGTTAATAAGGTATGTGTAGAACCCATATAAGATTTCCTGCCATCTCAGGGAGGGAGGAGGGAAGGAGGAGAAGAAAAATCCAAGACTTATGGAAGTGATTGTAGAAAACTGAAAACAAGTAATTTAATTTTTTAAGAAAGTTTTCATCTAGTAGTATCAAGAGTGAGATGCCTCTTATATTCAGATTTCATTTCATAGGAGACAAAAATCAGGTGAATCATGGAACATAGAGCTGTGAAGGGACTTTGGAAACCCTCTGGTCCGAGTGCCTTATTTTATAGATGAGGAAACTGAGGTCCAGAATAAGAAAGTGATCTCCCCCAAGCATATATCTGTTTGTGGCAGAATTTGGGCTCAGATTCAGATTCTCTAATTACAGATCCTTATTGAGTGAGTGTAGTGTAGACTTGTGTCTAATTCAAATAGAAATGAATCCCTGAAGGTTACTTATTGACTTAGCATGCCAAAAATTTACATTATCTATGTTGTATTTTTATTTATTTTATTAAACATTTCCCAGATCACATTACCCTTACATGCATGTGGCAAGGGAATGTCTTTGTGTGACTCATATGGGGGCAGAACACACATTTCTAGTTTCTTTTCCCTTCCCACCCCTTATCGAAGAGATTTTTTCCTCCCTTCTAGGAGGGGAAGCAGGAGATTGGGGCTAGAAGCTTGACCACTTTGCTCTTTCCAGAAAGATCAAGCATACTAGGATAAAATTATGACCATCTTCTGTCTTAAATATTGTTATTCTAGCGGGGGTATGGTTTCCCATTTCAAGCTGAACTTCTGATGGTTATTCAGTGATGGATAAAAGAAGACTCCAAGTTCTCTATCCAAGACTTGACTCCCTTCCCTTCAAATATCAGTTCCACAATGAACACACATAACAAGTAGTCAAGAAATTTATTTATCTAAGTCAATAGCAAAATAGAAATCTGAGAAAATATACATGAGGATATATACTAGATAATAGAGTGAAGGAGCACTCTCACTGGGAGAGGGATAACTTGGCTCAACTGAGAGAGTCCTAAGTCTGACCCAAGGGAAAGTTCCCTAAAGTCTCTAGTGTAGTACTCTAGGAAGAGGGACATGATGGAGAATGGCAGCTCTTCTCATGCTGGGTATTCCCAGAGTCTTTATTCTCCCTTTATCAACATGAAGTAAGATTGGCATCTTACAACTTCTTTCTTTCTTGAAACTGGAAGCACCAAAACAGCTGCAGAAGCTCAGAGACTGGCACTCTTCTCTCTACTCTCAACCTCATTCCTCATTCAGGGCACTGATCTCCACCAATGAGAAGAGTGTTTCATACCAATGATCTCTGGGACTTGGGTTACACATTTTAATCTGGTTTGGGCTGCACACGGAAGTTTTCCAGTCTGGTTAAGACTGATGGGCAATGAATTTGATGCTTCTGAGAGGAAAGAGTATAGCTCTGGGACTCAGGAGAGGATTTGCCACCACCTAGCAACGTCACTTTGAATGAGTCATTTTTCTCTGACCCTTGGCTTCTTCTATCGAACTTGGATAATTATACATATTTGCTAAATCGAACGTGCCTTCACATTTTTCAGATTCTTAAAATATTTCTGTGAGGTAGGTAAAGCATTTAGTCTCTACTATCTATAGAGCCGTCGACTGGGGCTAGCCATGGTCCCATAAAGGTTAGTGCCTAATGAGATGGGAGTGGGGGAAGATACAGACTGAACACAAATAAATAACTCAATTCAATAAATATTTATTAAGTATCTACTATGTGCAAGGCATTGGGGATATTCAATACTCAAATACTATGGTGGTTAATTTTCCTGGACATGGGAATTGGAGTCAGGAAGACCTTGATTCAAATTCTACTTCCAATGGTAAATAGCAATGTAACCGCAGCATCATCACCTAACTTCTCTGTGTTTGTTTCTTCATCTATAAAATGAGAAGGAAGATCTGATTGACTTTAAGATCTCTTCCAGATCTAAATCTGATTCTGTGATCTCCTCAATGAGAAAGTCCCCTCCAATGATGCATATGGCAACCCATCCATGCCTGCCTATCCCAAGGAACTCTTTTCCATAGATGGTCATATAGCTAGTTTGTGGCAAAATTTTATCCTGAGATCCAAGCCTTCTGAGCACATGAACTGTCTACCTGAGGATCACATAGCAAGCAAAAACTGATTCTTTGTCTAAAGAAGTTTATATTCTACTGGAATGAAGAAGGTAGGGAAGCCCAAGTCTCTTCTCTCTTATCTTTTCTCTCTATATATTTTTATTTGGAAATCTCTTCAGTTTCCATGAGTTCCATGGTCATCTCTGGGAAGATGATTCCTAAGCTTGTCTCACATCACCAACTGCCTTTTGGATACATCAAACTGGATATCCCATTGACATCCAAACTCAATGTTATAGCACAATAGTGACAAGTTATTTCAACATCCCTCTCTTGGTTTTGGATAAATTTGGATAAAATAAACAAAAGAAAAGCTATAGAATGAAAGAAATTGTTGGAGAAACTAAAACCAAAAGGTTATGTTATCTTCTAAATGGGACTGTTAAAGAATATATATATATATATATATATATATATACATTTCTCAGCATGACATGGAACTTTTACAAAAATATTACAAAAAAATAAAAAGGCATAAATAAGTAACATGTTCTTGATAACGTGTAACACAATAAAAATACTAATCTGTTGAGAAAGCACAATCAGACTCATGAAGTCCAAAACAGAACTCATTACCTTCACCTTGTCGAGCTTCCCTATTATTGTCAAGGGCACTACCCATTTTCCAACTCATTCAGTTTTACCACCTCAGAATCATCCTCAGCTTATCACTCTCATTTACCCCAGATATTCACTCAACTGCCAAATCTTGTCACATCTCTTGTAATCCCACCCTTTCTCTATACTCTCATAGCCACCACCCTAGATTGGGCCCTCGTCACCTTCCACTTGAACTATTGCAACAGTCCTCTTGTTGGTCACTCTACCTTGAGTCTCTTGCCACTTCAATCCATCCTCTACATAACAGTCAAAATATTTTCCTAAAGCATCCTTAACTATGCCATACGTACATCAACCGCCTCCATTCAGTGAACTCCAGTGGTTCCCTACTATCTCCAGTATCAAATATAGTCTTTTATTAGGCCTGATTTGCGATTCACTCTGAGATTCTTCCAATCTACTTATACTTTATTCCCCTCCATAGACTATATGATCAGTGATGCTGTTTCTTGAATATGACCCAATATCTTCTATCTCTATCTGCCATGCCTAGGATGCTCTGCCCTCTAACTTTCACCATTTGGCATTCTTGGCCTCCTCTGAGTCTCAGCTCAAATATCACCTCTTGTAAGAGGTTTTCCCTAAGGGTTCATAGTACCCCTAAGGCATTTCCCTAATATATCATAATTTCTCAGGAAACAAGCTCCCTAGTGTCCTCCTCATGAAAAAGTTACATAGAAAAGCAAGCTGATGGAGATCTATACATTTGCCAAATCTCTTTTACCTGTATTTGTTATTTCCCTCAATAAAATATAAGATCCTTGAAGACAGAGACTTCTGTGGGGGACTTTATTGTTAGAATAGTTCTGGGATCATAGATATTGAATAAATCCTTCTTTGATAAATTAATGAATTAACAAAATAAAAATGCAACCCCTAATCATTCAAAGATTTGTCCTAACTGCTACTCACAGAGGAAAACTACATAGATAAAGAATGCTTATGGTTAATATGCTATATAACGAGATGGACAATGTATAGAACAAGTCAATCGGTACATATAATTTGGATGAAGAACTTGGATAAGGAGTTTGTCATGGAATTGAACAGGAATCACAGAAGTGGAGATCTTAAGACACATCATGAGCTATCTAACCCAACCCACAGACTAAAAGGATTCCCATTGTACCATACCTGGGAGAACCCACCACCTCATGAAAGAACCCATTCTGCTTAAGGAAACTAATTATTAGGAAGATTTTCTTGGCACTATCAAGCAAAAACTGACCTCTTTATACCTTTCCCCCATTGCTCTTGATTCTGCCCCTGGAACAAAGCAGCATAAAACTAATCCACCCTTTATACCTTGAACATTTGAAGACAGCTCCCATATTCCCCTGGGGTCTTCTCTTTTCCATGTTTAATATCCCTAGGAAGAGGAGAGCAAATTGGATTGTCTTTGGGAAATTGTGTAGCCCTCTTAATGACCTTTCAGACTTCTTCTTGAAACAAACAAATCATCTTTTTAGCACTGATAGTCTTCCAGGGACAGGGTTTAACTCTTAGGAGTCATGGAATGCTAAAGTATACAAAACACTAAAGGACAGAACTGCTCAAAAGGTTTTGGAAAGGTCTGTGGTGGGCAGAAATTGACTTCAGCATAGATAACACAGAGATTGAGTAGAAAAGGGAATGGGCTGACCATATCATTGAGTCTGAGGAGTAACTGAAGATCTGTCCATTTACTCTATAGATATCCATATAAGGTCAACATACCTGGAGGGCATCCTCCTAGCACTTTGTTGGATGGGATTGTAGTTGTACACAGATTGGGTCATATTCCACACTGTTAGCACATCAGTGATTTCATAGATGTGTTCATGTAAGTCACAGGGGTTGCCATTTGAGTCCCTCTTTCCTCAACTCTTACTTGGCAAGGTCATCAATCTCATTCAAATTTCCACCTTTCACTGCATTCTAGGCTGATCTGTTTGCTGCCCAGCAGAAGGGCCTGGGTGGACTTCCTGAATACCTACAGATTATTGCTATTATACCCTTAATCCGGGGGCATCTGAGGCAAAAATGGGTGATATCTATCATTCTTCAAAGCTCACAAACCCCCTCCCTCACAAGAGCCCTGTAAAGTACATAGGACACATTACATTCTTTCATTTGTTTATTAGACAAATATTTTTAACTGTCTCCTATGTACCTCATGCTATACTCTTTCTCAGGGAAGATAAAAAGTTTAAATAAGAATAAAATCCTCTATTTAAAGTAGAGATCTGCCTGTGTAACTCCTCTGCTCAAGAATATCCCATGGCTCTCTACTGCCTATTCCCAGGATGAAGTTTAAATGCCAAAACTTTGGCATTTAAACCCTCCTCAGACTTGTTACAGCCAACTTTTCCAGATGTTTTAATTACATCCCTCTGTACACTGATGTTCTAGTCAAACTAGATTACCTGCTGTTCATCAAACATGGCGTCCTATTTCCCTACTTTATATCTTGGTACAACCTGTTCCCAACCTCTGAAATGCATTTCCATATACCTCCATATGTTAGCTGGATCAGCAGCTGTATTGTACCCCCTAACTGTGGGTGTGTCTCAAAGCTCTATCTTGGATCCTCTTATCTTCTCTTTCTAGTCCCTGGCTTGATGACCCCATCAGCTTCTGTCAATATCAATCATGGTGAGAGGACCTGGGTTCAGATCCTGCCTCTGATGCATACTACTTGTGAAACCCATGGACATATCACTGAAACTCCATGGTTGTCAGTAAAATAAGAATACTGAACTAGGTGGTTCCTGAAGTTTCTTCCACCTCTAGAACTATGATCATATGATCTCAATATTAACATGCTCAAAGCAGACCTTGTTATGTTTCCCTCTCCTTGCTGTCCATCCTCCCCTCCTCTAAATTTCCCCATTTCTGTTGAGAGTATCACTATCTTTCTACTCATCCAGGTCAGCCACTTCATTGCCCATCCTCAGCTCCTTGTTTTCTCTTACTTCACGTATCTAATCAATCACCTAATCTTGCCTTTTCTACTTCCTCAACACATATATTTGCCATATATATTTCCTATTCATTCACACAGCTACCGCCTTAGTTTGGGCCTGCATCCCCCTTTTTCTGGACTATTACCATAGCCTCCCTATTAGTTTTCCTGCCTCACATCTCTCCCCACTCCAATTCATCCACTCCACTGCCAAAATGATTTCCCTGAAGCCCAGGTCTGAACATGTCACTCCTTCACTCAATATACTCAAATGAATCTCTATAGCCTATAAGATCATACACCAATTCCTTTGTTGGGCACTCAAAACCCATTAAAACCCAAGGTCAACCTATCCAGCTCTATTATACATTGCTCTCCTTCCCACAATCTATGCTCTACCCCAGATTTTCTCCAATTCTCTGGTCTCAGGATCCCTTTACACTCTTAAATATTATCGAAGATTGGCACTCAAAGAATTTTTATTTATTGGGAATCAATATTTGCTCTATTAGAAATAAAAACCTCTTAGTATTACTTAGTATTAAACTAGTATTGGCATCCTTGGTCTACACAAAGAGTCACAGAGAACACTGGGGGTCCAAAGCCCCTAGTTGAAGACATACTTCTCTAGACAAACTCACCTTCTTTCAGATCTTCATGCAGGGTGCTCCATTGTTGTTTTTGTACAGGCTATCCTCCATGCTGGGGGCGAACTATGTACTCACCTCCATCTCAGAGTATTTCCTCCAAGATTCAGATTAAGCATAAACTCTACATGAAGACTTTTCTTATCCCCCAGCTGCTAATGCTCTTTTCCCCAAAATTACATTACATTTATTTTATATTCACTCAATATATCGATACAATTTATTCATGGGTTGGCCATATGCACTTATGGCATCTCACACTTTTTGTACAGGGCACATGGACACTGATTTTCTTGACTGGCTCACTTACGCCAGCCTCCCCTCAAACTTGTTGGTCCAGATTCCTGGAGAAGGAAAACCACCACAGCATTATGCTCCAACGATCTTAGGGTTCCAGGATGTAAATACACATTCTTTCCTCCTCATGTTAGCTCTTGAGTCCGGCTTGTGTTCTTCCATTTATGTGAAACCAACCATTTACAATGATGACACTTAGATTTTAAACACGACCATTTATTTACTAATCATAGCATCAGATATTCCTATATTAAAGCAGATACAGAAAAAATAAAAACATCATAATCCACATATAAATCTAAGTCACACTCTCCCATGTGAAGAGTTGGCACATATTTACAGAAACCTGTCAGGAAAAAACAATAAGTGAGAAACACCTGTGTATTCAAGCTGTCATAACTCTGAATTTTAGACTTTGAGGAATAAATAAATATAAATATGCTTCTCTGGTAATGGTCTTTACTGCCCTCCATTTGGACCAACCTTATACTGTCTTCTACTTTTGGACAGATGAAGCATTTACAAGCTCTTTCAACTTGAAGTCATCCTATGGTAGGCTACGACAAGACCTTTATACATCCCAAGGAAGGAAGTAGGTCTGATGGATCAACCAAGATTTGAAGGCAGGTGTTCCTAGGCTTTGGTACAGATAGAATTTCACAAAGAAATCTGATGGCCTAAAGATCAGCTAGGATTACAAGACATTAGGTGTTAAGGGATGCTAGTGAATGGTAGCCTTACTCACATATAGACAGTTCAAGGATTAATATTTCTTTGTTTCATATACAACTGAAGACTTCAAACTGGTAATAAGATATCTGATAGCCTCCTGGACCTATAAGATCTCTCAGCATAGAGGATGTTGTAACTCCTCAGACCTGATTTGACCAATATCATTTGGCTACCATCAATTATAAGCATCATCTCCATAGGGGAAAGATATAAAAAGAGGGGTCTTGGTATTCAACAGAAAAACATAACTGGGTCAGTACTGTTCAGAACTAAAACCACCACCAGGAATATCAATATGTATCCATATAAGCTATGTAAATCTATTCGTTTACAATTTACTTCCTTGTTCTCCATCAGTCAGTTGTGACATCCATCTGGATACAAAAGGCTTCAAAAGCTTCTTGTCATATACCTCTAAAAAGATGCTGAGAAAGTATTTCCTCTGGTTTTAGCTAGTAGTTCCCTTAAATCAGGGGATTATATATAAGGCTAAGAAGGCTCCCTCACTCTGTCCAATACCAAATAGACTCTTCACAAAGCAGCCATAAAGCTTGTCTTCCCCTTCTGAGTTTCTCTCTCTCTCTCTCTCTCTCTCTCTCTCTCTCTCTCCCCCCCCCCACCCCCACCCCATATAAAGGTGACATCAGAGGCTACCACATACACATACTACTTTGTCTCTCTCAGGCTCTAGGTGACACTGAAGGACAAAATCTAACAGTGAAGCTCTCATATAGTGAGCTCCAGCCTCTCTTCAGTCAATCAATAGCTTAAGCCTTCTTTTAACTCACTGCTCACTGGGAGCCCTTTCTTCATGTAACTGACAAAACCAGTTTTCTGGGTGTGTTGGTTTTTTTTAGCCTCTTTTTTTCAAGGTTCTCCAATCTTCACTATTCTCAATTCCTTAAATCAGAGCCTGTTGATCCTCAGAAACTCATCTTTTGTTTTTGATGTAAAAACTCCTCCATGAATCAAGTCTACTCAATAATATAATCTCCAATTAGTTATATGCTTTCTCATTTAAAGGGTTGTAATCTCTTAAGCCTTTAAACAGTTACATGCAAATGAACTAATAGACTAGAATGCCCTAAAGTTGTAGTCGTTCCATAATCTTCAAAGAAGTCCAACTTAATAGTCTGCATCTCTGACAACTGTGTTTTTAGTACTCGAATTTTATCAGTTTTTAATAGATAAAAGTTCTTTCTTTTCTCTTTTAAACAATCAAACTGTTCAGATATAAAAGAGCCCTAAATGTACATCCTTTACAAGGTGATTTGAGTCTTTTTATTCAGGCTGTCCTTCAATTACTGTCCCTTTTGGAAATAGCCACTAGTTGTTTCTTCACATAGCTATTTCTAAAAAATTTTTAGTTTTTTAAGAGTTTTTATTAAACCAAAGTACTTTTTCTCTTTGTTCTAAATATTCATTTCTAAAACAGGCAATGCTTTACCTCCTTTACCAGTTGATTTAGTTTTTTCTTTCATAAAAAATAACTAAATTCAACTCGTTTAGTACCAAACTAATATGTAAAGGTAATATAAAGTTATAGTACTTTACATGCTGTCCTCTAATAAAATGCAAGCTCATTGAGGGCAGGGCAGTTTCATTTTTTCCTTTGTGCCCCCAATGTAGTACCTGATAATCAATAAGCATTTATTAAGGGCCCTTATAATGGTTGTGTTTGTCCTTCATTCTTGAAGAGGACCATGACATCAAGATTTCAACATGACTTGCAGGTGACTTTGATTTGAGTGAGGGAGGGCTGTGCAAGGTCACCAGCCTCACTTTCTTCTCCTGAGCCTTCTGGGTCCAGTGACCTGATTCATTAGGACTAGGAGAGATAGCCCAGAATGCAATGTGAGACCCTGGCCCTTTCAGGCTTAGATCTTATCACCATCTTATTTTGAGTGAGATAACAGGATTAAATGAATACGCTTCTTTAAGTTACTCAAGGGAGGGCCACTGTAATAAAAAAAAATCAAACTGGGAGGGGAAGACCCTCAGGGTTCCTGAGTTAAAGAGAAACAATTACTATCTATTTATTACATTCACTCTATGATAGGTAGGTGGGGATTTGCTATCCAATCTATGAGCTCCAGAGTGAACTGGGTTTAAGGCTTGATCCTTGAGCAAGAAATGTAGTCAGTAAACCCAGAAGAAAAAAAGGCAACTTTTGGCCATGGAGTTACCTTCCCTTGGGCAGAACAGCAGAGAAGAAGAGAGGAGGGGAGGGAAGGAGAGGGCAGGGGAGGGGACAGGAGGGGGAAAGGAGGGGAGGGGAGGAAACACAACTCACAGGTTTGTTTGATGCTTTATAAATGCTTATGAATTGACTGATTGATTGAAATCCTTGAGTCTTTTCAAAGGTCTACTCAGTTGTCACCTTCTACCAGAAGAACTTACCTCATTCCCGGGGTGTTATTGCTCTCTCCTTCTGCAAATTATTTTTATTTGCTTATTTTCATACTGAGTAGAATGTAAACTTCTTGAGGGTATTTTGGCATTTGGGACTGTTTAAATTATGACTATGAAATAATATTTGTCAAATGTTTTTCAAACCTTTATTGTTCTTACTCAGTCATGCCCAACCCTTGGTGACCCCACTTGGGTTTTCTTGACAAAAGTACTGGACAGATCTGCCATTTCCTTCTCTGGCTCATTTGACAGATAAAGAACTAAGGCAAACAGGGTTAAGTGACTTGCCCAGGGTCACACAGCTGGGAAAGGTCCGAAGCCAGATTTGAGGTCAGGAAGAGGAGTCTTCCTGAATCAAATCCCAGTGCTCCATCTGCTGTGCCAGCTAGCTGCCCCTCTAAGAGCTACACAAATACAATTGTTAATTACTGTCATAATTGCTATTGTTATCATTAAGTGGAGGTCAAAAGTGACCACTCATTCCCCACCAATCACCTGGAATTCTCAGGAAGGAGGGAACATCTTTTTTAAAATTTAATTACTTTATTTGTTTTCCATTTTCAACAATCACTTCCATAAGTCTTAAATTTTCTTCTCCTCTCTCTCCCCTCCATCCCCGAGTTGGCATGCAATCTTACATGGGTTCTACACATATATTCTTATTAAATACATTTTCATATTAGTCATGTTGCATAGAAGAATTAAAACAAAAGGAAGAAAGTATAAGAAAAAACAAAACAAAACATAACACAAGAGCAAATATTCTGCTTTATTCTGCAATCCAGTTCCATAGTTCTTTCTCTGGATGTGGATGGCATTTTTCCTCAAGAGTCTATTGGGAATGATTTAGGTCCTTGCATTGTTGTGAAGGGCTTAGTCTACTAGAAAAATTCCTTGAACATTATGGCTGTTACTGTGTATAACATTCTCCTAGTTTTGCTCATTTCATTCAGTGTCATTTCATATAAAAAACTTTCCAAGTTTTTCTGAAATCCAAATGTTCGTCATTTTTTTTTTTTTTGCATAGAAGAATTAACATGAATGGAAGAAACCATGAAAAGAAAACATAATACAAGAGAAAATGGTGTGCTTCATTCTGAGATCCAATTTCATTGTTCCTTCTCTGGATGTGGAAGGCATTTTACCTCTAGAGTCCGTTGGAATTTTTTAGGTCCTTGCATTGCTGAGAAGGACTAAGTCTACCAGAAAAATTCCTCACACACTGTGATTTTTGCTGTGTACAAAGTTCTCCTGGTTCTGCTCCTTTCATTCAGCATAAGTTCATATAAGTCCTTCCAGGTCTCTCTGAGGTCTTCTTGTTCATCATTTCTTATAGCACAACAGTATTCCATTACATTCATATACCACAACTTGTTCAGTCATTCCCCAATTGATGGGCATCCCCTCGATTTTCAGTTCTTGACCTCCAGAAAGAGAGCTACTATAAATATTTTTGTACATGTGGGACCCTTTCCCATTTTTATGATCTCTTTAGGATACAGTCCTAGAGGCGACATTGCTGGGTCAAACAGTATGCACATTTTTGTAGCCCTTTGGGCATAGTTCCAAATTGCTCTCCAGAATGGTTGGATCAGCTCACAGCTCCACCAACAATGAATTAGTGTTCCAACTCTCCCACATCCTCTCCAACAAGTATCATCTCCCTTGTTATGTCATGTTAGCCAATCTGATAGGTGTGATGTGGTTCCTGAGAGTTGTTTTGATTTGCATCTCTCTAATCAATAGGGACTTAGAGCATTTTCTCATATGAGTATAGATAACTTTAATTTCTTCCTCTGAAAACTGTCTGTTCATATCCTTTGACCATTTATCAGCTGAGAAACGACTTGTATTCTTGTACATTTGACACAATTCTCTATATATTTTAGGAATGAGGCCTTTATCACAGATACTAGTTGTAAAAATTCTTTCCCAGTTTTCTGCTTCCCTCCTAATCTTGGTTGCATTGGATTTGTTTGTGCAAAAATTTTTCAATTTAATGTAATCAAAATTATTCATTTTGCACTTCATAATGTTCTCTCTTGTTTGGTCTTCAATTTCTCCACAAATCTGACAAAAGGAGGGAAGATCTTTAACACATATCAGGGTTAAGACTTTTCTGTTCAGAAGGAGAAAGCAGGCAACCCATCTGTGGAGACAGTTTCCATAGCGATACCCCCACATGGAGGACTGCACCACCCCACCCCCAACTCTAGCTCTCCTGATGTTTTAATCAGTTGTGCAGAATAGCCTTTAATAAATCTCTTTTATTAGAAGCCTTGTGATTTTCCTCCTTTTTTCTTCCCAAGTATGGACACTGAATTACCACATAATGATTTGGAAAGTTTTTTTTTCCCTATCAAAGAGTCCTGGATTTGGATTTAGGTGAACCTGGATTTGAATCCTATCTTCAACATGTACTATCTGTGGTGCCCTGGGGTAATGTGGGGCCATTTAACCTCTCTTGGCCTTAGATTCCTCATTTGTAAAAAAAAAAAAAAAAAAAAAAAAAAAAAAGACTTTGTATTCAATGACTTCAAATCCCTTAGAGTTCAAAATATATGATCCTAAGAATTGTAGGAATTGAAATGGTTTCCAAGAAACTGATCAAATTTTCTCATTTTAAAACTGCCAGAACTGATATAGGTAGCCTTCATTCAAATTGATGCAATAAATGACCATAACTTAGGCTGTCTATTGCAACAGTTTGCACATAGTAGGGACTTAATAAATGCTTTAATAAGGCTCAGATCCTGACTCCAGAAAGTTTATAATTTAATGAGATAAGTAAAAATGAAGTGATTTGCCAATGGTCACAAAATTAATAAAATCACATAGAATTTCTTGAGGACTGTGGGAGGAGGAGAGTAATTGTTACTTGGATCTTCTGAGAAATCAGAGAAATTGAGCCTAGACATCATCATGGTTCTTCTTCTCTGGCAAATATTCACAGATCAAGTCATCACTAAACCATCTTTGGTCCAAGATTATGCATTTTCTGATTTTTTTTTCTATACCCACATCAATGAACCCATTAGAAAGTATTTAAAATACAATGTAATGCACAAAACACATAATCACACATGTAGATGGCTGCAATGGTTAGAGGAGAAGACTTGGAACTAAGATTGAAGCTTACCTCAGGCATGCTTAATTGTGTGACCCTGGGCAAGTCATTCATCCACTCAACCTAAGATTCCTCATCTTTAAAATGGGGCTAATAAGAGCACCTAATTCTCAGAGGACTGAGGATAAAATGAGACAATATAAAAGACATATTATGATATGTGAAATGTAGTGCTACATTTAAATTATATATGTGTATGTGGGATGTACACTCATACTAAAAATCCTTGATCCCAGAGAGATAATAGCCCAGCAAGGGAGCATACCCCCAAATACCCATCTTATACAATATTGCTTGGTAAGTACCTTAGAGAGCTGCCAAACTAAGAGTTACCTAAGAGATGGGAAGAACTTTAAGGAGGAAGGCATCAGAGAAGGCTTCAAATTGTGAGACTGAGTAAGAGCAGAGAAAGATTGATCATGGACCAAGCAGAGACAAATGGACATATTGATTGATAATCAGAGGAGGGAAAAGTGGAAAAAGAGAAAAGTAAAGAGTTTGTATGTATTTAGAGTTGGTAGAGATCTCAGAGGTCAATCAATCCAACCTTGACACAAGAAAACTGTGTCCTCTAGAGATGAAATCATTTATCCAGAGTCTCATGGATAACAAGTAAGGAGGCAGTTCAGTATAAGGGAGGCAACATAGTAAATGGAAAGTTCTGAATTTGGAGTCAGAGGACCTGTGTTCAAACCCTGGCTCTTTCCTTCTACCTGTGTCACCTTGGGTAAGTCATTTCCTCTCTGAAGGCTTCATGAGGAAATTGAACTAGATGGCCCCTAATGTCCTCTCCAGCTCTAAATCTACAATCCCATAAATAGTTTTGACTATTAAAAAAGAATCAGTAGACTCCATGAGATGGATCCCACTTCTTCACCAGAGAGGAGTTTTGTGACTTGCTGTAGGAGTACAGAAAGGTCTTTTCAGGACAAAAGTAAATGTTCTTACTATACTATAATATCTTTTGACATCAGTGTGAGCAAATCATTCAACTCCTTTTCCTTTTCATCCCCAGGCAGGTGTTTTCCACTCCCACAGTCACACTAGCATCCAAACAGCCTTTGCTTCATATCTGTTTGCCCTAGTTTCTTTAGGCATGGATTAAGGAGGGAAAAGTAGGATTGGAGAGACAAAACCTGGGTCCTATACCCCATATGAGTGCTGGTTAGAGTTTCCATGGCAACATGACATGCAATGAATGATCTGTGATTTCAATCAGGACTTTACATAGGATTATAGGATTTAAAGCTACAGGGACCTCTAGAGACTGTCTACTACAACCTTCTCATTTTTCAGATGAGAAAACAAACTTGTTTATTCACCATTCACTGACAGCAGTGGCAAGAGCAGAAGAGATCTTCAAACCCCCAAATGAGTCAAATCCTAGAATTGTTTAATTGGGTTCATCAACCCTGTAACCACCTGCCACA
This sequence comes from Potorous gilbertii, assembly GCA_028658325.1. Lineage (NCBI taxonomy): Eukaryota > Metazoa > Chordata > Mammalia > Diprotodontia > Potoroidae > Potorous > Potorous gilbertii. The sequence continues at coordinate 225,234,576 of CM053773.1, read as the reverse complement.
TGTAAGTTTCCAGATCTCCCTCCAGATGTTCCACATGCCACTTCCTTCTTCATCTCGAAGACAGCATCATCCAATCTTTCACTGTCTCCCTTTTCTACCTACATAGGGGAAATGTGCTTTACTTGAACTTCAATCGAGCAAGGTCTTAAGGACCTCCTGGCAGCATCTCCTGGGAAGAATAATAGTGAAAACAATGATAATAATTCCCTCAAAGTCCAACCTATTGACCTTTGGGGGCAGAGAGAATGAGGTCACCATAATGAAATAGGGGGAGGGAGTTTGTGTGCTCTGGAAGAAACTGAAATATCAGCCAACGGGATCCACCAACTCTAGCCGCAACAGAGAATGAGTCAGGACCTTGGACAGGGTGATCCAACTAAGATTGCTAGGGTTACATAAGACAAGTTAAAACTGACTTGATGATTAGCTTGATAGCTGAGCACCTTAGCGTTCTGCGACCATGAGAAAGCACAACAAACAAACGAGATAAATCTACAATACCCTACAAGACTCTGCCTACTGGGACTGCTTCAGGGGTGAGATTACTCAGCACTAAAGTGGTCATGCGTACTTGAAAAATGGATTGTAGATTTGAATGCTCTCATTACATGTGCCAGTACTATATCAAAACAAAGCTAGAAACAAGAGGCAAGGATTTGGTTCTGCCTTTTTTGTCAATGGAGCTCTCAGCTTCAAGTCGTATAATGGCATATTTCTGGCCAATGTCAAGTAATCATAAGAAATAATTTTATCCCTAAGCTTAGATTAAATTGAAATAATTAGATGAAATCAGGGAGTTACTTGAGGCTAAGAAGGAAAAACCGAAGAGCCTCAGATCATTGAAAATTTCCACTTAAAATAGCATAATTCCTGCCAAAAAGTAGGCACTTAATAAACATTTATTGACTATCAGGGATTATATTTTTTAATGGATAACAAAAGCAATGCCATAGTCCCAAAATGATTTTCAGAAAGAGATGGGCATACTTTAGCTGAAATTGTAAATAGAGACTTGTAAATTCAATGACGTAAGTCATATAACAAACCAATTGGACCAAAACAGAGTAATTCATAAGCCCTAACCTCTCTTCTGACCTCTACTTTCACATCTCCAGTTGCCCTTTGGATTGCTGTGTTCATCCTTTATTTTTTGAAGAAGATCATGACATCAGAGAAATGACAACATGACTTGCACTTGACTTTGTTTTGAGTGAGGGAGGGCTATGCAAGGTCACCAGCCTCACTTTCTCCTCCTGAGCCATCACCCATTGGATATCTTTAATTGGATATCATGCAGACTTTTTAAATTTAATATGTCTAAAAAATGATCTCATTATCCCACCCAGTGTAGGCCTTCATCACATCACTCCTGGACTATTTCAGTGGGCTACTGATTGGTCTCTGCCTCAAGTCTCTCCCCAACCCAGTCCATCCTTCACTTAGCTGTCAAACTGAAAATCCAGGAAGGATCTCTACTCAAAAACCAAACCAAACCTCTGCTCTCTCCCTGTCATCTAGAGGATCAAATATAAAATCCTCTTTGGGGACTTTTAACGGTTTTAATAACCCAATCCCTTGCTACCTTTTCAGTCTTCTTATACCTTATTCCCTTTCCATGAACTCTGTGATTCAGCAATAATAGTTTCCTTGCTGTTAAGCTACACAACGCACTGTAACTCTACTCAGGGTATTTTTATTGGCTATCTCCCATAACCAGAATTCTGTCCCTCTTCATCTTTGACTTTTGGATTCCTTTTACCAAGGTATATTTACTAAGGTGATTACCCTGGCTCTCTTAAGTCCCAGCTAAAGTACTTTCTTGTATAGGAAGCCTTTCCCTTTCTGCCTTAATCTTATTGCTTTCACTCTGAGATGATCTGTATCCTGTATGTACTCCATTTGTACATAAGGGTTTGCACATTGTCTTCCCCATTGTGGGTTACTTAAGAGCAGGAGCTGTTTTTTTGTGGGGTTTTTTTTTAACACAGTGTCTAGAACATACTAAACACTTCATAAATACTTGCTGGCTTAATTGAATCAAAAAAAGGTATCTTTTGTTCCGACTCTCAACAAATACAATCTCCCACATTATTTGACCAAATGTATAAAAACATTTCAGGACTTGCACATGATAGTGCATGCAATGTCCTTTGACATAGAAAGACCCTAGGAGCAGAGGTGGAATTATCTAGGAATAAGAACAGTTGTCAAATGCCATGATGGCAGAAAGGAGCTAGTGAAACTGTTAAAATGCAAAGGCACTGGCAGATTGCATTAACGTCCCACTGGGACATGTATGGGAAACTTGAATGATGCACTGCCCAATGCAACATTCAACAACAAAACCTCAATATGTGAAATGAAATATATTCCAAATATTTGGATAAAAGCATATATCAGATATCCTACATTCCCTTAATCGGCAATTGAAAACAAAAAGCCACAAAGCTAAAGTAATATAAGGAGTCAGAGAAGAACAAGATAAACAATTTATTATCAATTAAACATTTGAAAATAACTAATATTTCCATAGCATTTGAGGTTTACAAATCACTTCATGTGTTACTTTATTCTCACAACCTTGTGATGTAGGTACTATTTTATCCATTTTGCAGATGAGGAAAACAAAACCAAGACAGGTTATGTCTTACTTAATTAAGGTTAAGACTTATTTAAGTCAAACTCCAGACTTCCCGATTCCAAGTTCAGTGTTCTATCCACCACATCCGTTAGAAAAATCATAGGAAAGAGAGGATTGCTAAAGTTGAAATATATGAACATTTTTGGTCATTTATAGTTTATTGTCATAAGAAGTACAAAACAATGAAAATTCAAGTTGGATTAAAAGAAAAAGAGATTGTCTATGATGATGATGATATCATTTATATAGTGCTGCAAGGTTTACAAATTACAGACAGGTGGCTCAGTGGATAAAGTGCTAGGCCTGGAGTCAGAGAGACCTGAGTTCAAATCTTTCCTCAGACATTTAGAAGATTCCCTGTAGATAAGTCACTTAACTTTTATATGTCTCAGTTTCTTTATCTGTAAAGTGGAGATTAAAAAGAACATGATTATTGTGAGAATAAAATGAGATAATATTCATAAAATGCTTTGCAAACCTGTGTTACATAAATGCTATTATTATTTCAACAATTGTATTTGCTTACAAGAACAGCCATTTTGTTGACCTGAGCAATAGATAGTCCACAGAACATTAAATACACAAGTAGGATGGCAGCTTGTTTTACTCTATCAAACTAAAATAAGGAAATTTTTATCATAATAGTAGAGGTAGGAACTGGACCTATGATTTAATTTTAATTAATTTCACTGTAAATTTCAAAATTTTGAGAATTCTCAGATGGGGAAATTAACTTTCTGCAAAGTTAAAAACCTGTTCTGCAATTTATAATCTTAGAGAGGCCCCTGAGTATTAAGAGGTAAGTGATTTGTGCAGGAACACAGAGTCCCTATGTGACAAAGGTGAGACTTGAACTCAGGTCTTCCTGACTCCAATTCTAATGCTCCACCCATCACACCACCTAGCTGTCATGTGTTATTGTATCAATTTGCTGTTGTTCAGACATTTTTCAGTCATGTCTGACTCTTCATGATCCCTTTTGAGGTTTCCTTGGCAAAGATAGTGGAGTGGTTTGCCATTTCCTTCTCCAGCTCATTTTATAGATGAGGAAACAGAGGCAAACAGGGTAGAATGAACTGCCCAGAATCACACAGCTATGTATGTCTTCCTGACTTCAAGCCCAGTACCCTACACACTGCACCACCTACTGTTATCTGCACAATAGGCATTCAAGAGGAAGACTGGGAGTGGATAATGTGATGCAGGATGAGAAGGCTTGGATGGGTTGTGACCTGCACAGTTAGAAGGCACATCCACTTGAATGAGATCATAGACTCATTGAAATATATGGTGTTTTTGACTCTCCATCTAAATAGTAATCTCTCTAGAGTCAGGGACAGGATCTGATATTTCTTTTGCCTCCTCCATGGTGTCCAGCATGGTCTCTCATACAGACAAAATAAACTGATAATTTTCTTGCATGTGATATTTAGTCTTTTAGGCCTGGGGCCATCTTGAGTGATGTCTACTTATCTCGGTGGAGTGGGAAGTATACCAAGGTAGGACATCATAACAAGGAATGCTGGTCTCTAGTCCTGAGCTTTGTGACTATGAGCAAGTAAGTTGTTTTGAAATGCAAAGTCTCTAATTCCTTATATGTAAAAGGGAAGGGTTGGATAATATGGTGTCTAAGATTTCTTCAGCGCTGCATAGGGGTAAGCTAGTGAACATTCATCAACATGGTTCCTATGAGGAATAGGTTTGCACGTACTTTCAAATTTAATCTGCATTAAGAATTCTTTCTTAAATCTAGAAAATCAACAAAAATAATAAAGAAAAATTAACCTTTGTCAATTTCCTAGGTATAATCAGGAAATTTAACTATCAGCTCTTTCAGGATGGCTAGATCTGATCCCAGCACACCCCTGGGTCTGATACTGTGTTCCAAGGTCCCTTTCAGCTGAAACAATGTCTGTTCTGAGGCTTCTTCTAGCTCTGAAATTGTCTGTATTAAGGGTCTTCCTAACTCTCATATTCTAAGTTCTAGGGCCCCTCCCACTTCTAATACTCTGTCCTAAAATCCTTCCCAGATTGCACACTTTATCTTCCATGGTCCCCGGAAGTTCTAAAATCTCAATTTCCCTCCCCATGGCCCACCTGTTTCTTTTTTTCTGTTTCTCTTTTCATCCCCTCCCAGCATTTCTTCCTGCATCTGGCCTGTTTCTCTGGGTGAGGAGTTAATTGGGCCCAGATGCTCCTTCTCCTCATGACTTGGGGTGTTCCTGGCTTGGAGATTTATCAGATTGGGCTGGATTAGGTTGGATTTTTCTCCCATATGTAATTTGAGAATCTGGCATCAATAGATCCTCCCCTGGGCAGACTATGTTGGTAGATATATAGTTGGCAAGGGAGGGAGTGGAATCACAAACCCAGGGAGCAAGGTGAAAAGGGAGGGGCTTCACTACCGGCATGTCAATAGGTTACAAACCAGCTTGCTATTGAATAAACTTAGGAAATATAGCAAGTAAATGTTCTGAATTCCCCCCACACAGAATCAGTGTCAGTGCTGGGAGGGTCCTCAGAACATTGTTCGACAGTCAATCAGTCAGCAAGGTTACATTAAGTATGCCTGGCATGTAGGAAGCACCTAATGAATACTTGTTGACTGACTCTGTGACAGACATGGAAATAAAAGCAAAAACAGACCTCAAAGAACTTACATTCTACTAGGGGAAACTAGGTAGATTCAAGCAGCTAGATGTCACCAAAGATAGACACCAGGTCTCCAAGTCTCAGACACTTATTAGCTAGGTGACCCTGGGCAAGTCATTTAACCCTGTGTGCTTCAGTTTCCTCATCTGTAAAATGAGCTGGAGAAGGAAATGGTAAACTACTCCAATATCTACCAAGAAAACCCCAAAGGGGACTCAAAGAGTGGCCAGGATTGGATAAGGAGATTCAGGATTTATATATACACATTAGAGAGGGGAGGTCATCTGAGAAGGGCGGGCACTGGGGAGGACTGGGAAAGGCTGTGAACGAAGCTTGAAGGGCATCAGGGTGTAACTAGGAGGCTGAAGTGCGCGTTGGGGCATTCCAGGCATGCGCCATGTTCCGGGCAAAGGCGCGGAGGTGGGAGACAGCGCTGGTGTAGGCGGATCACGGTGTTCCCAGAGGAGAGCGGATGGGGCTCCTCACGCGGCTTGGGCCTGGTTGGTTCCCGGGTTTCCACAGGAGGCCTTTCCCAGGCCTCGGGTTCTCCTCCCAACCAGGGCCCACCCGGGCCTCGTGTCCGCACCTCCAGGCGTGCAGATCCCTGGGCGCGGGTGAGAAACTGAGGCTAGGAACCTTGCCTCACCGCAATGCGAGTCTGGTCGTCCTCTCCCTGACGTCATGGTCTGGGCGGACACAAACACCAGCAGCTCCTTGGGTTCCGTCGTGGCGTCAGGCGCCCTCTGCTGGCCGTACCTCGGCGGCCCCACGCCTGCGCACACGCGAGCTCTTCCGGCGAGCTTCTCCGCCCCACCACTCCGGCCCTGGGGGGCGTGGCTTGATGTGACGTCACACCCGCTTCCGGCGAAGCTCGGCGTGCCACGTGACTCTGTTTCGGGCGGAGCAAGATGGCAGCGCCCAGGAAAGCAGCGTGAACGGGTTGCCGGGGGAGCCTGAAGCGCGCCGCCTGTCGCCATGTCGCGACTTATCGTCAAGAACCTGCCGAGCGGGGTGAGCACGACTCCTGGGGTTCCCTTAGGGGATGCGGGAGGATTCGGGGTGCGGGGGGAGGCCGCCTCGGCCTGTACCTTGCGTTCATTGCGGCCGTCTGCCTCCATCTGCCGCTTCCCAGGCCCATCACAGGACCCCGAGACCTGGGGGGGTCGAAGCCCACCTTCCAGCTAAGATCTACGCGCTTAACCTTCTTCGGCCTCAGTTTCCTTCTTTGTAAAATGAGGGGAGGGGGTTGAACCAGGTGGCCTCCCCATTCCTTTTTCTAAGCCTCAATTTCCTCATCCGTAAAATAGGGGTGACAGTGTACCCCCAATTTCACCGTCACTGTGGTCTCCCGGTGCCTCTTTGTAGCCTGGGGGTGACCTTAGGTACATAGTAGGCACTTAATAAATGCTCGATGATGAATCGATTGCTCAACTCCTCCTGGCTAGCAAATAACAGGTTCCAGGTTGTTTTAACTCTCAATCCAGTGCCCGTGGTGTCCGCTGCACCCTGCCCTTTGCCTGTAGTGTAGACCATTGTAGTCTGTTTGGGAAGCGAATCACAGGGTGATACATTATTTCGGCTGTGGTTATCTTCTGAGTCTAGAAATGGTTTGTTGTGTTTATCCTTCGTTCTCGAGGAGGATCATGACATCAAGATGGTGGTAATAAATGTATAATAAATAAATATAAAATAATAAATTTGTATTATACATAAGTAAATAATGATAAATGATATAATCTGGTAGAAGGAGTGCCCCCACTTACTCCTGTCTGTTTGCCTGAAGCATGGAAGCTTCTTGAGAGCAAGGACTATTTTCATTTTAGACCCAGCACAGCACCGAGTAAGTGCTCACTTCTTGGTTGATACAAAGTTACCAATCTTGGAAAGTAAGTAGGGTTATTATGTTACAGGTATTATAGGACTGCAAATTATTGTTACTTCTTTCCCAGACAAACAATTCGCTGAATCCAAGACCGCAGAATCTAGAGCTGGGAATCATTTAATCCAAAAGTATCATTTTATGCTGGAGGGAAACTCCTGAAGCGGACTTGCTGATTAGCCTGCTCCCGTCACTACACGATGCATCTGTGGTTGTCACGAGTCTTAACTGGAAATTTCTATCCTACTTTGGTTCCTTTTTCCGTCCCCATTCAGTGACTGGGCTTTCGTTCAAGATAGTGGTCCTCAACATTTCTAAGCTATTGTACCATCTCTGGCACAGGAAAGTGCCTTCTGTACAGAAGGCAGGGGAAGGGCAGTTAGTGGGAGGATGAATTGTGCAGTGAGGGAAATGCTTTTTATGCCTTTGAGGAGACATGAAGGGTGGCTCCTTTGGCAGAATGGTGGTGCTATATTCCTGGTGCCTCAAAGGGTTCTTTTTCTCTCAGTTTGGTCTTCTGTAAGATGAAAGTCTACTACTTTAGTCTTCTCGGTCACCTCAGAGCACTTTCCAATGGGAGTTTAAAACAATAAGAGATTTGGGCATTTCAGAGAAGTGCACTCTGTCATCTGAGGTTGGACCAGGGTTGGTAGAGTTGGTAGAGGAACATTTTGAAATTATAACACTTTCTGTCTATCTGTCAAGCCTTCCCTAAATCTTCAGATTTTCAGATCTTTCAGCTGTGGTTTCTCCTAGAGTTGTGAGTGATATTCCAGCCTTACATTACAGGACCTACTTGCTACCTGCCATACCCTAAGGAGAGCTCCCCAGCTTTATGAATGTCTAGGAGGAAGGATGGTTTATAGGCTCTTAGATCTAGACCTGAGAGGGACCTTAGAGTTCTTCTAGTCCAGTCTCTCACTTTACAAATGAGGAAACTGAACCAGCCCAGGTGATGGTACTAAGTGTCTTAGCCAGGATTTGAATGTAGGTCCCAGGACTCCAAAGCCAGGGTTCTTTCTACTGTACCATGCCCTGTAGTAGATAATGGAGATCTGTAAGCCAGGAGTTCTATGAACTTGATTTTTAAAAAATTTTTGGTAACTGTATTTCAGTAGAATTGTTTCCTTTATAATTCTGTGTGTTTTATTTTATTTTGAATTTTTAGACTCAACCACCCAAACACAAATACAGAAGTCAATAGAATAGAATAGACAGAATAGAAAAAAACCTTCATAAACCTAAATATTGGAACTTAAATACAAAATAAGGAAGAAAAAAAAGCATGTCATGCATAGCAGAACATAAAGCATGTCATGTGCATAGCAAAACATAAGAGAGGATTCAAAATATGTATCAATAAATTTTCATTTCAAGAAAGCTTGTATGATCAATACTACATGTTATGTTAAGAGCTGTCCATCTTTTCTTTGCTTCCTTGTAAGTTTTCTTTTGTTCTCTGCTGGGTACTTTTTACTCTGATCTTCCCCCTCAAGGCTACAATTAAGGGTAGATATATTTCTCTATAGCTATAGATACACACAAACACACACACTCACACCTGTATACATAATGTGTTTTATTTTATGCATTTAAAAACATTCCGAGGAGAGGTCCATAGACATTACTTGTTTGCCAAAGAGTCTAGAACTCAAAAAGATTAATCCTTGGACTAAATCAACCTCATTTTTACAGAGGAGGAATCTGGGAACCAGAGAAGGTGGTTGATTTGCCCATAGTCACACACTGTGCCTGAGTGGAAGAGCTGAAACTCGAGTAAGAAGGGCAAGGCCCTGTACTTGAATATAAGGAACATCTTTCTTCTCCTCAGACAGAACTAGGCTCAGTGCTGAGGACATTCATCTTGGAGTTGAAAAACTTGGGCTAATTGCTGACTCTGATACTTAGCATCTGTGTGTCCTTGGGCCTTAATCCCTGTAGCTTCAGTTTCTTCATCTTCAAACTGGAGGCTATGATTCTTGTCGGTCCTACCTCCGAAGAATGGTTTTGTAAGCTGTGAGCTCCTGCAGTGGTGGGTCAGGTGTAGTTACTGAGAAAAGTTGGCATGTTTTTCTGGATTTGGGAATGTCAGGGAGCTGTTGAGAAGGAATATTGCTCACCCATGGGCTCATCAAGAATGCTGGGAAGGTTTTCCCGAGATAGCATGGTATTATGTACAGGGTATTTTCTAATTTGTGACCTTCCTGATATTAAGAGTCAGAAGAAAAACAATTCTGTCTCACAAATAAGAAATATTCAACACTGGCCTTGGATTTGGGGGAAAAGATTGCCTTTGGCCTGGAGTCACCAGTTTCTCTACCCACGTTCTAATGCCAACTATCTTCACGTTCCCTTGACGTCTTGCCTTCCTTCCGCACTCAGTTGGGTGGAATCTTACTATTTCTTCCATTGACTAGTTTTGTGGGGTGAATAGGTGGTACCACAGTGGATAGGCTGGACCTAGAGTTGGAAAGATCCCAGTTCATGTGTGACCTGGTGACTTATCAGCAGTGTGGGCAAGTCTCTTAGCCCCTATTTGTCTCAGTTTCCTCGTCTGTAAAATGGGGATAACAACAGCACCCCAGGTCATTATGAGGATCAAATGAGGTAATTACCATAAGGCACTTAAACACAGGTACGTAGTAAGGTGATGGAAAGGTTAGCTATTTAATGAAGCATTAATCTTATTGTAGCTCCCTTTTCCAGCAAGCATTTATTAAGCACCAATTGCATGCACAGGACTGGAGATATAAAAAAGCAAAATGAAAAATATTCCCTGTACTCATGGAGATGACATTGTCCTGGGGCATTACAGCATATCAACAGAAAATGATTATTAAATCTGTTGTTCCAATTGTTTCAGTCATGTCTGACTCTTTGTGACCCCATTTGGGGTTTTCTTGGCAATGATACTAGAATGGTTTGCCATTTCCTTCTCCAGCTCATCTGACATATGAAGAAACTGAGGCATACAGGGTGCAGTGACTTGCCCAGATTATCAGATCTAATGATTATTACATTTTGACTGTCATTTACTTTTCTTACTATCCTCAGTGCTTAACCCTCAATAAATGTTGATTGATTGATTGGCAGATACATGCAGAATGAGCTGAGAAGGAAGAGGACCTAAAACTAGAATGACAGAAAGGGTGCCCTGATGAAGGTCAGAGTTAGAAGGGGCTTAAGAAGCCAGCAAGTTCGGTCCTCTCATTTTGCATATCAGGAGGCTGAGGCCCAGGGAAGGTCACATCATTAAACATGGGATTTTAACTTAGAATCGCTGACTCCACAGCCTAATGGTCTTTCTGCCACACTATACTTCCTCCCAGCCTTCCCTTGTGAGCTGAGCCTTGAGGGAAATTGGGGATTCTAGGAAGTGGAAGTGTGGAAAGAGTGTATTTGTGGCACAAAGAATAGATTTTTGTTGTAGTTCAGTTGTTTTCAGTTGTGTTGGACTCTGACCTCATTTAGGGTTTTCTTGGCAAAGATCCCGGAGTGGTTTGCCATTTCCTTCTCCAACCTATTTTACATATGAGGAAACTGAGGCAAAAAGGGTGAAGTGACTTGCCCAGGGTCAGCTAGCCTATGCAAAAAACACAGAGTCTAAGGATGGAATGTTGAATAGTGGAACAGCAAGTTGGCCAGGATTCTAGAGTGTGTAAAGGGGAATCATGTGAAGAAATCTGGAAAGATAGACTATAGGTAAATGGTGGAGGTTTTTAAATGTCTATAGCAGGAGTTTATTTTGTATGCTGGAAGGAGGAGGGAGCCATTCAGAGTCTCTTGAATTTAGGAATGATGTGTTCACATGTGCTTTCAGAAGGTTCTTTTGTCCCTTGTGTAGAGGATGGATCAGAAAGGAGAAAGACTGGTAGTTGAGATTCCAATTAGGAGATTGTTAAAGTAATTCAAGGACAAAGTGGTTAGGGCTGGAGGAATGGTGGCCATGTACAGGAAAGACAGGTAGGAGTAGGGTTGGAGAGCCTCGCTGGTGGGCTGGCAGGAGCTGAAGGAATGAAAATGGGCAAGACAGGCTAAAGGCCAGTGGTGCCTTCACCAGAAATAGGGACATTGGGTGGAAGGGCAAGCTCTGGGGGAAAGTCAGTGCATTCTCTTTGGGCCACGCTTGATGTGTCTATGTAAGACATCATGTAGGAGATGGTGGAAAGGAGATGCTGGACTGGAGCTTGGGGGAGAGGCTAAACAGGGCTAAAGGTGTGTGTGTGTGTGTGTGTGTACATGCATGTACGTACATGTGCATATTTATACTCACATAGACTCATACATACATATATATCTGGAAAACATCTGTAATAGAAATAATCATTGGACTGATGGGAACAGATGGGGTCATCTAGTAAAAGGAATTTAAAGAGAGGAGAAGAGAGCCTGGGGGCCACTGGGGGATAATGAAGATGAAGATCTAGCCTTGGAGATTGAGGAGATGCAAAATAGGTAGAGAAAGAACCAGGAGAGATGATTGTTAGAACAGTAGAGGAGAGAGGGATTGGTGTCATGGTCTAAAAAGGTCAAGAAGGATGAGCACTGAAAATAGGTTATCAGATTGGGCAGTTAGGAGACCACTGGTGACCTGGGGAGAGCGTATTCAGTTGAATGATGAGGTCCAAAGCCAGATCACAAAGGGTAGATAGAATACTGAGTGGGAAATGAGGAAGAGGAATCAAGGAAGATTTTTTCCTAGGAATTTGTCTATGAAAAAGAGAGAGATGGGGAAAAAGCTTCTGGGCATTCTAGGTTCCAGTAAAGGTTAAGGAAGGCTGGGCTCAGACATCAGGGAAGGGGGAGCCAGTGAATCAAGAGAGATTGAGGATCTGAGAGAGAGAAACTTGATGACCAAAGGTACAAGTAAGGGGATTGCCATTGTCAGTGGGACTTGGCCATCTCTTCCTTGAAGTCTGAAGCAAAGGAAGAGATAATGGAGGAGGGTGTTGAGGGATTCTGGCTTATTGAAAAGAGAGGGGAAGCTCCTAGCAGATCATCTCTATTTTCTCTTTAAAGTAGGAGATGAAGTCCTCTGGTTAGAGCAGAAATGGGAAAGCAGTAGTGGGGGAGACTTGAGAAGAGAAGGTTGGGTACAGCTACCGTGAGGAACATCCTAGTCAGTTCAGGAAAAATAAAAGGCTTGCCAGCTGGCGGTGAGAGTCAATAAAAAATAAACAGCATAAATTTGTAGCGGCCTCATTTGACAGGGACAGTAGGCTGACTTCTTCCATTGATGTTCAGCACCAAGTGAACAAGAGTGGAGAAGGCCCATGGTGGGGGTGACCTAGGCTTATGGCCTGGCAGGGCCCAAGTGGCCACAGGGCCAGGTGGGAGAGGGACTGGAGAGTCGAGGACAGTACATGGTTGATTTGGTTCACTATCCAAGGAAGGGAGGTAAAGGACTCCAGAGGAGGAGTGAGACAGTGGTCTGGATAAGGAGACCAGTTTATGAGGAATGAGGCAGTGGCCAAGGTAGATGAAAGGTTATGGTCCAAAAGAGGGATTCTAGATTTCTGTATTATGCAGGTGGAACAGTTATGGATCAAGGGCAGGACTGTCATTGTGTTTTCGGCTCAGGTTAGTTAAAGGTGCAGGACCTTGGAGTTTAGAAGGTTGCTGAAATGGGAGACCAAAGTATTTACAAGGCCACTTGGTATATCAGTGTCCCTAAGTAAGAGGGATTTATGTTGGAGTGAAGAGGAAGGCCTGAGCCAGTTGCTAAAGTCTATGAGAAAGAAGAGAGAATGATCTGAGAATCAGTAGAGAGGAGAAGGCTCGGAGGTGGCAGTGAAGCTCCTAGGCTATGCCTGGGGCTTACCTACTTGTCCCCCTGCACTGGTGGATCCAGGCTTGGGAGAGGCAGAGGGCCCGGGACTGGACAGTGGCCATGGGCAGCTTCGAGGCCGCAGCAGGACAGGACTGAGGGGAGAAGAGATCACCCCATCTTGTGGTTCCAAACCAGCGTTTTTCCTCCCAGACTCCCCTGTCTTTCATCATCTTGTTATTCAATGAAGAGAATGCTAGAATTGGAAGCAAATGCTCTGGTCTCCAATCTCAGCCCTCTCGCTTCTTTCCTGTGGGACCCTAAGTGAGTCATTTCTCCTGCACTGGCTTCTGTTTCCCCATCCAAAAAGTGAAGGCATTGAAGTAGATGATTTCTTCAGGCTTTCCAGCTTCTATGTTCTTAGTCTGCCTCAGTTTCCTCAACTGTCATAATAGCACCTGCCTTTGAAGGTTGTTATGAAGATCAGATAAGATAATATTTGTAAAGTGCTTAGCACAGTGCCTGACATTCAGTAGGTGCTTAATAGATGCTTGTTCCTTTCCCGTTCCACTTAGACAAGGCTCAGTGTCTTTTTCACTTGAAATGATCATGTATGACAGGGTGATGGTGTTAAGTATTTTCCCAGCAAGTCTAAAATATACATTGTAGACTTTACCCTAATTGTGCCTTTGGTGGCTGTTCTAGGTTGGAGGAGGGAGGATGGAGAAACTGAAAATCCAAATCAATTCAGTTCTGTCTGTATTGATTAGGAAACCATGCTACGCCAGGGACTGTTGTAGGGACTGGAGATCCAAAGATGCAGTGGGCCCTCTCCTCATGGAGCTTACACTATAGAGAGCCAAAGTACTATGTAGGCAGATTATAAAAACGGAATATACAAAGTATATTTGAGGCATGCAGAACAGAGTATGATGAGATCCCTATCTTGTTTCCCACTGAGTGTCAAGAACAGACAGGATTGTCTGGGTCCTCCTCCCACCCTATCATCTTCATTGTCATATCCTCTCTCAAGGAACAACACAGCAACCAGATCTTCCTCACTGAGGTAAAGTGACCTACTGGATAGAGTGTCAGATTTGAAGTCAGGAAGCCCTGAATTCTGATCTCTCACCTCCTGACATTTACTAGCTGTGGGACTATGGACAGGTGACTTAACCTCTCAGAGCCTCAGTTTCCTCATCTGTAAAATGAGAATCCTATCTCACTCACAAGGTTGTTGTGAGCCCTTGGATGGAAAGCTTTCTGTAAGCCATAAGATGCTATCTCGATGTCAGCCTTTATCTCCTCCACCCCCTCAGATGAAGGAAGAGCGATTCCGGCAGCTTTTCTCAGCCTTTGGCACCCTGACCGACTGTAGCCTCAAATTCACCAAGGATGGCAAGTTTCGCAAATTTGGCTTCATTGGTTTCAAGTCTGAAGAGGAGGCACAGAATGCCCTAGACCATTTCCATAGGAGCTTCATTGACACTGCTCGGGTCACGGTGAGTTGGCACCAGTTGCATGTGGGGCTCCTCAGGCATTCCCCTGCCTCTTGGCCTTAACCAAGGCCAAGGCTTAACCAAGGCTGATTCCTCATCCCCTTGAGTCATCCAGGATCACCACAGGGTTTGGAGGAAGGGGGCGTGGGTCTCCAGGAGGAGACCCTCTTTCAAATGATTCCCATGTTGTTCACCTGAACTTTTGTGTCCTGGGCATCTTCCTTTATTCAGGAAACAGTTATCTGACCCCTGCTGTGTGCAGAGTTCTGCAAGGAAGGTATGGAGTTTACCCAAGATACACTCCCTGCCCTCATGTTGCTTCCTGGATAGCTCCAATCATGGCTTGCAGTGCGTTCCTTCCTTTCCTCCTGCTTCTGCCTCCATATTGTTTTCCCAGCTTTGTTCTGGTGTCCTCCCCAGGTATCAGTCATGGGGAATCCTGGCAGGCCACCTCTTCCGTGGAGGGGCAGACTTTAAAGCCTCCCCTTGTTTCCTTTTCTCTCCCTTAGGTGGAGTTCTGCAAGTCATTTGGAGACCCATCTAAACCCCGAGCCTGGAGCAAACACTCCCAGAAAGCTACCCAGCCAGGGAAACCTGAAAAAAGCCCTGTGGCTTCAGAAATTCAGAAGGTAAGGAGTGGGAGGTCAGAAGTGCTTAGATGTCTCAGTATGGCACTGTCCAGAGCCTCCAGGGAGCACAGCCAAGGTGATGAAGGGGCCTGAGGCCATGCTGCCTGGGGAATCTGCTGAAGTAACTGGGGATGTTTAGCCAGGAAAGAGAAAACTGTTAGCTTTGTTCCCTTGGGCCCCAGAGGGCAGAAGGGGGAATATACTGACCAGGGGAGGTGTCCTGGAATGGCCACTGACTGCAGGTCTCCATGGAGAGGCCAGACAACCACATGGGTGTCTTGCAGAGGGACTCTTAGACACTGCTTAGAGTTAGACAGTCACCGAGGTCAGTCTTAGCTTCTGTAACTTCACACTGCTCATCTGGAAACCTCAGGAGGTGGCCCCAGGGCCCAGATTGCAGTGCCAGGTGCAGGGTGCTGTGAAGTGACTAGGGACTGAGGACAGTGTGAAGAGACATAGGAATGTTACCATTGCCAGGCAGATTGGCCCCCATGTAAGGGAAGGGTCTCTTGGGAAGAGAATCCTGACATTTAGGAACAGGGACATCCCACAACTGGGATGTCCAGTCCAGTGACATCCACCAAAGATGAGCTGGATGAAGCATTGATTGTCATTGACTGTTCCTTCTGTTTTTAGGACAAAAAGAAGAAAAAGGCAACGGGAGAACTGGAAAAGGTGAGTGTGGAGCATTTTGGGCAAGGGAAGGGTGGGCATGTACATCAGAGAGGGAGAGGTGAAGGGGCATGTTAAGATAGGAGCTGGCTCACAGGAGTCACGGAGCTGAGCGTGGTCAGCTTCCTTGTGCCTCCCTTTTGTGGTCCAAGCATCAGAGCTCTGGTCAGTTACATCACCTTCTTAGTCTTGGGCAGATGGACCTCAGTCCCCCTCAGTCACCAGCCCTTCTGTCTTCTCTATCCCAACAGCTGAAGAAGGATGCTGAGTTTCAGGAATTCCTGATGGTTCATCAGAAGCGAACACAGGTGGCCACTTGGGCAAATGATACCGTGGGAGTGGAACCAAAGAAAGGGAAGACCAAGAAGGATGATGACTATCTGAACTTTGATTCTGACTCAGGCCAAGAGAGTGAAGAAGAAATAGATGATGAAGGCTCTGAAAGTAAGTGAGGCTGCATGACGTGTGTGTGTGTGTGTGTACCTCTATATCCCTGCTGATAATATAGAATGCTCATGTGTGTGCATGCATGCATGTGTGTGTGTGCGTGCCGCTATATCTCTGCTGATAATATAGAATGCTCATCATCTCATCGAAAAAGGCCCTGTAGCCTGAGAGCCAAGGAAAGCCCTCATGAACCCCCAGGTCCTGCCTGGCATCTTGGCATGGTTTGGTCATGTTATTCAAGGAAGGAAGGGAAGGCAGTTTCTTCAGCCATAACAGTCCTGGCATGGCTGCTGCTGGATCCCATTGGTTCCTGAGGATAGTTGTTGAAAGGTTTGAAGGTCCCAGATGCCAAGCAGCTGGTGGAGTTCCACCTCGGGACAGCCTAGCCCCAGGGGAGCCAGGAGACCTGGAGTTAAGCTCTGCAGCCAGGCAGCTACCACCCATCTTTAGATCCCAGTTTCCCCATTCAGAAAATCAAAAGCTTATACCAGGTAAGCACTAAGAGCCCTCCCAGCTCTGGCCTCCCCTGTTCTGAGGCCCTGCTAGCTCTGACATCCTCTGTGCTAAGACCCCTCCTAGCCCTGACATCCCCTATTCTATGGCCCCTCCCAGTTCTGCTGTTCTCTGTTCTGAGACCACTCCTAGCTCTCACATTCTCAGTTCTAATAAACTCATTTTCCAGTCCTGACACAGCATCTCTGCTAAGTGTTCTCAGGTCCCTTTGAGCCCTGGAATTCTTCAGTTCTCAGCTTCTTCTCCTTAGAGGAGAGTACCATGGTCTCCAGTGGCATCAGTAATACCAGAAATCCCGCAGCTCCTGAGGGCCACAGGCAGGATATGTTATTGGGGCTCTAATGTCCAAGGCTTTTCTCACTGGACTCCAGGTGGTCACTTATGGGAGAAGAGAGCCCTTCATGGCTGCTTGATTTTGTCACTTAGAAAACTTCTGATACTTTCTGCTCACAATGATGGTGGCAGAACATAGGGAGACTTGTAGATTTAGGGCTGGAAGGGCCCTTCGATGTCATCATGTCCAATTCTCTCATTTGACTGATGAAGATGCTAGAGCCCAGAGAGGTTTAGTTACATGCCTAGAGTCACTCAGCTAGTCACAGGCAGAATTCAAACTTGGGTCTTCCAGACCTTAACTCTAAAACACTCTCCACTCTCTCTCTCTCCCTGACATGAGTTTTCTTTATTCTTTGAGCAGAGGAAAGCCCTGCAGTGAAGGCAGCAGAGCAGAAGGAGCTTTCTGACATGGACTACCTGAAATCTAAGGTGGTGAGAGCAGATTCCTCAGAGGAGGAGGAAGAGAGTGAAGACGAGGCTATGGCGTGTGAAAAGGAAGGCAGCGATGAGGAGGACAAGGCGCGGCTAACAACGGGTGCCAGAGGCTCAGAGAGCCCCATGAAGAAGGGTGCTGGCCCAGGAGAAGGGGCAACTGGAGGCAAGAGGCCTCTGGCAGCCAGGGGAGAGGTGCGAGAGCCTGAGTGTGGATGTTGGCTCCCCTTTGGGTGCAAGCCAGCGAGGAGGGGTCCTCTGCAATTGTTTTAACCTAGAGAGAGCTTAGAGAGCAGGAAAACTGAGGCCTTTAAGAGGGGAAGGTGACTTGGCGAGGATCATATGGCAGCAAGAGTAAGGTTTGAACCCGTGTGCTCCAAGGTCCCCATCTTGGAAGCCTCTGAAAGGGCCTCTTTCCCCAAAATAAACAGATTCTGACACCCTTTTGGTTGCTTGGGGCTGTGGTTTGTAGCCAAGTCTCATTAGTCCTGCCTGGCAGCTTGGGGGATTTAGCCCCAACATCTTCAGGCCCCACTGCTTACTCCTTTTCCTTTTTTTCCTTCCATTTCCTCCTCTCTCCCTTCCCACCTTCTGTTCCTCTTCTTTCTTCCCTTCTCTTGATCTCTTCCTTCTTTCTTTTCTCTCCCCTTTGCCCCTGCCTCCCTGTGCATGTGCATGATAGACTATTCTTTTGTTCTCATCCCATCTGCAGGGTCTGTAATAAATCACCAGATGGTCTTTTTCTGGAACCTGACCTGGTCCATAAATTGGGAGAGAAAATGGAAACAGCACCATAGGATTGGCCAATGAGGAGATTCCCCTTGTAGGGCAGATTCCAGCCTCCTAGGCCTCCATAGACTCAACCTGTCCCAGCCCAGCCTTGCCCACCAGGCAGCCAGCTTGCCCTTCTCCAATGGGGGTCTTTGGACTCTCAGGGTGTTCATCTCATATCCCTCCCCTTTGTCCTCTTTTGTGGCCATTCAGGTGATGAAGCCAGCCGTCCAATCTGAGCCTACCACTGCTTACACGGTGAAGTTGCGTGGAGCACCATTTAATGTCACTGAGGTGAGTGTGAGTCATGGTGGAAATGCTTTCTGGGCCTTTCTCAGGAGCCTTGCCATGGGCCAGGCAGATTTGGGAAAGGTGGGATGAGAGGAACCCCTCTCCTGGTTGGTGAGCCCCCAATGTGGGTGGAGAGATCAGGACTTGGAGAGTACACTCTATCAGAGGTCTCTGATGCATCCTCATTGTGTGGGGTGATTGTAGGCTCTTGAATACTCTGCCAGGGGACACACGCAGGCAAGTCATACCAGTCTGAAAAGGTTTCAAATAGAGCTCCAGGGACAGACCACTGTTTGCTGTCCCAGGACCAGACTAGCTAAGTATCATCAGCCTGTTGGCCAGTAGGAGATGTGTTCTTTGGCCAAGGTGACCTGGGCATTATCAGCTGGTGGTTTGGCATCCAGGAGTATAGGACCAGGGAACCAAGAAAGTTTCCTAAACTTATAAGAGTTCCCACTTTGTTTACCTATTTTGAAATCACAGTTAATAAAAGAGATCCCTGTGAAAGACCCAATGAGGGTGCAAGAGTTCTGTCTTCTGACCATTTGGAAACCCAGACCCTGTGGCCAGCTGTTAGCTGGTGAGTCTTCAGGGGGCGTCCTCATTGCCAAGTGGAACGTATGGTTTCCCTTAGGTCTGATTTCAGAAGCCTGCCTGATAGATTTGCCTGACTTCAGCTTGCCTTTGTTTCTTCAATTGAGTTGATCCCAAATTATTATTTTTTTCACCTTTTTTTCCTTCTCTTCCCAGCAAAATGTTAAGGAATTCCTGGTGCCCCTGAAGCCTGTGGCCATCCGCATTGTAAGAAATGCTCATGGGAACAAGACAGGTAATAACTGGGAGGCTTTGGAGTGTGATTAGGAGCCAGAGGCTGAATATAAAACTGTGAATGAGGAAATAGGGAAAAAACAACCCATTATCCACCCTCTTCTGTCTGGGTTTGGATAAATTGCTCAGGACAGGAATTCCTGCCCCCTTCTTTGTCTTTCCTCACCTACCCCAGACTCCCCCAAAGACATCCGTGTACCCCCATTTTTATTGGTCTGAGGAACTGCACTAGACCAGGGATTTCATTGGCCAGGAATTTCCCATTGAGCAAACTCCCCCTGCCAATGCAGGTTGGCACCTTCCCTACAGCCTACAGTCTTGGAGAGCTGACCAGAGTACCAAGGAGTAGAGTGATTTGCTCAGGGTCACACAGCTAGGTGGGTCAGAGGTGGCTCTCAGAATCCTGTCCTCCCAACCATCCTATGTAAATATTTTTGTCCCCATTGTTAGATGAGGAAACTGAGGCTCAGAGGGGAGGGGCTTTACCAGAAGAAGAGGCATGGAAGAGGCAGAAGTTGGAGCTGAGCTCAGATACCCTGACCTGAGCCCAGGACTCTTGTCTTCCGTGCTCCAGGGTCCTCCTATCCACCCAAGGATTTAAGATAAAGAGATATTGCCCAACTAGTCTCTGAAACTGCCAGAGAAAAGTCCTTGAGCAGCCTGGAGTTGGGACATTCTCTGTCCTGGGCTTCCTCCCAGACCAGACATTTCCTGGGGGGAGAGGTAGTGGGGGCATTTGCGGCTCCACAACCTGCTCTCTGATTGGGCATCATGGGCCCAGGCAAGGGCTCAGGCTTGTTCTGCACTCTCCTGGAGGGGAGAGCCAGGGGTTATGGGGAGTATGGAGAAAAGGTAGATCTGGGGTCAGCGTCCCCGACAATCGCAGTGTCCTCTGGGCTCCGGCTAGGGAATGAGAAAGCTGGCAGGGTGATTGTCTACTGGGTCAGTGTGGATTGGGGTGTGTGTGTTTGAGTGTGTATGTGTGTGTAAGTGAGTATGCATGTGTGGGTGTGTGTGTATGTGTGTGCATGTGTGGGGGTGGTAGGTGTGCACACGCTTGTATTGTTGGGTGTGCATGTCAGTGTGTATATACATGTGCATGGTGAGTGTGTGCACCGTATGGTATGTATTGCGAATGTTCACATGTACGTGCATTGCGTTCATGTGCACACGTGTAGCTTTCCTGTGCTTTTGTTCCCCCTCAGGTTATGTCTTTGTTGATTTCAACAGCGAAGGGGATATGGAGAAAGCCTTGAAACACAACAAAGAATATATGGGTAAGAGGGGCCTGCAGCCCCTTTGCAGGGCCTGGGGCTCTCTAGGGATCCTGCCTGCCCCTTACTGCCTGCGTGACCTCAGACTCATCTCTGCACCTGCCTGTAAATGGAGAGGTTTAAGATGGTCTCCAGGACCCCAGGCACTTCCATACTAGGACCCCGTGATTCCCGAGGGAACTTGCCAGGCCTCGTCCTCAGACCCCTCCAGCCGAGGGTCTGTAGCCCAAGGAGGATCAGCTCTCCCAAGCTGGGCAGTGTGAATCCCAACTTTAGGATATGGGACGTTTCGGGGATGAAGCTCCTCCCTCCCCTCCCCAGTCTTGAACATTTACTGTGTGAAAGGTAGTCTAGGAGAGAGAACAGAAGAGAAAGAGGGGCACACTGGAGAGTGGGTTGTGTTAGGAGCCGGAAGGATGTTCAAATCAAGTCCTAGACAAGTGAGCCTGGGCAGGTCACTTAAACACTCTCATAGTTTTCCCATCTATAAAAGAACGGGCTTGGATTTAATGGCATGTAAGGCTGCTCCAGCTGGAAGCCAAGTACTTTTGAGTGTAACCCACGGATCTGCCCTCGAGCAGCTTAGGGTCTAATGGAAGAGATAAGAATCATAGACCCTCAGAGTTGAGAGGAGTCTTCAGACCCAGATCTCCAGATCTCTTAGTCAGCAAGAATTTGTCAGGTGCTTGTGCACCTTGGGAGAGAGCCAAGTCAGGGCTGGGAGGGGCCTCAGAACAGGGGGTGTCAGGCTGGGAGGGGCCTTAGAACAGGGGATGTCAGGGCTGGGAGGGGCCTCAGAACAGGGGATGTCAAGGCTGGGAGGGGCCTCAGAACAGGGGATGTCAGGGCTGAGAGGGGCCTTAGAACAGGGGTTATCAGGCTGGGAGGGGCCTTAGAACAGGGGATATCAGGGCTGGGAGGGGCCTCAGAACAGGGGATGTCAGGGCTGGGAGGGGCCTCAGAACAGGGGA
>CM053773.1:225172227-225212474 GCA_028658325.1 Potorous gilbertii | reverse complement strand
TCAGGGCTGGGAGGGGCCTCAGAACAGGGGATGTCAGGGCTGGGAGGGGCCTCAGAACAGGGGATGTCAGGGCTGAGAGGGGCCTTAGAACAGGGGTTATCAGGCTGGGAGGGGCCTTAGAACAGGGGATGTCAGGGCTGGGTGGGGCCTTAGTAGTTCAGAGTGTTATAAGATCATTACAGTATCAGGTGACACTATGATGCATGACCCCTTGCCCCCTGAGTGATGACAGTAACTTACGAGTAACGGTAATAACTTCTCACTAGAATCGTGATTAATTATATAACCACTGTGTGTGTGTATGCATTTATGTACACATATATACATACACACACATGTACATACATACACACAAACATGCACACATCCATCCACTATAACAGTAGCCCCTCATGGGCTTTCCTGGGAAGGAGGTAGTAAGGGCTTACATTAACCATCACGTGGCCCCCTCTTTGGGTTGCGCTGTTTCAGGTGGCCACCCCCCTTGACCAGGTGTGCCTCAGGCTGGCTTCCATGTTTCAGGAGGCTGGGAGCTGGCTCTGAGTGTCAACTCTTTCCTCCAAAGGTGGCCGCTACATTGAGGTGTTCAGGGAGAAGGGGACCCGTGTGACCCCAAAACACCAGAAGGACAACAAGGCATGGCAGGGCCGAGAGCTCAAGGAGGGGGAGGAGGAGGAGGACCTGGCTGAGTCCGGGAGGCTCTTTGTAAGGAATCTGCCATATACCAGCACTGAGGAGGATCTGGAGAAGATATTTGCCAAATACGGTAAGGGGTCTGTGCTCCAGTTTGCTCCACAAACTACTCTTGATTTATCATGACGGAAACTTGGGGCTTCAGGAGGTCAGGTCAGGAGGTCAGTCTGTGCCTGGGCTTGTCACCAGAAGGCCCAGACTTAGTTTTTGACTCTATTACTTGTTTGGCTGTGTTATCCTGGGCCAGTCATTTGTCTTTTCAGCTCCTCAGTTTTCATATCTCTGAACTGAGGGAAAAGTATATTCTCTGGTGAGAAACGTACTTCATAAAACTTGAAGCACCATATCAGTTTATCCATCTGTAAGATGGAATCATTTGTGCAGGCTTCCTGCCTAATGAGATGAGAGTTTATCCATGCTTCCAACTCTTGTGGAGTGGGAGGGGGTTGGAGTGCAGGATGGAGAACTGGCTGAGGGCTTCCTTCCTGTACCCAGCAGCCTCTTACTCCCCTTAGTTCACTTGGAGATCCAGGATCTGTGAGTTTACTCACCAGAAGCAGATGCGTTAAGAGGCCTCCTGGTGGTATGGGAAGAAGGCCTCAGGATGGAAGGTCAGAAACGCGGCCTTCCTAGGCTTCCAGGATCCTCCCTCAAGAGCCAGAAAGGCCTTTAGATCCAGCCCCTGCATTTTCCAGATGATGAACTAGAGGCCAGGGAGTGAGGGGGTTACCCACCCACAATCCCCCAGGGAGCAAATGTCTGAGCTGAGATTAGAACCTAGGGAATCTTGACTCTCAAACCAGCCCCTTCCCTTGGTCCATTGCCCTCCTCTCCTGCTTCACTCCCTGTGGGCCACCTTGCCTTTCCTGGTCTGATTTCCCTTGTTTATGAAATGGGAGGCGTTGAGCCAACCCTCCAGGGTGTGCGGGCTGGAGAGTGTTTCTAATATTGAAGTGTACGGGGAGCCCAAGTGGATAAGTCTGTTCAGCTCAGGGTCATCCTGGAGTGGAGTGTCTAAAGGAGGAGGCCATCCGTCAGCAGACATCTCAGAGCCTCCAGGCACTGGGCTAAAGGCTCAGTTGCAGGAATAATGCAGAGGAGCATCCCTGCCATCAGGAAGTTCACAGCCTCACTCTGTGCAAATAAGCTGTAGATGGGATAGATTGGAGATAAACAACAGAGAGAAAGCAGCAGCATTGAGAGGGATGGAATTTTGACTGGGAAGAACTCCAGGAAGCCAGGAGGCAGAGAGGATGAGGGAGAGCATTCCTGGCATGAGACACACACAGTGCAAATGCCCAGAGTCTGGAAATGGAAGGTTTTGTGCAAGAAACAGCAGGAAGGTAAAATCCTTGGGCTCATGCTACATGAGGAACAGTTGAAGGAAGAAGGGGTGTTGATTTTGAACACAAGAAGACCTAGACAGGGAACATGCCATATCCTCAGATATTTGAAGGCTGTGAAGAAGGGTTTGATTTGTCCTGCCTGGCCCTCCCTGGAGGTCAGGACATTCTGTTGGGCCAAGTAAACTGAGGCAGAGCCAGCAGCATATTTTCAGTGTTCTTGTAAGTCAGTGGCCACCCTCTCATTAGGGTCCTGGCCCTCGGCTCTCTCCTCTGAACATCATGTGGTGACTGCCCACCAGGACCTTATGGTTTTGCTTTCCCAGGTCCCCTGTCTGAAGTCCATTATCCTATAGATGGTCTGACCAAGAAACCAAAAGGCTTTGCTTTCATCACGTATATGTTCCCTGAGCACGCAGTGAAGGCCTACACAGAGGTGGACGGACAGGTCTTCCAGGTGAGCCCCTCTGTCTGGGCCAGGGACCCCTCACTCCGTCCCCAGAGAGCGGGGCCCACATCCTTGGGTCTCTCTACAGCCCCTGCCTCTCTCCTCCCCATGTCTGGTCAGATGCCTTCAGCCTCAGCAGCCATGGGCCCAGCCCTCAGCTCCTCTCCACTCTCCAACCCTCTTCCCTGATGTCTGGTGTGGTCTCCCTGCCTCCAGCCCTCCCCTCTCCATTCCATCCACACATCTAACCCCATCTAACCCCAAATGGATCTTCCTAAAGCACAGGCCTGACATCTTATCCCCAAAGTGGAACTCTTCCGTGACTCCCTATTTCCTCTGCGATAAAATACAAAATCCTTACCTTGCCATCAAGAGCCTTCCACAAATCACTTCCCGCTTTTCTAGCCTGATTTCTCACTGCTGCCCTTCCCTCTTCTCCACTGCCTTTCTCTATAGATGACATCCCATCTCCCTCCTCCACACCTTTGTACAAATGCTCCCGTGTCTGAACTTTATGCCTCCCTTTTCCATACCCCTTATAATTCCATAGCTTCCCTTGAAGCACAAGCCCCGGGACTTGACTCCTCCCCCAGGCCTTTTCCTGATCACTGTCCTCCTTAGAGTCAGTGCCACCCCCCACCCCCATACACAACTGAGAAGCCTCTCTGCTGACTTCTGTGTCTACACATTTTATAAGGGGTTTTCAGAGTATAGTCTGGGGATCCCTGGGGGTCGTCTAGGCCTTTTCAGGGTCAAAATTACTTTGATTATAATACTTTAGATGTTTTCATTTCTAATGTGGTAAATACCAATAGCTCTAATCCACATAAACAAAAACTCTCAGGGGCCTTTGGACATTTTCAAGAAACCAAAGGAGTCCAGAGACCCCAAAAACTAGAGAACCTGGTAGATAGCAGTACCATGTATCATTTGGGTCTTGTTTTTTTCACACTTTCTCACACACCTGTCCTAATTAGTCATTTACAACGTGTGTACTTGATTAAATCGAATTGAAGCTTGTGTCAAGCTCTTAAGATTAATCTAGCCATCTTCTATGTAGAGGCAGCTTGGTGTGAAGGAGGGAGGGGCAGACTTGCATTAAAAGACCCCCCCCCCATTCCACCCCTAAATGTTTTCAGTGACAGGACTGTTGGCTGGACACTGTTGCTCCTGGAATCTGTTCCCTCCCCCATAAGATGGGGCTATAGCAGGGTTACCTATGAATGGACCTACCCACCTCTCCTGGTTTTTGTGAAGCTTACCTGAGTGCTTTGCAAATGTTGAAGGTCCAGATCCATGTCAGTGGCCACTATCAGGGTTATGGGGACCATCCGCCCATGAAGTATGGCAGCCCCCTGGAAAGGCTCCTGCATCTGCTGGGGTAAGAGGTTAAGGTGGTGGGAGCTCTGAGTTCTTGTCAAGTGGTTTTTCTTCCCATTAGGGCCGGATGCTCCATGTGTTACCTTCCACCATTAAGAAGGAGACCAGCGAAAGCTCAGATGCCACCTCGTCTTCCTACAAAAAGAAGAAGGCATTGAAGGACAAAGCCAGCAGCTCCAGGTCCTTGTCTTTACTCTCTGGTTGTCTTCTGAGGATATGGCAGTGGGAGGCCACATGGTGCAGAGTGCTAGGATTAGGGCCAGGTAGACCTGGGTTCAAATCCTATTCCTGGCATGTCCCTGCTACTGTCCCATGGGCAGGCCACGGGCCTTTCTGAGCCTCCCTTTCATTGGCCAGATGGGAATAATCCCAGTGGCTGGACTTCCTTCCCAGGGTTGATGTCAGACTCAGATGAGAGGTTGTGTACAGAGTGCTTGGCCCACCTTAAGGGTCGGCCCTAAGAGAGAGAGTGTGTGGGTACATGGGTGTGTGCCCAAGGCCCCAAGTGAAGTGAGAAAAGAGGGCTTGGGAGCAGTGTTCACCTCGACATGCATGACATATGGAGGCTAGAGTGCTGGTATTGAGTTCAAATCCACCCTCAGCAACTTTGTAGGTACATGACCCCTGACAAAGTAAACACACACACATACACACACACACACACACACACACACACACACACACACACACACACACACACACACACCCCAGCCTCAGTTTCCTGTCTGTCCATTGGGAGTCATTGTAGGACTGGTTGTGAGGAGCAGATGCAGGCTGTCAAGCACTGTATGCATGTTTGCAGTTAATGTTGTTAGTATTTTCTGCAGTCAGATTATGCATGTTTGAATCCCAGCTGTTCTTTAGTACTTTGTGTGACCTTAGGCAAGTACTCACCTCTATGGGGCCTTGGTTTCCTCATTTGGAACACAGGGACATTGGACCAGCTGAACTCTGTGGTCCCTTCCAACCCTAAATCTATGAACCTGTGATCCATATAGGCAAGGAGGAAAAGTTAGATATGGGGCGTAAGGGACATTTTCGAGCTGAACACTAAGCGTATCCCTGTTCTCTGGCTCCTGGGCTAATAATGTAGAGAAAGGCTGTCAGGTGAAGCTATATTGCACTCAGGGCAGGATGAGAAAGCATCAGGGCCCTGAAGGGCCCTTCCTGTACCCTGCCTCAATTATCCCTGTCCAGCCAGTGGCCCAGGGAAGTGCAACATCAGATATTTACGCTGTTTGACCCTAAGCAAATTCACATAACCTCCTTGAGCCTCAGTTCCCTCTTCTGTAAAATGAGGGCCTCAGGGGTCCCTTCCAGTTTTAAAAATGTGCTATTAATACCTGCCTGACTTTGTCCTTCTTTAACAGTGGATTATATATCCCCAACCTGACCCCTCCCCAAGTTTCCCATTGTACAATTGAGACTATGGAGTCAGCTCTCTGTTATCTGTGGGGAAGGGTCAAAGCACAGCTGTGGACAATGCCATACAGCCTGAATTCTCATCTGGTCTGGCTGTTGCTATGTATTATAATATGGCTGATATCTGTGATACTGTCTGACCCAGGGTGATGATGCTGAAAGTGGATGGCAGGGGGAGGAAGCCCAGGTGGGTACTGAGTGGCAGAATAAAGTCAGCCTGATACATTGAAACTGTGACAGAAAATCTACCAAATGAACAAACCACAAAGAGGGGAGATTTAGCTAAATATGATGTGAAATGCCCAAAGCATCCAACCAATTGGCAGTTCTGAGCAAAGAACTTAAAATCTGGGCACGGATTGGCAGGTCATATCTTCACAGCCCCCTTCCCAAGCCCTCGGTTCTCTGTATCTTTATCACTTCATTCACCTGTAGCTGTGGCTGTGGTCTTCCTTTGCAGACCGTGTTTACATCCTAGGATCATAAATCCAGACATCAGCTGGTGCAACCACATCATTTTGTTTGTCACATACATACTAAGTGGCAGAGCCAGGATGGAAGCATTGGTCGTGGGACTCCCACCTTCAGCCCTTCTTTTCCTCTTACCATTTGGCATCCCTGGATTTCAATCCTCTCATTTTTAAAATGAAAGTTTCAGGTAGATGACTGATAGACTCTGCAAGGAGTGGAGGGTATGAAACTGAGTGGATATGACTTGTGCTTTGACTGTGAAGAGGAACTCCCACAGTGGAAACTCCTTATACCCAGGATGATTAGTACCTCTCCTCTACTTTAGAGTCTTAGAGAGTAGCTGAAAGGATCATCCAGGGCTGGAAGGAATCTCAGATAGTCAGATCACTTTACGGATCAGGAAACTGAGCTGCAGACAACCTGAGGTGACATCAAGGTTTATTGAGTCCAACATCCTTGATTTGTATGTGAGAAAACTGAGACTGAGAGGGGTAAGGGACTTTCCCAGAGTGACACAGCTAGTAATTCTCTGAGGGAGGATTTGCACTCTCACTTTCCTGACTCTTAAGTCCAAAGTTCTATGTGCTGTGCTTCCCTCACACAGAGAGTAAGCAACACCAAGGGGATTGAAACTCCATAGCTCTATACACTGTCCTAGGGACTGGGAAGTTAAGTGACTTTTCCATAGTTAATCAGTTAGGTTTTTGGAAGGCAGGACTTGAACTCAAATCTCCCTGACTCCAAACATTATTCCACATTCTCTCTTCCCTTGATTCTGAGTTAATTCAGATAAACATCAGCTACAGACACTGCCTTCACCTGGATTCTAGGCCAACTAAGCAGAATCTAGACTGGGTCTATGAGTCACACATTTTAAAGAAAAATCATAATTCTTGGAACAAATTGAAATGTTACTCAGAGTGTGCTGGAGAAAGTGTTGCCTGGTGGGTGATTTACCCCTCATTTGGTCCCCACAGTTGCCTTCCCAAAAAGGAAATTTTTTGTTATGAAAAGCAATGCTTGTATTCCCTTGGTAGGTTAGTGTTCTTAAATACAATCCAGATAATGCACTGATTTCCTTCTTCTTTATCTCTTCAGCTCTCACAACTGGAATACACTGTTTATGGGGACAAATGCCGTGGCTGAAGCTGTAGCACAGAAGTACAATGCCACAAAAAGTCAAGTGTTTGACCATGTGAGTGAGAATCCTGCTGGACAAGCACTAGCCCTGTAGGCCAGAGCCCTAAGGCAATGAGCAAACTCTGGGGAAGGAAATTAGCATAAGGCCATTCTGGCATATAGACAGAATTCTGCCCTGGCTCTCTGGTGGTCATTCAACTATGTTCTCTGCTAACCTCCACGTATCATGGGGTCAGAGACTTAGACAGTCAGAGGTGAAAGGAACCTTTGGGGTTATGGAGCATGTTCAACCCCCTTGTTTTAAATACACTTTGATATTTTTAAAAACTAGCTTTTGGTCTACATCACATTTATATCCCTCCTTATCCAGAGAAGTCATATCTTATAATGAGGTCTTAGAAAGAGAGAGAGACAGAGAAAGAAGAAGAGGGGAGAGGAGAGGAACGGAGAGGAGAGGAGAGGAGAGGAGAGGAGAGGAGAGGAGAGGAGAGAAACAATATTTCAGCAGTTGAGCGTGTCTTGACAGTAGAGGCAGTATTTCACATCCATAGTTCCCCACCTCTGCATTTATACAAGGCAGCTCTTCTCTGGGGTCAGATTTGGTCAGGATCATTACACAGCTCCACCCCCTCATTTTACCAGTGAAAAAACTGTAGCCCAGAAAAGTGGATGATTTTACTAAGATCACACAGGAGTGGCAGAGTCAAAATTTGAACCCAGGTCCTCTGACTTAAATCCATTGATTTTCAACTAAACCAACTGAAGTTTTTTTGTCAGGCCTTGTGTCAGGGATAGAGGTTTGTAACCTTTTTGACCCTGAGTCCTGGTTTCCCCTCTCCATAGGAGATCAAAGGTAGTGTGGCTGTTCGAGTGGCCCTGGGTGAGACTGAGCTGGTCCAGGAAGTGCGGCGGTTCCTGATTGAGAATGGTGTGAGCCTGGATTCCTTCAGCCAGGTAAGCCAGGCCTAAACCAGTGGTGGCAAACCCCTAAATAGAGGGCCACATCACCTGACACAAGGATCCCTGCCATCCACTTACTGACTTAGAAAATCACATATTAGTCGTACCTGTGCTTATTGTATTTTCATTTACTTTGTTAAATATTCTCCAGTTACATTTTAATCTGGGTCAGGCCACTTAGGGGTGTTGTAGGCCATGTCTTTGATGTCTCCACTCTAGGGAACCTCATTTGATGGTTAGAACTGGAGGATTAAGGAATTGCTGTGATTGATGTGAGCATCTGACCTTTTGACAAGAAATGTGTCTAAAAATTATCTTAAGATCATAGAAGAGGCCCAGAGCTTGGCTAGAAGGGCCCCAGGCCCCAGTGCAAGACGAGTCTCAGCGACATGTATCAGCAAGGACCCTGGCATACACAGGATGGCCTGCTGCACAGGTTCTTAAAGGAAAGCGACTTTAATCAAACACATATGTCTTTCACTTGAACTTCAGAGAAAATACAAACAGAAAGACCGGCAGACAGGGCTTCCAGCTGTCTGACCATAGACAATACATACATCTTTACCAGAGAGAGAAGCACCAACATTGAGTTTTCAAAGCCGGGGGGCTTTTTAATACAGCTGCCCAGCATCTCAACTGGTGCACGAACCTTCTTCTGAAAACTAAGCCCCAAAGCAAAACCTTCCCCAGAGATATGTGCACTTTTCAGAGCTGGAGGACATGACCCTCGTGACCCTCTGCCTCAATAGAAATGAACCAAAGGTGTCCGAAGCTTGTTAGTGGTGTCTGAAGCCACTATTGCACAACACCACCTCAGAGGCCTTGGATGACCAGGAAACATTCCTTCTGCATCTCTTGTTCATCAACTTGTCTAAGATTTTCTGGATCCAAGTTAAATTTTCAGAATTTTATCACTTCCTAGTGGTAGCGAAATACAGATGATGAGGGAAGTGTACAGTCCTACGCGTTATGGATGTGAGTCAGAGTGAGGCTTGTCACGCAAAGCCGGGTCTTACTTCATCATACAAAGTTGTCTTTATATGGCTCATGGGATTCATTTTCTATGGAAGGAGTAGGGAGCCATGAGAGTTATAGAGTGTCAGGGCCTGGAGAGGCCTCAGAGCAGGGGATGTCAGGGCTGGGAGGGGCCTTAGAATAGGGGATGTCAGGGCCGGGAGGGGCCTCGGAACAGGGGATGTCAGGGCTGGGAGGGGCCTCGGAACAGGGGATGGCAGGGCTGGGAGGGGCCTCAGAACAGGGTATATCAGGGCCGGGAGGGGCCTTAGAATAGGGGATATCAGGGCTGGGAGGGGCCTCAGAACAGGGGATGTCAGGGCTGGGAGGGGCCTCAGAACAGGGGATGTCAGGGCCAGGAGGGGCCTTAGAACAGGAGATGTCAGTGCTGGGAGGGGCCTCAGAACAGGGTATGTCAGGGCTGGGAGGAAGCTAAGGACATGGAATAAGATTAGACATTCGTAGCTGCATGGCATCATCATAGGCACAGAATTTCTGAGTTTGCAGGGCCTTCAGCTGTCATCCCATATAGTTCAATTCTCCATGAAAGGAGAACTTAGGACACACATCGTCCAGGAGGGAAGCCAACCCCTCCCTCGAACCCTGAATGATTGAGGAGTCTCCCGCCTCTCAGGGTGGCCCATTCTACTTTGGGACACCCCTCCTGCTTAGGAAGTTCTTCTTGACCACCTACATTGGCCCCTCCCCTGCTTACCCACTTTGCTGCTGCTTCTGCCCCCTCTGGCGCCAGACGAGACAAGTCCTGTCACTCTTCCCCATTCCTGTCTCCCCCATATTTGAGACTGGCCATCCTGGGCTCCCCAGTTCTTTTGTCCTCCAGGCTTAACATACATAAACGATCTTTATCCATAGCCCTTCTTCTCCTAGACAGACTCCATCTTGTCAGGTTCTGAAACAGTTGCACCCCAAATGGACCCCTAAATGAAATCTATCATGGGCACAGGAGAGGGACAATCACTTTTCTCTTTCTAGAAACACTGCCTCTCTTTTGGTTTTCTGGCTCACATCCTGTTGACTCATGTTGAATTTGAGGTCCACTGAAACCCTCAGATCTTTTTCAGAACCACTGCTTTCTCTCCATGCCTCCACCATCTGATATTTGCCAGTGCTTCTGTTCCGGTGGTATGTAGTCTGAGCTAAAGGCAAGATCACTACAGTCTCTCTTTTGATTTTCACCCAAATACTCCCCTTCATGGTTCTCCCCTCATTTGCTTATTTGTTTTTTTTTTTCCACTGTTATTCCTTCTTAATATGTCATGCTTCTGACTCTTGCCTTTTACCTGGCCTGCTTCTTCCGAATAAAACCTACATCTCCAATGGCATAGTTATGGCTTTTATCCACATCTCAGTGATACTTAGGGGGTCAAATTTGGTCCCTTTCTCTAAGGTTCCCTAGATCTTCACAATCTCCACCTGACCTTTGGGCATTTATGTACTGATACTTACAAGAGGCCAGAGATTTTGTCTTCTGTGAATTTGTGGGTGTGTGAGTTGTTTTTCTTCCATCTTTGTAGCTATTCTCTCTGAAGAAACAATCTCTCTCCCCCATTCTTTCTAGTTGACTTACAGTTTGACTTTAAATCTTATACAAGATACCCAACAAACACATTCCCTCCAGCCTTTGTTTAGGGGTGTGTTATCTCTGACCAGGAATCCATCAACCCTACATTGTAAACTATAATCCAAAAATTCATTCCAGACATTACCTTCTTAGCGGCTTTTCACTTCCCAAGTTAAATTTTCTCTCTCAGATTCCTTGCCTTCATTGGACTTCTGAGAAGAAAACAGCCTGTGCCTTATAGTTTTCAGTTTCTTGCCCAAGACCCCATAATCATTGGCAGTTCTTTTTTTTTTCCTCTTTTTAAATTAATTTAGTTTTCATCATTCACTTCCATAAGATTTTGAGTTCCAAATTTTCTCCCCATCTCCCCTCTCTCCTCACCACAAGAAAATGTGCTTTCTATCACCCTCCACCCCCTTCTCTTATCCCCCTCCCTTCTATTTTCCATAGGGCAAGATAAACTTCTAAATCCCATTGCCTGTATATCTTTTTTCCCAGTTGTTTGTAAAATCAATTTTT
Organism: Potorous gilbertii; assembly: GCA_028658325.1. NCBI lineage: Eukaryota > Metazoa > Chordata > Mammalia > Diprotodontia > Potoroidae > Potorous > Potorous gilbertii. The sequence continues at coordinate 225,201,502 of CM053773.1, read as the reverse complement.
AGCAATTGTTTTTAAAACTTTGAGTTCCACATTCTCTCCCTTTCTCCCCACCTACCCTCATTGAGAAGACAAACAGTTTGATGTAGGTTATACATGTGTAGTCATGCAAAACACTTCTATAACAGTCATGTTGTGGAAGACTAACTATATTTTCCTCCATTTTGTCCAGACCCCCATTTATTCTGTTCTCTTCTTTGACCCTGTCCCACCTCAAAAGTGTTTGCTTCTGATTACCCCCTCCCGCTATGTGCCCTGTTTACTATCCCCTCCCCTGTACTTTTCTGTAAAATAGATTTCCATACCCAACTGAATGTATGTTATTCCCTTCTTCAGCCAAATCTGATGTGAGTAAGGTTCACTAATTCCTTCTCACTTCTCCTCTCTTCCCCTCACTCATTATAAAAGCTTTTTTATATCATCCCTTCATATTCAGCTCATCCTATGCCCTCTGTATATATGTATATTCCCTCCAACTACCCTAATACTGAGGAAGGTCTCATAAGTTACAAATATCATCTTTCCATGTGAGAATGTAAACAGTTCAACTTTAATAAGTCCCTTGTGATTTCTCTTTCCTGTTTACCTTTTCATGCTTTTCTTTTGTCTTTGAAAGTCAAATTTTCTGTTCAGCTCTGGTCTTTTCATCAAGAATGTTTGAAAATGCTCTATTTCATTGAATGTCCATTTTTTCCCGTGAAATATTATACTCAGCTTTGCTGGGTAGGTATTTCTTGGTTTTAATCCTACCTCATTTGACTTCCAGAATATCATGTTCCAGGCTGTCTGATCCCTTAATATAGATGCTGCTCAATCATGTGTTATTCTATTTGTGCTTCCACAATAATTGAATTGTTTCTTTCTGGCTGCTTGCAATGCTTTTTCCTTGACCTAAGAACTCTGGAATTTGTCTACAATATTCCTAGGAGTTTTCCTTTTGTGATCTCTTTCAGGAGGTGATCAGTGGATTCTTTCAATTTATATTTTCCTCTCCAGTTTTAGAATATCAGAGCATTTTTCTTTGATAATTTCTTGAAAGATGTGTAGAGTCTTTTTGATGATGGCTATCAGATAGTCCAATAATTTTAAAATTCTCTCTCCTGGATCCATTTTCCAGGTGAATAGTTCTTCGATTGAGATATTTCACATTGTCTTTGATTTTTTCATTCTTTTGGTTTTGTTTCATAATTTCTTGATTCCTCATAAAATCATTCTGTTTTTTAAAGAACCATTTTCTTCAGTAAGCTTTTGGACCTCCTTTTCCATTTGACCAATTCTGCTTAAGACATTGTTCTCATTGCCTTTTGGGACCTCATTTGCCATTTGAGTTAGTCTATTTTTAAGGTGTTATTTTCTTCAGTATTTTTTGGGGTCTCCTTTAGCAAGCTGTTGACTCGTTTTTTTATGCATCTTGCATCACTCTCATTTCTCTACCTACATTTTTCTCTACTTCTCTTACTTGATTTTCAAAATCCTTTTTGAGCTCTTCCATGGCCTGAGATCAATTTGTATTTTTCTTAGAGGCTTTGGATATAGGAGCTTTGACTCTGTCTTCTTCTTCTGAGTGTGTGTTTTGATCTTCCTTGTCACCAAAGTAAGATTCTATAGTCTGATTTTTTTCTGCTGTTTGCTCATTTTTCCAGCCAATTACTTGACTTTTTAAGCACTTTATTGAGGTAGCCCTATGCTTCCAGAGTGAAATGTGCTCTATCCCAAGCTTCAGAGATTTTTCACAGCTATTTTCAGATATATTTCTTGGGATCTGTAAATTTTTAGTTCTTCCAAGTTTGATCAAAGGAGAGGTGTTCACTCCTCTCCTGGTTTGTGTACTGGTCTGTGAGTGACTGCAAGTACTCTTCTCTGCCCTGGAACTTTGAGAAGTGTTCCCTCTCTACCACCACCACAACCTCCACCATGTCAGTGCTCCTTCTTGCCCCAAGACTGCCACCCAGGACTACAATACAGATCCAAGTAAGAGCAAAGCAAGAGAATTCTGCCTCAGATTCCTCCACCTTCCTCTCAAGTGGGAGTCTAACTTACATTTGGAACCCTGGTGTCAGTAACTTGACCATGACTGAAATATAATCACTGCATGCATTTCAACCACAAAGACTGAAGAGAGGGTCAGAACTGAGAGGGCCCTTAAAACAGAATGTTAGAAGTGAGAAGGGCCTTAGAAAGGAAGCTACTCAGACCAAGGCTGGTAAGAAGGGTCAGAGCTGGGAAGGAAGGGGTGACCTTAGATAACTTAGTCTCACCTATTTTTGCAGATGTGGAAATTAAGGCCCAATGAGGGACCCTGTCTTGTTCTCAGTTGCTTAGCTACTTCTTAGTGGCAGGTTAGGGAGGAGCAACCAGCTCCCCTCAGCCTTGGGCTGCTGCTTTTCCCTCACATATCAGTCCTCTTCTCTTTTTAACCCTTTTTTTTCTCAGAATCTCTGCAATAGCATGGAGTATTGAGCAGAGCCCTTTTTGGACACCTCCAAGTGGACTAAGTTTCTTAGTGTGAGAGTTGTTAGTGACCGTTCATGGACTGCAGTGCCAAGGGTGGTTTTAGGTCAAGGCTGCAGGTGCCTTCGCTTCTGTGCACATAGGAAGCCCTTAGCCTTTTCCTTCATTCCTCCTCCTTCTTTTTCTGCCTTTCTTCTTGTAGGCTGCTGGGGAGAGGAGCAAGTCTGTGATTTTAGTGAAGAACCTGCCTGCGGGGACACGGGCTTCTGAGCTGCAGGAGATCTTCAGCCGCTATGGCACCCTGGGCCGTGTTCTGCTGCCTGAGGGAGGCATCACAGCCATTGTGGAATACTTGGAGCCTCTAGAAGCCCGGAGGGGCTTCACTAGCCTGGCCTATTCCAAGGTATGTTACTGGCAGGTCCACACCCACACTCTCCTGGGAGTCTGGGGCCATGAGCCACCTTCTGAACGTGAAGGAGCTCGGTGCACCAGGATAGGACCTTGGTACAGAACTACCATCTGAGTGACCTTAAGTCTGGGCCTCCGTGTCCCCATGTGTAAGAGGAAGGGGCTGGACCAGATGGTCTCTGAAGGCACCTCCAGCTCCCATTAACCTGGTGCTTTGAGCTTGGCAGAGCCTAGCCTGCACAACCTCATTTCGCTGGATCCTCAGAACGCAATGAGGCAGGTGCTACTAATACCCCCATTTTACAGATGGGTAAGCTGAAGCTCAAAGAGGAGAAGTAATTTGCCCAGGATCATAGAACTAGTAGATGTTGGAGAAGAATTTGAACCCATGCCTTTCTCATTCCTAAGTCCATCAGTCTGTTCTGTGTACAACACTGTACACCTGTGTGTTGCAGAGCATATAACGGTGCATGTGTCATATGCAGAACAAACAGAATAGTAACCGTCCTCCTGAAGTGCTTTACAAGAGTTCAGAGCCTTTTCCAATGCCTTTCATGGGTGTCATAATTATTAATGATCAGCATCTCTTGGAAGAGATAGGTGAGTGAGTCCCTTGGTAGGAAATATCTGGAAAAAGAAACTGCCCCCCTGCAGGGTGAGGCTCTAGTTCACTTGAGTAATGCCTGGCACATAGTAGGTGCTCCATATTTGTTGATTGATTGATTGCCTTGTTCCTCCTTGCCATTGTCTGTCTTTCTGTCCTGATAGTTCCATGATGTTCCCTTGTATCTGGAATGGGCACCAATGGGTGTCTTCTCTAATCATGCCCCTCAGAAGAAAGAACAGGGAGATAAACCTGGAAGAAAAGAGGTGGTTCAGACTGAGGCTGGTAAGAATGGGAGCCCTAGGTCAGAGCATCAGACTTGGGGGTGTCAGGGGGTCCTTGGTGGGGGGGCTCCCTGAGATTCAGCTTTGGTGTAAATGTCTCTGTGTTCCTCATTCACCATTTGGCTTCTCTCTGCTCTTGGGGCAAGAAGACAGAAAGCCATCCCGGTAAGATTTAGCGATTCCTCCCTGTCCTCCCCTGGCTCTGTGATCTCCTCATATGGGGTCCTTCCCAGGAGGAAGGGAAGTCAGACCACACCCTGCACTTGTCTGCCCATCATTGGGCCTCTGGTCCCTGGCTTCCTTGAGCGCTTCTCAGGACTTCCTTCCAGTGACTGGGGTCCCATCTTGTTTTCTCCTGCCTCCCAGAGCTCCCCATCAGTCACTTATTCCTTCACCTTGCTCATGACCAGCCACCATCTCTCTCATCGTTCTTGGCTGACATTCTTCTTTCATTCTCCTCAGTTCCCTGCTTGTAAGGTGTTGCAGCCTCCTCTCTCTCTCAGTCCCCGGGCTCCATTTCATATCTCAGCATTCAACCCATCTGCTTGTGGCTATGACTTACTTGAAGAATTCTTCATTTTTCAGGCCCTCCCAGCCCTTCCCTATGTGCTCCTGCCTGCCCTTCCTCCATCCTCTCTTTGGCTTTGTAGTTGCTTTAGGCCAAAACTTTGATCACTAGCTGGCTGGTTTTCCGGTTCTGAGTATCTCAGCCCTTTGGGAGGCTGGTTTTAGGGGAAGAGACAGGGAACCTGTCAGAGTTTTGCCCCCTCTTGCTTAGATCCTTCAGGAGCTCCAGTGCAAGCCTGAAGTCTTAGGGGGCAACCCTGGCCAACATCCAGGCTTCTGCCATCCAAGCACAAGGGCACTCGGGTCCTCCCGTGCTCAAAAGGCTTTGAGTGCCAACCCAGTGGTGCCTGCCAGAGCATCCTAGAAAGCCATTGAGCAGGTAAGGAAACTGAGGTCCAGAGAAGTGGGAGAGCCTTAAATCAAGCCCAGGGTGTCCTCCAGATCAGACCCTGTCTCTTCCCTTCCCTCTGCTCCTCTGTTTCCCCATCTGGACAGTGGGGAAAGGAGGAAATCCCGGCAGCTGCTTTCAGACACAATGGAAAGGACCCTCTATAAAGCTCAAAGCATTATGGAAATACCAGCTTTTCTTACACAGTGCCTTTGATGGCTCCCAAGTTTTTTGTGTTGAAATCTTTTTTTTTTTTTTTATAGAAGTCAAAGATAAGAATTTCTACCCTTCCCTTTCTCCCTTGGAAAATGTTGACTTGATTTCCCCCAGATCGCTCCAGTAAAAATAGTTTTCAGGGGTCCTGCCCCCAGCCTGTGGTCTATTTGAGTTGCACTACCTTTCAATAGGATCTCCTGCTTTGTATCATTCTCATTTGATTTCCTTTTTTGGAGGGAAGGTGATAACAAAGTGCTTAGTGTTAGTATCATTCAATCATATTCCAAGTTTCTGCTGTCTTTAAGGCTGGGAGTTCTTCACTGGGTTTCTCTCTCAGGACAGCCACAGACTTGAATACGATGTGTTCCCCTCAGGTGCTGGCCCCCAGATTCCTTCCTGTGTGAGCAGGGTCTCTCTGGTATCCAAAAAGATACCAAAGATCTGGATCCAAAGATCAGGAGTTTTCCTTTAGCTGTCTGCCTTCTTTACTCTGGCTCCCAATGGCCAGACCAGAGCTCTCTTGGAAATCCAATCTGGACTGGAGGAATAAGGTTGTTAACATAAAGACTTCTCAAACACACCAGCAGCCTAAGTGTGAAATTCATTGGGATCAGAGAGACCATGATGCCCACCCTCAGGCTGGGAGGCTAGATTAAATGACCTTGCAGATCTTTCTAACTCCAACAGCCTTCAGTTACTTCAGGGCATTGAAGGCAACCAGGATTGCTTTCTTCAGTCTAACTATCTTTTTGGCGTTACTAACCCAACTAGGTTAGATCCCAGTGACTTAGAATAGTCCTGACCTGAACTAGAAGGCAGGATGACTCCAGGATAGGCCTAGGACACAAGCGGTAATAACGTAAGGATTAAACTTGAGTCTGTAGTTTTCTAAATGTTTTGTGGCTGAGCTCAGAACTGGTAAGACCTGGGTTCAAATCCTGACTCAGATACATGTTGATTCTCTGTCCTGGACAAATCACCTAAGTTGTTGAGAAGGTGCCAGCCTACAGTGGTTGAGGGAATGTGCAATAAATTAAAACAGGCCCAGGCCCTCCCCCTGCCCTATCTGAGGGTAGTGACCGGGATGCTGGCCTTGGGGTTAGGGATAGATTTGGCAGTGCTCCAGGGCTCAAAAGAGCTGTGCTCATATACCAACTTACCTTGTGACTTTGGGCAAGTCGTCTAACCTATTTCCATCTGTTTCCTTTTCTGCAAAATGAAAAGATTGATCTCGGGACCTTTGTGACCCTGTTTGTCTCCAGGGCTCTGATTCTGTGGTCCCACTATGAGACTCAAATCAAGTCACTGAACCTCCAGTCACTAGGGATTATTTCCTAAGCCATTGATAGGCTGCAGCTTGCTTAATGAAACCACAGATCCTTCTAGAAACTGTAGGCTCAAGGTTATCGTGCTAGGCAGTGAGTGTTGTAGCCAAAGGAGTACTGCTTTTTCCCTCTGGTATCTGGGTTCAAATCCCAACTCTGCCTCCTCAGGCAAGTCACTTTCTTTTTTTGGGTCTTAGTTTCCTCAAAAAGAATCATTTGGATTAGATGACCTCTAAGATCATTCGCAGCTTTAAATAAAGGAACCTGTAACTAAAAAACAGCCAACAGTCAGTGCTCTATCATACGAAAAGGAGTAAGCCTACCCAGGGCTGAAAATAGGCTTGGCCCATGATACATGAGTCTGTGAGAATGTGGGAGAAGTTGGATTCTGTCCTCTTACAGGGAAGGTTAGAGTCAGAGCTGGCTGGTCTTGGGATACAGGTGCCAGTAACTTCAGGCTTAGAACCTAAGAATATAGAACCCTGCTCCCAGGATAGAAGGTAGCACTTGGGACTTGGAGGGTCCAGTGAAGAATTCAAATGAGGCCCCCTTCCCTGATAATGCAGCAATAACAACCACAAATCAGAGCGGAAAAGACAGGAAAGGCAGGCCCTAGCTCTGCTGCTATGTATGTATGCATGCCTGTGTGTGTGTGTGTTGTGTGTGTGTGTGTGTGTTGTGTGTGTGTGTGTGTGTGTGTGTGTGTGTGTGTGTGTGTGTTAAGTGTGTGTGTGTGTGTTCCATTCCATAAGCCTCACTGAGGGGCCAAGTGCGAGCGGAGCAGCAGTTACTTGAACAATGGGATGGAAGGCAGCGGGGATGGGGGTTGGTGGGGGGGTGAGACCAGCTGATCTTGTGGATTGCGGGTCACAGAGCGGTGTGTGTCTGTGTTAATTTCAAGGCCCAGTGCATCCCTTGTGCGGGTGAATTCCCACAGCTCAGATCTCAAGGACACGGCCTTTCTTCTACATATATAGTCCTCTCCCCTCGGCCCCTCCACTTTCTGCCCTTCCTCCCCTACCCTGGAGCTTTTTGTTATCTCCTTTGGCCCATGAGGGTCCTGACATAGCAATTCCACAAGGAAGGGTGAAGGCCAGGGAAGTTTTGTCCCCATCCCCACGGCCAGATTTTCCCAGAAGCCCAGAGGAGTGTATTTTGATGGGGGAGGGGAGTGGGTGTATGCAGGATTTTTTTTTTAATTATTTTTTTCCCTCCCCTGAAAAGCTCTACTGTTGTATGCATCAGTCCCGGGGGAGGGGGCAGCTTGTTTTATCTCCCCATAACCGAGACCCTCACCTCCAGATAAAGGGCTCAGAGTTGGGGGAGGTCGCGGAAAGCTGCTTGCAACTGATAACAGTCTTTTCTGTCAGCCCTGGGCACAGAGTGCTGGGGAGGCGGCAGTAAATTCCTCAGTCTGATTACAATACCACCCCATGTGGCTGTGCGTGACCGCATTTCATTGTGCTAACTACAGATGGAGGCATATTTTCCAGGGTCTCCCAAATCTCCCCCTCCCCTGTCTTTCACATGCACACACACACACACACACACACACACACACACACACACACGTACACATGCACCCTATAAATCTTCCTCCTGCTTAGTTTCCTCTTTCTGGTGGATGATGAATTTTCTGGCAAAATGTTTGCTCTTTAAGAACTTAAAAACAATTTTTTCCCTTTTATCTTACCCAAAGTAACTGCCACTGCCCCCTTCTCCCTCTCCTCCCCTACTTTGGCCAGGAGCAGGCGGCTTTGAAAATTGTCTTTCTTTGTATTCTCCTGGCTTGTCCAGTCTCCATCCAGTTCCAGGTGTGAGGCAGTTAGAACAGTGGTAGAATTCCGGGGTGCAGCAATAGAGAAGACTTGGGACCATAGATCTATAGCTGGGGTCAGTCACCTTAGACGTCATCTGGTCTAAGCTTCTCCTTTTACAGATTAGGGAAGTGAAGAGACTTGGCCAAGGTCTCACAGCAGGTAGGTCATGAAGTCAGGATTCTAACCCAGGTCCTTTGATGTCTCTTTCCACGGCCCCATGCTGCTTCTGCATTCTTCTTGCATCTTTCCCTCCAGGGCCTCTTTTCCATTAGTCCCATTCCGTCCCATTATTCTTTCTCTTTCTCTCATGGAAGGAGCCAGGCTTGAGAATGACTGACCAGGAAAGCTTCCTGTCTCTGCTAAGTCAAACCTTTGCTGCTTCCTCTGGCCAGTTGTGGTGGACGTTTTAACCAAAGCAAATCAGCACGTCCCAGAGTTATTAGGTGCTTTACACATCATGGGGTCAGACATTCCCAGAGAGGGAGGGGATTTGAGGGCCTGCCTGAGCAAGCCGTGGTCTTCTGGCCTTCACCAGAAGACCTCTCGTGTGGGAGAGCTCACTGCTTCAGGTCCTTAATGAAGTCATCGTTTGGCATTGGGGACATTCATTCTGCTGACCCCAGTATCCCACAGGCCTTTATTTTCTGGTCAAGGGAACGCCTTGCTCCAGGCCACACAGGTGTCAAGGAGCATAGCTCCGATGTGAAGTCTCTTACACATGGGATTCTGCCTAAGCTGCCTAAGCCAGAGGGCAGAGAGGAGTTTGGATTCCTGGCCATGTTGCGGACAAGCTGTATTTCTGATTTGTGTTAATTGTATTGTAGAGGCATATGATGCCTCTGTTTGAAAACACAGATGTCCCACTGAGCCCAGTGTGAGGAACTGGTTCTCTTGGGGGCAGAGCGAGTCAGGACAGCACCTGCTTGGAAAAGCCCTAGGATGTTAGTGTTTGGGTGAACCTGGAACAGGACAGGAATCCTTCAGCCAATGTGCTTGTTTGGTCTGCTGCTTGGAGCTCTTGTTTTCCTACTTCTAGAGGCTTCTTCATCTACTTCCTAAATCTAGACCCAACAGAGACCTCAGAGGCCATTTTACAGATGAGGAAACTGAGACCCAGCAGGAAGAAAAAGTAACTTGCTCAAGGTCACATACACCGTCTTCCTTCTCAGTCTTAGAACAAGTAGCCATCGTTTGGTGGTGGGGCTTGTTTGTGAGGTTTAGCCTTAGTCTTTATGGGGAGTGGCCATGAAGATAAATGATCCCTCCCCCTCTTTTACTCAGTGATTTTTCTATTTTGAAATCTCTCTCTGGGCCCTTGGTGGGTCTGACTTGCAGGTGTGAATGAGCCCCTAGTTCACTGGTCATTGAAGTTTGTCATTGGGCCATCTTGAGACCCTGGAGGTTAGGGGCTACCACTCCCATGCAGAGACATGGCTGGTGTGGAAGGTGGGGAGGTGACCTTAGGCTCACTAAGGCTTGGCCCACCAGAACACTTCCCCTTCTGCCAGACTCTGGCAGGGCCTAATTCAGCTATGAAATTTTGGAGTGTGGGGCCCTAGCCACAGACTGTGTGACTGCCACATTCTGATATAACCATCTTAAGTCTGGCCATCGAGTAATGGACATTTTTGCCCATGGAAGCCCAAGAAAGATGGTTCCTGAGGCATGAAAGGCTTACACCTTGGGGAGAAATTGGTGACACTGATTATATCATGAATCCTTAAAGAGTTGTAGACAGCATGCTGTAGAGACTGAAGAGGCAGACCTGAGGTCAGGAAGGGTTGGGCTTTTGTCTATCCCACTTCAAACACATGTTAGCTCTATGGGCAGGACACTTAGCCTCTGGGAACTTCCGTTTCCGCATCCATAAAATGAGAATGATAAACATGTATTAATTAGCTATTACATACCAGGCACTAGAGGAATAGAGACAGAAATGAAACAGTTCTATCCAGAAAGTCATGGGGACAGCCTTCATTCCTAAGAATCAAGAGAAGTCCAGAGATGAGAACTTCCCAGGAAGGAAAGTCCCTTTAGCAGTACTTTTTGACACCTTCTTTGCAACTTGCCCAGAGCATTCTCATTCAGTGATGTGCCAGGATGGATTAGGGGCAGGACTTGAACCCTGGACCACCCCAGCTCTCCTGCCATTGTGCCAGGCTGATTTCCTCACAGAAGAGAGTTGTGACTGTTCAGTTGTTCAGTCATATCTGGCTCCTCTTGAACCCATGGATCGGGCTGTCCATGGGGTTTTCTTAGCAGAGGGGCTGGAGTGGTTGGCTATTGCCTCCTCCCATACAGGAGAATATACGGGGTAAATTCGTAGTGAAAGTAGCCAGGAGGATGAGGTACAACCTCATGGAGAGGGTGATGCAAGCTGCACCTTGAAGACAAGTAGCTCTTCCAAGGCAGAAGCGAAGAGGGCATGCCTTCTAGGCACAGTAGGGGGATTGACCTGTACAAGGACAGATCCAACTGGAATGTGACCTAGCCTATTTGTCTGAATTCATGAAGGGGTTTAGGGTGTCCTAAGCCTGGAAGGATAGACTGGGGCCATGCCCAACATTTCTCAGAGTCAGCAGGGATCCCTTGGAGTTGATGGATCAAGGGAGGGACATGGGCTAGACTGTACTTAGGGGAAAGCCCCTTAGCAGCTATTGTGGAGGATGAATTGCACTGGAGAGAGTAAATGGTAGGAGGTAGAGGCAGGGAGTCCAGTTTGGAGGCTGTCACCATCGTCTAGGAGAGAACTGGTGAGGACCTGAGCCAGGGACCAGTAATTCATCGGATCCTGATACTAATCCTGCAAGGCAAAGTTTACATCTAACCTTTCATTACATCATCTCCTGCCTCAGTATCCCTTTCTCCCCCCACGGCTGTTATTCTGCCATCTGATTTCATTTCTGCCCCTTTGCTGCTTTGGGTAACTGCTGTTTTAAAATCATTTGAACAGTAATGAATTTTCTTTCCTTTTTTTGCGTATTTGGATTCCTACTACAAATGGCTTTGGTGGAGAGCCCCTTGTGGGACAAACTGTATGTGGGGCATTTGGGGGAGGGGGCAGGGAGAGATGCTTTTATGGGGAAAATGCAGATTTTCTCTTTTTCCCCCCTGCATATGTCTGTGTGTGTGCGTGTGTTCACCTTTGAGGCAGAGAGATGGAAGACTGTGTGTTCAACTGATATTAAAGAGATGGCATTATCACTGTTGCAGTTTCCATTAAAGGATAAAAGGGCTGTTTCATGACTAAGCCCTTGAAGATTAATTAGGACTTGAATGTATTAGGATTCTTTTTAGAGGACTGATGGAGGTGGAGGGTGCTCTGCAAGAGAGAATGCAGTTGATTTGAACCCCCCAAGAAGCTCCCTTCACTCCTACAGAGTCTGAAATGTCATTCACAAAGGTGTGTGCAGGAGGCAGGAAGTCTTCTCCATCAGCTCTGGGGACTGGATTGCCTGGTGTTCCCCAAGGGTTAAGCTAGAGTAGCCATGGGTAGTGTTGGAAGGGGATGGGGAATGTCTGGCAGCTGTCCTTCCCCTCAGTCTTGCTGGGCCTGGCCACTGACAGTTTCCACTGAGCTGTGGCCAGTTAAAATCTTCAGGGGAGGAAACATACAAAGCTGCCCAGGCACATTCCCACAACATCTCTGACTTGGTAACTCCTCTGAACAGTGTTTTTGGTACTTGCCAGGCCCTCCCTGCCCCTAGAGGGGCGTCCTTGCAGGTGTAACCCAGGTGGAAGAGGAACTGAGTCTCTTTGGGAAGGTTCACGGCAAAGGACGAGGGAGGTTAGTGTAGGGTAAGCAAACATTGTGACCACCTGGATTCTCGACCTGTTAATGTAGTCACTCTTTAACCCTTTGTCCTTTTGTGATATGTGTTAGATACACAGATTACTGACTCCAAGGAGTCAAGAGGGTTTGGTTTTTGTCCTGTCTCTGTCCCTGACTCCTTGGGTGATGCATTAACTCCAGCAGCATCGAGTACAAAAGCCTTGGTCATAGCCTGGCCCTCTCCTCCCTTTCCACTCTCCAATATGTCCTCTGGGTTCTATGCCACTGCTCCTGGCTCTTCTTCTAACAGGGCTCTCTGTTTCTTGGCTCTGGGCATTTCCTTGGGCTGTCCCCCGTGCCCGGACTGTTTGCTCTTCATCCTGGCTTCCTTCAAGTCTCAGGTAAAGTCCTGCATTGTGTGGGAAGTCTTTCCCAGTTCTTCTCAGTCTCAGTGTCTTCTCTCATTGACTAGCTCTGATTTATCCCCAGTATATCTTACCCGCACATAGTTGTTTCCATGGTGTCTTCCCCATTGGACTGTGAGCTCCTTGGGAGCAGGGACTGGTTTGGGGTCTTTCTTTGTATACCTAGCACTTAGCATAATGTTTGGCATATAGTTGGCTCTTTGACTTGACCTGGGTTAATTCATCCCACTGAGGCTCCATTTTTTTATCTACAAAATGAATTGTTGTCCTTAAACCATGTCCTCTCTTTGTGACTCCATTTGAGATTTTCTTGGCAAAAATATTGGAGTTGTTTGCCATTTTCTTCTCCAGCTCATTTTGCAGATGAGGAAGCTGAGGTAGATAGTGTTAAGTGATTTGCCTAAGGTTACATGGCTAGTAAGTGTAATTCATCTACATGATCTCTCAAGGCCCCTCTCAGCCCTGACATTCCCTGTTCTAAGGGCCCTGTGGGTTCTGACATTCTCTGTTCTAAGATCCCTCCCAACTCCAACATTCCCTATTCTAAGGGCCCTCCCATCTCCGACATTCCCTGTTCTAAGGACCCTCTCAGCTTTGACATTCTGTTCTTAGGATTTTTCTAGCCATGGAGTGAAAGTGCCTGTAAGCTTAGGGTTCCAGGTTTAGCCCTGTTCTTAATTAACCCAAGGGACCTAAATGCTTGCTGTCAGCCTGGGAACCCTGATCCCTCATGGAGTCACAATCACCTGCTTGCAGTAGGAGAAGGCCAATTACCCCTGGTCCTCGTACTTACTGTGTGGAGTAGCTCTAGACCTGTCACTAATAATTTATAATCTCATGGTCCTAGTCACAGCCAAACACGACAGAAACATAAAACCAACATTTCAGTAAATCTGGGGTCCCCTCATCATAGGCTTCCCTCTTTTGCTGTATCTCCGAGCCCATTCCCCTTTTCTCAGCCTAGGGCAATGCCTCCACGGATCTCTGTCTCCTGCCGGAGGCCTCTTGAGGTTTTCAGCGAACCAGTAGGGACCCTTGGGCTTCCAGTCTATTAACCCTCATCCTTGCGACATCACCCACCCACCTCCTTATTTATTGTGCATTTACTCAGCTATATCCCTTCCCTACTACTCATGGTGCGATCTTCATTAAAAATGTGGGGCAACCTAGTGTTGCCCACCGTGGCCTTCTCTGTGGCCTCTTGGGGCTCCAGGCAGCTTCTGTTCCTCACAGAATTTGGTGTTTCTGCCTTTTGGAACAATGCAGCATCCTCAGGGGAATACATGTGTTGAAAAGATGGGACAACACATGGACATAACTATACAATGTACAGATAAGGGATAATTATGTGCTGGAGCTCACTGGGCAGAGAAGAAAGGTCAAGATGCATTCAGACCAGAGACCAAGGAGAACATCCAAAGTGTCTATTGTCTAGAGCAGGACTGAGGAACCTATGGCCTTCTAAATTTTTAAGTGTGGCCTTTTGACTCCAAATTTTATTTTTTCTTTAACAGTTGGATTCAGTCCAAAGGCTATGCAAAAGGACTTATTCTGTAAAATTTGGACTTAGAAGGCTTCAGGATCCTTAGGAATTTAGAAGGTTTGCCATCCCTGACCTAGAGTGATTTGAGAGAAGAAGTTTTGACATGGGCTTTGGAGAAGGTTCATGGAGAGGAATGCAGTAAATTTGTGAGAGAGGTAACTTGTCATCTCAGGGCCACAGCCCCATTGACCTGATTCATCTGATGTCAGATACAGCACTGAAGTGTCCAGGATCCGCTGTTCTTGAGTTGGGAGATTCTTGTGGAGAAGGAATAAACAGAGGCAGATAGACCATGGTCACTGGGATGTGGGGGACTCCTCTCATGCCACAATGCCTGGTGATCACTTGTCTATATGTGCCATAGAAAGGATCCCTTTTGGATATGAGTAGGACTCTGTGGCCACTGAGTGAGGTCAGCAGTTCATTGTGTCCACACACTTCCCTGAGCAGAACTGAGGGGTGGCCTCCAACAGTCCATGTGCACAGGAACCCAGAATTTTTTTTTCATACTGAGCTTAAACACCAAATAAAATTTGAATTTTCATATACATAAAAGAACAGAGAGAATTTTGCAGGTGATGGCTGGTCTCTAGTATATTCAACTTACTTTTATTTTTATATAGACAATAAGTTCAACCTGTAGCTTTTGGAGTTGTCCCAGTTATCTCTGCTTCTTTCCGACCTTCCTTCTGCTCTGTTTTTTTTTTTTAAAGATGTCTCCATTGTCTAGCTTTTTCTCCCTCTCTCTATATCTCTCCTTGTCTCTCTCTGTCTGCCTCTCCTCGCTCTCTGTCTCTTTCCCTCCCACTCCTTTCTTCCCTCGGTCTCTTCCTCTCCGTTTTCTCTGTTCCTCCCTCCTTTTCTCTCTCTCTTTTTCCCTCCATCTCTGTCTCTTTCCTCCCCACCCTTCTTCCCTTTCACCCCTCTTTCTCTTCTTCCTTCTCTCTCTGTTCCTTCTCCTCTTTCCCTTTTTCTCTCTGTTCTCTCTCGCTCTCTCCCTCCTTCTTTTTCTCTGTCTCTCCCACCTTCCTCTGTCTTTGTCTTTCTGTCTCCCTCTCTGTCTTTTTCCCTCCCTTCCTACCCTCTCTCCCCTGTCTCTCTCTCTGTCTCTCTGTCATTCCCCCTTCTCTTCCTCCTTCTGTCTCTGTCCCTTCTCCTTTCTCTGTCTTTTTCTCTCTGCTTTTTCTCAGTCTCTCTTTTCTCTCCCCCCTTCATCTTTGTCTTTCTCTGTCCTCTGTCTCTCTTTCCCTCTCTCACCTTCCTCTTTTCTGTCTCTTCCTCTCCTTATTCTCCCACCATCCACTTGGAATAAAAAAAAAAAAACCCTTAACAAAACATGCTTAGTCAGTATCTTGGTCTGCAGCTTGTGCCTGCCTCACCATGGTACCGTCCTTGGTCACTGCGTTGTTCAGTTTCTAAACCTGTAAATGTCTTTGTCACTGTATCCCTTGCTCTCCTGGTTCTGCTCCCTTCCCTCTGCATCAGTTCCTTCAGGTCTTCCCAGGTTCCTCTGCAGTTTTCCCTTTTGTCTTTCTGCACCTACCATGATTTGTTCAGCCTTTCCCCAGTATTTGGGTGCCCTCTTTACCAGCACAGAGAGAGCTGCTATAAATAGTCACCTTCCTGTGCATCCTTCTCCTCCGATGTCTTTGGGGATCACATTAAACCTTTAGGGGACATATTTCTGGTCGACCTCCTCCTCTTCCCATCCCCCACTTTTCCCTTTTTCTCTTCGAAATAGCCATAATTCTTCATTATCATCCCTTTGTCCATGGCTCCAGAGTCTGCCTTAGTCCCAGATAACTGGTAATCAATTCCTGGAACACAGCCATCTACCTCCCAAGGAAGGGTTGGGAGTGAATGGGAGTGGGGGTGGTCATCAGAGCTTCCTGACTAGGCATGTTCACAGGCATTCTGTCCTGGGGCCTGAGCCTCTTCTCGCTCAGGCTTGCCTCAGTCCCTGTTACCGTTCATCCCTGTTAATTCCTTGACCCCCATAATCCTGATCTCATTTTGTTTGAGGCTCAGGGCCTGAGGGTGAAGATACAGAAAATAACCAGGAAAAAGCAGCAGCCCCAGAAGGAAAATCCGATGAGGAAGAGGAGGATGAAGATGAAGATGAGAGGCCTCCTGGGTGTACTTTGTTCATCAGAAACCTCAATTTTTCTACAACAGAGGAGACGCTGAAAGAAGTGAGTGATTTGTTGATGAAGAGGGAGTGAGTGGGGTTGGGAACGTCCCTGACCGTCTCTTGGTGCTGTGTGGGGGTCATGAGTTCCCCATCACAGGAAGGATTAGAGCATCAGCTGACTGAGCACCTGTCAGGGATGTTGTCCAGAGGATCCCTAGAAAGTTGCGCTGGAGCTGAGGCGTCCTACATTCAAGAACACAAAATTCTTGATCTTTCCTTCCACTAATTCTGGGAAGGCTTCCCCTTGTCTCACAGCCAGTACCTTCCATCCCATGGTGACACTTGCTGCTTAGCTCACTGCCCTGTTTCTGGATCGACTTTGGGGCTCATGGGAAAGTTAGACCCAAGTCAGGCACTGCCCCATAAGAGAGGTGACATCCTCTCAGGGCTGAAGATCCTGTTCTCCTCAAGCCTTTCCTGGGAGCCCACTCTAGTCAGAGGGCCTTGGATGAGAGATTCGAATTTATTCCGATTCTGTAAGCTTCAATAATGTGCACTGTCAATCCTTCAAGGAGCATTGATTAAGTGCATTTTGTGTGCTCAGCTCTCATAGAAATAAAATGAAAGACCCTGTCCCCAAAG
This sequence comes from Potorous gilbertii, assembly GCA_028658325.1. Lineage (NCBI taxonomy): Eukaryota > Metazoa > Chordata > Mammalia > Diprotodontia > Potoroidae > Potorous > Potorous gilbertii. Next base: position 225,184,929 of record CM053773.1, on the reverse strand, counting down.
AGGCTCATGGACACAGACCTGCCCATCTGCTGCAAACCTGATATGGATGCCTAAATGGTAGCTGTTACTGTTACATCTGATAAAATACAAAACACATTAACTGCACATACGACTGGGGCAAGGGGGACCAGGACCAGCAAGGGCCTCCCCTAGAAAAGGTGTGTGTGTTCATTGCCGAAGAAGACCATGACATCAGAGAAATAATGACTTGGACTTGACTTTGTTTTGAGTGAGGGAGGCTGTGCAGGTCACCAGCCTCACTTCTCCAGAGCCTAGTGATTCCAGGGACCAGATATATTCATCAGGATGACTGGAGATGACCCAGGATGAGGCAGTTGGGGTTAAGTGACTTGCCCAAGGTCACATAGGTAGTGTAACTCTTGAACTGAATGATGAATGAAGCCGACCATTACAAGAGGCAGAGATGAGGAGGGAGAGCATTTCGGTCTAAAGGGACTGCTGGGGCAAAGGTCTGGAGATGAGGCAGCCCTTAGTCCCTCATCTCTGTCTCTGTGTGCATGCAGAAGAGTCAGGATATGCAGGTTTGGCTAGACTGGAGAGCACATAGTGGAGTTGGGCCATGAGCGACTTTGGGGCCAGAGTGCCAAACAGGGCAGTTCCCATTTGTTCTTCAAAGTTAGGGAGCCCCTGAAGTCTGAGACAGAGTGAGGACATGACCAGTCCTGCTTTTTAGGAAAATCCTTTGGCAGGTTGTGGGGAGGGTGGATTGAGTACAATCCAGTTGGAGAGAAGCTATGTATTTGAGAAATGACTGAGGAATGAGTAGAAAATGGGCCTTGCTTACTGAGGGGTTTATGCTGATAGTGAGACTTGTTGGGGTTCAGAAGGGGAGAGACCACCCTGAGCAGAAATCAGAGAAGGGGGCCTGAGGGATGCATGTTGTCCAACTCCCTGGGATCATTGGTTTAGAGCAGGAAAGGATCTTTGGGGTCCTCAAGGCTGACGCTCTCATTTTACAGATGAGGAAATGAAGGCCCAGACCTCAACACTGAGGTGGAATTTGAATCTGAGTGGTCCTGATTTGAATTCCAGTGCCCCATCCATTGTGTAGTGAGGTCACTATTGTTTGGGGGTGGGACAATGACCTTACAATTGGAACATCCCAAGGGGAATGGGCCCCCTTGGGAGGAGCTGGGTGCCTCTCCTTGGGACCCCTCAGACTCCTTGTCCAGGGCATTGTAGGCATTTTCTGGAGGTAACAGTGGCAGTAGATGACTCCTGGGTCATCGTCAAACTCTCGTCCTTGAACTGAGGCTGCTGGAGAAGGGAATGAGCTCTGCTCAAGACATGCCCTCATAGGATGGCAAGAATTCCAGTAGGAGGAGAGGGGAGAATGTTCCAGGTGAGGGCAGCAGGGTAAGCTGTTGGAGAGCCAGGGGGTTGAGTTCTTTCCCATAGCGAGGATCTGCTTACTCTGGGCAAATGGAGCTCCCAACATTGCCTGCCGAACAAAGCTGAGAACCTGGGTAACTGGGGGAACCTTGCAGCTGGACCACCTTGAGCAGCTGGAACTCGTGGTATGGGAGAGCCTAAGGTCGTCCTGATGCCAAAGACTTTTCTGTCTTTTGTACCTCCTTGCAATCCACTCACTGGCTGAGGTGCCTTCCCCGTCCAGGTCATGTGTGGCAATGTGAGCACTTCCTGGGTAACTTCCACCAAAGCCATGAGCCAATACCTCCTCACCTTCAGTTATGTCATGGGCCCTTCAGGCAGACAGGTGAAGAAACCCTCCTCAGGATTAGGTTTTAAATACATAGAAAAAGATACACAGGATTATGAAGGAGACCAGTTTTTATAATAAAATTGATTTGAGTAGGGCAATGTGCCTGGAAACTGGAGGACCTGAGCTCAAATCCAGCCCCAGATACTTACTGGCCTTGGGACCCTGGGCAAGTCACTTCACTACTGTCTGCCTCAGTTTCCTCTTCTGTCAAGTGGGAATAATAAGAGACCTCCCTCTCAGGGTTCTATGAGGATACAAAGTTGCTGTGCATAACTTAAAGTTATACACCAAGTGCTCTGTATAACTTAAAGCATCTTGTTAATGCTATTATCAGTATGTAAAAAAATTACGAACAAGTTAAAAAGGCCTATTCTAGAAGGACCTTGGTCATCATGGAATTGTAGAGGTAGAGGCCACATGGTTTTACAGGTGAGTACACTGAGGTCCAGAGAGGCACCGTGCCTTACAGGATTCCACATTTAAAGCTGGAATGGGTCTGAGGGGGCCTCTAGTCTGACCCCCTCGCCATCCCCCTAGTCCGCTGGACCTTCCACTGAACTGCTCTGGCCCCATCCACCCGCTTGGGGCAGCAGGTGTATTTAAAAGCATGAATGTCTTGATGAAACATGGAGATGGTGCCCACTTGGCTCAGGACTTGCTCAGGCTCACCCAAGGATTGGCAGCACCAAACCCCAGGCCTCCCAGGTGGCCCAGTCTGCATTACCTCCCTTTGTCAAGATTCAGTGCTCCTAAGACCCTCCCTAAAAGCGGGTAAAGCCCCTTTTAGTTGTTCACTTGTGCCCAGCTCTTGGTGACCTCATGGACCATTCTGTCTGTGGGGTGTTCTTGGCAAAGATAGTAGAGTGGGTTGCCATTTTCTTCTGCGTGGATTAAGGCAAACAGAGTTGAGTGACTTGCCCTGGGTTATCATTGTTCAGTCATATCTGACTCTAGATGGTAAGTGTCTGAGGCTGAATTTGAACTGACTCCAAGCCCAGCACTCTATCCACTGAGTCACCAAGCTACACGATAATTTTTGTTGAAGTTCAGCCATTTCAGTCATGTCCGATTCTCTGTGATCCCATCTGGGATTTTCTTGGCAAAGATACTGGAGTGATTCACCATTTTCTCCTCCCACTCATTTTACAGATGAGGAAACTGAGACAGGCAGAGGTTAAGTGACTTGCCCAAGGTCACACAGCTAGTGAACATCTGAGGCTGAATTTGAACTCAGGCCTTCCTGACTCCAGTTCCAATGCTCTATCCAGTGAGCCATCTAGCTGCCCCTATTTTAAAAAAAAAGGGAGGGGGAAGGTAAAAGGCCCCTTCACCCCAAAGTTGTCTTTCCTGTGGTGCTACCCTGGGCAAAGTACTTAGTCTGCCTTTGTCCCACTTTGTTCCTTCTCAGAATATGAAGAGGTCTCTCTAAGGGATAGTCTTAAGATTTGGGATAGGATTGTTTACACAGAATGGGATTTGGGTTAGGGGACATGTTCCTAATTCCTGTCATAGTGCTAGCTTCTCCCTCCACCCTCCTTCCACACCTGCCCCTTCCTTGGTGGGACTCTATGACCCATCATACACCCATCAATCATGTGTTTATTGAGCCAGGCACTGTGCTAGGCCCTGGGGATGTGAGGCAGCTAGCAGCTTCAAAGTATACAGATCACTTGGCCGGGAGACAGGGAGACCTGGGTTCAAATCTGTCTCCAAACATTTACTAGTTGTGTGACCTTGGGTAAGTTACTTAACCTCTGCCTTCTTGGTTTTCTCATCTGTAAAATAGGAATAATTACTTGTAGACTTGTTGTAAGAATCCAGGGAGGTGATGCAGGCTTGTAATCTTTAAAGCACTTTATAAATGCCTCTTCTCCTCCTCCTCCTCATTGTTGTGCAAAAACTCTGAAGGAGAGTGTGAAATCCTTACCATCCCCATTGGCTGGTGAGGAGCTTTTCTCATGCTCCTCTTCTTAGTCCCCTCTGGACGTTGAGCAGCCTCTGTTTCAGGCTGGGGAGTTGCCCTGGCGCCCTGGGAAGACCCTGTTTCAGATCCCAGCTCTGTCAATCATTGTACTTAGGTGACCTTGGGCAAGTCACTGGAACTCTCTGGGCTTCAGTTTCCTTCTCTGGAAATGAAGATGTGGAACCAGGTCATCCTTACGTTCTCTTCTGGCTCAGTTGATGTTCTAAGGTTCTCTCAGTTCTGTTATTTTGTGTTCTCACAGCCTTCCCAGCTCTGACATTGTATGTGTTAAAGTGTTCACTTCCCTCAACCTGACATTTCATGTTTCAAGTCACTTCTTCCAGTTCTGATGCCTTCTGTTCTAAGGCCCCCCCAGCCCTGACATCCCACATTCTAAGGCTCCTCCCAGTTTTGACTTTGTGCTACCTTACCATGTTACCCTTTTCCTCTCTTTTGACCTGTAGTGATTCATACACCAACAAGATATATAAGATTTATTCTTAGTCCCTACCAGGGTAGAGAATTATTTGCAGGGCAAACTATTTTAAAGGGGCCACTTTGGGTCTGATATAACGTAAAACTCTCTCTTCCTTAGGTTTTCTCCAAAGTCGGAACAGTGAAGAGCTGTACTATTTCCAAGAAAAAGAACAAAGCAGGTAAACTCTGAATTAGAAATCAATTAATTGGGTTCCTGGGATAAGACCAGATGTGCACTGGGTAACAAGAAAGGAGAGTGGCAGGGAGCAGGAAAGAGAGGAATGATGTCCTCCAGGGCTCTCTTGGTCCCTTCTAAAGGGTATTTTCCTTGGCTGAAACCTTCAAGACACAACTCCAGTAGCACCTTCCCCATGTCCTTTGCTCATCGTCCTGGACAGTAGCGATCATGCCTCAGACTTGGGTGGACTCATCCACTTGTATGAAGGCTTTGTATTGCTCTCTGTCTCACCCCGTCTTGCCCGATCATCTGATGGCAATAATACATTGTAAGAATTGTACTTCTCACTTAGGTTTCTCCATTCCCTTCATTTCCAAATCTGTGGCTTCTCCTTCCCCACCCAGCAAGCCAAGCTTTCTAAAAAAGAACGAAAAAAATGATAAGGAAGCAGTCCAGCAAAGCTACTCAACACAACAGCAGAGCCCGACAGTCTGTGCAGGGTCCCAGACCCCCACTTTGCAGAGAAGGAGAGGCAGATAACAAGCATTCATTAAGTGCCTGCTGTGTGCTAGGCCCTGAGCTAAGCACACTGGATGTAAAGAAAGGCAAAAGTCCCTGCTTTCATGGACCACATGGTCTAATGATAGAGACACTGTGCCAGTAACTGTATGTGTACAAACAAAATCTATGTGTGTATTTTTATCTAAATTGGAGAGAGATGGTCAACAGAAGGAAAATACCTGCATTAGGGAAGACTAGGAAACCCTTCCTCCAGAAGGTGGGATTTTAGCTGAGACCAGAGGGTGGCAGAGATGAGAAAGAACAGCATTCCAGGCAGGGGTCCCAGCCAGGAAAATACCTGGAGTTGAGAGATGGCATCTTATATGAGGAACATCGAAGAGACCAGTGAGCTAGATCTCCAAGTAGGAGGGGTTGTTGATGGGGCTTGGGGAAGAGAGGGACAAAACGGTATAGGAGAGTAGGAAAGGCCACCAGGTCTTGAAGGGCTTTGGATACTAAACCAAGTATTTTTATGTTTGATCTTGCCAATGATGGGGAGTTTGTTGAATAGAGGGTGTGACCTGCTCTTTAGGAAGACAAGTCTGACAGCTGAATAAAGGATGACTCAGAGGGGCAAGGAGACCACCAGGCCTTTGCAGAAGAGAGAAGATGAGGGCTCATTTGAGAGGCTTTACAAAGTTCAAATCCACAGGCCTTGGCAGTAGATTGGAGAGAGCATGAGGAGCTGAGGATGACATCTAGGTTTTCATCCTGTGTGATTGGAGGATGGTGATGCCTTCCTCAGTAATAGGAAATTTAGGAAAGGGGAAGAATTTGGAGGAAAATATCATTTTTTTCTTCGTTTTTGGACATGCTCAGTTTAAGGTGTCTATGGTACATCCTGTTTGAAATGTCTAAAAGATTCAAGACTGGAGGTTGGCAGAGAGGTTGCGTCTGGCTAAGCAGATCTGAAAGCCATTTGCTTAGAGATGCTAATTGAATCCCTGGGAACTGATGAGTTCACCAAGGGAAATAGTCTTGGCTCAGGACAGAGCCTTTCAGAAGCCCACAGATCATGAGTGTAGCCTGGATATAGACTCATTCAAAGAGATGGAGAAGGTCAGAATGAGAGGGGAGCCGGGGAGAGCATTGTCTCAACCTATCTAGAAAAAACAGTGATCAAGTGTTCAAGGCTTCTGAGAGGTCAAGGAGAAAGAGGACTGAGAAAATGGTGGCAGAAGATTTGGAGAGTAAGACCATTGGTAACTGGGGAGAGCAGTTTTGGTTGGATGATGAGGTTGGAAGCCAGACTGTGGCGAAGGCAGAAGAGTCTGAGAAGAGAGGCCGTGGAGGCACTTGGAGTAGGTCACCTTCTCTAGGTGTTTCCTCATCCAAGGAAGGAAAGAAGTTTTTTGGAGGCATTTGGGGCTAAGTGACTTGCCCCCAAGGTCGCACAACTAGTAAGTGTCTGAGGACAGGTTTAAACTCAAGTCCTCTTGACCCCAGGGCTGGCACTCTATCCATTGTGCCACCTGGCTGCCTCCTGCTTTTTATTTTTTAATTTTGATAATTTTATTTCCATGTAATCCTGTGTATTTTATGTATTTTATAAACACCATTCCAAGGAAAGGTCCATAGGTATCACCCAACTACAGAACACCTGCTTGAACTGAAATGTAGCATTTGCTTCAGTTATGAACATAAGACAACATTTAGGATGTGTAGAAGGGTGCTGCAGGCTGCACCAAAGTGCCCAAGGCATCCATGAAGCCCCAAAAGTGAAGAACCTCTGTACTGACCTACTTGGTGTTTGTGTTCACTAAAAATAGACTGTCTTGAATTCAATTAAATAAGCATTTATTAAATGCCTACTATGTGCTGGGGAAACACACAAATATGAAAGAGTCCCTGCCCTCAAGGAGCTTCCATTCCCTAGCACCTCCCAGTTCCAGAAAGACAGACAAGTAAATACAGGGTAATTGGAGGAGGAGGAGGAATGGGGGCAGGAAAGGCCCCAGCCAGAAGTGGCCCTCAAGTTGCTCCCTGGTGGTAGCCTGGCATTTTGGGAAGCAGGAATGAGGAGGACCTTGGAAGTGCCAAGGCCCAGAACCTAACTGGGTAATGGCCGCTTTCATTTGGAGTTCGGGGAGGACCTATAGAAAGCCCGATGTGAGTCCAGGGGTGCATCATGGAGATTCTTGGGTTCTCCCATATAGGGGTGACTCCTCTTTGGTGTCCTTGTACTGAGGCCATGTTGTGTCATGGAGTTAATTTCCATGTCTCTTGTCTTGTGGTGAATGGTCATCTGGGCCTCTGGTGGCTGGTATACTCTCAAAACTTTTCCTTTCCTGTGGTTCTGACAGACTGGGACACCCAAGTGAGACACCAGCTATGTGTGCCACGATGTTCAGTTAGGCCACTGGGCCTAAGAGTCATGCCCTCTAATTTAAGAAGCTGCTGGCCCAGTGCTGCAGAGACAAAGCATTACAATAGGCCTGTCCTCCTGCAGCTTCCATTAGACTTGAGCAGGATGTGATCTGTTCACAGAGAAGCAGATAGATAAGGACTGTAGAGTTAGCAGCAAGGAGTTAGAGAAGATGGGGAGGAGCCCTGAGCATCAGGAAAAGAACTAGCCAGGGGTCCAGTGAGGAGGAGCCAGCACCTAGAGCATGTGAAGGGGAGCAAGCCTGGAACAGGTGGTTGAGGCAGCCAGTCCATTAGTGAGCATTTATTAAGCACCTTATTTTCCAAGCATCATCCCATCCCCATGGAGTTGAGAATTCCCAGATAACTTTCATATGTTCCACACATTAGACATGACTCCTCCAGCCCAGCCCCTTCCTCTCTCTCCAGGCTTCACACACCACTCCCCTTCCTGAACTCTGGGATCCAGCTGGACTGCCCTTGTTTCCTCCTCACACAAGAAGCTCCCCCTTCTCTCCCGTGTTTGTCCTGGCTGTCCCCTATGCCTGATATCCTCTCTTTCCTCCCTTCTGCCCCTTAGAATCCCTGGCTTCCATCTGTGGAAGGCCCCTCCTGATCTCTCCTGTTGTAGGTAGTGCCTTCCCCTTCACAGTGTGCCCTTCCATCTTCTCTGGGTACGTTGCTGCATCACCCAGTGGTAGGAGTGTGGGGCCTGGCCTGAGTCCATATCTTGCCTCAGACGGTGACCTCTGTCTGCCTCAGTTTGTCCATCTGTAAAATGAGAATCATGATAGCACTTAGCTCCAAGGGGTTGTTGGGGGGATGAAACGGGAGAATATTTGTAAAACAGTGTGCAAACCTTGAAGAGCCAGATTAGTGCCAGCCCCTCTGAGTACCCATTTACATGCATATTGTCTCTCCCCTTGAAATATGAGCTCCTCGAGAGGAGCATCTGTTTTCCCCTTTTTTGATAGCCCCAGGACCCAGGACTGTGCCTAGTACACAGTAAGTGCTTAATAAATACTTGTTGATTGGCTCATGCTGGCACTGAGAGCTGGAGAGCCTTAAATGCATGAATCTAATTTTTGTCTTACGTGTTTGGGTTTTGCTGGTGTCTTTTCCCTCTACTGGACTATAAGAGAGCAGATACCCAGTATTGGGGCTGCGCCAGATGACTCCCAACAAAGAAGGTGTTCTAGAGCAACAGTTATGTCTTCTGCTCCTGGTTCCTCCCTCTTGTTAGCATGGAATGGCCCCCTGAGTCTTAAATCTTCCTCTCTCTTCCAGGTGTTTTACTGTCCATGGGGTTTGGCTTTGTGGAGTATAGGAAGCCAGAGCAGGCCCAGAAAGCCCTCAAACAGCTCCAGGTAAAGGGCCTTGTGCCTGGGGTGCACTTTCCTGCAGAGAATGGGGCTAGGTGGTAGATGGCAGCATCCAGTGGTGCCCACTAGCTTGGGGGAGGATACATGGACTTCTTGAAATGGGGTGGGAACAGTCAGGCCCATGATTCCAGCCCATCCCCCGACTAGGCCATCCTCAGGGGCAGCCCTGGGACTTGTCCAAGCAACAAGTCCTTGCTCCTGTCTTTCCCTGTCTGCTACCTGTCTTCTCAAGGTGTCTGTCGCAGAGAGAGCCCTTGCCTTGAAGGCAGGAGGCCAAGGCTCCAATCCCTGATCACATACTTCCTGCTCTTGGGGCTTTCTTGTGGGACCTGGGATTGTATTGGCACAGGATCCTCCCTCCTTTGCCACTTGGAGAGTTACCTTGGGCGAGTTCATCACTTTCTGGAACATGGTTTCCTCCTCCATGAGCTAAGAGCCTTGAACATGGAGCATTGGAAGCAACTTGGTTTGGGAGCCAGCAGACCTGGGTTTGAATCTTTGTGACAGCAGGCAGTTTTATAGCATTTTAGGATTTGCAAAGTCCTTTACATGTAATGCCTCATTTGATCCTCACAGTGACCCTGGAAAGTCAGTGCTCTTGTTATCCCCATTCTGTAGCTTAGGGGTCTGGAGTGTCCCCCAGCTTGTGTTTCAGGTGGGACTTGAACCCAGGTCTCCTTGAAACCCAGCTCCTGTGCTCTCTCCAGTACCACTCTGCTTTTTGCTGTGTGTATGATCTGGGGCACACTGCTTCCTCTCTTTGAGTCAGTCTATAAAATGACCATGTTCCCAGAGGGTCCTTCAGGTACTTAATCCTTTCTGACTTCAAATGAGCAAGGGTGGCAGGAAGCTGCTTTATCATAAATATCCTCCCCTTAGTGCTCCGCCATCCCCCATCTCCTCTTCTGCTTCTTCCCACTCTCACACCAGGGACTGGGTGGCCAGGTGAGTGACAAAGGCAATTTTCAAACCCTCCACCATGAGGCTGAGGGCAGGGACCCTTGGGACCATCTCTCAAAACCAGACCTTTTGGAGAAAAAGCAAACGTTGTTCACTGAATCCTCAAACTCCATCCCTATGCTTAGGTAGTGAGCACTCCCTCGGTTTCTCCCCCCTTAATGAGCTTGGGCCATTCTGTGGTAGAGAACAAGGCTTGAGATGAGTGTTTCTAAGAGAAGAGAACACAGAGTCATTGGATCTTCTTTCTCAGGGCTGCATGGTGAATGACCACAAGCTGGAAGTGAAGATTTCCGAGAGGGCCATCAAGTGAGTCTCGCTTTCTGCCTTCCCTCCTCTGTGATGCTGGGGAGCTCTTCTTGGTGCCCCTCAGAGCACCTTCTGCCCCTTTTAGCATCCTCAAGGCCCAAACCTCTTGACTGGGCATGTTGGCCCCTTATAACGAAGGTGGTGCTGAGTATGTATGTCCCAAACAAACGTTTCCATGATAAACTGGAGCTGTTCTGGTCCATTGCATAAATGCCTAATACACATTTGTTATAATAATGGGAAACATTTGAGAGGAAACACTTTCTAATTGCATTGGTCTGGGCAGTGGAAATAAACAGAGGAGCAGCCAGGGGGGACAGTGTGAGAATGAGCCATCCATCACTGAGGTCTCTTCTCAGGGCAGGTTTTCTTGGCATGACCTGAGAGTGAGTGAGACTTGGAGACAATTACAGTCATGGGTTTATAAGCCCAGAGGGAGAAGGTCCCTCAGATGTCATCTGGGCCAAGTGCCTTCCTTTGACAGGCCAGAATACTAATACCTCATTTGATTTGCATTGCAGCCCTGCTAGGGAGGTGCCATTATACCCATTTTACAGTGGAGGAAACTGAGGCAGGCAAAGATGAAGTGATGGGAAAGGGTTACACAACCAGCTGGATTTGAACTCAGGTCTTCTTGCTTACTCCAGGTCAAGTGCTCTATCCACTGAGCCACCTTGCTTCATGGCATGAAGACTGAAGGAATAGACTTGGAGTAAATAGGCTTAGCAGTATCTTGCCACAGGTCCTTAGTAAAAGGGTGACTATTGGCTGGTCACTGAGCCTCTGGGGTCCAATGCTGCTTCTCCTTTATAATGGATATGAGAGCTGGCCTCAGGATTAAGGTGACCTGGATTCCAGTCCCGCCTCTGCAACCTTTGGGCAATCACTTAACCTCTCAGTGTTCTGGGCAGATTTCTAAGAGGATAAGTTGCAGTGAATGTGTCAACTTGGATTAGTAGAGGGGCTTTTCTCACCTAGGAGTCCCCTATACCAGTGAAACCCTAGGTCTGGACATCCTTCCCTCTCCCCGCAAAAGTCATCCCTCCTTGTAAAGCCCTTTGCAACCCTTAAAGGCTCCAAAGCCACCTTCTAGGGGCCATCTGCCTGTCTAATGGAACCCAGCATTGAGAGCGGGCACAAGGGTCTTGAGGCTCACTAGATTACAAGCTCCAAGAGGGCAGGAATCCAAGAGAACTCAGGGGAACCTCTACGCTATAAGGAGACATCAGATAAGAGCTTTCCCCTGAAGAAAATTACTTCAGCATTTGGTGCAAATTTGTCCCTCCACATTAGGAAGTTGGGGGTCTCACCTGAACCCTGCCTAAGCCGCATGACCTTCCTCTGTCCATCTGAAAATAAAGTGGCAAAAGGGATCTGGATCAGAAAGCCACGGTTGCTTTCTTTGAACTTCCCAGGTGTCTCTCAAGCCTTTGTGATAATTGGAACTCATGTCTCCAAATAATTACTATTGACATCCAGACATCTGTGATGGGGGACCAAGACAGATACACGTAGAGCCTGTTTGCCTTATTGCAAGGGGAGGGCTGGTGTACTTCCCTCTCCTCTTGTTCCAGCTTCAAAGGTCAGCAGGCAAATAGGGCAGTCATCTTAACTGAAGCGATCCTACTTGTTGGGCACTGCCCACCTGGCTCTATTTAGTGTGGGAGGTTGGTTCAGTGTGGTTTGGGGATGGGGAAGGAAGTCAAAAACTCTTCTTCTGGGTGACTAATTGGATTCCTCTTCTGCTTGGTTAACCAGGCCAACTGTGACATCAGCTCGGCAGAAGCAGACGGCTTGCAAACAGAGGACATCTAAGATCTTAGTCCGGAACATCCCTTTCCAGGCCAATGTGCGAGAAATCCGAGAGCTGTTCAGGTAAGGAGAAGAGATGGCCACCCTCGTTCAGCCCATCCAAGGGACAAGCTGGGCTGAATGTGAAACCTACCAGTGCAGGGAAAGCAGGGGAGGGGAGAACAAGGGGGAGCTGTACCAAGAGTTTTTGTCATATTTCCTAAGGACATTTGCTGCCTGTGACCTCTTCTCTTGTGATATCAGCATCATGTCTCACAGCTTTAGGCAGAACATGGCCAGTGAAAGCCCAGGTTCTTTCCCCCTTTTGGAATCCGTGGGGTTCTCTAGAAGGGCTGGTCCATCCTTGGTGACTCTCTGTGGTAGAAGCAGAATTCTTGTAGTAGATTTGGGTGACTAGGCAATGGCCTATAAGTCTGTGACCCAGGGGATGCTCCTTCCTTGAACAGATCCCTTGTCTCCAGAAAGCCCCTGATCCAGTGTATACTTCTTGGTAGAGGTCCAGCCTCCTAGAGCTCACATGGTTAACCCTGACTCATTCATTGGTTAATGACCACTTGCCAAGACCAAGAAGGAAGGGGAAATGTACAGGATTCACTTTTATGAGGAGAAGGGGAAGTTCTAGAGGAAGGGGTAGGGGTGACGCTGCTCACAACTGATTTAGTTAGATAGGAGGGATGGGGCTGATTCCAACATGGTCTGCTGAACAGCAGCAATGATGATGTTGATGGTGGTGATGGTGGTGATGATGATGATGATGGTGGTGATGGTGGTGATGATGATGACGATGATGATGGTGGGGATGATGATGACGATGATGATGGTGGGGATGATGATGACGATGATGATGGTGGGGATGATGATGACGATGATGATGGTGGTGATGGTGGGGATGATGGTGACGATGATGATGGTGGGGATGATGATGACGATGATGATGGTGGGGATGATGATGACG
>CM053773.1:225093209-225171727 GCA_028658325.1 Potorous gilbertii | reverse complement strand
TGATGATGATGGTGATGACGGTGATGATGGTGACGGTGATGATGATGATGATGGTGATGATGGTGATGATGATGATGATGGTGATGGTGATGATGATGATGGTGATGATGATGATGATGGTGGTGATGGTGGGGATGATGATGATGGTGATGATGATGGTGATGATGATGATGATGGTGGTGATGGTGGGGATGATGATGACGATGATGATGGTGGTGATGATGATGGTGGTGGTGATGGTGAAGATGATGGTGACAATGACAATGATGACGATAACGATGATGGTGGTGATCGTGGTGATGATGAATATGATTGTGCTGATGACAACGATGATGATGATGATGATGATGATGATGATGATCTGCTGAAAAGTAGTGATGGTGATGACAGTGCTGTTGGTGATGATAGCTAGCATGTGATTTTCACATTTGCAGAGTGCTTTGCATGCATCATCTTATTTGATTTGAAATTCAGCATATGTGAATTAAACACACTTGTTTAATCCAGAGTTGGCCAAGATCCCCAAAGACACAGACGGTGAAGACAAATGAAGCCTGTCTCTGTGTCGGCTTGTCAGGTCCTGGCAGATAGCAGTCACTTAGTGGACTAGCATTTATTACATACCTTTTGTGTGCCAGGCACTCTGGTAAGTGCCATGGAGTTGTCACTTCTAGCACAGGGCTTATAAGGCCGGGGTACCCTTTATTGAACCCCCACAGTGGGCCATGCATGCTGCCCGTGGTTGGGGTGAGTCTTCCCAAGGCTGGGCTTAGAGCTGGATGTGATTTTCAAGGTCATCGAGACCTCTGACAGAAGCCGCAAGAAGGGGTAGGAAAGGACTAGCTTAAAATTGCTGCCTTTGTGAACTTGAGGAGGTTCCTTAGTAAACACTTGTTAAGCTCCTCCAGTGTGCCAGGCCCTGTGTGAAGCACTGAGGATACAGAAAGAGATAAGAGCCAGTCCCTGCCCTGACAGTGTGCCAAGCAGCCTAGTCAGGAGGACCTGGATTCGAGTTCAGTCTCTGACACATTCTTAGCTGTGGCCAAGGCAGATCTTTTCACATTCTCTACACTTTTCAAAGGTCACTTGGAGGTCTGCCTTCTTTGGGGGAATTTCCTTTCTGAGGGTTCTCTACACAGTGAATTCAGAGATCCAGACTAAAAAAGTGTACTCACCTGTGGGGGATCCAAGGGGGCAAAGTGATGCCAGGGCCCAGCCCAAGGAACTTCTCTTCCATTAGACTTCTCTCTGGATTTGACTTTTCCCTCTGCACGGTGAGGGGCTTGGCCTAGGTCACTGAGGGCTCCTGAAGAGCTTTGGGATGGGGACCTAGGCCTCCTGAATCCCAGCCTGGGCTGCTCTGTACTCACTGGGCTGACCCAAGTACTCGCAGGGAAGACCACATCCATGATGGGCCATAATGGCATCAACCACCATAGCGGGTGTTTTCCAAGTAGCTGTTGGGTACAAACCCCAGTGGGGTCTAGCATACATAATACATTTAGAGAAGATAGGGTTTCTTTCCTCCCAGGACTTCTAGTCCAAGGTGAGAAATCAAGTCAAGGATGACCCAACTGACAGCCCCTCTCTTGGTTATCTTAACATAGATTACTATACCTGATCCACACAGTCGGTCTTCCATATAAATGCTGTTATTTGCATTTTGTAGAACATTGAAGCAACAAGCATTTATACCTACTATATCTCAGACTTTGTGTTAGGTACTTGGGGTACTGATTTTGTAGTGGACAGAATGTTGGGCCTGGAATTAGGAAGACTTGAATTCAAATGTGGCCGCAGACATTATCTCGGTGACCCTGGGACAGTCACTTAAACTCTGTTTGCCTGTCTTTCCTCACCCATAAAATGGGGACAATAACAGCGCTGACCTCTCAGAGTTTCTTGAGGATGAAGTGGGATTGCTCTTTGCAAACCTTGAAGAGAAATATAAATGCGCTCGTACTATCCATGGGAGCATTGGAATCCAGGTCTTCACGACTCTGTGGCATGTGGCAGGTATTCCTTAGAGAGGTTTCCGAGGCTCAGAGAGCCTACGCTACTTCCTCCTGATCACACAACAAGTGCATGTTGGAGGTCCAGCCCCTCTCTGCCACATCTCCAGGGTGAGTTACCCCAAGGGGTGTCAGTCCCTGTGTGCATGCCAGCTTGTTTGTCAGTGATTCCTTCATGACCTGGGAAAGGATGTCAACTTAAGAGCCCTGCAGATCAGAATGGGTGTGCATTGAACAGCACATGTTCTCAGGACATAGTATCCCACCACGAGGACAGTTTTGCTTAATTACATAGTATATTTCAGTCCAGCAGTTATCCTTTGCATCACTGTCCTTTGTTTCTGAGATGAGAGCTTTGTCTGATCCTACTCCATAGATTTGTTTGGAGGAGAGGAGGCGCTGTGCGTATGTAGATCATAATTACACATCGCTGCACCTCGCCCACTCCCTCCCTCCCATTGTGGCAGGATTTTTTCTAGGTCATCTTCCCTCTGCCCCTGGAAACTGAAAGCCCCCCGCCTCTCCTCCTGCCTTCCTTTTGTTGTTTTCCATTTTTGAATATTGAAGGCAGTTCTCAGCACACAACAGCAGGGGACACTCTTAACCTTCTCTGCAAAGGAGACTTTGGATGAATCGGCCTTTGGTGTGTTTCAGACAATGCCACTGGTCATTGGCCTGGGGAGGTTTCTGGGTGTTAGGGGTGCCTTCCTTGTACCTTTCTCCACTGAGGGGGAACCCCATCCTGCTGTAGCTTTGAGGACAGTTCTGCTATGTACTTACTTAGGAAGTCTGGTTTCCCTGCAGTTTGAAAATGTGTAGGATTTCTATGAGACTGCCTAGTGTGATAATCACAGCGATGACCATGACGTTAATTATTCACCAGAATCTTATTCCCCTTCATAAACCAATAAATGACAAATCCCCCTGTTACAAATAAAGCCCCTACTCAAACCTTCAGAATTCAGGCAACAAACTACCTCAGTCACTCTCAATCACCTGAATATCATACTGGCCCATAAAAATTTAAAGTTGCATTTTTAGTAGATATTGTCATGCTGAACACTCCTAACATGCCGTGTATGTGGCATGAAAAGCTTTTACAGCTTAGAGACCTAGCAGAAGAAATCAAAACCAAATGGGACAGGAAGTGTGGTATGTGTCATGCCCATCATCTTCTCTTGCTGCCTGCAGAGGAGGAGCCTTTAATTCAGTTTGGTAACTTTAATTCAGTTACCAAAGTCATCCATTTAAACTTTGTCCATGACAGTCCTCCAAATAGGAAACATTTTTTAAGACGTGGGATAGCAGCCAGCTCTGGGATCGTCTGTGTCTAAAGTCCTTCAAATATGCTTCCTGTGAGAGGCACTGTGGGCTCGTGGATGGAAGCACTGAACTGGGAGCTCCTCAGTTTTTCCTTCTCTGTGGCATGAAGAAATTGGTCCCGACAGTCTCTCTTCCCCATCACGTCTAGAGGACTCTTCCGGCTCTGAGTCTTTGATCTGTCCTCCCAGTTGTCCATGGATAGGTCATTTCATCTCTGGGTGCCTCAGTTCTCTCATCTGTAAAACCAGAGGATTGAATTCATTGGTCCACTCGAGATCTGTGATACTGTGAGAAGAATGCTGGCAAGGAGAACAAAAGCAGCCCATGTAGGGTAAGGTTCCTGACGCGCTTCCTGCGTCTTCTCTCGTGTGACGTGGGATTCAAGAGGGAAACTGAAAATTAGTGAGGCTAGAGATGGTAGCGGAGAGTGACGGGAATGGGGAGGGGCCTCAGATTCACACCATCTGAATTGGACTGAGGAAGACTTAGGGAGCACAAACATTGTCTTCAGGTATTTGAAAAACTTTCCTTTGGGACAGGTCAGACTTATTTTGGGGGCCCCAGAGAGCAGAACCTATTTTTGACCATTGGGTGAAAATTTCTAAGAGGTAGACTGACAGATGGAAACTTTGCTAATGTGGGCAAGTGACAGGCCCCCATCTCTGGAGGCTTCAGATGATGGCTAAGGGGAAACGTGGACAGAGAGACCACCTCCTAAAAGTGCGTTAAGCACTGCTCTTTACCAGGCTCTGTGCTGAGGCTGAGGATATACATAAGGACAAAGGCTGTCTTTGCCCTCAAAGAGAGTCCAATCCAGGGGTGGGGATTTGTCTTGTGAAGTTTGGATTCAGTCACAGGGGCTCACTGGAGTTTACAGGGCCATGTCCCGCCTCGAGGCCAGAGTTTCCCCACCCCTGATGAGTCCAAGTCAAGCATATTGTTTGAACAAAACTTCCTCCTCCTTTCTTTTTCTTACCGTGCCTGGCACATGGTCCTTAATAATTGCTTGTTGACTTGACAAAGATGAGCAGACTTGGATAGGTTTCAGTTTGCACCACTGGTGAAAATGGCCTCCATCTATAAAATCATTGGTATCCTGACCCCCTCTCCCAAAGCCATGGGCTTCTATGCTAGTTTTCCAGTAGGGGGAATGGGTGCCAAGCCCCCTTCTGATGGATGAAGCAGATTGCAGAAGCCAGGAGTGGGGTCTGTGCAAAAGCTATTGTGTCTTCAGGGTTCTTTGGCTCCCTGGGCCTCATGATTACCATTCTCTAACCATCAGTGTGAGCCAGCCCCGCCAGTGTCCAGACAGGTGTCTCAAGGTAGCAGGGACCAGGATCAAAGTGGGATGCCTGGCTCAGGACTGCTCTGCATTAGCTCTAAGTCATTCTCTCTCTGTTCACTTTTCTGAGATGGAGTACTGAAATCTTCTTAACTCTAGTACCTGCCCTCTCTTGATTATTTCCAGTTTATCCTGTCGATAGCTTGTTTGTCCATAGATGTTTGTGCATTGTCTCCCCCATTCGGCTGTGAGCTCCCTGAGGGCAGGGACCTGCTTTTATTTTTTTTGTGTTCCTAGGGCTTAGCCCAGTTCCTGGAACAAGTAGGTGCTTAATAAATGTTTATTGGCCAGCTGACCAGTCTGACTGGCACACACAGAGGGGAGTAATTAGTCAAGCATTGATTAGCATTGGCTTCCTGGTGTTAGCTATACACAGATAACCCATCCTGTTGCTTTGCTGGGTAAAGGAGAGAATGAGAGGCTTAGGTCAGCTGCTAGACTTTCATTTTAAGTACCGTACAGAAAGTGGAGAGCGTCATCTGGGTAACTTGTTCAGGGCTGAAGTTCACCTTTTTTTTCCCAAGTAGCAAACAACTTTGCATTTGTTATGCCTGAGAAAAGTGAATGGTACCACTTGGTCAGTTAGTTGGATACCTTTAAGGACTGACCTGGCTTCATCGATGGGTCCTAGATTAGTCCTTGAACTGGGGGACTTGGGGTTGTCTGGCCATGTTCTGCTGGGCATCTTTCTCTTTCCCTTAAAGGTGATTGCTATAGCTTTGCTATGGGAGTAAGCTTAAATCAAATTATATCCTTCCCTTCTTGGAAGGATTTTCAATGTCTGTATAACGACTTTATTTATCTCCCTCTGCCAGAAGCAGGGCTGTATTTGGTTGAAGCAATCTCTGCTTGTGTGTCTCTGTTCCTACATTGTGTATGGTTTTTTCCTTGGCCCAGCACCTAATAGGAACACAGTGGCCTTAGGAGTCCAGAGACCCATAGGTTTTTTCTTGCCCGCTGACTGGTTTTGTAATTTTAACTTATTTCTTTAACTTCTCTGGGCATGTGTATCAAGGATGATGCCCTCTGATGTCCCTTCTAGCCCTGAATCTTGATCCCCTGATAATATATGTGATAGTGCTTCAACAGAATGGAAAGTCTTGTTCCAGCGTGTATGTGTGTAAAAATGTGTACATATATATAGATTTATATATGTAGATATATATATATATATATATATATATATATATATTACAAATGGAATTGGTATCTGCTTGTATATATGTGTGTATGTGTATATGTAGATAGATGGATAGATTCTCTCCATCACTCACTGTTGCTATGTCCTGCTTCTCATTTGGGGCCTTATAGAGTGAATAATATTTTGGCACCTTTCCTCTTTTCTCTGGGAGCTTTGAGCTGGTCCTCAGCCTTCCGGTTCCCGTGACTGTCACTATCATTCCCAGACTGGTGAATCCTTAATATTCTTCAGGGTCTTAGGTGACCTTCTAACCACTCTCCACAGTCATTTATCTCCTCACCTTTCTCCCACCCCCCCCCCCAAAAGAAACCAAACAAAACGAAACGTGTTCTGCCTTAGAAGGCCCGGGATCGGTCCACTTTTATGCTGTTACCTTCAGGGCTGGGGTTTGTTTTTCAGACTCTGAAACTGACAGAACAGAGGCTTCCACTCTTGGGGGGTTTGTTTCTAGGTAAAGAGAGGCCAGTGTGAATTTGGTTTTTTTCCCTGTGGTTAAACCTGTAGCCCCTCAGGCTCCTATGGACTTCCTAGTATGTGGGTGCCCCCCCAACTAGTAAAGTGTTCATGGTGATCAGTGAAGTGAGGAGAGGCAGACGTGTTTTAGAATGTCTCTGGGACCGATAATTACATGTTTTTTTCCTTTTCATGGCATGGTTGTCTCAGAGTTTTCTTCCTTATAGGTGTGAACCACCTGCTAGGGGTGTGAATGACAGAGTTCACAACAGGTGGCTGAAAGCCTTAATTAGTGTGTCACCTGTGCTGTCTTCTTCTCCCTTCCTTCCCTCCCCATCTTCATTCTCCCCTGTCCTCCCTTTCTGCCCTTCTCTTCTCTATCCTTTTCCCCCTGTCCTCCCCTCTTTTCTACTTTTCCTCATCTCCTTTTATCTCCTCTTTCATCCTGCCCTTTCCACTCCTTTTTTCTTTCCTCTTTTCCCCTTTCCTCCTTTCCTCTTCTCTTTTCCTCTTGCATTCTTTTCTTCTTTCCTTCATTTCTTCTTTCTCTTTACTCCTTACATCAGTTCCCTTTCTTCCTTCCGTTCCTTCCTTCCATCATTTTTCCTGTCTTTCCCTTGTCTGCCCTCCATTTCTTCTCTTCTGTCCTTCTTTCCTTCCTTTTTTTCTTACTCTTCTCCCTACCTTTCCCTCTTCTCTTTCTTTCTTCCCTTTGTTTTGCCTCTCCCCTTTCCTTCTCCCTCTTCCTTTTCTTTTTCCCTTTCCCCCTAAACTGTCCCCTCTACCCATTTTTTTCTGTAGTAGTGACCAAGGGCCAAGTTCCCTCTCTTTCCAGGTCCCCAGCTTGTCATTCACTAAAGGATTATCTATGACCAAACAATAGTTTTTCCAGCAGTTGCTTAAATCTTTGGTCTGTTTCGTTGGAGAGGCTTGGCAGGGTGGGGCAGTGCATCCTGTGGAGATCCGTATTTGGTACTTAAATAAGTGGGACAGACTTTCTTCTGGAGAGCTGTTCCTTGGGGCTAGCTGTGCCTGGCGCTGTCATGCCATGGCGGAGATAGAACCAGAGCAGTTGGTGCTTGTCTGTGCAGCCCTCTGAGGGCATGTTGTGTTGTGTGTTCATGCATGGTTTGTGTGAAGCATGAGTGATCACTCTGAGTGCCAGAAGGAATTGATGTTGGTGGTGAGGAGGGCCACAGAGAAATCGGGGGGAGGAGAGAGGGAGAAGGGAAAGAGAAAGAGAGAGAGAGAGAGAGAGGGAGGGAGGGAGGGAGGGAGAGGGAGAGGGAGGGAGAGAAGGAGAGGGAGGGAGAGAGAGGGAGAGAAAGAGAGAGGGAGGGAGGGAGGAAGGGAGAGTGGAGGGAGAGAGAGGGGAGGAGGAGAGGGAGTGGAAGGGAAGGAGAGAGAGGAAGAAGGAGAAAAAGAAGGAGAGGGAGGGAGAGAGAGGGAGTTGGGAGGGCTGTGTGGAGGGAGAAAGATCTTGATTCCAGGTTCACAGACAAAGCCGTTCTTAGGTGGAGGTGAGGCTCAGGGCCCCTCCTAGGAGAATACATGACCTGGAAACAATAATATTCTGTGTCAAATCCTCCCTCTGTGATTTATTCCTTATGTGACTTTTGAGTCACTTCTCCCTTAGTCCTCCATTTTCTCATCTGTAAAACGAAGGGACTGAACTAGCCACCAACATCAAAGAATCTTCAGGTTAGAGGGGATCACGGTGGCCGGGTAGGCCAACCCAAACCTGACCAAGAGTGCCCAGTCCCACTTAGCTGACTTGTGGTCATCAGAGTGCTGCACCTCCTCAATGACAGGTGCTGCAGCTGCTACTGCTGCTGCTGTTGTTTTAAGATCACTCCAGTTGTTAGAGAATCTCTACTGTCAAGTTTCAATTTGCCACTTTGCCCACCCTTCCCAGTGCCTCTAGTTCTGCCTTGTGGGAGTCAGTGGAGCGAGTTCAGGCTTTCTTCCACGGGACATTCCTCCTTTGAGCCAGTCTCCATCTCAGAGTCTCTTCTTTGGACCTGCTGCTCATCAGTGTCCTTTCTGAAGATGAGGTGTCCAGAACTCGGCCTGATATGTTCTGACCAGAGCAGAGGACAGCATGACCTTGGTCTTGGACACTCACCTCTCAGTGCACCTCAGGCTGTTAGACTGAGCTTGGGGTTCACCAACACCCCCAGATCTGTCTCCGTCTTCTACAAGGAAGGTGATTTTTCTAACCAGATGTGGACTTGGCCTCAATTTAATTTCACCAAGTGGGTTTGTCAGAAGCTTTTAAAATCCTGACTCTGTTGTCCTGTGTTAGCCAACCCTCCCAGGCTAACATTATCTGCATATTTGATAACCATCCTTTATCCAGATCTTTGGTAGAAATGTTGACCTGCTCAAGATTGAGCTCACATTCCTGGGACCCTGCACTAGAGACCTTTCAAATGGACGTTAATGGCTCTTCTTTGCATCTGCCCGTTAAACCAATTCTAATTCTATCTAAATGCACTGTTATCTAGGCTGACATCTCTCTCTCTTTTCCACAAGAATAGCCAAGAAGCTTGTTCACATGATTTATTTAAAACCTAAATGGAGCTTATCTACAGCATTCGGTCTAGTCTACGGTTCTGTCAGTCCTGTCAAGAAAAGGAAATGTTATTAACCCAACTTGCCCTGGATACAGCCACACTGGTTCTTTGTGATCACTACTTCCATTTCTAAATGTTCACTAACCATCCCTTTAATAATATGTTCAAAAATTTTGCCAGTAATTAAAGTCAAGCTCACCTCCTGACCACAGTTTTTATAATCCATTCTCTTCCCTTTTTAAAAATGGAAACATTTAAATCTTTTCTAATCTGTCTCCTGTTGATGACTTCTTAAGACCCTCTCTTGTCCAAATCTGTGATCTATCCTATGGGTTATTCTGGTTCCCCCTTCAAGAGCGAGTATTGCATAGTGGAAGTAAGTGCTAGAGAGTTTCAGTCAGTTATTAGCTGTGTGCCTGCCTCGTCACCCTGGGCCTCCACTTCCTCACCTCTAAATAAGGGAGTTGGACTTGAGGGTCCTGAATTTCTGACTTTGCCTTTTGATTATTTTGTTCATCCTGTTACTCCTTTCTGGGATGGTGGCTACCTTTGCGGGGAAGGGAGGGGGAGATTGGCAGGATTCCTGCACATTTACCGCTATCACAAGTCGGTCACTTTGGGCATAATTGGTCATTCTGAGGTAGATTCAGAACAGGGAAGGGACCTTAAGAGACTTGGGAGCACATATGGTTGAGTCTGCTTCCCATCAGTATGAGTCAATGTACGGACCCATCCATGCCTGCCCATCTTTTGCAGTCCTTACTTAGATCCTCCTACAGCTCACTCTGGGTTCCAGTGTCCGGAAGGCCTTCCCCACTTTCTTGCTATCCCTTTCACCTATCACCCATCATTCATTTGGGATCATCCCTTGCTGTCATACATTTCCTTAATGAAGTCTTCTTTGGCATTCATCATTGGTTCTCTGGTTCAGTAGCTCATGGCCACCATGTCCCTTTCCAGCATTATCCCCCTGTAGGATTATGCTCAGTTTTTCAGGGCATTGAGGTGATGTGACCCTGGACAAGTCACTTAACCTTGTTTATCTCTGTTTGCTCAACTGTCAGATGAGCTGGAGAAAGACATAGCAAACCACTCCAGTATCTCTGCCAAGAAAACTCCAACTGGGGCCACAAAGAGTCAGACACGACTGAAGTGACTGAACAGTACCAACAGCACTGTAGGTTCATTTGTTCCTCTCTGTGATCCTGTATCCTTTACCTTGGGAATATTGAATTCCAACATTTCCTCTTGTAGAGAAGTTGCAGCTGCCAGGTCTTGTGTGATTCTGACTCTGTCCTTGGGTACTTGATGTGCTTCTTTCTGGATGCCTTTAGTTTTGTTTTTGTTTGGATTTTTTTTCCTTTGGCCTGGAAACTCCAGATTTTGATGGCTGTGAGTTTCCATTTGGGAATTTCAGGAAGGGATCAGTGGAACCTTTTGTATCTTTGCTTTCTAGGACTAATAGATCTGGGCTGCTTTCATTTGTTACTTGAAATACAGTAGTTAGGCTTTTTTTTTCTTATGGTCTTTAGGGAGTCTAATCATTTTTAAATTATCTCTCTGTGACCTATTTTTCAGTCTTTTGTTTTTAATCGGGTACCTTACATTTTCTTCTCTTTTTTTCCCAGTCATTTGATTTTGTTTTACCATTTCTTGGTTGTCTTTTGGAATCACTAGTTTTTGTTTGCTGTATTCTAGTTTTCAGGAAATCTATTCCTTGGATAAGATATGATCTCATTCTCTTCTAAGCAATTTTTTTCTCCAGTTCTTTCCTCAAGAGCTTTTTTATCTTTGGTTTCATGTTTTTATAGGTATTTGCAAAGCCTTTATAGAAAATTCTTTTTTCCATTGAGTCTTGGCTTGCAGTTGTCCTCTGCCAGTTACAACTTGGGGTTTCCCTCTCCTCTTGAGGAATCTCTAAATTTACAACACTTTTTAAAATAAGGTTTTATCGATCTTTCTATTTATTTTTAGATGAATTTATTTGTTTGTTTATCTTGCGTCATCGTCATTAACCCATGTATCCTTCCCCATTCCTTTCCCAGTCAGCTATTCCATTTGGCAAATACTATTTAATTTGCAATAATATACTGATACTGGTTGAGGAAACTAGGTGGCACAGTGGATGGAGCACTGGGCCTAGAGTCAAGAAGGCCTGAGTTCAACTCCAGCCTCAGATACTTATTAAGCTGTGTGACCCTTGGCAAGTCACTTCACCCTGTTCGCCTCAGTTTCCTCATCTGTCAGATGAGCTGGAAAGGAAATGGCAACCACTCCTGCATCTTTGCCAAGAAAATCCCATCCGAGTCACAGAGTCAAACTCAACTGCAGGACCACAGAGCAAGAGCAGCATCGTTACTGGCTGGCATCTTCATTGGTTTAGTGTTCTCTTCAGCTTCGGTTCCGAAACTGAGCCTTTGGTCAGGGTCAGGCTCTCCCCCGCCCTGTGCTGTTGGTTAGGGCGCTGGACTTGTTCAGATTTGAGGCACAAGGAGTCTCTTGTAATTTTTCATGGAACGTCTTGATCGTTATTTAGTCCGGTGTGAATTTCAGGGTTTTGCTGGAAGATATGGAGGAGCGCGTGGCGATCTGTCTCTGCTCAGGCAGGCGTCTTGGCGAGAAGGCTTGGAATTGGAACCCAAGTCATCCTACTCCTCTGAGGGTGAACCCTGTAGGCTTCCTCACGAGCTCTCGAGATCCCATCTCCTCATTGTCCCCCGTGCTAACAAAAAGAGCTGTAATGCTTGTTGCTTGACCCTCGGGGGAGTAGCACCCTTTTACCTGATCTTAATCTAAGTGTTGAACCACCACCCCTTCTCATGGTGAACTTAGCACTCTGTTATCAGGAAGAGTCACCAGATTGAAAGCTCTTTTAATAACAGTAATAACAAAAATATCATTTATCTAAAAGACGTCATATTTTTCTAATATATAATTTATTTTTCAGTTCTTAATCTTCACTTTTGAATTCAAAATTTTCTCTCCATTTCCCCCCACCCCCCACTTCAGGACAGCATGCACCCCATCCACCCCTTCATCCAGTCTGTCCTCCCTTCTATTACCCACCCTTCTTCCATACCCCTTCCCCTCTGTTTTCCTGTAGGGCAAAATAGATTTCTATACTCTATTGCCTGTGTAGCTTATTTTCTAGTTGCACGTGAAAACAATTTTAAAGCTTTAGTTCCATATTCTCTCCCTCCCTCCTCACCCACCCTCATTGAGAAAACAAGCAATTCAATATAAGTCATACATGTGTAACAATGCAGAGCACTTCCATAATAGTTATGTTGTAACAGACTATCCACATATCCCCCTATCCTATCCTGCCCTTCATTTATTTCATTCTCTCCCTTGACCTTGCTCCCACAATGGTGTTTGCTTCCGATTATCCTTTTCCCCAATTTGCTGTCCCTTCTGTTATCTTCCCTTTCCTATCTCTCCCTTTCCTCTTGCCTTTCTACAGGGTAAAATAGATTTCCATAGCTAATTGAGTGTGTGTTATTCCCTCCTTCAGCCAAATGCCATGAGAGTAAGGCTCAATTTATTTATTTTCATCTCCCCCCTCTTCCTTTCCATTCTAGAAGCTCTTCCTTCCCTCTTGTATGTGAGATGCTTTGTTACATTCTACCTCTCTCTTTCTCTTACTCCTAGTACATTCCATTGAACAGTAGATTTTATTTTTTTAGTTATTCCTCCTTCAAATTACGCTCACCATGTCGGCAACAAAGGACGAACACGCACACCATGTGCCCTCTATGTGTGTATATATGTACATATATATTAATATATATACACATATATAATATACACATACATGCATAACCATACACACCTACATATATATATATATATATTAGGGTAGTTAGAGAGAATACTCTCTAACTACCCTAATACCGAAAAAGATCTCATGAGTTGCAAATAATATCTTTTCATGTAGGAATGTAACTAGTTCAACTTTAATGAGTTCCTTAAGGCTTCTCTTTCCTCTTTACCTTTTCATGTTTTTCTTGATTCTCAATCTAATAGGTGTGATGTGGTGCCTCAGAGATGTTTTGATTTGCATCTCTCTAAGTGATTTAAGATCTAAGTTATTTAGAGCATTTTTTTCATATGATTATAGATATCTTTAATTTCTTCCTCTGAAAATTGCCTGTTCATATCCTTTGACCATTTATTAATTGGGGAATGATTTGTATTGTTGTACATTCGACTCAGTTCTCTATATATTCTAGAAATGAGGTCTTTATCCCTGAGATTAACTGTAAAAACTTCTTTCCCAATATACTACATCCCTCTGAATTTTGATTGCATTGGGTTTGGTTGTGCAAAAACTTTTTAATGTAATCAAAATTATCCATCTTGCACTTCGTAATGCTTTCTATCTCTTCTTTAGTCAAAAATTCTTCCATTCTCCATAAATCTGATAAATATACTATTCCTTGCTCCTCCAGTGTGACCATGGTATCAATCTTTATACCTAGATCGTGTACCCAAAGAACTATTTTCTTCAGTGAGTTTTTGAACCTCCTTTTCCATTTGACTAATTCTGCTTTTTAAAGCATCCTTCTCCTCATTGGCTTTTTGGACCTCTTTTGCCATTTGGAATAGTCTATTTTTAAAGATGTTATTTTCTTCAATATTGTTTTGGGTCTCCTTTAGCAAGCTGTTGACTTGCTTTTCATGATTTTCTTGCATCACTCACATTTCTCTTCCCAATTTTTCCTCCATCTCTCTTACTTGATTTTCAAAATCCTTTTTGAGCTCTTCCATGGCCTGAGACCATTGTATATTTGTTTTGGACGTTTTGGATGTAGAAACTCTGACTTTTATGTCTTCCTCTGATGCTATGCTTTGTTCTTCCTCACCCAAAAGGATGGAGGAAAATACCTATTCACCAAGAAAGTAACATTTTATGGTCTTATTTTTTTCCCTTTTTAGGGCATTTTTCTAGCCAAGTTTCTTCTGAGTCCTTTGTCAAGTGGAGGGTATACTCTAGGGACCTGTAAGTTCTCAGTTCCTCCAAGGTGGCACAATTAAGGAAGAGGAGTTTACTTCTCTCCTGGCCTGTGCTCTAATCTGGGAGCAACAACAAGCTTTTCTGCTCAAGATCTGTGAGTAGGATTCCCTCTCCAGAGCCTCCACCAGCTATACCACACCAGCATTCTTCCTCACCCAAGGACCACCACTCAGAACTGAGATGGTGATCAGCTGCTCAATTCCCCCCAGGGTCTTTAGGACAGGGCTCCAAAAGTAAGCACTGCTGCCGCCATCCTATGGCTGGGGCTTGGGCCAGACTCAAGCCCCACTCTCACCCTGGTGAAAGAACTTTCTTACTGACCTTTGAAGCTCTCTTAGGTGTTTGTGGGTTGAGAAATCTGGAAACCACAGCTACTACCTGTGATTCATGCCCTGAAGTGTGCTCTAGTCCTGTTTATGCTGTGCTGCATGGCCAAGGCTGGGTTGCTTTCTGCTCTGAGCCCGGTGCGATAGACCTTTCCTGTTGGCCTTCCAAGCTGTCTTGGGCTGGAAATCTCTTTTACTCTGTTGTTTTGTGGCTTCTGCTGCTCTAGAATTTGTTTACAGTCATTTTTTACAGGTATTTTATGGCCTATGCGGAGAGAGTTACAACAGGCCCATCTTTCTACTTTGCCATCTTGACTCTGTCCCCAGGACTTTATATTTTACAAAACATTTTATTAATGCTATTTCATTTTTTTTCTCACAACACGCTAGATGTTATTATCCACACATTACAGATGAGGCAATTGAGGCAAACAGCATTTAAGTGACTTGCCCAGGGTCAACCACAACCTGAAGCTAGATTTGAACTTGAGTCCTTCCTGGCTCCAGGAAGTGTCATGCAATAATTTGTGCAAGGGTCGGGGCCATAAAGACAAACCCCCAAATAGTTACTGCCCATGAGCAGTTCACATTCTACTGAGTGACACAACATGCAAAAAGATAAGTAAACATAAGGCCGGATGAGGAGGGACAGAGGCCCAGTGCCTGATATATAATAAGTGCTCAATAAGTGCTTATTGGTCAGTTGATAGGTTACCAAGCAGAGGGATTATTGAGATACTGTATGTAAAAACACTTTGGAAAGTGTGGAACCCTATGGAGATGTGGTGTAGTGACCACACCTGTTGTGGTGGTTAGCGGTGGTTGTCACTGGTGGTGATGTTGGGTTTTGTCATTGTAACCTGTCCCACAAAACCCCAACTCTAGGTTTACCCAGACCAGGACCAGTTGTAGCATCCAAGACATTGGGCTAGAATGGACCTTGGGTTTAACCTGTCCAACAGCCTTGTTTTACAGGTGAAGTAACGAAGGTCATGGCTTAGTGAAAGACAGAACACCACTGAGTTTTAGGGTTGGAAAGTTTCTTCATTCATTAAAGAAATCCAGTTGACCTCCAAGGAGGGGTTCCCATGGGTCCTGGCTCCCCCCACACCAGAGCTGCCAACAATGTGCTGTCCTCACTTTCCAGTCTCATGCTCTGCCTTTGCCTCAGTGGCCTTGTGCTGCCACCATCTAGGGAGGCCTAACCAGGTCAGGAGAGCCTGGGGGGGCTCCGTGAAATTATTCCATCCTCCTTCACCAAAGTCTAGTTTATTCACAATTTGTCTAAGAACTCTCACCTCTGTTTTTTCTTCATTTGCTGGGGGCAGGGAAGCTGTGCAGAAGAGAATGTCAGAGTTGGGAATGGGGGATCTTATAGGTCATCCTCTACTGCCAAGTTTCTGCCCTTTGAAGAAATTCTGTCTATATCAGCCCTCATCAGTGTTCACTCTGTAGCTGCTTGAACACTTCTGGTAACGGGGAGCTCACGGCATACGTCTGTTGCCAAATGAGAAGCATCCTGGGGATGTAAGAAAAAAATCTCTTGGGCTTGTCCTGCTATGCCTTTATCATTAACTCCTAGTGAAGCAAAAATATAGCATCTTAGCTGTTTTTATAGTGCTAATAACGCATCCTGGAGTGTAAATACTTATTTTGAGTATATCAGTCAGTATCCTGTTACGTAAGCCTTGGACTGGGCCTGGTGGGAGATACAAGAAAGGCTGAGGCTGGTCTGGTCCATGGCAGGGCACCCATAACAAGAGTTCTAAAAATACAAAGATATTCAGTTCCTTGTAAACATTTGTTGTTCTAAGTCACTAAGTGGAGCAGAGTGTTGTAGCCACTCAGAGCAATGGAAACTCTTGGTAGTATGTGCTTCGTTTCATTTTGGTTTTCTGCTAGCATTTGTCTAGACCTTTAAGGTTTTGTAAAATAGTTGACAAATAGCCCATTTGATCTTCACAGTAACTCTGGGCAGTAGGTGCTGTTATTACCCCATTTTACAGATGGGGAAGCTGAGCTAGAGGCTAAGTACTTGCCCAGAGTCACACAGCTAGTAATTCTCTGTAGCCTCTGAATTCCGGTCATCTTGACCCTAGGCCCAGCCCCCTATCCACTGTGCAGTCTGGTTGCCTGATTCCTCCCTTATTAGTCAGACGTTGGAGTCCAGGGCCGCCATTCTGTTAGCCTTTGAGATGTGAGGGAGTTGGAGTAGTACCCAGCTCTTACTCTTTGGTAATCTGGTAAAACCTTTTGAGCCCTACTCAGAATAAAGCATTTAAATGCATGAAATACAAAGAAAGGCTGAAACAGCTCCTGCCCTCGTGGGACTCATCTTTGAAGAGGGAGGGAGAACATGTCAATAGCTGGGCTTCCAGCTCTGATGGTCTGTGATTCCTCGGTTCCCTGTTTCCAGAATCAAGCCTGGCGTGTCTGGGCGTCTCCTGGAGAGCTCTCCCAGGCCCCTCCACGTTAATGGAGTTTAATACATAATCTTCCCAACACTCAGATCTGACCCAGTTGTCCCCCTGTGCCAGTCTTCGGGGGCTTCTTGTTACTCGGCAGCCTTCCATCCTGGCTGACCTCCTTGCCCTTCCTGGACCCCGCATTTCCTCCTCCTCCCCCCCTCCTCCTTTCCCCCTCCCCCTCCTCCTCCTCCTCTCCGCCCTCCCAAGCCCCTTGTTATGACTGCTCCCCCCTCTCAAATTATTCTGTATTTCCTCATCCGTGAACACTACCCAAGTTGTTGTCGTCCCCTCCCTTGATGGCAGGATGGATTTCTTTTATCTTTCCATCCACTGTGCCAGGCAGAGACCCTTACACATGGGAAATGTCTGTTGCGTTGAGTTGGAGGAAAGGAGAGGAGAAAATCTGATCCAAGTTAAGAAAAGCTTTGAGGTCCCCCAAGTCAGTGATAACAAGGGAGTTTAATTGGCTTTTAACCCTTCCGAATCCAAAGGTCCTCCCTCTGCCGGTGGTTTTGCTTGCATTGCTGAGCACTCAGACGTCCTTCTCTCTCCATCAAGTCATTGTGTGTGGCCATGGGCTGATTGTTGTGTCTCTAAGAAAGGCTCTGGGGATGAACAGAGCCGGGGGCTGTGAGTCTCCTGGGGGTGGGCATGGGTGAGCTTTTTCAATTCATTCCTCCCATTGGAAGCAGCTTGCAGCTCCCTATAACCTTGCCTTGTGTCTTGGGAGCTTCATTCAGCCCCTCTTCCTCTCCAAGGCCTCCATGCTTTGTTGGAGTCTGTAAAGAGGGGTGGGTTCCATTGTGGGAGTGCGTCATTGGAGGGCTGTATTTCCAAGCCCCTTGTTGGTGTTCAAAACAGAATTAGAGCCCAGATGACTGGGGAGTACTTGGAAATGATGTTTATCTCACTGAATAGTCAAGTGAAGGGTTTCACTTCTGTTCCAGCAAGTATTTATTAAGCACCTACCAGGCTTGGTCTCATGGTCTATGAAAATGAACAGTCTTTACTTTGCCCTCAGGGTGTTTGTGTTGTACTGTGGTGGGGAAGGGGGGGCCCTCATCCTGGACATCATGGTGGAGATCAGGAAAGGCTTGCCCATGAAGGGAGCTCTAGCTCTCAGCTGAGTCCATGATTGTAGGGTTCAGAGAACACTCAGTTTGGAATCAGGCTGCCACAGCTTTTGAACCTTCATGTCATTATCTCCTTATGCCAGTCAGCCCAAGGAGGTCTGTTGGGATAAAGCAGATCTGACTCAGGAAGGGAGAAAGGCTTGCAAACTCTGAGGACTTCTCAAAGGTGGCATGGGGCCACAAAGGGTGGTAGTAAGCTTCCCTTGTTGGAGGTCTTTAAGCAGAGCTGGGACAGCCATTAATTGGGGAGATTGCCAAGGTATTCCCATTATGGTACAGGTTGAGCCAGGTGACCTCAAAGGTCTGGTCTGATCCAACCAAGAATCTTTGCATAAAATTTTTTTTTACTTTTTATAACATTGAGAAACATCTTATCATTTTGTATTTTATTATTTGTATTTTATTTGATTTGTGAATTTATTTAACTGTATATTGTTTATTTTTTATTTGTATTTATTTTATTTTGCACTGCTCAGTCTTGAGCAGCCAAACCTAGTTCTTTTAACTTATCACAAGCAAACCTGCTTAACTTCTCACAAGAGATGGCTCGCCATTTATCAGGAATCTCCATTCAAAGGAATGTTGTTTTCTTTGGGGTTTTTTAAGCTCTCTTGGGTTTGTTGGGACCATTTCTTCTTCTTTTGACTCAGCTTACATTTTCAAGCCTAAATTATTTGCCTGGGTCCAATTCTTCCCCCCATCTCACACCCCTAATTCCTTCCCAGATCTCTGCAGGAGCTAGGGGTGTGTCCTCAAGAGCCTGCTGCCCATTCCTGGCCTTTGTACTTTTGCTACTTCCCCATCTTCCCCATCCCCATGCAGATTGAATGAATCTTAGAGATTCATTCCTTGGCAATCTCCCCTGCATTCACTCTCCTCCGTTCTCCAGCATACCCTTCCCACTCAGGGGCCTGAGGCTTTCCAGGCAGCAATCTTGGAAGGCTAATCTATATTATGGGTCAAAACCCAAGAAGACTTTCTAGGAAAGGAGATGCCTGTGAGAGCCAGAGCAGTCTGGCCAAAGGGAAAGAATGAGCCCTAGAGGTGTACTGGGCAGAGTCAGGATCTGCTGCCATCTTGAGCAGACTTTGCTGTCTGGGCCTCATTTCCTCTGTAAATTGAAGGGGTTGTTCAAGAGGCAGCTAAGTGACTCAGCAGATGGAGCACTAAACCACCAGTCATGAAGCCCTGAGTTCATATCTAGTCTCAGACACTTGATAGTTGCGTGACCCTGCCCAAGTCACTTCTGTCTGCCTCAGTTCTTTCTTCTGTAAAATGGGGGTTATTATAGCACTTTCCCCTCAGGGTGTTTGTGAGGACCAAATGAAACAGTATTGATAAAGTGCTTTGTGGAAGCACTTTGTGAACGGTAGTGGTCATTCGTTCTTTGGCCTCTGGACTCCCTCCTGGCTCTCAGATCTGTAGTCTTATAGATGTGTCCACCTCTGGATTGTCACAGAGCTTGGGGAAAAACTCGGAGGATCATTAAGTCTCCCCCTTTGGCCTCCTTCCTCAGACCCCTTGCTGCCATTGGACTCACCCTCTCCGTATCTCAGTTTCCTCATCTGTAAAATGGGTGTAACAATAGCACCAACTTACAGGATCCTTATGAGAATCCCACAGTGGTTAACACATGGAAAGCGCTTGGCAAACCTCTGTATGTGAATTGTTGTTATGTGCCGGTAAGCTATCTCAGACATGCAGCATAGGTTGAGCCCCAGGTCTGTAAAGCTAGAGCACCGAAAGTTCTCCCTGCTGTGATGGAGAAGTGGAAGACCGTGTCCACATTCTGCCTCTTCTTGGCCGTGGGATTGAGGGAAGATCTTTGAGCAACCGCATTCAAACCTTCTTAGAGCTGTCCTGCTCCCTTCTGACACCCTCTTTCAGGAAGGTCACTGAGCATTTGGGGAGCAGCCTTGATGCTGAAGTACCTCTGTCTGGTGCAGGCCGCATTTGGATGAGCCCGGGGGAGATTTTGGCTGGAGGAGAGCAGCCTGGGGAGACATGACAGGTGCAGAGGTATTAACTTGGTCCTTTTTGGTTTTCGAAGGCAGAACTAGAAGCAGAGAGTTCACCACTGGCAAGGCCCAGATTTAGTCTTGATTATCAGAACTACTTGTCCAGGAATGAGAGCTGGCCCGGAAAGGGATGAGCTGCTCCAGGAGGGAGTGATGGGTTTCCTTCCCTTTGGAGGTCTTCAAGCCAGGGTTCAATGACCACTTGTTGGACATGTGATAGCAGGGATTCTTTTCCACCTGAGGTTGGAAGTAGATTGCTGCCAAGGGCCCCTCCCGCTCTAATTCTGATACTGTGACCTTCTAGCCTGGGAATTCATCCTCTAGGTCAAGGTCAGGGCTTTCCTCGAGGGAGAGGAGAGTGTTCCATTGGAAAGAGACAGAGATCCTGATCAGCTGGGAGCAGTCGCTGATTGCACCCCAAGGCAGCCACCTCTCACCCTCCACCCCTGCTGCTTCTCATCTCTGCCCAGTATCTATGTTAAATTGTAAACATCTCAATCAATGAATGCCCACCCACTTGTCTTTCTATATCTTCAGGTCCCTCAGAGGCTGTCTGGAAGTCTAAAAATCCTCTCATAACGGTGTGAATGCCCCTTCAGTGCACAACTAAATCACAGTGATTTTTAACAAGTGGGGAAGTCAGAAAAATGTTTGTCACACCACTCTCCCTGCCCCATCCCAGGCTCCTTGCATTGACCTCCTGGAGCTTAGGGGCTCTTTTCCACCTAAGGAAAGTCTTCTGCCAGTACTCTGCTTCTGACCTCACTGACCACAGATATGTTGTGATTGGACCAATATTTAGGGAAATAGAGAGGTTTATGTTAACAGCTCCCCCCTTTTCTTTCTTTTTTTTCTTCCTCCTTTCTCCTCCCCTTCTCTGTCTCTCTTTGTCTTTTTCTTTTTTGTCTCTATTTCTCTGTCTTTGTGTCTCTGTCTCTCTACGTTTCTCTTTTTCTCCATCTCTTTGTTTCTCTATCTCTGTCTCTTTCCATCTGTCTACCTCTCTCTCTCTCTCTCCCCTGTCTCTCTCTTTCTCTGTCTCTCTCCCTCTCTCTCTCTCTGTCTCTTTCTCTTCATCTCTCTCTCTGTCTCTCTCTCTCTCTCCCTCTCTCTCTCTCTCTCTCCCTCCCTTCCTCTCTCTCCCTCTCCCTCCCTCTCTTTCTCTCTCCCTCTCTCTCCCTCTCTCTCCCTCTCCCTCTCTCTATCCTTCTCTCTCTCCCTCTCCCCTCCTCTGTCTCTCTCTCTCTCTCTCTCTGTTTCTCTCCCTCTCTCTCCCTCCCTCCTCCTCCCTCCCTCTCTTTCTCTCTTTCTCCCTCTCTCCCTCTCACTCCCTCTCCCTCTCTTTCCTTCTCCCTCCCTCTCTCTCTCTCTCTCCCTCTCACCTTGTGGTATTCCCATCCACGCCTTTCTCATAAAATCTTCATAACATTTGAACAGAACAAAATAAATGCTTTGGGATTTTAAAAGTATATTTTGTGAATATAAGCACAGCCTCTGGGCCATCTTTCTATTATTCCTCATTAGTCTAGTACAATGGAAAAAATACTGGATCTGAAGTTAAAGGACCTGAAGTCTAGTCCTAGGGCAAGTCCTTTCCTTGTGGAGGCCTCCATTTCCTGGTCTGTAGGATGAGAGGATTGGATGGGGTGACCTTTTTAGCAGGTGCCTTGGGAAATGTATTAAGGATTCCCAGTACCTGGGAAATGAGGCATTCTGGCTTGGAGCACTTCCCCCTGCTGCCTTAGCTTTCGGGAGACTCAACTCCACACCCAAAACATGAACAACAGAAGACTTAGGGCTGTCATGTTGTTATTGTTTCATTTTGTGGAAATGACTCACCCTTGCACTGACTTAGAACTGGTGATGAAGGTCAGCACAGAAACAGAGAGGGGAGTGAGCAACGGGTTCCCAATGAGCTGTCCTGGGACTTTGGGGTGAGGAACTGCATGGTTTCAGCACAGAGCTCAGCGACAAAGGGGTTAAACCTAGGGTGGGGAGAAGTAGCAGAAGAAGGTACTTCAGATGCTCATTATTCACTGCCAACTTCCCCCCAAATCGTATTAATTTCACGCTATCGCGAAGGACTCTGCTGTCTCTCATCAGCGCTGAGTGTGGGGCGGGGAGGGGAGTGTTGGTTCATGGATGGACGGGTGACTGCAAAGGTCTCTGCCTTGCTTTGCCCACAGCAATGGGCTCACTGTCTTGGAGCTGAATAAAGGAATTGTATGTGCAGATCAGAGGTCTCTGTAGGACTCTCTCCTGGCAGTCCTTTTGTGCCCTGTTGGGGTTCTCGAACCTGGTCTACTCGTAGCCCCTGAGCTGGGGCACATTACCTAGCCCAGCCCCCATCATTGTATAGATGGTAACTGAGGCCAAGAATGGCCATTGACTAACGCAGAGTCAGGCAGGCGGGAAGTGGCAGAGCCGGAGCTTGACCCCATTCCTCTGATGCCATGCTTCTCACCCACCTCTGCCTCAGTCTCTCTAGTTGGCTGTTTTAGCTCTCCCAGCCGTGATTCATATGCAACCCTTAGTGTAATCTTTTATTAAATAAGAGAGGAATTGTTTGTGAAGACTCCTTTCCAGTAGTGTTGGGGATCCATCTGTGTTGTACATGGGTTCACCACAGCAATGAGCAGTAGATTCAACTTTGGGGTCACCCTCAAAAAATTGTTAAGCCAAAAAACTCCAAACAACCACAACAACCTTCTCTGTTTCTGCACCAGAGACTGTGTAGCCAATGGGTTAGAAGCCCTAGAGGCAAAGCAGACCTGAGCTTGGCAGTCCTGAGCATGACAGAAGGTTGGGGGGAGGATTAAGATAAGGGGGGGAGGGGGGAGGATTAAGATAAGGAAGCCTATAAACTCGAAGGAAATGTGAGTTTGAACAGCTTAGAGAGGGAGGTGTAATGGAGGGGGAAAGGACCTAGCATGCTGTGGTCCATGGAATTACAAAAAAGTGGACATGAGTGTATGACTGAACAACAAAAGATATGGGAGAACCAAGAGGTCAGCACTTCCAGCTTTGTAGCTTCTGGAGGAATCTCCTCTAGCAGTTTGGAGTCAGTCAGCAGCTGCTTGAACACTTTCTTTGATGGAGAGCTCATGACATGATTTGTTTCTAAATGAGAGAGGGGTGAATTATAGGTAAGGAAAGAAGGAAGGAGGGAAGCTAGGTGGCATAGTGGATAGACTATCAGGCCTAGAGGCAGGAAGAGTCATCTTCCTGAATTCAAATCCAGACTCAGATACTTCCTAGCTGTGTGACCTTGGGCAAGTCACTTAACCTGTTTGCCTCAGTTTCCTCTTCTGTAAAACGAGCTGGAGAAGGAAATGGCAAATGACTCCAGTTTTCTGCCAAGAAAACTCCAAATAGGGTCACAGAGAATCAGACATGACTGAAAAACTACTGAACCAGAGAGAAGGAAGGCAGGGAGCCTACCATGTCCCTAGCTCTGTGCCAGGAACTTTACAAATATTATCTCATTTGATCCTGACAACATTCTGGGGATGACAGTGGTATTACTATTCCCATATTGCAAATGAGGAAACTGAGGCAAACAAGGTGAAGTGACTTGCCCAGGGTCACCTGACTGGGAAGTGTCTGAGGCTGGATTTGAACTTAGGTCTTCCTGACTCCAGGTCCAGGGCTCCATGTCCTGTGCCACCAGCTGCTTCTGGCTTATGCCTCCAGTGCACCACAGGGAGGGTTTTCAGTCTCTGCATTGACTTTCCATTTTACAGAAGGCAGGGAAATTGAGTCCCCAGGGAGAGTCAGAGCCCCAGGTGTCTCTGCCTCCTTCATCATCACGATCAGCTTCTGGCACATCTACTTTCCTGTAGATTCTTTCAGATCCGTGGCATAGGAGTGTTTCCTCCAGGCCCCTGGTTCACGCCCAGCAGCCAGGGTTTCAGGGGAGTGAGATGTGGGACTGTCTGTTTCTTTCCCTCCACCTCTCTTTAGAATCTAAGAGCCTGCCTCATTTGGGACCTCTCTGCAGTCAGTGAGTCAAGGTGAAAAGAGGCGTCTCTACTGGAGAAGTGTGTGTAGAGGTGAGGGGTGATCCGAACCACAATCTCATTGGATCCTGAGAGTGGTCTCAGATCATCCTGTCCAATAGCTGAGAAGATGGAGACCAGAGAGAGGAAGGGACCTCAGTCTCACAAAGGGTGCTTATGGCAGAGCTGGATTCAAACCCAGACCATCAGACTTTCAATTTAGATCAAGAAGGAACCTTGGAGGGCATCGAGTCCAAGCCCTCATTGGATAGGTGGGGAGCCTGAGACTGTGACTGGAGAGATGTGCCCAGGATAGCACAGAGCACAACTAAGATTCTGGCCCAGGCCCTCAGTGCCTTTTTCATTCGTTCATGGCACATTGCAACTTCTTTCTGATCGATTAGCCACTATAGAAAGGGATTACTACCCATGCTAAGTCCCAACTTTCCTTTCCTGCTTTGAAAATGTGTTAAGCATTTGCTCTGGGTGTGCCACACCTGGAAGGGGCTGGGCCTTTAAGTCCCTTATAGTCTCTGTCCCCATGACATCAGGCCATCCACAAACATTGGTTAAATGCTTGCCTTGTATTAGGCTCCAGAAATACAAAGACAGAAATGGAGTAGTTGCTGCCCTTAAGGAGCTGCATCCTCATGGGGAGACAGCATGTCCTCATGTAAACATCCAAAATAAATACAAGGTCATTGTCTGGGGAAGGGGAGGGGCCCTGTGTAGGACAGTGACAGAAATCAGGGGGCATAAGAAACAGATAGGAGGAGGAAGGCACCCCAGGCATGGGGCATAGCCAGTACAGGACCGGGGAGCCCAGGACAGATAAGACATCAACAGGTACATCCCCAACAATGACTATTCACTATAGGCTCCCTACCTGCACCAACTAGCAAATGGCAGATCACCTGCTGCACAGAAAAGCTCCGAACCTCCTTGAATACACCCAGTCAGTGCTGAGACTCCAGAGCATCTCACAGCCAGGATAGCTACCTTCCTGGGCCCGGACACCACAACGATTCCTAAACATCGAAGAGTAATGTTTTCAGTAGATGTTACCACCCCAAGTCTAAACTCCCATTTCTATGTCACAAAATATAGAGATAGCAGCGAGTCTGAGCCATGTGGGAACTGGATGCAGTATGAGTAACCCTCTACCCTCTATCATCCTCTCTACCATAGGGGCTGGCTGGAACATGCTATGAGAGGATGCTGCTTTTGTAGAAGGAAGGAAGGATGGAACGAGGCAGGGAAGGAAGGGGAGGAGAGGAAAGAAGAAAGAATGAAAGGAAGGCAGGAAGGGAGAGTGGAAGAAGGAGGAAGGAGACAAAGAGGGAGGGAAAATTTATTAAAAGCCTACTATGTGTGAGGCACTTTGCAAAGCACCTCATACAACATCTTAGTCTTAAAGAATGACCTGTATGTACTTGGCTAGCATGTGATGGAGATAGGACCTGAGCCCAGGTCTCTCTAACTCTGAGGCTGGCTCTCTCTCGGTGACATTGCAGGTATTCTTCTACCCTTTTTCCAGGTGAGACAACAGAGTCCCTGGGAAGTGAAGTTCTGTGTCCCTGTGATGACACAGCTAATAAGTGACCCCAAGCCTCTCCTGGCCCTGGTGTTCTCACCACCCAGCCATCCTTAAGTGTAGTGAACAGGAGGAGCACACACAGAGAATCAGAAGCGGGAAAGGCACAAAGCTGAGCAGTGGCCCCCAGATAGATGTTTGAAAGCTATAGCATGGCTCAGTGGTCTGGTTACCTGTGATGTTTGCTGACCCCTCCATAAATCGAGTAAAATATTTACATTCTCCATAAATTGTGAGGGAAGTGTGTCCAGAAGCGGTCTATGGTTTGGAGTTGTCCTTCTGTGCTTTGAGGGAGTGAATTCAGGTAGCCTGGCCATGTTTCTCTTGGGGAATTTCCATCTTGGTCTGGTCCTATGCCATCACCTCTCTGAAGTGTAGCAAAGCAGTTTCTTTTTCCTTCTTTACCCTAAAATGGCTAAAGATTTTGGTGATGTTTTTAAGGACAAGTCATTCCCCCAAGTTAAGGGACCAGGATGGTGGATCTAGGAACTTGGACACCTAAACATTTTGCAGATGGGGAAACTGAGGTACAATGAGGCCAGTCACCTGTCCCCAGGTTATCCAGGTGATAAGCATGAGGCAGGGGTTGGATCCAGGTCCTTGGACTCCTAAGGCAGCATTCTGTTCACTGAACCTCGTGACCTCCCCACCCTAAATCCTGCCTGACTTGTTCTCACACGGCTGCTTTTGCAAATGGTGGGTATGGGCTGCCTTCATGTTGGGATGAGGATGACGTGTCAGCCCCAGTGACTGAGCTTAGGTCGGACTTTGGACATGCTCCCCAACTCCTCAAAACTTAGACTGTCAGCCTATTGCACTCAGATCTTCAATGCTGGGAAATGTTGAGAAACTGCTACCTATAGAGTTTATTCTCTGTGGGATGCCTGCTTCTCTGGAATGTTAATAAATGCTTGGCTTCCTGGGGGAGAGAACAGAACGGGTCTACAGTAGAGGTGAGCAGGCAGCAAGTTATTCCGCTTCACACACACACACACACCCATGCACATATACACCATATTCAACACACTAATGCATGCATACACATGCACATACACACACATAAATACACACATAGACTCACATGCTCTTGTATATGCACCCATACTCATACACATATACACTCACACACACACCCATGTACATATATACACACCTAGTACATACACAACACACTAATGCACACACACCCATGTACATATATGTACACACACATATACACTTACATGCTCAACAACACACCGATGCACATATGCGGAATCACATTCTCACACACATACATATACACTCACACGTGCATATGTACCAGTGCACATACACACAATCACACCCACAGACATTTATAAACACACACAAATAAAATCACAAGCACATACATGCAACTCACATACACATTCAACACACACATACACTCACATGCTCATGTATACACAGCTATGCACATACACAGTCACACTCACACCCTCATAAACGTACATATACACACAGCTCCATGCACATACACATTCATAAACACACACACAAATACAGTTACACACTCATACATACTCACCCATGCCCATATTGTATGATTTGTCCTTCGTTCTCAAAGAGGACCATGAAATCAGGAAGGTGATGCCATGACTTGCAATTAAATTAGATTTAAGTGAGACAGAGCTGTACAAAGTCACCAGCCATACTTTTTCCTCTACAGCCATCTGGGTCCGGTGGCCAGATATAGATCAGGACTACTGAAGATGGCCTAGTCATGCATACATACACTCATATGTGTGTGTGCCACACATATACACATACAATAGTCCCAGTGTTTCTGATGGAGGGTTATGGGGTTTATGTAGATTCTAATCCAGGCTCTACCATATGGGTGACCCAGACATCTCTAGGCTTTAGATTTCTCCTTTATAAAATGAAGTCCCATCTGACTCACTATCCATGACCTTGGACAAGCGACTTTTTCTCTCGGCCTCAGTTTCCTCATCTGCAAGATGAAAAAGTGGAATCAGAAGACTTGGGGTCCCTTCCAGTGGCCTACAAACATGTGCTTGCCTTGCAGCTACAGTTATGTCCTTTAACCTATCCAACCTCAGTTTTGTCATCTGTAGCTAGAGATGATGCTACCCGGTGTGCTTCTCTTACAGGGTTGTTGGGGAGCATGCTTTGCAAACCTCAGAGCACTGTGTAGACGTGAGCTGTTAGCATCATTCTTTCCAGGCACGGTTCCTTCCCTCCCTTCTCGCAGATCCCCATCTCAGCAGCTCTCATTGTATCTGATTGTGGAGTGGGGAGCGCAGAGGGGGAGGGGGTAAGGCTGGGGGAAGGGGCCAAAGCGTTCCCACTCACGGAGAGTCACTCATTTGTATCTCATTTTCGCGTTATTATCAAGCCCCTGGTTGTGAGACTGTTTTGACAGCATCTGTCAGCAAGGTGCAAGCGGCTGCCATCGCCTCTGATTGGTTGCAGACACCTATGGCAGTGTGCTGAATATGATTAAGGCCCCAAAAAAGGGAAGAAAGAAGGGGTGGGGGCTGCCAGGGAGGGGGAAGCAGAGGAGAAAGAGAAAACACTACCCTAGAGAAAACAAAATACCCAAAGCCACGGTGTTGGGAGGCGGTGAGGCGGCCATGGCCACAGGCACACAGTCCCAGAAAACGATTAGCATTTTTTCTGGCTCCCGCCAGAGAACGCAACCGTAAAAGGCTCAGATTGGGTTTCGTGTTTTATTTAATTTATTTTATTTGAGGTTTTGGGGCTGGGAGGAGGGAGGAAGAGAGAGAATCCATCCAAACAGCCATTTAGCCTCGTCAAAGTCCATTTATTAAATTAGCGAGGTTACCGATCGCGGGCTCACAGCTGCCATTACACCAGCCCGCGCTGCCGAGAGTACATTGCACATCGATACACTGGGGCTGGGCAGAAAGATCTGTATCAAGGAACGGATGCGCTCGGATAAATCACTCTGTATTTATTTATTTATTTTCCTTTTCCTTTCCACTTGGAACAGATATTGAAGTGAGGGTGAGGGAATGAGAGAGAAAAAAAGAAGGAAGGAAGAGAGAATGGGGAGAGAAAAAAGATAGAGGAGGAGAGAGAAGAGAGAGATGGGGAAAGAGAAAGAGAGGGAAGATGGAGAGAGAAGAGGAACAAGAGGGAGGGAGAGAATAAAGGAGTGAGGGAATGAGAGAGGGAGAGAAAAGGAGGAAGGGAGAGATAGGGAAAGAGGGAGAGAGAAGAGAGGAGAGGGAAGGGAAAGGGGAGAAGTGGAGGAAAGAACTAGAGAGAAAGGGTAAGAGAATGAGAGAGAAGGAGGAAAAAAGAGAAAGAGGAGTGTAGAATGAGAGTCAGTCTGTGCTTTAAACCCTTTGTCTGAAAATGTCCTTTCCCTCCAACCACACCATGTGGGGCATTTTTTTCCAGGCTCGGTTCATTCTGGGGGAGAACAAATAATGTTCAGTGTTCTCTGCCTTTTACCTTCAACCCTTAAACTTCTTCCCTACTTAAGTATGGAAAACCACGAGCCACCCCTGGAGAGCAGATGTTTTGTGATCCTGCAGCACGTGGGCTTCCCCTCTGACTTGGGCCTGTGGAGGTGCTTGTCACCTCCAGGGGATTGCCGACCAGGTGAATCAGACTGAGCGCCAGGCATCTCTCGCACCCAGCTGTCCCCTTTTCCTCACCTTTCCACTTAGTGCTTTGGTTCTGTGGGCTATGTGATTACTAAGGTCATCATTACTTAGGGAGGAGCCAGCCCACCTGTCCCACCTTCTGCATCTTGGGGGAAAGAACCCCACAGAGGAGGCTGCCAGAATGTTGGAGCATTCTGTAAATGTGAGTCAGTATTAAGACTATTGTTATCAGTGTTATGGCCAGTCCTGATTTCAAGAACTACAACTTGGGCCCTCCTCCATGTGTGCTGGCTGGTGTGACTGCTTTGAGACTTGGGGAGGGCTGAGCCGTAGTAACAACAGCTGATGCGTATATAGCTGATATAATTTTAAAAGGCATTTACATACCTTGTGGGGCAGGAGCTTCACCCCAGCCCTGGTAGCGGCTCAGGCTTCTCTCTCCCAGTTTTGTGGATCAGAGGACTGAGTCGCAGAGCAAGTGCCAGAATGTGGATTTGAACCCATGCCTCCCTTACTCTAAGCCTAACTTGCCATCCATCCCACTGAATAGTTTGAGCCATGAGGCCCTTAGGCTGAGCAGTGGAAAAAGCCAGCCAGTCCATGATCTCTCAGAACCTTGCCCAGGTCACAGAGCTGTGGGTCAGAAGCAGGACAGTCATTTACTGAAATCGCCGCCCCCACTGATGTTCAACCTCACAGACATTCTCCTGCATTCCTGGCCATAGAGCAAGTGCTAAGGATACAGAAGTAAGATCCAGCCTCCAAGGAACTTAGGACCTAGTGGGAGTAAATAAGGCACCTAAATTCTGCAGCACGGGGTGGAGTATCTGTAGGCTGTGTTCAGGAGAGGGCCTTGTACTTATGAGAGATGCCAGGAGCTATGCCTATACTCCATGTAGAGCTTCACCATTCTGCAGACACATGCACGCGTTTACAGAGCCTCAGGTAGTAGTGGTCATAACTGCCATTTCCTGAGAGCTTTGAAATTTACAAAACACTGTGATTCCCACGTTTTGTCCATTACCTCATTTGAGCCACACAAACACCCTATGAGGGAGCTGTTATTATCCCGTTTCACAGATAAGGAAAATGAGGCTTGCCATCGTGATATGGCTGACGGTTGTTGGTGATGCCTGACTCTGGTCTGTCCGGCGCGCAAGGTCTCCTCTCACTGAGTCGTCTTCTTCCTCCCTTTCTTATTGAACTATGTATGATATTTGGGCACAAGATGAGGTGTGGAAAAGCCAGTTCATAGTTAAAAGGCAGTGCAAAGCATTATTGGATATTCATTGCTCATGCCATCATTTCTTATTTGTCAGCCTAAGTGAAGTAGCAGCTCATTTTGCCCATGTCTGGGTTATTCAGAATCAATTAATCCATCAACCACAAGTATTTCTTGAGCCTTATTGTGTGAAAAAAAAAAAATGAAAAGGCCTTGCTCTTAAGGAGCTTTCATTCCATTGGAAGGGGGCAGCTAGGTGGTACACTGGATAGAGCACCAGTGCAGAAGTCAGGAGGACCTGAGTTCAAATCTCACCTCAGATACTTGACACTCACTAGCTGTGTGACCTTAAGTCACTTAACCCCAATTGCCTCATCCTGGGTCATCTCCAGTCATCCTGTTGAATATCTGGTCACTGGATTCAGATGGCCTTGGAGGAGAAGTGAGGCTGGTGACCTTCATAGCCCTCCCTCACTCAAAACAAAGTCAAGTGCAAGTCATGTAATACACACATTCTGTTGGGAGAGACATTTATATATAGAGGTGCAATCAAAATCCATAAATGCCAAATAATTCATAGGGAAGAGACTTA
Organism: Potorous gilbertii; assembly: GCA_028658325.1. Classification (NCBI taxonomy): domain Eukaryota; kingdom Metazoa; phylum Chordata; class Mammalia; order Diprotodontia; family Potoroidae; genus Potorous; species Potorous gilbertii. Next base: position 225,140,832 of record CM053773.1, on the reverse strand, counting down.
GGTAGCCGGGGACCAGGGAAGGCCTCATGTTCCTGCAGCTGCTCACCTGAGCTTTAAAGACACCTCCGGATGCTGAGAGGCCAACCCATTGGCCTTGTCCTTCTCTCCCCCATGTGCTAACATTAGTGCCTCTGGGTCATTCAGAGAGGGCATCCCCTCTGTGAGACAGTAACTTGGGTGTCTCCTGTTTTTCCTGTTGCTTTTTGAGTTTCTCAGTGATACCTTGTCATTATTCAAAGCCATTCTTTCCAGAACTCACGTATTTTGCGCATGAGTGCTCATTGGCTCTCCCAGCAGTCTTACCTATAAAGAGGAAGGCAGACGTTTTTGTTCCAGCTTTTGTCGTCATTTAATAGTTTTTCAGTCACATCCAACTCTTCATGATGCCATTTGGGGTTTTCTTGTCAAAGATACAGGAATCATTTGCCATTTCCTTCTCCAGCTCATTTTACAGATGAGGAAACTGAGGCAAACAGTTGCGTGATTTGGCCAGGGTTACCCAGCTAGTCCTGAGGTCAGATCTGAACTCAGGAAAATGAGTTTTCCTGACTCTCTGGCCTGGTGTTCGGTGCACTGTTGTGCCACCCAGTGCAGTTTCACAGGTGGGAAAACTGAGGTGTGGCAATTTCAGAATGTTCTCTTATCTGGGTGTGGTGAAGTTAGCTCAGGATCTCAGGCCTTCTGGTTCCAAAGTCACGACTCTTCCCCTAACCCTTGCTGACTCTCTCCACCCCATTACCTCGTTATTTACCTTTTTGTAGCCTCACCAATTCCAGTGACCTTGGTCAGTGACTTTGGGTTTGAAGAATGCTGTCAGTTCTTGATCTGTCTTCTTTCTTCTGTGAGTTCACAGCCTCCCTCTTCTACTACCCTGCTATCAGGTGTTACTCTGACACTCAGTACCCTAGTGGCAGGGCTGGATGGAACCCCACAGTCTATTTCATCCAGTGGATAGGCTGACTTGCCCAAGGCCTCAGTCTCTAGGTTCAGTGGGCGGCATGTAAGAGCTGGAGCCAGCAAGACCCAAGTTCACTTATAGTCCCAGAAACTTACTAACTGCGTGACCCTGGACAAGCCACACAAGTACTTTCTACCTCAGTTTCCCCATCTGTAAAATGGGGCTAATAACAGTACCTGCTCCCTAGATCATCATCATTGTTATTCCCATTGACAGTAAGCTTCAGTGCTAGGTCCTCAGGTGCCAAATCCACTCCAGAAGACTTTCTTTCCCTCATCCCTGGCAGTGAGTTATTAGAAAAACTCAGATTCAGGGGGAAAAAAAATACCCTGGGTAAGCTTCACACATCAATCAATTCAGCTGAAGGGAAATCCCAGGACATTATGAGCTCCTCTTTTTAAGCCTCCAGCCTCACTGCTTGCCAAGGGGCATGAGCAGTGGATTTCCTACTTTGTCATTTGAACTCTTTGGCTCATCCCCAGCAGCTCAAGATCCTGGTGCTTATGGCAGATCAGATAATTTAGAGTCAGAAAGGGCAGTAGAAATCAACATGTTCCATCCCTTCATTTTACAAAAGAGGAAACTGAGGCCAGGAGAAGGAACATGACCTAGGGTGAGAGGCAGAGGAATCCAAGCTTGCCAGGTGCCCCGTGACGGTCTCTGGGGCTGTCATGTCTGTCTTCAGCAGGAGCAGTAATACCAGTTTATTATTTTAAGGCTTCTAAGGTATCAGTCATAGAGGCATTTCCTCATTCGTGAGGAGTGTTGATTTTCTTGGGTCATTTTTTAGTCGTGTCCAACTCTCTGTGACCCCATTTGGCGTTTTCTGGGCAGAGATATTGGGGTGGTTTGCCATTTCCTTCTCCAACTCATTTTACAGATGAGGAAATCGAGGCAAACAGTGACTTGCTCAGGGTCACACAGCTATTAAGTGTCGGAAGTTGGATCTGAACTCAGGAAAATGAGCCTCCTGACTCCCAGCCCAGTGCTCTAGCTACCACCCATCTAGCTACCCCTAGTGTGGATGTCATTCTTTCCTATTTTAGAGATGAGCTTAGATTCAGGAGCAAAGTCTATTTTTTTCTGACATAATGGGGAATTGAGGTTTCCTGATTAACCCAGTATTCTTAATAGAAAATAGATCATATATGTCAGTTCACTTATTTCCTCCTTTTTTAACTTCTAGTTTTTATGACACTTGTGTTTTTGTATCCCCTTCATTTCCAAATATATCCCTTTCTCCTCTGCCCCAGTGAGTCATCCCCTGTAACAACAGCAGCCAAAAATAAAATGAAGGGGGAGCAAACCAGTGAACTAACCAACACATCAGCCACACCATCTTATCCAATGTTTGCCACCCATAGTTCTCCACTTTGGGGATGCATATTCACCTCTGTGTCTTTCAGAGCCTGGCTTTGTCGTTATCATAATTAGTTTCATTTATTTTTATCGTTATTGTTGTTTTCTATTGGTGAGTCACTGTGGACATTGTTTTCCTGGTTTTGCCTATTTGCACCTGCATCATTTGTACAAGTCTTCCTGTTCTTTGAATCCTGTGTAGTCCCTGTTGCTAACCCCACAGTAATGTTTCAATACCTCCACATATCTTACCCAGCCATTCCACACAATCTGTGAGTATTTCCTTTGTTTCCAGTTCTTTGCTACCACAGAAAGTGATGCTATTACTGTTTGGATTGGGTAGGGTCTTTCTTTTTGTCTTTAGTCTCCAGTTTGGAGGGCATGCATAACAGTGGGGCCTCTATGTTTCCCAAAACTTAAACTTTTGGACTTTAATGAACTCTTCATGCCTTGAGTATGGGTAGTCCTTCCGCTGTGGCAGATTGCTGACCCCCTGGCCCTTCTCTTTTGTGTGATTCCCATCCATTTCTTTCTTGTAGATTCTCCGTAGAGGATCTTCTCTAGTCAAGTCAACTAGCATTTGTTAAGTACCTACTGTGTTTGTGTAAGCACTGGAGATGCAAAGAAAGGCACAATCATTCCCTGCCCTGAGGGAGCTTACTGGAGAATCACCTTGTAAACAGCTGAGTACAAGCAAGTTATATGAAGGATTTGAAAGAGGCGTCCTGTAGAAGGTGGGATTTAGCAGAGATTGGAAGAAAGTCAGGAGATGGAGATGAGGGGGGAAAGTGTTCCAGGGATGGGGGTCAGCCAGAGAAAACTGTCAGTGTTGGGAGACTGCATATCCTGTTGTGGGAGCAGGAGTAAGGCCAGTGGCGTTGGGTTTCCGGAGGACAGAGGGGATTTAGTTGTAAGAAGAATGGGGGAGGTGGGGGAGGGTAGGTGAAGAAGGGCTCTCAGAGACACACAGACAAGAGACTTCTGTCTTACTCTTTTGTTTTGTGAATGCTGGTGCCTCGCATGAGCTCACTGCCTTGTCCCTCCTCATCACTGTGATGCAGTGAAACTGTTCAGTTTGGAGCCAGAGAACCTGAATTCAGATACTGCATCTCCATTTTCTACCCCTATGAACTTAAGTCGTTTAATCTTCCTTTGGCCTCAGTATCCTCATTTGTAAAATGAGAAGATTAGACCAGATTCCAGTCTCTTACATTTCCATGCCTATGATCACATCACTAAAAAGTAAGTCTCTGTTTCAAGATTCAAGTCCAGCTCTTGTTGCATCTAAGCACAAGATCATGTCCCCTTTGCCATGTACACCTCCTTCTCTCTGTGATATGATGGCCACAAGATTGTAGCTCGGAAGCCAGGGTGGACATCAAACCATCGAGTACATCCCCTTTCATTTTATAGAGGGGGAAATGAAGGTCCAGGAGACTTCAGTGACTTGCCCAAGGTCACCCAAGTAAGGGAGGGAGTGATAAAAGCAGTCTTCCATTCCAGAAGTCCAGATGAGGTGTGGAACCAAGAAGTAGTCTCTCAGAACAGCAGCCTATGTTAAGGGAACTGGGGACTAAGTCGGTCACATCTTTCCTGTCTACATTGACCTTCCAAATCTTTGTCTTGAGAGAGACTTGAGAGCCAGCCTGCTAGCATGGAGAGCTGGTTTCATTTTCTTTAGTGAGAGCACAGTGCCCATTGGCACAGGGTGGGAAGGTCAAGGAGAGTGGTGAGAGGGCTAAGAATTTTTCAAACTCATGTTTGAATAAAAGAAAAATTGGGCTCTGGATACAGAGGAGTGTAGCAGGAGACCAAGGGGAAAAGGGACTTGTGCCAGATGTCACTACCACCAGGCCTTCCAATCTTCTTGTTTCTCTCCCACAAAGGCACATAGTTCAGCCTCCCCGACCTTGCCGTTGGAGCTTTCAGACTAGGGACCACCTGCAGTGGCATTCTCCAGCAAAGAGAAGTTAGATGATTTGGAAAGGGAAGGAAGGGTCATCCAGTGACCCTGGCATGCCTCTCCTTCCTCCTTCCTTCCCATGACAGATTGCAACATTATTCCAAGGGAGCTAGTGCTCTGAGGCTGAATTACCTCAGCGGGCTGTGTTCACGGCAACTGTACCTGTCTCATTCCATCACTTTCTTCTGTGGCAGTGGCAGCAGTCGGGAAACTTGCTTGAGAAAAGTCATTATCAGGAATGGGCGAGTAATCCAAGACAATAAGTCTTCCCGAGCTCCCTCCTGTCTCCACAGACCCACAGCAGGAGTACTTGAGTTATACCCAAGGCTTGCGCTTGCTTTGGCGTGAGTCAGAGGAGCCCAGCATGCAGGTGATGATGGGCTGCTCCAGCCAAGGCAGGAACCCAGCAAAGCCTGAAAACGAGGGAAGGCTAGCCATGGCTAAAGGAGATAGGCGGGGGGGAGGGGAGGGGAGGCAGGCATTCCTCCAAGAGGGCACTGCTTCTTGTCAAAGTTTTCAGCTTTATTGTTATTTTTTAAATGTCCTAAACTACTGGTCAAAACCACCCTGCCAGCACAGAGCGTGTCCATGAAGAGCCTAGTTATTAAACTTCATGAACAGAACCAGATATCATACATTGACTCAGCCTCGCAATGTCATGTCCAGCTTTTGTGACAAACAAACTGAGACTGTGAGGGTCAGTTTTCACCTTCCTGGGTATCCATACTAATACCAGTTCTCTTGATACACCAATACTACTGAGAGCAAGCTTGCTATGGTGGCTAGAGAGGCCTGGCCTGAGGTATGAAGTCCTAGGCTGAGGGTCTGCCTCTCATACAAAATAGTCATAGGGGAGGCTCCTTCCCTTCCACCCTCCCAGTGCTCCAAACAGCCCTTCTACAGGGTGCACATCTGCAGCGGTAGAGGGAATGTCCACACTGTGTTTCCCCAGCTGATGAAATGATGGACCTGGACTAGAAACCAAAGTAGTGATACTGTTTGAGGCAGCATGTTACTGTGCATGGACAGGTAGCGGAGAGTTTGTTTGGTTCCTGCCTCCAACCATCAGTGCACCCACAGCTCTCCAAGACTCAGTGCAGAGAACCTTCGGGCCTTCATTCAGTCCATCAGCAAACATTATGCATTTATTGTGTGCCATGCACTAGGGACACAGATACAGGAAATAGAACAGTCTGTCTTCACCCGTACTGGCATTCCAGCAGTTGGGAGGTGATTTCTTACCCTGGTGAAATCAGACATTCCAACCTAATGGTAACACATTCCTACTATTGGCGTTAGTAGTTGTGGTAGTAGAAGTGTTGTTATTAGTAAACAAGAACCACAGTCTCATAGTACTTGAAGATTCAGCCAAGACCTATGAAAGACTTATTGTTTGGTTTTTTTTGGGGGGGGGGACCCTAATGGTGAGCAACCTGTCTCTCCTGTGTGATAGTGCAATTTGTAAATAGTATCAGTAGAGTGATAATGAATAACAAACTAACATTTATGATAATGGTGATGATAGCTAACATTTATACAGTACCTACTGCGTGGGCGAAGCATTTTACAATATGTCATTTGATTTTCACAACAGGATAAGGCAGGTGCTATCATTATCCTCATTTTACAGTTGAAGAAACTGAGGCAAACAACTGACTTGCCCAGGTTCACACGGCTAGATTAGTACCTGAGGTTGGATTTGAGCTCAGGTCTTCCTGGCTTTAGGCCTAGTACTCTATCCACTCTGCCAGAAAGCTGCTGTATTGCACTTAGTTTTTTTTCTTTTTTTCCCCAAATTTATTAATTTATTTGTTTCAGTTTTCAGCAGTCACTTCCATAAGTTCCAAATTTTCTCCCCCCGGCCCCAAGATGGCATGCAGTCTTATATGGATTGTACACATACATTCCTATTAAACACATTTTCACATTAATCATGTTGTAGAGAAGAATTAAAAGTAATGGGAGAAGCCATGAGAAAACGAAAACATAACAAAGAAGAAAATAGTTTGCTTCATACTGTGTTCCAGTTCCATAGTTCTTTCTCTGGATGTATATGGATGGAATTTTGCCTCAAGAGTCCTTTGGGAATACCCTAGGTCCTTTCATTGTTGTGAAGGGCTAAGTCTATCAAAAACAACCCTCGCACACTGTGACTGTTACTGTGTGTAAAGTAACACTTAGTTTTGCCTAGTACATTCCTAATGTATGCTCTGTGGGGTGTACAAGGCATGCCTGTTGAAACTTAGGTTATCTCCTCACCCAAGCTCACAAGGACCAGGCAGCAGAATTAAGAATTAACCACATGCTACAGCAAAGTGTGGGGCCAACCACAACAGGAACCACCATACATGTTGAGCTTAATCTTTCATTAAGGAAGCCATATGTAAGAGATGCAGTCAGTTTGTCCATCCACTCATGTGCATGTATCAAACCCTTATCCTAGCCTAGGCACTGTACCAGGTGCTGGAGATAGAAAGACAAGGAAGGGAATGACTTCTACTCACAAGGAGGTTAGATTTTAATGGGAGAGATCACAAGGACATGGAGGAAAAAATACAGAATAATTATAAAGTGAATAAAGACAAAGTAATTGGCTCCAAGGTGGTTTGGGAGGTGGGGTATTAGCAGTGGTGATCAGGCATGGCTTCCCCTTGCAGGTATTACTGGCGTTGCTTCCCAAAGGCCAAGCGGAATTCTGTGATGTGGCGGGGTTGCGGCACAGAGACATTCCGGGTGTGGAAGGCAGCCAGTGTACAAGCAGAGATGAGATGGAGAAGGGGCTGTGAGGGCCTGGTAGAGGCCAGCTTAGCTAGAGCTGAGAATGCAAGAAGGGGAAAAATGTGCAAATGAGGCCCAAAGGAGAAGTTGGGGCAGGGTTGCAAAGGCCTTGAAATGCCAGACAGCAGAATTCATAGCTGATCCCAGAGGCAATTGAAGGACACTGGTGTTTTCTGTGCTTGAGGAAATGCACTTTTGACAGCCATGTGTAAGATAGACTGAAGGCAGGGGAGCCAACGAAGTCATCCAGGCAAGAGTATGGAAGTGAAAAGAACAGGTCAGGCCTGAGAAACGTGTTGGAGAGAAGCGTGGCAGGATTTGGGGAGAGTCAAGAGCCAAGGAGCAATCATCAACTGACCAACTGGGGAGATTGATAGGGCAGTGTTGGCTTCAGTGGCAGTGAGGAAAGAGGGCAAGCTGGGTGTTCGTGGGAAAGAAGTAGTTCAGTTTGTGAGGTCTCCAGAACATCTGGTCTAAAGGCCTTTAGTGATGCTATATGGGCTGGATACATAGATCTGAGAGTCTATGCATAGAGTTGATAAACCTACTGTGGAAGAGAGAGAGAGAGAGAGAAGTTTAGTTGCTCCTTTTCGAGAACCTACCTCCTTTCCATTTGACTTAGCTTTTCTGAAAGTCCCCTTTTATAAGTTTCTCCCATCCCCTTGTAAGTGCCTGATTAAGGAGACTAAATAAGGCAGTAAGGGTGCGCACCTACCTGTCTGCCAAAGTTTATATCTAAGATGGATTGGGTACTTGGCGGAAGGATTTCACAGAATCCCAGGAGGCTGGAAGGGACCTCAGTGGCCATATAGACTCACCCGTGGATGAAGGGAGTAGCCACCCTAACATATCCAACAAGTGGCCATCCATTCTCCACCTGCAGGCCCCCAAGGAAAGCCCAAATTGTTAAGTTTTTCCTTATATGGAGCCAAAATCTACCTCTTCACTTCCACTCACTGCTCTTTATTCTTCCCTTTGGTGCCAAAGAGAACAAAGCTATTTCTTCTCTTCTTAGTGGCTCTTTAGGTACTGAAAGATGACTGGCCTGTCCCCCAAAGTCTTCTCCAGGCTAAATATCCCCAGTTCTTTCAACCAGTCCTTATATGACATGAACTTAAGAGGCCTTTGCCAACTGGGTTGCCATCTTGTAGACATTCTCCAGTAATTAATGTCCTTCTCAACCCATGGTACCCAGAACTGAACACAGAGCTTAAGGTGGGGTCTACTATGGGGTCAAATCAAATGGCCTTTGCTCTACCCTCATTCTTCTTGAGCTGTCTATGTCACTTCATGCTCTCACTGGATACTCACTTCACCCTCTCCTGGATACCCTCCTCTCCATCCTTCCTGGTTCCCCTCCTGTTAATCTGACTTCTCCTTACTGATTTTCAGGTCATACCTTGTAATCTTGGATGTTCCCCCAAGTCTCTGTTCTAGACTCGCTACTCTTTTACCTCTCTTCTGCCTGATTGAGAGATCTTCTCATCTCCCCTGAGTTCAGTTACCACATCTGTAGCAGTGACTCCCAGATGTGTTTATGTAGCCCCAGGCTCTCTCCTGAGCTTCAGTCACTCATCACTAGCTGCCTTTTGGACTCTCAAACTGCCTGTTCCATAGGCATCTCAAACTCAACACACCAAAGCAAAACTCATTGTCCTCACTGCCTCTCAAGTGCTTTGTTTTTATCAGACATCCCAGTTCTCAAGTACTCATCCTCTTCTGATTCTTCACTCACACCATGTAGTCAATCCATGACCAAATCTTGACTTTTCTACTTTCACAACATCTTTTGTGTATGTCTCCACCCACTGAGCCAATCTTCTCCCCGTCTCCCCTCCCTGCCCATCCCCCCCAACCCCCAGCTCAAGTCTTCATCATCTGTATGCTGTACTATTATAGTTGCTTTCCAGCTATATTTTCTGGTGAATTTAGAAGTGTGGACTCAGACTGAGTCCTTTCTCAGGCTCACTGGCCTCCCTACCTCAAGTGTCCCCGTTCTAATATATCCTTCACTAATCTCCCAGGGTGATTTTATGCTTTATTTCCACCCCTCTCCCCATCACATACACACTGTGTTCCAATATACACTGGTTTACTTGGTGCTCCTTGAATAGAACACTTCCTCTCCCATCTCTTCACCTTTTCACAGGCTGCCCCTGAGCACTCTGTGCCACTCCCCTCTGCCACTAGCTTCTCTAGCTTCCTGCATGATTGCTGTGCAGGTGACTCCCCAGCTGCTAGCACCTTCCTTTTCTGTTAGGCTACTTTCTTTTCTCGTTTGGATCTAGTTTGTATTTACATGCTGTGAACCCTTTAGGATGAGAGCTCCTTGAGGGCAGGGCCTGTTTTTGCCATTCTTTGTATCCCCAGCCCTTAACACATCCTGGCACAGATTGGTTTGTTTTGTTACGTTTTTATAACAAGTTTTATTTAGTAAGAAATGGGTAAAACCAGCTTTCTTTCCAGAGTCAGAATGCAGAACAAATGGGAAAAAATTAGTAAGTGCATAATAAATGGCCATCATAAGGAGGTCCATCGCCTCCCTTCTGGAAAGTCTGCCTCTCTTTTTGTATTCTGGGATTGCTTTTGTGTTTTTGGTTCATGTGTAGCATTGCTGACTCATTAAGCTTGAGAACTCCCAGAGTTTTCAGAGCAGCCCCTGTGCAACCGTGCCTCCCCATTTTGTCAAGTTGACTTTTTTGTACCCAAATGGAGCACTTCACGTTTATACCTGTTGAATTCTTCTTAACAGATTCAGCCTAGTGCTTTGGATGATCAGTAATTAATATTGATGATGACGATGATTGGTGCTTTAACGTTTCAAAAGTGCTTTCCAAATATCTCATTTTTTCCTCATAACGAACCTTTGAAGTAGGTGTTGTTTCTCATTTTACAGAGAATGAAATTGAGGCAGGCAGTGTGCATTCTGATTACCCCTTCCCCCAATCTGCCCTCCCATCTATCACACCCCTCACTTCCCTTATCCTCATCTCTTCTATTTTCTCATAGGGCAAGATAGATTCTATAACCCTACTGCCTGTATGTCTTAGTCCTCAGTTGCTTGTGAAAACAATTTTTAACATTCGTTTTTAAAATTTTGAGTTCCATTGTCTCCCGTCCTCCCTCCCCACCCATCCCTACTGAGAAGGCAAGCAATTCAATATAGATTATTCATGTGTAGTTATGCAAAAGACTTCCATAATGGTCATTTTGTGAAGGACTAACTATATTTCCCTCCATCCTATCCTGGCCCCCTTTTATTCTGTTCTCTTTTTAGACCTTGTCCCTCACCAAGTGTGTTTACTTCTAATTACCACCTCCTCCTGTTTGCCTTCCCTTCTGTCATTCCCCTCACATCCCACTTGTCCCCTTCTTCCCTACTTTACTGTGGTGTAAGATAGTTTCATAGCAAATTGAATGAGCATGTTATTCCTTCCTTAAGCCAAATGTGATGAGAGTAAGCTTCACTTTTTCCCTCTCACCTCCCCCCTTTTCTCCATTGAAAAAACTTTTTCTTGCCTCTTTTATACGAGATAATTTATGTGAGATATTGTGAGATTATTATGTGAGATAATTCTATTTCTCCCTTTGTCCTTCCAATATATTCCTCTCTCACCCTTTAATTTCATTTTTTAGATATCATCCCTTCCTATTCAATTCACCCCATGCCCTCTTCTATATGTATAATCCCTTCAACCACCATAGTACTGAGAAAAGTCTCAAGACTTACAAATATTATCTTTCCATGTAGGAATGTAAACAGTTCAACCTTACTTTAGTAGGATTTCTCTTTCCTGTTTTCCTTTTCATATTTCTCTTGATTCTTGTGTTTGTAAGTCAAATTTTCTATTCAGCTCTGGTCTTTTCATTAAGAATGTTTGAAAATCCTCTATTTCATTGAATGACCATTTTTCCCTTGAAGTATTATATTCAGTTTTGCTAGGTAGGTGATTCTTGGTTTTAATCCTAGTTCCTTTGACCTCTGGAATATCATATTCAAGTCCTTCAATCCCTTAATGTAGAAGCTGCTAGGTCTTGTGTTATCTTAATTGTATTTCCACAGTACTTGAATTGTTTCTTTTTGGCTACTTGCAATATTTTCTCCTTGACCTGGGAGCTCTGGAATTTGGCTGCAATATTCCTAGGAGATTTCCTTTTGGGATCTCTTTCAGGAGGTGATGGGTGGATTCTTTCAATATTTATTTTACCCTCTGGTTCTAGAATATCAGGGCAGTTTTCCTTGATAATTTCTTGGAAGGTGATGTCTAGGCTGCTTTTTTGATCATGGCTTTCAGGTAGTCCCACAATTTTTAAATTGTCTCTCCTGGATCTATTTTCCAGATCAGTTGTTTTTTCCAAGGAAGTATTTCACATTGTCTGCTCCATTCTAATCTTTGAGGAGGTATTTTCTTCAGTGAGCTTTTGAACCTCTTTTTCCATCTGACCAATTCTGCTTTTTAGGGCATTCTTCTCCTCATTGCTTTTTTGGATCTCTTTTACCATTTGGGTCAGTCTATTTTTTAAAGTGTTATTTTCTTCAGCATTTTTTTGGGTCTCCTTTAGCAAGCAGTTGACTCATTCTTCATGATTTTCTTGCATCACTTTCATTTCTCTTCCCAATTTTTGGTCTATTTCTCTTAAAATCCTTTGGTCTATTTCTCTTAAAATCCTTTTTGAGCTCTTCCATAGCCTGAGACCAATTCATATTTCTCTTGGAGGTTTTGGATGGAGGAGCTTTGACTTTGTTTCCTTCTGTTTGCATGCTTTGGTCTTCCTTGTCACCAAAGTAAGATTCCATAGTCTGAATCTTTTTCTGTTTTCACTCATTTCCCCAGCCATTTACTTGACTTTTGAACTCATTTTCAAGGTAGTTCTCTGCTTCCAGTGGGAGTGGCGGGGGCGGGGGGGACTGTCAACCCTTCGATCCCCCGACAATCTGTGGGCCTAGAGCCCCAGAAACAGTGGCTTCAGCTGTCCCTGATGTGGCTGTGGCTGTCCTGAGTTCCTCTGTCCCCTCCCTCCCCACCTAGGGCTAGGGCCAGGCCAGGCTTGACCACTCTACTCTCTCACACTGGTCCCACAGGTTTTTTCCATTGACCTTCCAATTTGTCCTCAGTGTTTTGGGGTCGTGAAGTGTGAGAGAGTCAATCCCCCTCCCCACCAAGGCCTGCTCAGGTCTTGTCTGTGCTGGTGCAGCCCACACTGGACTATGCTCTGCTCCCAGCATGGCAAGATAGACACTTCCTGGTGACCTTGTAGGCTGTCTTGAGCTGGAGATTTGCTTCACTCCATCATTCTGAGGGTTCTACAACTCAATTTGTTTAGAGTCATTTTTTTACAGGTATTTGGCTCGGTTTTTGGGGAGAGAGCTAGCAAGTCCATGTTATTACTTCACCTTCTTAGCTCTGCCTCTTGTGGATGTCTTTCCAGGTTTTTTTGAAAACATCCTGCTCATCATTTCCTAGATTACAGTAGATTTTCATCACATTCATAGACCACAGCTAGTCCAGCCATTCCCCAGCTGATGGGCGTCCGCTCAGTTTCCAATTCTTTGCCATCACAAAAGAGCTGCTATAAATATTTTTTGTGCAAGTGGGTCTTTTTCCTATTATTTATGATCTCTTTGGGATACAGAGCTAGCAGTGCTATTGGTGGGTCAAAACAACCACTAGAATTCTCAAATTGGAGGCCGGGTGATCCCTCATACTGATGTTGTCTCCAAGATTCCTGCTAAGGAATATGTGGAGCAAGATGACCTCCACAGAGTCTTCTAACTCAAACTCTGTATAAGGCAGCTGCTTGTCTTCTTCCTGACTCCAGTGAGACCCTAATGCTGCAACATGGTGAGCCCTACAGACAGAGGTGATGGATCCACCCAAGGCCCTCCCCATTGGAGCTGCTCTGCCCCAGGTCCTCTCCAGACTTATCCGAAGCTCATTTCGTGGATGTTCGGATTCTCCCTCACAGAAAACACTTCCTCCTCTTCCAGGCCCAAATACTCCCCACATTCCATAGCTCTGCAATTCAGTTTGGGGCCTTGCTGCTCTTAAACCAGTTATGGCCTGATGGTCTCCTGCACAGTAACTGACTGTCCTGTGGCATGGGCTGGTTGCCTGGGTTGATCCAGACTGTTGGCTTTGCTCGTTGAATTCATTAAAGGACCACCTCACCCTGCAGAAATAATAAGAGCCTGATTTTAATTAATTTTTCAGGTGGGGAAGTGAAAACTTGTGTTATTTTTATTTCCTCTCTCAACAGTGATACCCCCGCTTCCTCCCCAATTGCCACAGGCCAGCAGGAGAGAAAAGAGGAGGGTGGCCTAGAGGCTGAGGGAGGCACAAACAACTCCTCTCATGCATAGTGGAGAGGTAGGAGAAGGAAAGAAAGCAAGAAGAGGGACATGATCATTGGCTCTCTCCTTGAGAACTTTGCACGTGAATCTCTTTGACTGGGCTGGGAGATCAACAACCCCCTTCCCTCCACAACTTGTTATTTCTCCTCCTTTCTTTCTCCCCTCTACTTACCGCATGCACATAGTTATTCCACACCCCACATCTGCTTCAGTTCTCCCACAATCTATCAGGTGGTCAACATTTATTAAGCCCCTGCTGTGTGCCAGGTAATTCCAGGAACCTAGGACACAAAGAAAGTTCAGCCCCTGACCTCAAGGAGCTTATAATCTAATGTGGGAGACAGCATGCAGATTACTGTGTACAGAGACTATCGACAGGAGAAATTGGAGATCAACAGAGGAAAGGTGGGCGGAGAAAGGATCTCTCTCTCTACAGGTCAAAGACCCAGAACTGTAAAGCATCTCAGAGTCCGGGGAGCTGCCTGTGGTGACTCGGGGATTAAGTGGCAGAGCCCGGCTTCAGTCTTAGTCTCCAGACCCACATGTTGCCTCCAACCTCCTCCTTGGTCCCCAGAGAACCAGCCACTTCCCTGATTTGTTTCTGTAGTTGATGAATCTGGACTGTGAGTGCGCACCATCCAGTTGGCATCACTCACCAGGGCTGATGGACTAGCCAGTTCCAGGGGTATGCTTGCTGCTTTTTTTCTCCTTTTTATTCAATGAAGAGCACTCAGTGTGCTAGTGTTTTCCTCATACAGATGATCCCCTGCACAAATCCATTTTAACACTTCCATGTATCTTAAAACTTGCCAACCTTCTGGAGCCAGATTTGTCTTACCATTAGCTATTTTGTCCCCTGACCTTTAGAAATAATATTTGTCCCTCTAAAGTACTTTCCCTTCTTCCTCCCCATGCTTTGTCAGTCTTGAAAGCAAGAATCGTTATACTGCTGATCCACAGATACTTCATTCCCATTTTACACAGGACACAGGGAGTCTAGCCAAGACCCAGAAACATGGACTTCCCCTTTTGCATTTCTGACCAGAAACTCCCACACTCACTGCTAGATAGGTAATGCATTTATTAAGCTCTTAACTCTGTGCCAAGCACTGTGCCACTAAGATCAGTGATTGGCCACGGATCAGAACCTGGGGTAAAACTAGGTGGTTCAATGGTAGAGCTCAGGACTCAGAATCAGGGAGACCTGAATTCGAATCCTGCCTCAGACACTAACCCTGGGCAAGTCATTTATCCACTGGCTGCCTGAGTTTCCTAATCTGTAAGATGAGAGTGGTAATAAGGGCACCTGCCTTTGAAAATGTCCATCTAGTGAGATAATACTTGTAAAGTGCTTGGCAAGTCCCAAAATACCACATTTTTGTTTACCAGCCCTTGCTTGTCATTCTGCTGTCTGGGCCAACTGTGGGCATTGAAGGCCAGTTCTCCTGCCTGCTGGGGTGAAATAGCCTCATGATTATATTAAGTTATGTTATATCATATTACATATTATTATATATTGTTACCTTATATTATGTAATCATAGGAAAATTACATAGTATATGATTGCATTGCAATCATATACTATGTAATTTTCCTATATTTTTATGTGTGTATATATATATATAACCATCATTGTCTTCACGGTCATCATTGTCATTGATGTCAGTGTTGTTATGCACTGAATCATTGGCATCCATCCCAGTGAACTTGAATCCTCAAAAGCAACAGGAGACGGCCCGCCAGACTGAGCTTCCAGCAGCATACAGGACGGAGTGCCTCAGCCAGGGAACAGCAAACACCTGTACTCATGGCTGCTCCCAGAGTGCCTGCTCTGGAGATACTGAGACCTTATAGGGATCTCCGAGGTCCTCGTCTCCCCACACTGTATGGAAAGCTCCTGAGTCACATCCCACCTCTGCTTGCAGACTTCCAGTGATCCAGGGCTCACTACCTTCCCAAGCAGGCCATTTGAGGTTAGGAAGTTTGGGTTCTTTCCCCCTTGTTTCATGCCTAAGTCTTCTTTTGCATCCTGCTGTCCACTGCTTGTTGTTCTGTCCTCTGGGTCAAGCAGAGCAGCCCCTGGCCTTCCTCCATAGCCATCCTTCAGACAGTGGAAGACAAATTCCCCTCCTCAGCAAGTGTTAACTTCTCTAAACCAAAGATCTTCAATTCTATCCTCCCTCTTAATGAGAGTCAGCACTTCTATAGTGCCTTAAGGTTTGCAGAGAACTTTGTATATTATAATAATAATGGCTAACATTTTATATAACTCTTACTGTGTTCCAGGCCCTGAGCACTTTACAATTGCTATCTCATTTGATTCTCACAACTACCTGGGAGTTGGTGCTTTGTTATCTCCTGAACGGGCGGGAACGGGGAGGCAGGGAAGACGGGCTGCCCTGGGGTGAAGGCTACTGAGCCCTTTTCACCTGCCTCCAACTTTTGCCTGGGACTCCGCGAAGCTGTAGCATGGGCAGCAGTCACGTCCCAGTAAAGCCATCTTGGCTTTGAGGGTAACTGACAGGCCTCAGACCCATTGGTGAGCTAGGGAGATGTCTCCCGCAAGCATGTAAAGACATCCCCTCCCCTGGTAGTGCAGGCAGAGGAGAACAGTTCATCCCAAGAGCCAGAAAGGTGGCTGGAGCGGCCTGAGCTTGCTCAGACAGCAGAGACACTAAGGTCATCCGCTGCCCCCCCCCGGCCTTCACCTTGTCCTTGGCCTTCTACGGCTCTGGGAGAGAGAGCTAGGCTAAGGATTTGGTGCGACTCTCCCTCTCTTCAGTCCAGTTCAGGTGCAAGTCAAGACACGCCCTGTGATGTCATCAGTCCTTTTTGTAAACAAAGGAAAACAAGGTTATTATCCCCATTTTACAGATGAGGAAATTGAGGCACTTTATCCACTGCACCACTTGGTGGTAGGTAGGTAGATAACAAACATTTATCAAGCAGTTGCTGTGTGCCAGACACTGTACTAAGCATTGGAGATAAAATTACAAGCAGAAAGAAAGACCATCTCTGCCCTGAGGAAGGTAATATTCCAACAGGAGGGGACAACATGTCAGAAGAAGCCATGAAAGGAAGGAGGAGAGGGAAAGGGTGGAGATGACAGTTAGCCTTGGGAGAGACCTGGTGGCAAAGTCCTTTATGAGTCAAAAGTGTAGCAGAGAGGAAAGGAAACATGGTCGGCCTCGGCTCATCCCCAAAATGAGGCCCTAAGGGAATTCCCCTTTAGGAGGAGGGGGCCAGCATGGAAGGATGCTGCACGGTGAGAGAACAGCTGAGTCCCCGTGGCCAAGAAAAACCCAGCTGGTTCCTATCCATCTGTTTCCTGATCTTCAATTATATTAACAGGTCCCTACCCTGTGCTTGCTTAATTGTGGGAGCTTCCAGAGTAGACAGTCTCTCTGGCTCTGCAGTTCACCATCTGAAGGTAGCAGCTAAATAAAGGCTTCTTGATTGACTGATTGCCTGAGGCTCCGAGATCTGTAGCCAGTGAGAGTCTGAATTGAGGCTGGATTGGAACCCGGATCTTTATAACCTCATGTCCTGCATTCTTCCACTAACATCACCTGCCTTCTGTTTTTGGGGTTCCTCTGGAGATGATGCAGTGATGATTGTGATAATAGATTGGAACATTCCACTGAAAGCAGATTCATTCCCTAATGAGACTTAAGGTTGTTATAGCTTTTTTCCCCATTCCATTTAGACATTTCCTCTGCTGGGATATAATGTCACAGAATAGCAAGAAGTTGATGCTAAATGTCCACCTCTGGCTGGCCACATCTTTGTAATGATTTCATTAGTGAGAATTATCCACTTTATTTTCTTGTAATGGGATTAACTGTCCTAGAGGCTGCTGAGACCCTGAGGGGAAAGAGGTGGGTACTGGAGCAAAGCCTTCTTCAGGGGCTGAAGATCTGCCTAGACCTCTTTCTGAAGGAGAAGCCATGTCTCCATGGGGTCAACCCACAGATGGCAGATCAGAATCTCTTAGACTCCAGGAAGCATTTTCTTCTCTGATTTTCCCAAATCAGCAGCACCTGGGCAAGATCAATATGAGCCTCAGGCTGAGTGGAGGAAGGAGTCATATCAGAGGCTAAGGATGGGGATAGTTCTGCTGTTGTCTGTCCTGGTCACACCATTTTAGGAAGGACATTCTTAAGCTGGACAGCATCATATCATGGAAGCCCATCAAGATGATGGAGAGCCTTGAGTTTGTGCTGTTTATGGATTGGATAGAGAATTTTAGGGTTCCTTCTAGAGGCAGCATGGTACAGTGGAAAGTGCCCTGGGGTCAGAGGATGTGGGTTCAAATTCTGCCTCTGATGTTCACTATCCATATTTCAAGTTACTTCATCTCTCTGGGCCTCTGTTTCCTCCTCTGTAAAATGAGGAAGGTGATCTATGATCTCATTAATGACCCCATCCTTTGATGGTACAGATCCCAGTCCATTCATGGAACCTCATCTTGAGCAATTCTTGCCCATATCTCCCCATAAACCTTCCATAGCAATGCAATGATGTGAATATCTTTCTTTGGAGGGGTAAGGTGGCATGGAGTATGATAGCTGAGTGAGACCTAAGAAGTCAGTTCCTTTAAAAGGAAAAAAACCAAATAGATTCTTGTAAGTAAAAGTATTAATGCCAAAGCCCTTCCCCTAGTACATAGCACAAACACTACCCTACAACCGGCCCCAGTAAATGGCTTGATCCCCAGAATATGGGGGCCTGAACTCTTACTGGTTTATCTTTATCAAAGATGCCTCATGGTTCCTCCAACAATCACATGGTTGTTGAAGCAGCCCATCCCTTTTGATTCCCAGGCATTCCACCCCTTCTCCCCACATCACCAAGCCACAACAAGCTAATAAATGCTAACCCATAGTCTCTTAGGTCCTCTACACTCTTGGGTTCATTCCACTGTAGCCCCAGCTCTGATCCAGAGATAGCATCGAACAGATTCCAGATCCTAGGATTCCTCAGCTGTAGAAGGAGACACTCATGCTTGCTGTGAAAGTGTCCTGATGAAAGTCTATTGAGAGAAGTGAAATACCATGCTCATCATCTCTCCTCTCCTGTGGTTCAGAAGCTGACCGGTTTTCAGTCTTGGGGGCACACTGAGAGGTGTAGTTCCCCTGAGCATGACAAGGGGATGTCTCTGTGTCCAACTCTTCCCATGATAGGCACAAAATGATGAGACTCTTTAAGAGTCCCTTTTAATAAAGAAAAAGAAAGGGAGGCAACCAGGACTTTAGAAACCATTGGCCATACTTCTAAAGGAAACAGCTTTGGAAACTCATCATTGGCATCCTTTCAGAGAAAAGGATCTGCTTCAAGATGTATGGCAAGAGGTGTTATGATAGCTAACATTCATACAGTGCTTTAAGGTTTGCAGAACCCTTCCCACCTGTTATCTCGTTTGATTCTCCTAACACCCCTTTGAGAAGGGTGCTGTTTTGTAGATGTCCCCATTTTACAGATGAGGAAACTGAGGCTGAGGCGTTAAATAACTTGGTCTGGTGACATGTCTGAGACAAGATTTGAACTCAGGTCCTCCCAAGGTCAGGTCCAGTGTTCTACCCACTATACCATCTCACTGACATATAAAAGCAACAACTCATATTGATATAATTCTTTAAAATTTTCAGAGTGCTTTTGCACTCATCATCCCATCAAGATCCTCATTTGAGGGCCAAGGCAAGTCATATCACCTCCAAAATTAGGGTAATGAGCCTGGACAACTTCAAAGGGCAGTTGTGGGGTATAGGGGCAACTCTTCAGAAACCCTAAAATGCCATGGAAATGTGAATTGTTGATAGTATATTTTGGTCACATCGCAGGGTGTGAGCTAATGTCCCTGGCAATGCCCACTGACCCCCACTGCATGAAATAATTTACCAGCTAATACTGCCTAAAGCAACTTATCTATCAGCACACATTGATTCTGTGCCTACTCTGGTAAGGACACAGAAAAACAATTCCCACCTGCTCTCAAAGAGCTTATATTCTCTAAGCCTGAAGGTCTGCTATTCTAAAACAGACATGGCCTAGTCCTTTGCCCAGTGGCCTTTTATTCATTCTTAACAACTTGTCAAGATACAGGCGTGAATGTGCCACCTGATATTGATTGATTGCTTTGCCCCATTGTGGACTGTCAAGATGACACTAGGTTTTGGTTCCCTATCAGAATCTGAGATTCCAACTAGATGATAACCACTGTAGTTGGAAAGATCTAACTTCCATATTTAAAGGACCCATGATCTCAATTATGGGGGGCTCTCTCCACTTACACAGATCAGTCTTTCATCTTTCTTCTTGACTCTAACGAGCATGACTGGGAGCAGGGGCTGATTTAGACAAGACTTAGCTATTAAAATTATCCCAAAATGGAATGAGCTACCCCTACCCTGTCCTACTTGTCCCCTACCTTCACTGCTTAGTGGGAGTCTCCTGCCAGATAACCTCCTGCCGGTTGTGTTGTACAGGGGGTTTCTGTTCTGGTCTAGTGCTCAGGATGGTCTCTGAAGTCCCTCCAACGCTGAATTCTGTGACTCCTTCCCAAGACCTCCATTGAGCATAGGTGGCCAATGTGGTGGAGTCTTCCCTCTACTTACTTTAGCGTATGAGGAAGTGCTGGCACTGTCCATCTTTTACGCCTGGATCCTTCTCTGTGTCCAAGCTGTTGCTTGACTTCCATAGCTCATTAGCAGAGTTATCTGGTAAAGACATCTGTGTTTGCTCCAGGAAAGTTGGAGAACTCATTTCCCAATAAAACCCTATTGACTCAGCCCTTGTCAATTGTTTTCTTGCCCTCCTTCATTGACAGGAGTAGATATAACACCTCCAGGAGTAAAAAAAAAAAAAGAGGGGCATGAACTGATTTTCCCTCTACATCCTTCCATAGAGTTAGGATTGAAAGGGGCCTCAGGGGTCCTATCAACACATGACTGTTATAGTCACTAGTTAAAGACAGTAGGGGACAGGGAGCTCACAACCTCCCCTACTCTCCTCTAGCATCCTAGGCCTCTTTTGGACAGATCTGATTGTTCCTGATGTTTAGCTTTAATCTGCCTCTACATCACATCCCAAGCCTTCCACAGGGAAGCCCTTTAAACCTTCAGGGACTATACTCATGTTCTGCCCACCTTGAGTTGTCTTCTCCAGGCTAAACACTCCCAGTTCTTTCAGCTCAACTTTAGCTAGCCATGTCTTTGGTCTGATGTACCCATGGTCATCCTGGTTGCCTATCCTGCCAAAAGCTTCTTTTCTGCATATGTGTTGTTGTGTGTGTGTTAGCGGGGGCGGGGGGGGCGGAGGGTGTGTGTGTTAAGGTGTGTGTGTTAAAGATTGAGGAAAGAAGGAACAGCCCCCCCCACAAAAAATAGTACATTTTCTTCCTTTATCTTTCCAGCTATTTCCCAGGCCTCCTCATCTCTAAATATTTCAAACATTACTCTTATTATGAGCAAATCAAGATATGCATGATATATTTTTATTTTTTATTACTAATATATTTTTTTAATCTCTGTAAAGAGTGCTAAAAAAAATATTATGTATTTCAACTTTTCCCAAAACTGGTTTTAGTAATATATGGAAGCTTTACATCCTCCCCCTGGTGCACTGCATTTCCGTAGGATTCACAGCAAGAGGGCCCAGAAGATTTCTAGTCATCTTGAAGGATCTGTTTAGCTAGAGTACCTCCTCCTCAGCGTGGGTTGGTGTAGATGTGGTGGCTTGTCACCTGGTCCAAGGCTTCCTTATTTCTAGTTGTTGTTCTCCAAGGAAAGGGAGTAGTGAGGTTGGGAAGGCAGGCGAAAGGGAATTCTTCCTAAGATACCTTTCACAGTTGTTGGTTTGGTTTCTAAGCTAGATCTGTTTTCATGTCTGTAATCAGCAGGGATGGCTCTCCTAGAGTATCTTTCCCTGTGATTGACCAGAACCTAAGCTCCTTGAAGGCAGAGCCCGTTTCATGCTTTTGCATTGCCCAGCACCTGGCTGATAATTGTTGTGGAGTTGGAATTGGTTAAGTGCTGAGTGCAGATCCTGCCTCAGGCTAGGTCCCTGTGTGAGCCTGGGCAAGTCATTTTACCTCTTTCTGCCTCAGTTTCTCCCTCTGTCAAAGGGGAATGATAACAGTACTTACCTCCTGGGGTAATTGTGAAGCTCACATGAGATCTGCCTCTGCTTCTTCATCTGTAAAAGGAAGGAGATGGACTCGAGGGCCTGAAAAGTCTCTTCTGGATCTCCATCTATGTTTGTCAATTCAAGGGATGGGAGAAAAGGCAGAAGACCTGAGTTCTAGTGTTTACTGTGTTGTGTGGCCTTTAGACAAGTCTGACAAGTGCCTGTGTCTGTTGTGTGACTCTCCCAGGGTCTTTGTGAGAGAGGATCATATGTGTGTGTGATCTCTCTCCAACGGTGTGATGGAGTCATTGAGGGCAGAGACCTTGCCTTGTAGGAATTCTTTCATGTGATGATGAGGAAAGAACACAGAAACCCTGAGCTAAAAATACCTTCCCACTTTGGCAGCTGTCTTTAAAAAACGTCAAAAATTAATGTCTGTCAAACCAACACCTTGTCAAGAGCAGAGGAAGGACATGCCTTCATTCCGTAGCCACAGAAGAGAGCCCACAAGGTCATTAGCATCAGAAGCTGAATTTGAACTCAGATCCCCTGATTTCAGAGGCAGTGGTAGGGCCAGAAATGTAGTTAATTAGTGGACTTCCGTTTTTTAAAGATTCTCACATTTCAAGTGGGTTCCCTTTGTAGGTCGGTGGCTTGCTCTCACTGGAAGTCTTTAGGCAGAAGCTGAGAATCCACTTACAGCTGTGTTCTAGAGCGGGTTTTGGTTCAATTAGAAGTGATTGAGTGGCTGCTGGGGGTCCTTACTTACCTGAGGTCATACTGGCCATGTGACAGTGGGGACTTAAGATCCAATCTCAGTCTCCACTTGCCCATTCCTGAAATGGACATAATCCTGCCCTGCCTGCCTCTCAGGGCTAGATGAAATAACCTCATTCTCTTTTCTCCAGCTACACAGACACACACACACACACACACACACACCATCTAATCAAATGATGACCTTCATTTTCCACAGCTCCACTCATTGACAATCTAAGCTTCCAGATGATGGGGACCATGTCAGATGGGATGTGGTCATTGGAAGGGGCCATTCCTTAGGTCTCCCTGGTCCTGACCCATCCCCGAAGAGGAAGCCTCTTGCAAGGATCCTCAGCCCCTTTCCCTCGCCCCCTCCTGTTTCCTTATCTGTCAAAAGGGGGTTGGCCTCAATTATTTGCCATTTTGTTTCTTCCTTTGGATAGTGCAGGCACCATCAGGGAAAGGGGACGAGCCTTCAGTTCTCATTCAAGAAAGTTTCCCCTCCACTGGGTTAGACCTCACTGATACTCTGGCTCCAGGTCTTTCTGCCTTGGTTCTGATGTTCCTCCCTCCTTAGTGTCCATTTGTGTGCAGGGGGAGGTTTGGGTCACACCAGTACACCTTGCCCCATGGGATGCCTTGGAGGTGTCAGAGTAGGAGGGTAGGGTCAGGAGATCGGGGTCCTGGAGAAGATACAGGTCAAGCACCTTGGCGCTGGCATGCTCTCTGGAGGGCCTGATGACAACTGAGCACCTCCTCCCCAGCACCACAGAGGGCTCGTCGTCCTCTTGTCCTGCCGCAGAGACAGACAACTGTCTGCCTCTCATCCTCCTTTACCCTTAGCTTCCCAGGAACTCAGCTCTCGGCATAAAGAGAGAAGAGGATTTGTGCAGCAGCAATTCCTCCCTTTCCAGGAGCAGAGTCCAAAACCCCAGGCAGGTGGGCGCCAACTCTCCCTCGATGCCAGTCCAATTTGCTAGCTCACAATTTGCATGAAGTAAGGAAATCCCCATTCAGCAGTTACATCCCAAGAATTGTTTTTGCATTCCTGGCCTGTGTGCAAACATGATTTGCATACCTTGGAGTTGTTGACTGGAGAGTCTGGGCATAATTGGTTTGCAGATCGACAGCCCTCCCCTTCCCCCCTCAGCACCTTCCACAACCCTCCCACTCCCCCCTCTGCATCACCACCCCCTCTGCAGCCACCACACACCTCGAAATAAATTACAAATGCGAAAACAATCCTGTTGTTGAAAACCCACAAATTCACAACAAATCATGATCTTGGAGGGGGAGGGGTTTGAAGGAGTAATTGGTGAACTGGAGGTGAATGAAATAATTGGAAAAGTGAGGTGTGAGTTTGTTACTGAAGTGTGAGCGTGGTGGGGGAGGGAAAAGGGGGCATGTTTAAAGGCCCAGTATGTCCTCTTTATTCACAGTTTCTGATACAGTAATTGCTATTTTGTGGTTTCTATTATCTACACAGTAGGGAGTGTGCGTCTCTCCTTCCCTGGGCAGAGAAGCCTGAGCCTCTGATGGGAGTCTGCGGCCTCCCTGTTATTTTACTTACTGTCTCTCCTCTCTCTCTCTCTCTCTCTCCCGTCTCAGGCTCTCCCCCATATGACAGTCTCCATTCTCAAGGTGATGCAGTTCATTGTGAGCTTCCTTCAAAGCCCTTCAGTGCTACTCTTAAAAACTGTTTCATAGACCTTTCTGTCAGATAAGACCCGTAATCATGGATAGTATTTATGTATCGTTTATCTCCAAGGAGTTCAGGGTGCTTCGTCTATTTCTCTCACCAACCTCATCCCCCTTTTCATTTTTAATTCTCACTTGGGGTTCCTTTGAAAATAGTTGCTATTGTGTTCTGTTGTCTCTTTTTTCAGGTGGGGAAACTAAGGCAAGTGGCTGGCTAGCCCAGAGGCATTCCACTGAGAGGAGGGGAGGTCCTTGAAAATGTCAGATTCAGCCCAATGTAGTTCAGTAAACATTAAGAACCTCAGAGTGTACTCTGGTTCTAAGAAGACATAGTCTTTGCCTTCAAGGAGCATGTATTCTGTGGCAGGAACACCAAATGGCATGGTAGGCTTGGAGTCATGAAGGTCTGAATTCGAATTCTGTCTCAGCCATCTACTAACTGCGTTCTTGGGCAAGCCATGTAACATCTTTTCATCTGCATGATGAGGGGGTAGACTCAGCAGCCCCAAGATCCCCAACAGCTCTAAATCTGTATTTGTCTGTGGACACTGATAAGTAAGCATAGGATAGTTTGATGAAGGACAGAAGAGCTGCACGGGACCTTTAAGGCCATCCATTCCAGTTCCTCCCCCATTTTTCAGATGAGAAAACTGAGACCCAGAGGTGAAGGGATTTGTCCAAGATCACAAGGGCAGTAAGAGGCAGAGCCTATATCTGAACCTAACATCACTGACTCCAGTGCTTTTTCCATGGGAAGAGATCACTGATAAATAGGATACCCAGGAAGGGTGTGTTTCCCATGGGAGGTGGTGCCTGAACCAAGCCTTGAAGGTATCCAGTGAGTCTAAGAGGAAGAGGTTAGGAGAAAGTGCATCCCCAGCCTGAGACAATCTGAGCCGAGTCAGGAGGAGAAAGATGGCATGGTGGGGCTGAAGGAGGCAGAGAGGAAAGCCACTATTTAAATCCATTCTGGTTTTGTATCCCTGTGACCAAGCTTGTGATAGGTGTTTAATAAATGCTGGAATATATGGAAAACATCACATATTGAGCCCCTACTGTGTGCCAGATAATGTGCTTAGTGCTAGGGAAACAGATTTAAAAGGAAAACATCTCTCCAAGAGCTTCTATTCTACTAGAGGAGGCACTACCCCAACTGGGGCGGTGATGGGGAAGGAACCTTTGTTTTGGGGGCTGGATGGACTAGATGTGATGCTGATGTGTCTGGGCCCAGCCAGGAGATACACAGTCAGTCCCCAGTCTGCTGGATTGGACCCAAAGGCAGAAGCCACAAAGATCAGTGAATTGATTTGTTTCCCTGTCCAGGCCTGGGGTGTGGGTTTAATAATATAATAGTAGTGGCAGTGATGATACCTAGAGTTCCTAAGCAAGTGCTTAACAACCCGGGAGGGTGGGTACTGTTGTCATCCCCCCTTTACCGATGAGGACACTGAGGCATAGGAGTTGATTTACCAAGGGGTACATAGCTAGATTGGAATTCAAGTCCTCCTGGCTCCAGACCCGGCGGTCTCTGGTCACTGCACCACCAGGTAATGTGGGATACGTAAGACCAGATTGTTGGGACGACAGGGTGAAAACTCTAACAGTGCCCACCCTCTGGGCGTTCCTGTTCTGGTCGGGGTTTGGGAACGAGAGGATGTCTGCAGCTTGTACATGACTGCAGCCACTATTTAAATCCGTTCTGGTTTTGTAGGGAAATACAGTATAATGTAAGGAAGGAAACAGTCCTCACAATGAAGGGGAGCCCCTTGTCTCTTGTTGCTATGGACACATATTCAAGTGTCCACCAACCCTAAGGTGGGAAGTTCTTGCCTAAGATGGCATTTCCGTTCTCCCAGGGGCTCTTTATTTCAGCCGTTTCCCTCTAGTCCTGCTCTTGGTAGAAAGGAGAACATGAGTGACTTTACCAGGCTCCTGAATCCTGTCCCTAGAAGGGAACCAAAACTGGAAACAAACACAGAGGTCATCTCATCCAAGCCCCTCAGTTGACAGATGAGCAAACAGGCCCAAAGAAGGGAAGGGATTTGTCTGCAGTCATGTAGCTCACTTTGTGAGGGCTAGAGACCCTCCAGTCTCCTGTTTTTGAACTCTGAAGCTCTTCCCTCATTCTGCCCATCATCATTCATCAACAGACCCCCTAACTTTCTCCATTTCCCCTTCTTCAGGGGAAATAATCCCAGTTCCTTGAGACTTTTTTCAGCATACTTCTTTCCAACCTCATAATTATTTTCATTGCTATCCTCTGGACCCTCACCTTCTTACCATGCATGGCATACCAGCTGCCTGCTGTGTGCTGGACCGAATATGAAATTAACCGACAGGCACCCCCCTTTATGCAGACATGCAAAGACGTGCAAGCTTGGACCAGCCTACCAGAGGCTGGCCCGGGCTGGAAGGAAATCTGCATGTGAGAAGTGGAAATTTTCTCTCAACATGAGAACTACAAGTTATAGCATGGAAGGCCAAGTCCCCAAATACTGAGTTAACTTGTGCACTGACATCACAGATTTGATGTGCACTCAAAAGCACTGGAGTCAGGAAGCCCTGAGTTCAGATCCAAACTCAGACACTTACCGGCTGTGTGACCTTGGGCAAGTCCCTTCACCTTTATCTGCCTCAGTTTCTTCATCTGTAAAATCAGGATAATACTGATAGCCCCAGCCTCTCAGGGCTGTGGTGAGGACCAATCAGAATGCCGTGTTAAGTACTTTGCAAACCAACCAGTGCAGTGTAAATGCTGTGGGTTGTGATATGATGATAATGAGCTATAATGGAGGGAGAAGAGGGCGAGGGGACTGAGCAGGCCAGGCTTGGGAGGTATTTTGTTTTTAGCGGCTTTGATTCATTTGATCAGCGCAGTCGAATCCCTGCTGCCGGGAACCCTTTCCAGCCTCTGTGGCAGTGGGGGCAGGCCCAGGCAGGCTCTGCAGGAAGGACGCTAGGGCTTCGCTCCTTACTGCTGGTGTGATCTTGGCTAAGTCCCTGCATCAACTTGAGCCTCAGTGTCACCCTCTGTCCAGTGAGGGAAGGTTAGATGGATGTCTCCAGGTCCCCCCAGGTCTCAGTCTGTGATTAGGAGAGCCCTCCCTCAATAATCACCACGATGGATGAGCCGTCCCCACATGATTGAGAGTGACCTTCATGGAATATGTAAATACTCTGAGTCCTTAAAGCAAAAGGTACTGCATTAATTGGAGCCCATCATCATGACCACACTTCTGTCTTTAGGTGCACCATGGCTGTAACATTGTTAATTATCAGAAGGGTGAAGGAAGACTATTTAGGGTGGGATGGGGGGCCATTATTAGCTTGAACTTGCTTATAGAGGCTCTTTGAGAGCCTTGGGGCAACCCCTCCACCCACCCACATCCCCTGTAAGAATGCAGCACCAGACAGGGTAGGGTGGTAGGACTGGCAACAGAAGAGAGAGGCAGGCTCGGCTGTCTGCTGTGGGCAGAACTGGCCATTAGGTGGCAGAATAAAGCCAGTATTGGAGGCCTTGGCAGCTTGCATCCGCTTGACCCCCTGTTTAGATCCCCACCCCATCCAACTCTCCTACCGCCCTGACCCTCCATCTTCCCCCAAGCCCATGACCGGCTCCCCACCAGCACCCCAGATAAAGCCACAGCTGGGACAGCTGGGCAGGCCGCATCCCTAGCCCTCCCTCTCCCTCCTGGGGACGCTTCCAAAGAAGCTAAGAGAAGGGCTACGGGGGTGGGGGAATGGAAAGGAGGGCAGTGGGAAAAGCTCAGAGGAGACGTGCAGATTCATTTTGAGGATTCATAATGCTACATTTACACACCATACTGCCTTAGGAAATTGGGTAGATAGATGCCTGGTCATGCTGGCAGTACACTGGGTTAACTCTCTGGATTTAGCTTATATCATTTCATGAGAGCATTTATGGCCTTTACTGTGTTTATTCCCAATCGCTCTTTGGCCCTGCAGCATCTCTGACTTGTGTGTGTGTGTGTGTGTGTGTGTGTCTGCATGTACACACAGATGAGTGTGTGTAGATTTTCAAATAAAATAACAAATCTCCTCAGATGCCATGTACGTTAAATATTTATTGCCTGCAATTTGTGTGTGTGTGTGTGTGTGTGTGTGTGTCTGATAAATGGACATCAAAGGGGAGTGGGTAGGGAAGAGAGAGAAGGCAAAGAAGAGGAGGGTCTTGGGCAACAAGAAATAATGGGCCTTTTGTCCTGGAATTTCTGGAGATGGGAAAGGGAGGGGTCAATGGCCACATTTACCTTTTTGATTCCATCCGGTTCCAGCTAAGCCCCTCTGCTCTCTGGAGTTTTGTAACTGGCTTTGACTTCAGGGCCCTAACAGGAAAACACAGGGTGGGAAGGATGCCTGGGGTTCGACAGGTAGGCCATCTTTCAAGGAGCTGCCTCCATATCCCAAGTGCTGCTCCCCCACCCCTTTCCCTTTGCTAGGGAAACAAAGCCCCATCACTCCTCACTAAATAGGGGCCATGCAGGCCATGCCCAGAGAAGCTGATTTAAATACAAGCTCCCAGAACCCATGGCAGAATTGCCTCTGACCTAGACCCAGTGTGCAGATGAGAGGCTGCCAGCCCAGCAGTGCCAGTGCCTTCTGAGCTAGAGTGTGCTCGGAGAGCCGGGTGCGCTAATGTGTATTTAGCACAATGGAGGAGGGAAAGGTCAGGTTGGCAGCAGAGTTAGCTTCCTGCTTGTCAGATGAACTGACAGGACTCCCTCATCATCCACTGCTTGTCCTCCAGGCCCTGGGCACTGAGGGAGGGATAAAGGACTATTTACCCCCACAGCATGGGCCCACGGAGAAACCATGTGCTGCAGGTAACTTAGGGGGATTAGCTCAGGAGAACCAAGGTCCCTCCCTCTCTTCCTCTTTTCCTCTCTCCCTCCTTTCCTTTCCCCTTTGAGTTCTTTGCTTCTTAAACTCCTGGGTGTTGTTTTGTGTTCCTAGCACCTTCGGGGAGCTGAAGACAGTCCGTTTGCCAAAGAAGATGACAGGGACGGGCCCCCACCGAGGCTTTGGCTTTGTGGATTTCTTAACCAAACAGGATGCCAAGGTGAGATCATGGCAACATGCCCCTCCTCCAAATCCTTCCATTTTTTTTTTCATTAAAGGGGTTTTATTAATGTCCAAGGGATGCTGTTCAAATGGGCCATTTGAAAAGAAAGCGTGGCCTCCTAGCCACATGTTTCCTAGCATGACGGGGTCAGTTTCTACATGAGCTGTAGATGGGATGGAGATGTAGCAGGTTCCTATTTTACATGTGAGGACCAAGACAGAGATAATTCTGGCATGAATGACTTTTGCAGACCCACCCAAGTCATTGGTGGAGATGGTATTAGAAACCAAGACTTCCCAGCCAATCTGTTTGGCAGTATTCCCCAGCATGGTGAGGTTGGCATATCTGATATTATCTCTGCTTCGCAGTATTATTGAGGATTTCTGTGCTCTGTAGAAATATCTGAAGGCTCCCTCTCACCTAAGGTGGCACATTCCACTGTAGAACAGTCCTGGGGGGACCTTCCTCGATGTCTGATCCTCATGGTTAGGACATTTTCCCAATGCCATTCCTCAGTCTACTTCCTGGCAACCTCTGCCCCACTGCTCCTACTTATTTCCTCTCGGGCTAAGTGGGACCAGGCCAGACTAAAGTTGGAAAGGAATAAGGCTGGCCCTTTAGGAGAGGCTATTTCTGACCCACCCCCTTTCCCTTGCTGACCTCTGTGAATCCTGCAGTGCCAGTGCATCTGTCAAAACTGGGCCCCAGGAGGTCAGACTAGTGCTTTGGTCCCAGATGTGTGGTACGTGTACATACCCACTGCAAGTGTCTGTGTCCATGTGCCTTTGAGAAGATCAACTCTCAGGGGCCTCTGGATAGCCAGAGCTGCTGCCCCTCTTTCACCTTAGAGTGAGCCAGTCTGCTTGAATTCTTGCTTGACTTCATCAGCCACAGCTCCTTCCTTGCCTTGGGTAGCAGATGAACATCTGGCTCAGCAGCGGCTTTGGGGGTGAACAGCTGTCTGAGCTGCTGTATGGCTTTCCATTGGTCGGAAAAGGAGCCAAGTGTTTACTGACCACTCCCTGCCAACACCTCGTGCCCCAGCTCAGGGTTCCACAAGGAATGAGGAGGCCGTGAGATGTCGAGAGGCCCAGGTTCTGAGAAGGAGTATGACCTTGGGCAAACTGCCCCACTGCTGGGCACCTGTGTTCTCCACAGTGAAAGGATGAGGGGCTTGGAGTTGATAATGTCCAAGTGCCCCCCAAGGTCTGACATTCTGCTCTGCAAAGATCCTCCTAGCGGTGATATTTTATGTTTCAAGGCCTCTTCTGGCCATGACATTCTGTGTGCAAGGTTCCCTCTTCCTTCTCATAGTCTGTTCATCAAGGTCCCTTCAAGCCCTGACATTCTGCAATTCTAAAAAAGACGTTCTCTTTTCTCTCAGAGAGGTGACTCAGCAGCCCTCTGGCAAGAGGGGCTCCCAAGAGCCAGCTCCTCCCTGCTGGCCCAGCTGTGCAAAGCAATAGGAGCTAGCTCCGGGACCCATCTGCCGCCTTTGTAGGCTGACCTGGCAAGGACGTTAGCGTGGAACCCTCATTGAGCCTTTCCAGTAGCCTTTGTCTTCCTCACTTGTGGCTCAGCAACTGAAATTCAAGGGCTTGTTTTGTTGACATTCTCCCATGTTCACCCGGACATCTGTTCCTGTTTCCTCTTGTCATGAGACCTTCCCTTGTCCCCTGCTGACAGCAGTGAGCATCAGGGAGGGCTTTCTGCAGGACGACCACTTCATGGGCCAGCTGTGGCCAGGGAGGCTCGAGCCTTGCTCTAGAAGTTGTTCAGATGCCCCCTCAGCCACTCATTAATTCTACCAGAATATTAGGTGATTATTCCATCTTTATTTCCCTGTTACCTTCACACAGTAGATGTACCTACAACAAATGTGGGTTGAATTAGATCACAGAATGATGAGTTGGAAGAGGCCTCAGTGACCATCAAGTGTGGCTCATCCCGTGGGGCCTTTGCAGTCCTTGTTTGAAGAAGTAGTGCCCACCCCCTCTACACAACAGCCCTTCAAATGCTGCTTTAACATCCCCACTGAATCCTATTCTCTGGGCCAAACATTCCCCCACACTCAGTCAGCAGATCTTCATACAGGGTGGACTCTCAGTGTCCTCCGTCTTCTTCTGGACACTCCTGGACAGCCTCTCAATTCCACAAAAGCCTATTAAAGCTGCATGTGTGAGGCACAGGACTAAGGATTAGGGACAGTCAGACACAATCAAAACAAGTCCCTGCCCCTACAGATCTTACACTGTGCCCAAGGGATGTCTCACAAATACAGAATTTGAGGAGAGAGAGCAAAAGAAATTGAGGAAGGATCTGAAAAGGCCTCCTCCAGTATGAGGCATGAGAGCTGAGCCTTGAAATGGTGCTAAGAGGAGGCAGGTCAGCCAGTAGACTCAATTAGGCTGAAATGTTGAGAGTGTAGACAGTCATGTGACTTGAAGCTAGAGCCAAGCCATGAAGGGCTCAAAATGAGGTCAAGCCAAGGAGATGGTGTTTCCTCCCAGAGGCAGCAGGGAGCAGAGGGATGAGATGATCCAGGCCAGGCCTTGGGAAAGTGAGTTTTGTCACTGTGTGTGGGATGAATTTGAGAAGGAAAAGATTGGGCAGTTGGGGAGAACAGTTAGGATGCTGTTGAAATTGTCCAAAGGAAAGAGAGGCCTTCCTACAAATGAGTTGCCCAGAGCTGATTGTAGAATTCCCCTGTGACTGGGGCAGAGCAGGGTTGGGCTGCTGTCCTCCTCATTCCTGAATCGCCTGCTACCTGCCCTTGCTTGTAGAAGGGGCAGGGAAGATTCATCCATTTAACTCACTGTACTTACTACTGAGTAGGTAAGTCTTTTGGGGAAACTACTCACTTTTCAAGTGGGAAGGCTGAAAGAAACTAGCCCCAAAGATGCCTCAAACCATGTTTAAGGGGCAAAAGACTTGTTGACTACTCTACTTAGTGTCTCCAGCTTCCCATTTTTTGAAAGCTTAAGTAAGTGAATTGAAATGTCACTTCTGATCTTTGCTGAGAAAGTGGGGTCTCAATCTGAAAAAGTCAGGGGAGCCTTTCCTAGCTTTCATTAAGGGATCTTGGGGAATTTCCATAGTGTTCAGGTCCTTTATTCTCCTTTGGAGGTGATCCTACGAACATTATTTCCTGAGCCCAGTATTCTGCCATCACAAAGATTTACTCTGTATTGGTTTTATGGGGGTGGCCACCCACCTGGCCCCATCCACTCATCCCCACCCATGTCTCTAGGTTCCACAAGGAACAAAAGCTGTTGAAGAGGGGATTTCAGTCCTGTCTCTAGCCCCTGAGGGAGAGGGTCACCATCTGCCCTCGCTCAACATTTGCTAGACATGGTAGCTCCTTACACGCCATCATGGCAATATCTCTTCACTCTAGGGCCAGATCTGATTGCGTTAGGATTGGCTTCCTTTATACAGCATGCCTGAACAAGCTAGTCTTCCATAGAGTGAGGACCCACGGTGAGTGCCTCACTCCTGGAAAGATTCGTTTGCTCTTTTTCCTCCTCTGGAAGCCTCTGTTGCTTTTTCTCTCTCCTTCCCTGAGTCTGTCTGAAGAACTTGATTGTCTTCTGAGTGGAACATTTAGTGCTCTGCGATGACCCGTAGAAAAGCGCACACTGCATGTTGTTGAATAGAACTCTGAATATTGTAAATAACTAGTTAGCGCTAGGGCAGGAATGGATGTGAAGAGGCGGCATTAGATTGCGGAGACATTGGGCTAGGAAGCAACAAAGCTCTTCTTCTGTCAGCATAAGGCATTCCAGAGACATCTTTCTCTGCCAGAGAACTCCAGAAGTCATCACCTCCCTGAGGCAGTTTCCCTAAGCTATTCTGGAAAGTGACTCCCTAGCCTGTTCTCCTTGCATGGATGGTATTTGGGGTCAAGGACTTGGCCCAAACTAGGACTATGGGAAATTCTCCTTTGTACCCATTTGCATCCCCTACCAAGCTTGTCCTCCAATGGCCTGCTTTTCTGTTCTCTCCAAAGGGAGTTTCTTAATTGGTGTCTTCTGCATCAATTGATCAACATACAATTGAGTAAGATGAGACATCAGGGCTTGGCAAATATTGTGGCTCAGAGTCCTTCCCTTGTTCCATGCCCTCCGTCCCCCCGAGCTAAGTAGTAAGAAGGGCACTGTCAGGGCTAAAGCATAGTCAGGGCAAGAAAAAAGAAATAAGGAAGAGAAGAGAGGGTGAGTGTAAAAGGGGGTTCTTTGATGTAATGTAGGTTAACTATCTCACTTTAAAGACAGGGAAATGGAAGCCCAGAGATCACACAGGTTAACTACATCACTGGGCCAGAATTCAAACCCAGATCCTTTGTCTCACTTTAGATCTAGAACTCTTTGCACCAACTGTGATGCCCTAGAATGAGATCTGAAAAGAATCATGGGGATTATCTGGTCAGCCTCCCTCACAGCGCTGGGGTCCTGACTCCTGGCCCAGTGTGCCTCCTGCCCCATTGCCTGCTCCTTCATTTTTGCTGGAGAGCTGGAGAGTCAGCCCTAGCATTCAAGGATGACTGCTGTCATCAGGCTGGAGCTCTTCAGTCTTGCCAAGTGATTGCATGGATAGGTGTGTATTGTACATCTGGATTTGGTTGTCAATAGATGTACATAATCTCATCTGACCTGAACCATCACCTTGCGTTCTATGGTTCGTTGTCCCCATTTTACAAATGAGGACGCTGAGTCATGGGTGAAGTGCTTGGCCCAGGAGCTCTGAAGTTTCCCTTGACTCCAGGTTCGGCATTCTTTCCAGTGTACCAGGAAACCCCTCATGTTCCCATTCATGTAGTGCAGCAGGTCTACAGCCTGGCTGGCATTGCTTTAAATCTCCTTCAAGTAGTGCCCTTTCAGCTGGTACCTCCACCCTCCAGGCAATGATTCCTGGTTTTCTGACCTTTGTTAAAAATTTGGATGAGTCACTGGGCCTCCAGGCCTCAGTTTCCTTATCTGTAAAATGAAGGGATTGACCATTTAAGATCCCTTTAAATCTTTGAGTCCACAAATAGATAGTTTTGAAGCTAGAAGTGGTCTCAGGCCATCTCATCCAGCCCTTCATTTTACAAATCAGGAAACTGAGGCCAAGGCACGTCTAGGGGTACACAGGTAGTTAGTGACTTTTCTCTTCCTCTTTTTGTTTCCATCATGTCCTTTGGAAGCCTCCAGTCAAAGCTTCCAGTAGTCCCTCCTCACAGAATGCCAGTGTCAGGTTCTGTCACCAACCTGATCAGTCCTGGCTGTGGTGGGAAGATGCTGAGTAACCAGGCAACTGCTCATAAGAGCGATCGCCACCAAGGCTCAGAGTAAGCAGCCCTCCTCCCTCAGAGCATCTTGTACTTACTTGTCTTTATAAATGTTGTACCCCCAGCACTTAGGGAAGGGAGGGAGAGAGAGAAGGAAGGGGGGGAGGGAGGGAGGGAGGGAAAGAAGGAAGGAAGGAGGGAGGGAGGGAGGGAAAGAAGGCAGGAAGGAAGAAGGGGAGGGAGGAAGGAAGGAAGGAGGGAGGGAAAGAAGGAAGGAAGGAAGGAAGAAGGGGAGGGAAGGAGGGAGGAAATGAGGGAGGAAGGAGAGAAGAAGGGAAGGGAAGGAGAAAAAGACAGGAAAGAAGGAAGAAGAGGAAAAGGAAGGAAGGGGGAGAAGGGAGGGAGGAAGAACAAGAGAGAGAGGATAACAGTTTTTCTAGGGTCACACAGGTAATAAGTGCTGTGACCAAGATGTAAATCCAGAACCTTCATATAATGGTTGTTTTCATTCTGTGCAGGTGATTATGCTATCAAGTGGGTTTACTCACAGCTTTTCCCTTCCAAGTTTCTCAGCACCTTTTTCATAATTCACAAGACAAATGTGAAATTCTCTGACCTTGGTGGAGCCCATCTCTTCTTGCTCGATAAAATACAAAGTCAGGAGGACTGGATTTGGCATCCAGGGTTCAGACCCTGACTTTGCTGTTCACTCTCTATCTGTGGCCTTGAGCAGGTCACCTCTTCTTGAGTCTCCATTTGGTCACCAGTGTAATGAGAGGATTGGACTAGCTGACCTCCTTGGGTGGGAGGCTTCCCAGGTCTTCTGGGTCCTTTGGGAACAAACTACCCAACTTGAGAACACCTATGGGTTTTGTTCATGCTCTCTCCCACTGCAGATCATAGCTCTTCCATGCTTTCGTAGACCCATTCTTCCCCTGCCAGTCTCTGGTAATGAACCTATTGGAATTTAACTGTGGCAGGCACACTCTGAGCCACTGCTCAAAGCCCTTACAGCCAGAGACAACCCCCTCTAGACATTGTGCTCTGTCAGTGTAGCCTTTAAAAACCCTTTATCACCTTCACATCAGGATGGGAGGCATTGAAGATGAACACAGTGGAGGGAGGAATGGACCTAGTGTCCCTGGATTCCATTAAACTGCCCTCCACTCTACAGAAAAGATTAGACTAGAAAAACTTCAGAGGGAGGCTGAGTGGGAATGCCAACCCCCAGTGAAATCTACCCTTCCTGTCATACACAAGAGGATGGGTGATGGTGGAGACAGCCTTCCTTGCCCCTGGGAGCCCTAGCTGAATCACTTGATTGTTCCTACTGTCCCCACATTCCACTGGACTTCACGGAGAGTAGAAGACAGGCAGCTACGTACCCTCCCCAGCCAGCCAGGGTTTCTCCTCAGGTGAGCGGATTCAGGAGCCCGGTGGGTCAGCTGTTCACCTTGTTTAGAAGCCAGCCTCTCTCCTTTGACCAGAAAGGCCTGAGCACTGGAAGAGGAAAGGATTGTGTGGACGGGAAAGAATGTGGAGGAAAGGACCGACCCCTGGAGAACAGGGGAAAAAATAGTAATTCTCTACTGTGTGCGCCTTCCCCTTTTTTTCGGAGTCTTCGTTCCTTTGTACTTTTGCAGTTACAGCTGTTTTTATTTGCTTCTGCTGCTGTGGTTTTAAAGGCCTATTTTCACATGGAATGTTATCCAATTAGTAGAGCAATGTGTTGGCTTAAATAAACACTCGGGAGGGAGTCGGCAGTAGGGAGACGGGACGGCTGTTTGCATTGGCAGGAAGAGCTATTCTGACTGTGGTAAACAACTGCAGCTTTAATTGCAGGGTCTCGATGCTTAATTTATACTTCCTCATTTCTCACTTTTCTGCAATGGGATGGAGCAGGGAACTCGGGCTGGACGTTGTGTCCCAACAGCCTGGCCAGCCTCTTGAGAGGGTGTGTGGTGTGTGTGTGTGTGTGTGTGTGTGTGTGTGTGTTAGGAGATAACAGTATTTCACCCCATCTTGAATAGCTATATATATGTAAAAACTCTCTAAGGCAGCAATGGTACCTTTTACAGTACTTGTGAGATGTGGGGAGTTGGTGGTTTTGCTCAGAGATCAGAGGGCGAGGGTCAGGAAAACCTTGTTAGAGAGAATTTCTCCGTGCAGAGCCTTGTGTGGGACATTGTGGAGAAGCAGACCCAACCAGCCTGCCTGCAGGAAGCTTACTCATGAGTTAGAAATGACTGAAAATTTTTCTGGCCTAAAGGCCTAGGATAAGAAACTAGCTGTTGTGCTCTCTCCTCATAAATAACTGACAACAAGGAGGAATAGCTAACAAGTCCCAAATTTGGGTTCTGTTCACTTTTTAATTAACACCACTTGTGTACATGAGTGAATGAAAATGGATTTGATTGTCTGGTCTTGCATTTCACAGCGGGGACTCAGGTTCAGCCAAATCCTTTATAGACTGTGACCTGTCATCAAATCCTAAACTTTGAAACACCTAAGTTTAAGGCACAAAATAGTACAGATGAGGGCACAATCCCCATTCGTTAATGACTGGCGCACTCTCTGCCCGTTTCCTGTTTGGATGTTAGCTGCCGGATCTCCAGAGCAAGAAGAAAGGAGGCCAAACTATAAGAGTAGGGACGTAGATAGATGTCTCTTTGTTCCTGGGTGGTCACCCAGAAGAGGCATCCATGGGACGCTGAAGGGTGTTGGGTGAGAAGTGGTGTCTCCTTCTTCAGGTCTTGAGGACTTCCAGTTACCCTCTCTTCATTTGCTGCCCAGTGTTGCTGGAGGCACTTGTGAGTGGTATTGAACCTGGAGTCACAAAACCCGGATTCAGATCCCACTTCTGACATATTTACCCCCCAGAGATCATGGCAAACTACCTAACCCTCTCTGATCTTCTGCACCACCTACAGATGAGATACCATCCACACTGAACATCACTAGAAAAATCCCAGATCCTCAACTTATGGTCAGTTGTCATGTGTCACTTGTATCTCCCCAAGTGAAGGCCTCTTTACAGCCTACTCTGTGCCTGGAACTGTGCCTTATACCTAGGGAATGCTCAGTAAAAACTGATTGGTCGTTAATTAATCAGTGATTAATGACATTTAACTCCCTTGTTAAAGAGCATCCATATTGGTATCATGATCTAAGAGCTGGGCCAAAGTAGTAGACCCAGAGGACTTGGGTTCAGATCCTGGCGCTGCCAGTAGCTCTGTGACATTTGGCAAGCCATATCTTCTGTCCAGGCCTTAGTTTCCACATTGGTCCAATGAAGGGACTCTGGTTCAACCAAATTCATCCGTGACATGCGTGCTTGCTGTGCTGAGTACATTTGGAGAGATCTTCGTCTTGCTACAGCATCAGTAGCAGTGCCGATAGAATATAATAAGCTTCTTGCGGACAGGGACTGTTTTGCTTCTGCTGCTGCTGTTTCTTTTTTTTCTTCTTTTTATTTCTACTTGCTAGCATTGGGCCCCAGCACATAGAAGGCACTGAATTAATGAGGCAAACAGGACCTTAGCATCACATCCCCAGCCCCCTCTTCCAGTAAAAGCTCCTCCACTTGTCCAGGCTGGTTTAGCTTCACCTCTGTCCTGGCCCCCGCAGCCTTTTGGCCGTGGAGAGCTCCCAGGCATCCACCATAGTTGGGACTGCAGCCTGCTGGGAGGTTAGCCTCCGATTTGGTTTGCTGGGAGTCAGACTCATTCAGAGAGAAGAGCCAGAGCACCTCTATCCACCATCTGAAAGGGCTGATGTCTGGCCACAGTAAGGGCCACCTCGAGGATCCCTGGAGGGGAGGCAGGGGGTCAGCAGGAAATGAAGTACTTCCTCCCGGGAGCCCCAGCTACCTCCTAATCATCATCGCTCATAGGATTATTGTCTTACAGCTAGATGGAGGCCATCTCATCTAGGCCCCCACCCTCCTGCCCATGTGGAAACTGAGCCCCAGAGACTCATCAAGCAGCCTGTTCTCTTTCCTGTACAATCCAGCATTCATTTAGCAACTACTGTACTGCGTACAGGATGCTGGAGGAGAGGCCCTGCCTTCATAGCTTATATAGATAAGCATCTAAAGGAACAGAGTAGTACATGATGAGGCTGTCAGAAAATTGAGAACCAGAATGCCACGCAAGGGATAAAGGGAAAGCCAGTACCAGCTCGTTGGAGGCAGTGGTCAGGGAAAGAGATTCTAAGAGATGGAGTCAGCAAAGGTACAGAGGAGCATGGGAGTTTTCAGGGAAAGGGATAGGAGAGCAGAACATTACCTAATTTGCCTAAAACATGAAGATGAGTAGTATGAGATACCTAGAAAGAATCAAGGAAGAAAGCATTTATTAAGCACCTTCTGTGTGCCAAGTACTATGTGATGAGATATATCCTTTGCTCCTTACAACACCCTGAGAGGTAGATACTGGTATTATCTCCCTTTTATAGATAAGGAAACTGGGGCAGGCAGCATTAATATAGTGGCAATGATAATAGCTAGCATTTATGTAGTGCTTATTATGTACCAGGCACAGTGTTAACACAAAAACTCTGGTATGTAAGTGTTTTTATTGTCCCCATCTTACAGACTAGGAAACTGAGGCAAACAGATTAAGTCATCTGCCCAGAATCACAAAGCTAGTGAGGATCCTAGGCTGGATTTGAACCCAAGACCCAGGACTCTGTGCACTATGGCACCACCTCCAGAGCAGAGGAGTTCATACTTTACTCTCTAGATTTTTTTGATAGTTGGAGTGGCATGATCTAATCTCCACATAGGAAAGATTATTTTGGCAGCTTGGAAAAATGGATGGAAGGGGAGGAAAGGAAAGCCGGAGAGCCTATTTGAAGAGCTCTTATCTCAGTGGTTCAGGAAGGTGGTATTGAGGTGTTGGATGGGGTTAGTAGAATTGGGGTGAGAGAGATGGGATCTTAAGGACTTAGTAACAGATCAGCTGTTAGAGGTGAAAAAGAGAGTGAAATGTCAAAGAGATGACCAAGGCTTAAACTCCAGGAGGGTTGAATAGACATAAAAAGGGAGAAGAAGAGGAGATGACCCATGCTTCTACCAAGGAGATGGCATAACTATACTCCTGGTAGGAGGTGGCACATAACGGTGCTCCTGGCAGGAGACAGCATGTAACAGTACTCCAGGCAGACGGAAATTAGGAGGAGGAAACACAGCAACCAAGCTTTCTCACCCTCCCTCTTAGTCGTCTCCAAATTCCAGAACATGGGAGCTGGAAGAGGCCTTAGAAAGCATCTCTACTGACTCCCTTCTTTTGAAATGAAGACCAAGGAGGTGTAGCATCACACAACCAACTATTGGCAACGAAGCCCCAGTATTTGGTCCCCTATGCCCAGCTTTCTCCTCTTTGGCAGAAGAAGAAAAATATACTGCTGGATTTCTTGGGATTTGTGTGCAGAAGATTTTCTTCCCCTGGGACATCCTACCTAGAGGTTCTTGTTATATGAAAGGCATCAGTAAAATAGGGGTGAGGGATTGTGTACTAAGTGGTCTCTTAAGGCCCCTTCCAGCCCTGTCTGAGATCCTATGATCTATGCAGGCTCTTTAAAGCATGATGGCCCAGCTCCTGGGCTCATGTCTTGCCCAAGGCCTCAAATGGCATTTGTTTCTAGGCAAGGGAGGCCAATCCCAAGGGAGAGCTACCAAAGGTCAGAGGCGTAGCTGGGTTGGCAGGGCTCCTTTGCCTTCTCTCCACTTGAGAAATGGTCTCAGAGGGACAGTTACTTTCCAGCCTCAGGCTAGTGTGACTTTTTACCAGATCCCCTTCCTCCAAAACCAAAGGGCAAAGTAGAGCCAGTATGGGAAAGGGCTGATCCCAAGAGCTCATCAGAACAGGACAGTAAGAAGGCTGAAATTCAGGTGCAGGTGACCGTCAGAACTATGAGGAGGGTCAGTGAGGCAGGCATTGACCTTTCTGAACTCTGCCCATCAGATCCCCAATGGCTTTGCACAGAATCAAGGCAGGAGGCCTCCCCAGGCTGGACAAGGGCCCACAGTCAAACTAAGGGGCTTTAAGGGAGAAAAGCCAGCACTTGGTCAGAAAATATTAGGGTTGGAGTGAAGGGTGAACCTTCAAGACATCCAGTCCAGTTGCCCAATGTACAGATAAAGACACTGATACCCAGATAAGAGAGATGAACTGGCTGGCCTCATGCAGCATAATTTATTAGAATCTGGGGTCTTATTTTCTCCCCAAAGGGCAATACCCACCCCTTATGGCTGAGCTAGACCCAAGGCTCTATATTCCTTAGGTTTACACTTATCCAGAGAATAGGCTGGCTCATTTCTCCTGAGGCATTGGGGCAGAGTAGGTAGAGGAGCTTAGTGGTTAGAGGGCCGATCCTGGAGCCCTTCCTCTAACACCTAACAGCTGGGTGATCGTGGGCAGGTTATTTAAACTCTTCATGCCCCCAGATACTCTCTGAGACTCTCAAGTTGAAGAATAGTGACTGACCTGCACCAGTGGTAGGGGTTTTCATACTAGAAGTTCCCAAATAAGAGAATATGTTGTTGAGTGGTTTCAGTTGTGTCTGACTCTCCATGACCCTATTTGGGGTTTTCTTAGCAGAGATACCAGGATGGTTGGCCATTTCCTTCTTCAGTTCCTTTTACAGAAGAGGAAAGTGAGGCAAACAGGGTGAAGTGACTTCCCAGGGTCACTCAGCTAGGAAGTCTCTGAGGCCAGATTTGGACTCTCAAAGATGAGTCTTCCTAATTCCAGATCCATCGCTTTATCCAGGGTACCACCTAGACTACAGTTACATTTTGAAGTGCTTGGCAATCCTTAATACTCTTTATCAGAGTTTATTGTAATGCTTACGATTACAAGTAAGAGACAAAGGTGTTCTCATGTTGTTGCATGTGAGCCAGTGCTAGGACACAGAAGTCTAAAATGTATGGGTCTTCCTCTACCTTGAGCCAGAGCTGCCCTCTTTTCCATCCTGAGACTTTAAGAGGTTAAAGGCATGCTAGAATCTCAGATCTGGAGCTGCCATCAGGCTCAGGGAGCATTTTTGTCCAACCCCCACCCACATTTTACAGTTGAAGAAACGGAGGCCCACCCAGAGGGGTTAGCAAGGGTCACAAAGGCCATGACTTAAATCTAGGTCCTTTACACCACCAGATTTTACACCCACCCATCTTTGATCATTAGTCCTTTCTTAGCACTTGTTACTTTCAGAGTGAAACAGATGAGAAAATACAAAATATTTATCACATAGTGTTGGAGTGGGGAGGTAGAGAGCTCTGACAACTGGGGGGATTAGAAGAAGCCTCAAACAGGAGCCCTTTAAGGGCCATAGAAAGGTGGACTGTTATCTCCATTTATGGATCAAGTGAAGATACTTGCTGTATCACATGGCTGTTAAGCATCAACTGAGACTTGAACCTGAGTCTTTCCTGTGTGTTCTTTCCTCTAGTAAACCTGCACACTTGGAACTCTTTGAAATGGGATACTTATGTCTAGTGCCCTCGAAGTTTGGGTCCCCTAACCCTTCCTGTTTGCCATCCTCAGGGTCCCATCAGTCAGTCAGCTGGCTGTTTTAAGCACCTGCTATCCAAGGCATGGTGCTAAGCCCTGCCCTGGACATACAAAAGCGGGTTGTAAAAACTGCCCCCTATTCTCAGGGAGCTCAAGTCTAGCATTGGGTTTGGAATGTTCAGCCATGGTTCAGTCCTGGTTCTACGTCCAGCTTCCTCAGACAAGTCTCTTCACCTGCCTGGGTCTCAGTTCCTTCCACGATAAGTCAGATTAGGAACTTGGACAAGATGCACTCTAAGGTCATTTCCCATCTAGACACTGAGGTGCCAGGGTTATCAAGAATATGAAAACCAGTGCATCTTTCTGTTCAAATACTTGTCATACCATCCTCATGGGTAATTCTCCATGCCGAACCATGAAATCACCAAATTTAAGAGCAGGAAGATACATCAGCAATCATCTCATCCAACCCACAGCCCCACTGCTACCTTTCTGACTGCTGAGCACCCACCAGTCTCCATACCCGGAGACCTCTAGTGAGGGAGAAGCCACTGCTTCCCAAGGCATGCAGTCTGGCTTGCTGCTGTATGTAGAATAGCTCTCTCTCGTCGTTAGGAAGGTTTTCCCAGCATCAAGGCTAAATTTGCTTCTTCTCACCACTCATTCATGGCAGGCCAACAGAAAAAACCCAGTCCGTAACAAATACAAGCCACATCAAAACAGGGGATTGAGTTGGGGGCAGGGAGGAGGCTCCTGAAAACGGGGCTGAAATGATGTGTTCAGGTTGTTTTTGGAGAAGAGTAAAGACCCTGTACACGTGGCCCTGAGTCAGAGTTGGGTTCAAGGCAGGGAGCTCATGGAGGGAAACGGGATCCCCTGAGAGAACGACTTGGTATCCTTGAGGATGTGTTGCCTCTTGGCTTTCCCATCCCCCTCACACATGGAATTGAAGCTCCTTTGGGGTCCCCAGGAGAATAGGGAGCCAGCAATGCCAAGCTACTGATCAATTTCTCTTCCCCATCTTGAAACCCAAACTCC
Source organism: Potorous gilbertii (assembly GCA_028658325.1). NCBI lineage: Eukaryota > Metazoa > Chordata > Mammalia > Diprotodontia > Potoroidae > Potorous > Potorous gilbertii. Next base: position 225,097,937 of record CM053773.1, on the reverse strand, counting down.
CTCGATCAAGCCATCCCGCCGTGACAGCTGAGAGCGAGTGTGTTTTAAAGCTCTGAATGGGCCATTTCAGTTTCAAGTCCAGATGCATTTTTATGTCCGCCTGGAAAAAATGTGGAGGCTCTGCTGGCAGCCAGAAGAGTTTTTAAAATGAAAAAAAAAAAAGTTTGCTGCACCTGGCCCTTCCAGAAATGTACAAGGAAGAAAGTGTTGCTTCCACACAGCTATCTGATTAGTTTTTAAAAGGAGTAGGCCTGCCTGGCACCTTCTCCCTCTTTCCTCCCAGGCTTCTCCCAGGAAGCACCAGGGGGCGGTAGAAAGAGCCTTGAATGCTGAGTCAGAAAGGGAGAGACCTGGGCTCCAGTCCCATATCCTGCATTGATCAGCTGTGTGACTCAGGACAAGTCACTATATCAGTCTGTCAACAGGCATTTATTAAGCTCCTACTGGGCTGCCCAGTGGATGTAGCCTGGAGTCAGCAAGACCTGAGTTTTAAATCTGGGCAGGTGATTGTAACAGTACCTACCTTGCAAAGTTATTGTGGGGCTCCAATGACATAATAGGTGGAAGAGGCTTAGCACGTTGCCTGGCACATAGTAGGTGCTAACCCTCCCTTTAATAAGTAGTTCTGTAATTGCACCAAAAATCAGTCCAGTTCCAGGCTTCTAATTTGTGAACTTCATTCTCTTCCCTTTTTAGAAAACTGGGACATTATTTGTCCTCATTTGCCAGCCCTGCCGTGACTTTCCTATTCTCCATGATTTTAAAAATATCCTCAAAAGTGGTTCAGTAATTATATCTGCCAGTATTTCAGTTCCCCCCACCCCCCAGTATTGGGGGATGCATTTTATCTCGGTAACTTGAATGCATCTCAGGCACCTAAGTAGCCTCTTTCTATCTCCTTTCTGAGCTGTGGATTATTAGATCCTTGTCTATCCCTATCTAGCTGAAAGGTCCTTCCCCTTCTCATGAACGGACTAACCAAATAAAAAAGCTCTGCCTTCCCTGTGATCAGTTATATCTTCTTACCAACCCTAAGCAGTGGCCAGATCACTTCTGGGATCCTACTATTTACAGCTCTAAAAACAAGCAAAAACATTTGTTGTAATACTTGGCTTTCTTTCACAATCTCTACACATTCTGGGATTCACCACTTCTCACATTATTTTTACAAACTTATAGCATACTTTTAGATTAATCTTATGTATCCTGGCTTTGCTTCAGCGGTGAGTTCCCTGTGTGTCCACAACCCTCTCTTCAGACAGATCATTTCGAACCCCACCTCTTCTGGTTTTATATGCTTCTCATTCTCTTTGCTGTTTCATCAGTAGAAATTTCCTTCCTAGACTGATTACCCCTATAGAATTTTAATCCATAGAAACTCTACATAATCTTTCAAATCTTTTCTCTCCAAATCAAGGGAGCATGTTAGTTTAGTCTGTGCTTTCCTCTTTTGTTCCAAGCTCTTAAGATAAAGTGGTAACTTCCCTTCAAAATTCCTTTGCTTTCTGCTGCAGAACCAGTTGTTCCCTTTTGGGGAGAACCAAATACAAAATACAATCTTCCCCACCCCCCATATTTTTTTAAAGGATGAAATTTTCATTAAAGCAACCAGGAAATTATTACCTTCTCTGCTTTTGGAAGAAAGAGAACCTCCAGTGTATGTCAGCCTCTTTGAAGTTCTTCCCCCTCCAATCCCCAATACTAATGCATCATACCTTTGTAACTGATTTGCTGAACCCTTCGTCTATTTCCTCTTTCTGTCCTGGTGGTCTATAGTATGCTGTGATGGTACTGCTCCCACTGTTTATCTCAGTGTTTTACCTGCCCTTCAGTTTCCCTCATTTATAAAATGGTGTGGAAATAAGTTGTACTGCTCACTGTGTACAGGTTGCTTTGTAAACTTTGAAACATTATTGAAATGACCGTTATTACTCACCACTCATACTCTCCGTTGGTTGCTAGGCCGTATTGCTCCGTTCACTGACAGAGATCAGTACACCATACTGTCCTGAGAAGTCTGACTTTCAAAAGCTCCTGTGCTGAAGGCAGTATGTGTTAATGGAAAGGGCTCTAGATTTGGAATGAGAGGATCTCTATACAATTTGCTACAGTTATATGGGACCTTTGGCAAGTCATTTACTGTCCATCAGTCTCTTTCCTCATCTTTAAAATAAGGTTAGACTAAGTGACCTATTAGGTCCTTGATCTGTGATCTTATGTCCTAGTTCTACTTCTTTATAACCTAGAAGTCTTTTTTTCTCTTCCATGCCCGTTTCCCTACTAACTAGTGGCTATCTGCACTAGATAGAGGGTTGATGAATGTATTGTCCCCTAATCGCCAGTGCTCATACCTTAAGCTAGCTCTCCATTTTTCCTTCCTGCTTATTGGGTATTTCTTCTTATTTTACATCCTGAGTGCCATCTCAGTTTCTTATAGTCCAGCTTCCTTCTTTTAAGCGAGCCATGTGAACCCTTTCCTTAAATTTTTCATGGCCATTACTCACCTTGGATCACCTAGGCAAGGCTGTGATGGCCAGGTTTTGTGAGTACTATAAGGAACCCTTGTCAACATCCAAAAGGTGTAATAATCATAGGCTTACTACTTGGTAGTAATTATGTTATTAGTATCTATTTATTGAGAAAATTCAGCATGACCAAAACTGGGTATTCAAGAACTTGATTCTGTCTCTTCCTCAAATTATTATGTACGTAATCCATAATACCCTGCATGCTTTGTGCCTCCAACAGGATTTAACTGCCTGGGCCTGTCTCTTCACTTCTATCACTGTGTTGCCAAAATTGATTGCTTGACAAATACGAGACTTAAGAGTTGGGCTGCCTACAAGTAGAGTGGTTAGAGCATGGGCTTTCCATTGCGATACTGCCTCCAACTTTTTTTTTCAATTTATTTTATTTTTCCACATTCACTTCCACAAGATTTTGAGTTCCAGATTTTCTCCCCATCTATCCCCTCCCTCCACCCCATGATGGCATGCATTCTAATTACCCCTTCCCCCTATCTGCCCTCCCTTCTGTCACACTCTCCCCACCCCCTTCTCTTATCACTTTCCCTTCTTTCCTGTAGGGTAAGCTAGATTTCTATACCCCATTGCCTGTGTATCTTATTTCCCAGTTGCATGCAAAAGCAATTTTTAACATTCATTTTTTAAAACTTTAAGTTCCAAATTCTCTCCCTTCCTCCCTTCCCACCCTCACTGAGAGGGCAAGCAATTAGATATAGGTTATACATGTGTAGTCATGCAAAACACTTCTATAATAGGCATGTGAAAGACTATATTTCCCGCCATCCTATGCCACTTCCCCATGTATTCTGTTCTCTCCTTTGACCCTGTCCCTCCTCAAAAGTGTTTGCTCCTAATTACCCCCTCCCCCAATCTACCTTCCCTTCTATTACCACCCCCCTCTCTTAGCCCCTTCCCCCGACTTTCTTGTAGTAGAGTAAGAGATTTCCATACCCAATTGACTGTGTATATTATTCCCTCCTTAAGCCAAATCTGATGGGAGTAAGGTTCACTCATTCTCTCTCACCTCCCCGCTTCCCCTCCATTGAAAAAATTTTTCTTGTCTCTTTTATGTGAGATAATGTACCCCATTCTGCTTCTCCCCTTCTCTTTCTCACAGTACATTCCTCTCTCTCAACCCTTAATTTTATTTTTTACATATACATATCCTTCATATTCAACTCACCCTGTGCCCTCTAAGAGTGTGTGTGTGTGTGTGTGTGTGTGTGTGTGTGTGTGTATTCCGTCCAGCTACCTTAATACTGAGAAAGATCTCTTGAATTACAAATATCATCTTTACATGTGGGAATGTAAACAGTTCAACTTTAATAAGTCCCTTATGATTTCTCTTTGTTGTTTACGTCTTCATGCTTCTCTTGAGTCTTGTATTGAAAGACAATTTTTCTATTTAACTCTAGCTTCTCAAGAATGCATTAAATTCCTCTGTGTCATTGAATGCTAATTTTTCCCCCTCATTTATTACATTCAGTTTTGCTGGGTAAGTGATCCTTGGTTTTAATCCTACCTCCTTTGACCTCCAGAATATCATATTCCAAACTCTCCAATTCCTTAAAGTAGAAGCTGCTAGATCTTGTGTTAACTTGATTGTGTTTCCATAATACATGGATTGTTTCTTTCTGGCTGCTTGCAATATTTTCTTCTTAAACTGGGAACTCTGGAATTTGGCTGTAATATTCCTGGGAGTTTTCCTTTTGGGATCTCTTTCAGGAGGTGATCAGTGGATGCTTTCAATGTCTATTTTATCCTCTGGTTCTAAAGTATCAGGGCAGCTTCCCTGTATAGTTTCTTGAAAGATGATACCTAGGCCTTTTTTTTTTTGGTCATGGCTTTCAGATAGTCCATTAATTTTTTAATGATCTCTCCTGGATCTGTTTTCCAGGTCAGTTGTTTTTCTAGTGAGATATTTTAGATTGACTTCTATTTGTTCATTCTTTTGGTTTTGTTTTATAATTTATTTATTTCTCATAGAGTCATTAGCTCCCATTTGCTCCACTCTCATTTTTATTTATTTATTTATTTTTTATATATAAATTTACTTATTTAACTTTTTGCATTCATTTTCACAAAATTTTGGGTTTCAAATTTTCTCCCCATTTGTCCCCTCCCTCCTCCCCAATACACTGAACATTCTAATTACCCATATCACCAATCTGCCCTCTCTTTTATCATCCCTCCCTTCCCTTAC
>CM053773.1:224969573-225092709 GCA_028658325.1 Potorous gilbertii | reverse complement strand
TCATCAGAAAGGAAAGGAGGAAACATCTGGTCACCAAGAAAATAACCTTCTATGGTCTTATTTTTTTTTCTCTTTTCTGGGCATTTTCCCAGCCAGTAACTTGACTTCTGAGATTCCTTTCCACACCCACCTCAGCTTCAGATCCACCCAGCTAGTGCTTGGGGTCTGAGATTCAAATCCTGCTCCCCAGCCTCCAGGCTTTCAGCAGGGACAGGGCTGCTATTCAATATGAGCTTAAGTTCTGGTGCTCAGGTGGGGGCAGGGCCACCTAGCAGGGCTCAGTTCCCTCAGGGGGTTTATGCGGAGACCTTCAACAATGATCCGAGCTCCTGCCTGCTTTGGGAGCCCCTGTCCACTGCTGCCTCTGCTGCTGCCTCCTGAGGGGGCCTGAGTTGTGGAGACACCCTGCTCCCCTCTCAGCCAGCCCAGAAGTCTCTCTCACTGACCTATAGCGCCTGTGGGTGGAGGGACCTTTGTGGCCACCGGAAATTCCATCCCAGAAGCCTGCTCGGATCTGCTTCTCTTGGGGCCACACGGCCAAGGAAGGGCTGGGCTCTGCTCCTGGTCTGGTGCGCGACGGACTTTTTGTGCCAGTTTTTCAGGGCCCTCTTGGACAGAAATCTCCTCCACTCCAATGTTGTGCAGCTTCCACTGTTCCACAATTTTTTGGAAGTTCTTTTTTATAGGTAATTTATAGGCTGTGGGTTTGGAGCTAGCATGTATGAATCTTTCTACTCCACCATCTTGGCTCCTCCCCCTCCATTCTTGTTTTTAAAGAATTTATTTCTTCAGTGAGCTTTTGGAGCTCCTTTTCCATTTGGCTGATTCTGCTTTGTAAGGCATTCTTCTCCTTATTGCCTTTTTACACCTCTTTTGTCTTTTGGGTTAGTCTGTTGTTTAAGGTGTTATTTTCTTCAACATTTTTGGGGTCTCTTTTAGCAAGCTGTTGACTCATTTTTCTTGATGTTCTTGCACCACTCTCATTTCTCTTGCCAGAGACTCTCCACTGCCACCATAATCTCTACTGTGCCAGTTACTCCTCCTTACCCCAGGACTCCAACCCAGATCCAAAAATGGGCAAAGCAACGGAATCCTGCCTCAGTGCCAATAGAGAGATCCCTGTTGTCTTCTAATCACTTATTCAATCCCTTTGCCATCTGTGAACTGAGAGCTCTGAAATCCACCACTGCCCCGGGGCTGTGCAGGGGCCAGGGCTGGTCTGTGCTCCTCTCTCACCCAGGTCTGATAGGCCTTTCCCACTGGAAGTCTGGTAACCACCTCACCTGCCAGTGATTCAGTCCCCTGAGGATTGTTCCCAGTTTAGCCCATGTTGGACTGTGTTCCTCTCTCAGCCTGTCATAACAGACCTTTCCTGTCAACCACCAAATTGTCTTTTTGTGGGTTCTACTCCTCTGGAATTTGTTTAGAGTCATTTTTTTGTAGGTATTGGGAGAGGTTTGGGGAAGAACTCAGGTGAGTCTGTACTTTTACTCTGCCATCTTGGCTCCACCCTGCCTTTGACTCTCACTTTCTTGTGTGACCTTGGCCTGCTTGATCTTCTTAGTCCTTGGGGTTTTGTTTTTTACAAAGTGATTTAGTTAGAACAAATGGTCCCTTCCGTCTCTAGTTCTGGGATCCTAAGGAAAGTCAGGGGACAGTCCTTGAAGAGGTCTTTTTGCAACTCTCTGTCTCATTTTCCCATATGAAAAATGGGAGACATTAGCCTCAATTCACTCTCCATTTCCCATGGACTTTGTAGGATAAGATATACTTTGAGCCCCTTAAATGGAAAATACTTGCTAAAAATGGCAATATCGATGTTAAAGGGAAACATCTAAGTACAGGCCACACTCTATCCTGCAGCCAACTGTCTCCAGTTGCCCAATATAGCTGAGGTTCCCCTTCCTGAGCAGAAGAAGAGCTGAGCTAATGGGGTCACCCTCCGTGGCTGGGATTTTAACATGGAAAATAAGGTGATTGCTTTCAAGCAGGCACCAATTACAGTCCTGGACTGTGGATATATTGACTGGTCAATCAGTCACTTGCAGTTCTCTCTGTAGGAACATAAGCAGCTAATTAAATAGATATGCCCAACTGTTCCCCGAACTCTCCTTGGAGATCTGATGTCATGAGAGCAGGAACTCATGGCGGGCACTTTGCAGAGCTTTCTGAGGCATTGAATGGAGGTTGAAACAGGGTGGGAAGGGGAGGAGAGTATGTGGACAGATGATGCTTTTGACCTAACACACAGTTTTCTCCTACTCCCTTTTACAGAGAGCTTTCAATGCCCTGTGCCACAGCACCCATTTGTATGGCAGAAGACTCGTCCTAGAGTGGGCAGACACTGAAGAGACAATCCAAGCCTTAAGACGAAAGACAGCTCAGCATTTTCACGGTAAGCCTCTAGTGGCCCTCCTGTGCTGGTGACTTACCTTCTCCCTCTGAACTGTGGCCCATCTGGTGCTCATACCCTTGAGAGGCTGATGTAGGTCAAGAGAAAATAATTTCCCAACACTGAGAACCTCCCAGAGGTGAAGAAGACTGAGAGAGAGAGAGAGAGAGCGCACAGTGCACTGCCTTGAGTGAACGTGAGAGCTGGCCTTGGTGCTGACCTTGGTGAGTTTAGAGTTGGCCTTGTTGCTGCCAGGACCACAGCCTCAGCCATACAATAGGCACACTAAATTATCTAGATCTGGCTCTGCCTGTAGTCTTCTGACTTGGATAATTTGATTACTTCTCTGAAATAGGGATCACAGTACTGATGCGGCCTGTCTCTCTCACGATTTTAGTGGGGACCAGATGGCACAAAGATTATAAGAGCTGCCTACTTTGTGGACCACGAAATATCCTGTGGACAGAAGATGTCTTTATGAGGCAGATCTGAGTTCAGATCCTGACTCAGACATTTACTAGCTGTGTGATCCTGGACAGGTCCCTTAACTTCTCTCTGCCTGAGTTTCTTTGCCTATACAGGGGGATGAAATAGCACTTACCTCCCCGGGTTCTTATGAGGATCAAATGAGATAATAATTGTAGAAGTGTTTGGCATCATGCCTGGCACACAGCCCCGTGTAAATGTTAGCTTAGATGTTGATGGTGGTGGTGGCGGTGGCAATGACAATGACAATAGTGACATCAATGACAGTGACAAGTGAAATAGTCCCTTCCTTCAAGAAACTTCTATACACACACACACAGACAGCACAGAGGGGCCTCTCTGCCCTCCGTCTCATGCTGTTTACCTGGGTCTTATCTGTATTGGTGCCAGAAAAGGGTGGGGACAGGGCAGGTGGGGGGAAGCAGAGATTGTCCCACAATGATGAAATGAGTTGAGTCGTCAGGTGCTGTGTTAGAGACACATAGCTGGACTTGAAGTCAGGAGACATGTATTCGAATCCCGTCTCAAGCACTCACCAGTCTCATGATTTTGACTTTGGGATTTCTCTGAGCCTCAGTTTCCTCATCTTTAAAATGGGGATCATGGTATTTGCTCAGCAGGGTGGCTCTGAAGAGTTATGTTACTGTGTAGAAGCTGTTGTGGTTGTGGTTCCATACTCAAATGCCAAGCAGTGTTGGGAAGCCTTGTGACAGAAGTGTGCCATCAGTGGATGGGTCACATATGCTCTGCGGAAGAGCAACAATCCCTGAGAGATCTAGAACAAAAGAGTTAAAATTTAATAGAGGACTTGCTGGTCAAAAGCTCAGGTCTCACTACTGAGCTGGAGCTCAGAAGGAGTGCCTTCCTTTTATTGACAGCCATTGACAGGCTCAAATGCACTCGTTGGCAAATATTTGTGTAAGGGACTGTCCCTGGAGCAGAGGTGTGGACTAAAGATCAATTGGCCCTTTCCACTTCCTCTCTTGGTGGCCCTCAACACCAGCTGAGAAAAGTCCCATCTAAGCAGTTCTGGCTGGATTTGGAGAGAAGTGCCTTTCAATAAATCGAGTGCAGAAGTGGAATTGTTGCCGAAACCTTGAGGAAAAACTCCTTGGTGAGCATTTCTGTAAGGCTGTTCTCCACCCACGCCTTCCAAGGAGCTCAGAGACACAGGCCTGGGTTTTGAGAGCTAAATGGTAAGCAGAACCCATTTCTCTTGTCTGAGGTTGCCCAGATATCTACCCTACCTGGCCTTTGTTCAGACCTTTAAGTAGGCAAGAGTGCCCTGGACTTGGAGTAAGCCTAGGGAGACAACCCAACTCTCTGAGAAAATGGTCTTCAAGATTTGAATTAGCAGAAAAATTGATCATCCCAAATAAATCACAGTCAGTCCCTGGCCCCCTACTCAGTCTGGCCATCCTGGAAGAAATGATCTATCCAAGTTCATGCTATGTTGGGAAAACCTTCTGGAAGCCAGTGTCACCTCCATGTCCACCATGAGATCCTGCCAGCCATCATTCCCCAATCTGCCACGTGCCCTTGTCCAAAGCCACTTGCTGGGGAAAAGTTGCCCTGGGCTATCCGGAGTAGTGCAGGGTGTGAAGGGAAAGGAGGTAGGAGGAGGAAACCAGTCATTTTCTGGTGGTGGAGATGCAAGGTGAGGACGGGGCATCAGAGATTTGGAGAGGAATACTGCCCATTGTCCTTCTTTAGCATCTTGCCCCATCCTCTGAGCAAATACCATGCTGCACTCAAGGAAAACGAGCATGGGACACCCACACAGAGTCCCAGTCCCTCAATTGGAGTCTTGGATCTGCCAGTTAAGAACCTAGCTAACCTGGGACAGGTTAATCACTCCATATGTCCAGGTCATAGTTACCTTATCTGAAATGCCCCTTAGAGACTCCCCAGTCCAACTCCCTCCCTGATAACTGAGGCATTAGTCTCCCTGTACCTATAGCAAAGCCCTACTGAGATGAGGAATTTGGTTTAAGTCAACAAACATTTATTATGCACCAACTGTGTATAGGGCAGTAATGCTGACTGCTGCAGAGGAGAGGGTAGGGGTGGATTATGATTTCACTGATAGAGGAGATGCCCAGAAAGCAAAGTTAAGTGACTTTCTAAGAGCCTCACAGCCAGTGTGGGTGTAAACATGATGTGAACTGAGACCTTCCTGATTTGGAGAGTAGTTCTCAGTCCCCAGTGTCCCATTGGCTCATTTGTCCTAATGCAAGGTTGTTCTTAGGCTGAAAAGAGATTGTGTAGAGCTTGGTGAGGTAGGTACTACATGTAGTATTAACCCAGTTCACGTAGAAGAAAAGGAGACTTAGGGTCACATAGCCAGTAAGTATCTGATGAGAGTTTTGAACCTGTGGCTTCCTGCTCCAAATTTTGCATCTCCAAACTTAGCTTGACAGGATGACTGGGCAGGGGAAGAGAAGCCCCTCACATTGGGAGAAGAGCAGGCTTTCCCAGAGTCCCTGCACACTGCCTGAGGTTCTTGAAGGCTGACTCCCTGCTGCAGAGACAGATTCAGATCCTAAGGTGCTGTGGCTATAGAGGCAAAATAAAAAGGGCCGAAAAAGGTCTTGGTCTTAAAGGAATAAAATATAAATTCTCCTCAAAGGATTCAGACAGCATGTATACTATTAAGTAAAAGCAAAGCACACACAGATTGATGCAACATCATTTCAAGAGGGGCTATGTACCTTACACGCCTTGTGCAGGAGGTGGTCCCACCAAGGATCATGTGTGCAAATACCAAAAAGTGGGAGATTTTATTTTTGTATAGTTCCCCCAAAGGCTGGTCCTCTGTGCTTGGAATGCACTCTTCATTTCCACAGCTTAAAATCCCCAGCTTCCTCCAAAGAACAGCTCAAGGACCATCTCTCTCACAAGGCCTTCCTCCCCACCCCATACTTGTGGGGTATACAGCCCCTCTTGAAATGATGTTGCATCATTCTGTGTACACGTTTGTGTTTACTTGACAGTCTACTTGCTGTCTTGATCTTTTGAGCAAAAGACTGTTCTCATCCTTTTCTGTCCTTTCCCTCGTGTCAGAAACTTGCTGGTGCCTCCTAAATCCCCTGTTGTTGTTTGATTCTGTCTTCCCCCATTGTTCTAAGTTCTCTGGGACACCAGCCTGGGAGATAGTGAAGGCAGATGCAGTCAGTGCCCAGTGCCCGCCCTCCCTCCCTCAGCCACTAGACTTTGCCAATGAGTAACTCAGTGCTCAGATCAAGACCCCATGTCACTCTGGACCTGGCTTGCCTTTCTACCTCCCCCAGCTAGTAGAAATCTTGATTCATCCCAGCTGGGGCCATAAGACTGTGACAAAGGAAGCAGAATCGGCCCCATATGGAATATTGGCTCAGGAATGAGAAGGAAGGGTTTTAATGACTTGCTAGGACCTAACAGTGAGCTTTCTGGTGGCATTCTGGCCTTGGAGCCAACTTCAGGGACTGCAGGGGTCTGGGAGGACAGAGAGCACAAGAAAGCCCCAGCACCAAGCAAGAGCTTTAAGTTGTTTGCATGATGGAAATCTGTGGCAAATCCTGACATTGGTCTTAAGCACGGGCACCATCCTTGCCCTTTGACCTGGGAGAGGGCAGGTTGGCCAAGGTGTTTCAGCTGACCTTGGAGGCAATCAGGTAGCCTGACCTGCCTGCTGACTGCCCACTGCCCAGGAAGTGCTCCTAGCTCCAGGTTCATCCCCCCTCCCCCAGGCACCTGAGGTAGAGGTGGAGAAATTCCATGAGTCATGTGTCAGAGGTGGAACCCCTCCTTACCTTGCTGTCTTACTAGCTCCCTTAGCCTCCTCCCCCGAATCCAAAAGGAGCCATTTCTCCTGCTTTCCTAGGCTGTACTGTGAAAGTGTCCCCTTCTTCCTCATAGTCAGCCCAGGCTGAATCTGATTTCATATTAGCAGAGACGAACAGCAAACCAGACTCCCGAGAGGCTAGTCTTGGTTTCTGATGATTGGGGTGCACACCATGCATAGGCACGTGCGCACGCACAACACACACGCCATTCACACATACCATGTACACACAGGCCATACACAAGTGCACACACACACCACTCACATACATGCCACTCACATATACCACACACACACACACACACACACGCACACTGCACCCTACATCCCGAATCCACCTTGCTCTTTGCTCTGAAGCCCCATGCACTTATTGGAAGGAATCTTCCTAGACCCAAGAACCAGAGACAACAAGCCTGGTGCCCAGAAGTCAGTAGGCACTTAAGAGCTGCTTATTGGACTGATAGATGGTGTCGAGGCAGGCAGAGCTCCCAGGAGTGGATGGCCTACCTCCTAGGTGATGCATTCCCACACGCAGAGCCTGAAGGAACTTCAGTGGCTGGCTGCTCCAGTCCAGTTCTTTCTCTCTTGTTTTTTTGGTTTGTTTTGGTTTTTTGGGCATTTTGTTTGTTTGTTTGTTTTGGGGTTTTTGGTTTTTTTTTTTGATTACAGTCATTTTTGTTACTCAGGGCCACAGAAAGGTGAGGTAATGTGGCCAGCATTGCACTATTCTTGAGTCCAAGGGTCATAGATTTAGAACTAAAAGGAACCCCACAGGCCTTCATTTTACAGAAAAGAAAACTGAGAACCATTGAAATACATGACTTGAACAAAGTCACACAGGACATAGAGGGGAGGGTTGGGATTTGAACCCAGACATCACATGGCAACCAGTCCAGCTTCTTTCTACTACACCATGACATCACCCAAAAATGATCTGGCCAATGGGTGGCCACTTGTCCAATCTTCCTGGGCCGAGTGGAAGGTTGGACTGGATTCAGTTCTGTTTGACAAATATTTTTTCAGTGTCTACTGTGTGCAGAGTTGACGAGATGACTTCAAGGTCCCTTCCAATTCTGCCAGTCGGTGGGGTTTTATTGATTGATTCTTCTAATTCTGCTTCCAAAAGGTCTCCTGTAGGTGAGCCAAGCCTTTAACATTAAAATTGGGAAGCTGGGGGAATTCCCAGAGCTCTCTGAACTCTGTGTGCACATCCCATCACTCAGAAATGGATTCTTTTTTCTATCACATAAGCTTCTCCTGGATCCCAAGAACAACATCATGGGGAGGCCTGCTTAATAGTCATCTAAAAGTTGCCCCAAGAAGGGCAGTGAGACACTCACCTGAAGGTAAAAGGGAGTCGTGTGGTATTATAGAAAGAACACAGCAGACCTGGGTTCAAATCCTGCCTCCGCTTCCTGAAGAAGTCCCATGCCACTACTCTAATCATTCCTCTGAGGGCCTCAGTCTTAATAAGGGGAAACTGGTTCCCTTCTAGCTATGTGACACAGTGAGCCTGGAGTCGGGAAGACCTGAGTTCAAATCCAGCTTCCGACACTAGTTGTTTCACTTCTGTTTGCCTCAGTTTCCTCATCTGTAAAGTGAGGGTAGTGATGGCATCTACCTCCCAGGAAGGAGGCTTAAATGAGAGTGGTTTAGACAGTGCTTGGAACATAAAAAATGCTGGAGAAGGGTTAGCTGTTGTTAATAACAATCCAGATCAGTGTGAAGTAAGCTCTTGCTTCAGGTCAGCCTTCTTCCTCTTCCTCCCTTCCTCTCTCTCTGCCCCCCCCCAGAAGAACAAGATTGCTCAACTAAGCCGTGGTGCCCCCCTTGTGAGGAAGGAGCTCTTTCTGTGCCATGGGCAGGAGGGTGAGCTGAGAGAGTACAAAAAAGAAAAGAAAGAACGTGCCGAGCCTGGCCCTGGCTGTGTCCCTTTCTTCCCGAGCGTGTTACAGACCAGCAGGGTCATGGCAGCCAGAAGCTTTCAGGGCCTTGGCAGGCCCCGATTCCTGCAAGGGCAGCCCGGAGAATATAATGGGGCAGAAGCAATCCAATGTCAGAATCCTCTGTTTTGCCGCTCTCCCCAGCCAGGAAAGCCTGAGCAAATAGGTTTTATTTGGCCACGAGCAGAACTCCACAGCTTGGAGTTTTCTCATTCGAGCCAGGGTAGACAGTTCTTATACTTACCTTTTACCTCCTGAGCTGAGTGCTTCAACGAGACTTGCATGATAAGTGACTCACAGGCAAGGCCAAGAGTTGGATCCAGTTGGTTTCTCATCCAGAGCCAACTTGGACCAAGATTGCTGAAGGCCGTTCTATTTCTAGAACCAGGGAGTCCTATATTGAGACCAAGAAGGGACCTTAGAGCCCATCAGAGCCACCCTGCTCCTTTTACAGATGAGGAAACTGAGACTGAGAGGGCTTGAGTGAGTGATTTGGCTGTCGTGAACTCCCGCACCCTATCCACTGCTCCACACTTCCTCCCCAGTCTGTTCAGCAGGCATTTGATAAAGACTTACCCTGTTAGAGGGCGCTACAGATACAAAGAGGGAAAACCTATTAAAGAGCAGATTTGACCAGGTTACCCCCACCCCCCCAGTAACCTCCAATGGCTCCCTATTACCTCTAAAATCTAAACTAAAATTCTCTGGCATTCAATACCCCGCACTCACACTCCCTTCCTGTCTTCTTATAGCTGACACCCTATCATCCCTACATACTCTATGTTCCAGTGACACTAGCTTCCCTACCATCCCTCTTGACTTGGCATTTTCACTTGCGGCCACCATACCTGGGAGGTTCTCCCTCTTCTCTGCCTCCTGGCTTCCCTGGCTTCCTTCAAGTCCCTGCTAAAATCCCACCTTCTGTGAGAAACTTCTCCCACTCCCTTTAATGCTGGCTTGCATTATCTGGTTTGTATCTGTCTGTATCTGGTTTATCTGTAATCATTTGTGGCTTGTCTCCCCCATTAGGCTGTAGGCTCCCTGAGAGCAGGACTTGTCTTTTGCCTTTCTTTGTATCCCCAGCATTTAGCACAATGCCTGGCATACTTCTGTTGACCTCCTGAGGGGCAACAGTAGAGACTCTCAGTTTTGAGTGGCTCTTACAGTTAAGTGAGTCACTCAACCTCTGTGGGCCTCAATGCCTTCCTCTGTGAAGTGGGGGGATTAGATTAAGTCACAATTTCCTTGCCTTTTGTGTGTCCATCCTGACCCCCTTGGGCAGTCAGTCTGATGGAGGCCATGGACCCCTTCTTAGAATCATGTTTTTAAGTGCATGAAATAAGTTACAGAAGATTATAAAAGAAAGCACTTATACTGAAAACAAAAACCCAGGCTATGAATTCCTTGTCACCACAATTTCTTAGGTTCCATCCAGCTCCTGATCTATGGTTCTCAAAGCATCCACCACTAGGGCATTCCACTCTTCCTATGCCTTTCCTCTACCTCTCCCCGCACACACACATGCACACACATTCCACACACATGCATACATGCACCCCACACATACACACATTCCACACATATGCACACATGCACACTCACATTTCCAATATGTCTTTTCTTAGTCCTGATCATAAGAATAGCATCTTTGGACTTGAAAATAATTGCCAAACAAGTAGGTCTCAGAATTTGTGATTTAAAATCTGTCTTTGGTTGGACTCTTTTGAGCTACCAGGACCTGAAGACTCTCTTCCCCTCCCCCACTCCCTGGCACCTGTCTTTCACATTCCCTTAGGGTCAACCTTAGCCTTGCACTACAGGGACTCCAGGAGCCAAGGTGAGGTGGCCATGGGGTGATGAGGGGCAGAAAGGAACTGGGATATCAATTGAAAATGTTTCCTAAGTTCAAACCAAGGGCCATGATGTTTATCACTGGTATTGCTATCCAGCCTTGAGTCATAAAACACAATGAAAGAGGTTGAGGATCACAGATGCTCAGTGTGGAGGAGTGTGGAAGTTGTGAGTGAGAACAGATGAACCAGAAAGACGGGTGAGTCAGACAGGGATGAGTGCTCCACATACCCCACTCAGCACACTGAGCGGTACCCCTGTGGTGAATGTGAAGAGAGGGCATGGCCAAGGGTCACAGAGGGACGGCACAGATGCCCACACTGACCTATCACTAATCCGCTGGAACATGGGAGGTATGGGAATATATGTCTTCCCCATACTTGATGAGGTTGCTGGGAGATGGAGACGCTGTGGGTCAGATGCACAGACTCCTCCGCAGCTACATCTACAATCCCGTTGCCAGCGTAGTTGACAAAGGCAGAACTGGGGAAAGAAAAATCAAGAAGCCGGGCTTGCTTAGGTCACATCAGCCCCTAGAAAGGGTACAGATGGGCAGTAGCGGGGGGGAAAGAGCCACAATTAGAGAGGCAGCCTTCTTCCCCACAGAGGTGGCCAGTGTTCACGACAGGTGCCTGAGAGGCGAGCGTGCCCAGGTGTCATTCTTGAAATCTCCCTGTCTCCATCCCATCCACGCACCCCCACCACCCTGTTCTTTGTCCCTTCCCATCCCCCTGTCCCTCTACCTCATTGAGTAGTGTTTGGAAATATTTCCGAGTGATTCAGTAATATCCTGCACACTCTCCCGCTCTCCCGGGAGTTTCTCTCCGTGCAGGGAAGGTACTTGCTCCCAATCCTGCTAAATTACTATTGACTTGTGTTCTCTGCGCTCCACAAACATTTCACTCAGC
This sequence comes from Potorous gilbertii, assembly GCA_028658325.1. Taxonomy (NCBI): domain Eukaryota; kingdom Metazoa; phylum Chordata; class Mammalia; order Diprotodontia; family Potoroidae; genus Potorous; species Potorous gilbertii. The sequence continues at coordinate 225,081,306 of CM053773.1, read as the reverse complement.
CATCACCGGCAGGGCCAGCAATCCCCTGCTAGGGGTAACGTGGGAAGCCAGCTGCGCGGGGCCATTTTTCCTACTCTTCCCCATCGATCAAAGAATTAAAGTGGCAGACGGAGAATTTCAGACTGACTTAGGATGGAAGGGAATGGGTTGGGATTGGAGGAAGCCTCAGGGGCCTGCAGACTGGTGAGGAGGCAAGAGAGGGGAGAGTAAAACTTCCCTGTGGGCGGGAGAGCAGGCTTAGGGAGAAACTGTTTTCTCTCTGACTGAGACAGGCTAGCAAAACACTGCCTCCTCCAGTGCCAGTGGGGACACACAAGCACGCGCACACACACACGTGTACTCGTGCATACACAATGCGCATGTGTGAACACACATGTACACATGCAACCACAATTTTTCTGGGTGGTTTGCACCTCCAAATCAAACCAAGTTTTGGGGGCTTTGTTTTAGACAGTAAAGGACATTGAAGGTACATTAATATCTCCACTTGCTGGGGTTTTTTCACTAAGAGATGCCCCAACTACCCCATTCTTTGTTTTGGGGAGGTTCCCTTGTGGACGTTGTATTTTTTTCTCCATACATCTGTGTCATTTCCACCTCTAGGCACCTTTACCCCCACCTCCCATCATAACGCTCAGCTTGTGTTTCCCTGGCCCTGGAGTCAGAGAACCTGAGTTCAAATTCTGTCTCTGACACTTACCAGCTGTGTGATCTGAGCCTTAGTTTCCCCATCTGTAACATGACTAATAATATTACTGACATAACACGTTTGTTGTGAGCATGAAGAGAGAAGGTGTGTCTAAAGAAGGGTGTGAACAGGATGACAGGATCGTCTCTCGGTAGTCCAGTCTGAAGCCTTCATTTTACATCTGAGGAAATGGACCCAGGGCAGAGATTAAATGATCTGTGCAGTCACAGAGATCAGAAAGGTCAGAGGTAGGATCTGAAGCCAAATTCTCTTCCTTCAAAGCCAATGATCTTTCCACTGGTGTCGAAAACTCAAGCCAAAATTACACCTCGCTCTGTTCTCAGCAGAGCAAGAGGTGAATCAGCTTCTGGAACTGGGGGATTCTCTTCGAAATCCCAGCCCCAGGACCTGCAGGCTGGGAGCTCAAGGTAAAGGCTGTGGAGTCTGCAAGGCTTGAGTTCGAATCCTCCCTCAGACCCCAGCTCCAAGTCTTTGGGAAAGTCACTAAACCTTAGTCTGCCTCAGTTACCTCATCTAAGAAATGGGGCTGGTAATAACACTTCTAAGGGTAGATCTGAGGAGAAGGTTTCATAGCCTGTAGTGTAACCAAGCCTTGTTATCAGACAGGCCTGACTTTTACTTTTTAAGCAGTGCTTTCTCTGTGCTAAGCACTAGGGATACAAACACGGAAGCACAGGATTTAGAGTCAGAGAGACCTAAGTTGAGTCCTGCCTCAGACACTCCCTAGCAGTTTGGCCAAGCCCAAGTCACTCAGTTTCTCAGTCTCAGTTTTCCAGTCTATAAAATGGGGATAAACGTCGTGTCACTACCTTAGGTTTTTTTGGCAACCAAATGAAGTAACATGTCAAGTGCTTTGCACACTCTGTAAATGCTGGTTGTCATCATCCTCATCATCATTATTGTTCATCGGGAGTGAGGGTGACAAGTGTTGTTAGGTATGTCACTGCAATGAGTGGGCCATAGGGAGGTAGATTAACACAAGCCATCCATGACCAATGGCAGAGTGGATTTCATTGTGCTTCCAGAACCGGTGGGAGCTTGGAAGCTAACCTGGCTTCTTGGAAAGGCTGCCAGGGTTATATCCTGGGGCCCGCCTGAAACAGCGGCCCAGGCAGGACAGTCACTAGATTGGACAAGTGGCCTCAACACAAAAGTCCCAGAGGCAGAGGGGGTTAAACCTGCATGCCAGGGTGGCATCTGGGCCTGCTGACAAATGCAGAGACCAAGAAGGATGCTAAGCTCTCCACATCACAAAGGACTCCTAACAATTTCAAAGACAAGGAAAGAGGAAACCCAAGAGGAAGGTATCCAGGGGGATTCAGCCTCAGCCCTGTCTCTACGTTACTGGAAGGAAACATTCCTTGTCATCTCTGAGCTGGACTGGGGCTCTCACACAAAAACGAAGGTCAGAATGGCCAAGGGAAAAGAGCACTGGCCTTGAAGTTCTGACCTGGGTTCAGACAAATCCGGGATGTGCCTCTGTGTATGTGTGTGTGAGGACAGGGAAGGAGGGAGGGGAAAGGAAGAGAGAGAGGAGGAGAGGGCCAGAGACAAGGAGAGAGTGTCTGAGTGTGAGAGACAGAGTTGGACAGGTGAGACAATCCCTTCTCTTTTAAACCTCAGCTCTGTTCTCTATAAAATGAGGGGACTGCACTAGACAGCCTCGGAGGTCCCTCCCAGCTCTTGCTCATGGGGTCTTTTGGGCTTCAGGCTCAGCACTCTACCCACTCCACCTTGTGCCCTTGAGGCCTGTCTCAGGTCAGATTGGCTCTGACAGGTGAAGCATGAGCGGGGACCCCTGCCAGTCACTCCCTGGGATTACTCCCACTCCCACTCACCCTTCTCTGTCCTTAGGAAAGAGACAGCATCCGGAAAAATCTCACCGTCCTTCTCCCCATGTAGCCCCCTCTTTTCCCACCTGCCCTCCACCCTGTCGTGCCCCCCCCCCCCACCAATTCCTTCCTCCGCCTGCCTTCCTCCGCATGCAGACAGCGGCAGTGTTGGGGACATGGGGGGAGAAGCGACATCCTGGCATTCTGTCAAGGAATTAATTGAAAACTAAAATCATTAGATGGGAACTCCAGAATTGCAGAATGGTGTGTGGGGGGAGGGGGAGGGAGGGGGCACGAGGGGGCCGGGCGAGCTTTTTGTCAAGTTAATTTCTTGTGTATTGACGTTTGCTGACATTCACTTGTTGTTTATCTTCCGATGCAGCTGTAGTGCTCAAAGAAAATGTACAGCTCACAGTGTTTGTTTATTTTACACCTTTCTCCGGGTTCGGCATTATGTTTGTTTGGTGAAAACCCAGTGAGGCTTTTGATGTCTGGGAAGTGGGATTTCAGCAGCTGTTCCCTGGAAGCAGGGTGTGCTTCTCGCAGAGGCAAGCGAGCCAAGAGGAAGGGGAGGGAGGAAGGGGGATGTGAGGGCTGCTGGGCACCCTCCCTCCCTCCTTCCTTCCTCTCCTGCTTTGAGGAGTATGGCTGCCAAGAGGCGCTGAAACGAAACTTGGCCAGGTGCTCTACCAGAAGTCAGAGGGTCTGGGTTCAAATCCCACCTGAGTGGCCTTAGACAAGTCCTTTCAATATTCTCAGTTTCAGTTTTCTCATCTATAAAATGAGGGCGCTGGGCTATGTTTGGTCTGGAAGCTAAACCATAGAATGATGCCTCAAATCTAGAGTCAGATTACCAACTGGGTGATGTCACACATGTCTCCTAACCCCACTGAGGGCCTCCCCTTCCTCATCCATCTAATAGGAATTAGACTGGTTAATGGCTACGTTTCCTTCCAAGTCTAAACCCAGTGATCTGTTGAGGGTTTGCTGCCCTGGGCACTTTTATGCCAAAAAGTCCGTGGGAGCACGTGTCTGCCTCTTACTACAAAGACAGCAGCTTCTGGGAAGCCAGTACAAGATAGGTTCCCTGAGGACAGACCTCCCTCACTTTGTCTGTGTGTGCTCTCCAAAGGAAGATAAATTTGGATGGCCAGAGAACACCGAATTAACTTGGGGTTTACAATTCAGATTTTTCTTCTTCCCTTCTTCCCTCCCTCCCTCCCTCCCTCCCTCCCTCCCTTCCTTCCTTCCTTCCTCCCTTCCTCCCTTCCATCCTTTTCCAAAACCTTAAACCCAGTGCACTCTGAAGCCCATGCATTGCACATTAGGTCCCTGCCCAAACTCCACTTAATGGCTCTTTTGGGGACCCAGCTTGATTTACTTGTTTTCTTCTTTTGCTCATTAAAGGGGCCATTCCCTGATTACTTCTTAAAGAGGTCTATTCACTGAATGGGAATTACCTCCCTCTAAGTGAGTACCTGAATAGGGCAAGTCTTCCAGTGCATTCTCCAGTCATCCTGATGAATATCTGGTTACTGGATCCAAACGACTCAGGAAGAGAAAGTGAGGCTGGTGACCTTGCACAGCCCTCCCTCACTCAAAACAAAGTCAAGTGCAAGTCATGGCATCATTTCTCTGATGGCATGGCCTTCTTCAGCAACAAAGGATGAACACAGACAGACAGTCGTCAGAACACAGTATCAGGTGCTTAATAAATGTGTGTTGATTGGCTGACTTGACCTCTTAAGATCCCTCCCAGCTCCAAATGCATGATCTCTGACTACCGACTTCAGATCTTCTGGTACCACTATGCAAAGAGCCCTCACTACAAGCCTCCTGCCTTGCTGTGAACCTCATGGGAAGCCTTGACAAAGGTACTTCCTCTGAGCCTCAGTTTTCCTCTAAAAAAGGGAGTAATTGAACTGGATGGTCTCTACTCCAGAATTTTATGGCATCCCCTGTGACCAAGGGTTATGCATTTTTTTAACTTCTTTGTGCCTCAGTTTCCTGATCTATAAATGGGGAGAATAGCCCATTCCTCTCTAAAAATAAGTGAACCAGCTCAGACAAACAAGCATCTTGTTCTCCTTGGAGAAAGGTGATATAAAAGATTCCTGATTCAGTTCAGTACAAGGATTGTACCTTAGACACCCAGTGATCTATCCCTTGAGCCTGCAGGATAACAGGCCTCCCTATTTGTTCCACAAAGTGGACTTTTGTTTCTATCCAGCCTAAATGTCCTCTTGCCTTCCTTCTCCCCACTCCTCCCTTAGAGACAAGGGGGAAATCAGCAAAATCAAACAGTACATAGGAAAAATCGGATGGTTATATTATACACTCTGGTGGATCCCCTACCCCACCTTACCACCCCCACCCTCACCCCACCCCCTGCAAACATGTTTTCTTATATCCTTTCCTTGAGGCCAAGTTTCTTCTTTGAAATTTGGCCACATTCATTCTCCATTATTTTTTTCCATTTACACTGTTGCAGTTGTTGTACATTCTGTTGCACAGCTTTATGTTGCATTTTGTGTCAGTTCATATAAATCTTTTCCTGCTTCTCTTTAATTCAGTCAGTAAACATTTATTTAGCTCCTTTTGTGTTCTAGGCACTGTGTGCACTAAGCACTGGAGATGCAGAAAGAGGCAAAAGACAAGGAGCTTACAGTCTAATGGGGAGACCAGAAAACAAATATAGACAGACACGCTCCATACAGGAAAAATAGAAATTAATCAACACTTATTAAGCACCTACTGTGTGCCAGGATTGCATTAAGCACTGGGGATACAGAAAGAGACAAAAAGGTGGTCCCTGCCCTCACGCAAGGTAAAATCTAATTGGGGAGACAACAATCTGACACATGCCTACAAAGCAGGCTCTCTGTACAGGATAAATAAGAAATCATTACCAGAGGGAATGCACTGGAACTCATCATGCTCATGCAGCACGGTAATATTCTCATTCATGGTGCACAGTATGTTTCTCCATTCCCAATCAGTGGTCATCTCCTTGGTTGTAAGCTCTTTGCTTCCACAGAAAGTGCTGCTATAAACATTTTGATGCACATTGTCAGTGACTGCCTTGGGTCATGAGGTCCAAGGATATGGGCATTTTAATCACTTTATTTGTATAAATTCAAATCGCTTTCCAGAATGGTTGTGCTGAGCCCTGGCTCCACCAACAAGACCTTAAGTTGTCCTACAGTGTGGGTGACTCACATCTTTTGTCCTCTTAACCAGCTTGCATTTCTCTTATTCTTCATAATGTCTTTTACGTGGTTGGCAGTGGTTTGTACTTCTTTTGAGGATTGTATGTTCATAACCTTTTTGACTTGTACAGCCCTGCCTCACTTACATCCAGTTCACATTCACATGCAGATCAAGACTTAGGATGTTTTTGACCCTCTTTGAGGATGAAGTCACAGACAAAGTATTGAGGAATGGCTTTGGCCAAGTTCAGTAGATATATTTGTTGTCTGTAAAGCCCTCAGAGGAACATTTCAAGGTTGACCTCAACTGATCATAAATTTATTGCTAGAAGGACCCTGGGACATTGATGAAAAACTGAGGTTAAGTAACTTGGTCAAGGCCAAAGAGGGAGTTAGTGGCAGAGACAAGGTTTGAGCTCAGGTCATCGGACTTCAGAAGTTCCATCATTGTTTCCCTTTTCCTTTTCTTATGCTTCCTTTACCTCCTCCTTTGACATTGCTTCTCTGTAGGATCCCTTTACACAGACTCCTCCTACCTTCCCAGTCTTCTTATACCTTAACATGCCCCTCACCCCGCACACCTACACACGCACTCTTCAGCTCAGTGCCACTGGCCTCCCAGCCCTTCATTGAATAAGACTTTCCATCTCAGCTCTGGACATTTTCTCTGACTTTCCCCCATGTCTGGAAAGCTCTCTGTCCTGGCTCCTTTCAAGTTCCAGCCACAGTCTCAGCTCCCTGCCAGAAGGCTTCCCCACCTCACCTTCCTTCTAGTTCCTCCCCTTCCTTTATTATTTCCTATTTATCCTGTGCATAGTTTGTTTGCATTTCTTTTCTCTCCCCCACTAGACTGTAAGTTTCTAGAGGATCAGAACAGTACTTTCTTCATATTCCTCTGCATTTATCACAGCCCCAGGCACACAGTAAGGCTTTCTGACTCCCTGACTGCCTCACTAGCCCTGTCACCTTATCAAGTCCCCCGACCTGTCAAATAAGAAAGATAGTCTTTGCCGCTGAGCCATGGGGCCATCATGAAGACGGCTCCCTCATGATCCCCTTGTTTCTTCTACTCCTCCACTCCCCTTCCTTCCCTGCCCAGCTCCAGGTGTGCTGCTCTCAACCTTGAGGAAACTCAGAGTTTGGGAACTTGGACATTAGCACTAAGGCTAAATTAGCCACTTATGCTTGTGTTGTTATCCTTTTTTTAACCTCCAAAGAGTTGACTGGGGGCGGGGGGAAGTTCATGATTGCAGATCTATGTCAGGAAACCATCCCAGGACACCTTTCCCTTATACATTTATAGCGTGCTTCATTTTACCAAAAATCCCACTCACATGTTGATTTCCTAGGAGCATTCCTGAAACTCAGTCCATCCCAGTTTACTAAATTGCAACATGAGTATCATAGAGATATTCAACTACAGGCCTCCAGAGGAGCCAGGGGCCCTGTTTTCTAGCAAGTTGTTTGTTTTGTTTTTTTCCCCTCTCTCCTTTGACCAAGGGTGTGACATGGAAACATTCAGTGCTGACTGTGGCAGCTTTGTGATTAGATAGATACCTTTGTGCCCCAAGGGCTAAAAAGTGAGCAGCTAAGATTAAATGTTCGTTCTGTGGGATTTTGCATGGCATAGCCTGTTGCAGGGGATGGATAGGTCACTGTATTTATAGCCAGTGATTCTGTGTTCTAAGGGCCTTCCCACCTCTGACATCCCCTGTTCTAAGGCCTCTCCCATCTCTCCAGGACCCAGCCCTCTATCCACTGTCACTGGGATGGGGATTAGGTTCAGTGTTCTGTGAGGCTCTCCTGGATATAAATTCTCTGATCCTCTCCAGGGGAATGTGTGACCTGGAAATATCATTTGCTAAAGGGAATGTTTGTCCTCACTGAGGGAAGACAGATCAAGTGGCCACTCAGTCTTGAGCACCAATGCCTGAAGAGAAGTTATACAAGAAGTGAGCCCCCAGCCCTGTCCTCTAGAAACTCATAGTCCCCTTGAGGAACCTAGACTGAAGAAATAAGAAGCCATAATGTTGTTTGGCTGACTGGACAGCAAGGGTTAATCTTTGCATGATGAGACACTGTTCCCTAAGGGATTTTGTTGGGACAGTCAAGTGAAGGGATGAGTGGGAGGGAAGGAGGAAGGGATCCCTGGGTGGTGCAGGTGGTCATCCTGAAAGGCACTCAAAGCCAGGACGGACCTTCAGGGCCAGCTTATCTAAGCCCCACATTTTGCAGAGGGAGGGATCTTGTTCAGGGTCACTCCAGTGGTCAGTCACAGAGTTGGACTTCAGATCAATGTCTGGTGGGCCCTGAGAGGTGGCACTTGGATAGATAGGATACTTGTCAAACTTTCATGTAATGTGTGGAATGAGTACCTAGGTCTTAGGACCTAGGTTTTAATTCTTTTTTGGGGCCTCGACAACCAGTTTGACCCTGGTCACGTTGCTTCCCGCTCTGGGCCAGCCTCCTCATCTGTACAATGAGAGGGCTCATAGGAGCATGGGAGCCTGGATTTAGACCCATAAGGGACGACCTTGGATGGCATCGAATCCAACCACTTCATTTTTCAACTTGTCAGGGTCACATACTAAGTATCTGAGGCAGGATTCAAATCCACATCTTCCTGACTTCTGGATCTAGCACTCTCCTCTCCTATGCACCACACTGTCTGTGTTGGACCAGATGCCTTCTAAAATGCCTCCCCGATCTAAATCCATAATCCCAAACGGATTTTCCAGGGGTACATAGCAGTAAAAATCCTTACATGGGTAGTGTTGCCCATCTTCCCCTTCTCAGGCAGATGTTGGGCAAGGTCAGAAGTAACCAAGTGACAGCCTCTTCTTGAGGCCTGACAGATTGCCAGAAACCCTAGGCCAGCCTGGCCTCTGGAGCCTAGGTGGGCCATCAGGAACTCGCCATGCTCCAGAACTCCCCTGTAACGTATTGAGCCCTGGGGAAGAGGAGAAGGGCTTGGGTTCCCCTCCAGCTCTCCCTATTGTTGGAGCAGGAGCTGCTGTGACGGGTTTCTCATTCTGCCCTTCTATTTCTGACCACCGCTGCCACAGATCCCGTTACCTTCCCTTGAATTCAATTTCCGGAGGCCATTGTGTACTGCCCGAACCCGATGATTACGAAGAAGCAAATGAGAGCGGAGGCCTCAAATGGGGAGGTGGAGAGAGAGGGAGGAAACGAGAAAACAAGCCATGCGGCATCCGGCTGCGTCCTAGGGGAGCAGAGCTCTCCCCTCCCAACTCGTCACGTCATAGTGAAAGCCTTCCATCTCCCCGCCCCCAAGCCCAGGCCCAGGACCCATCTCTCAGCCCCAGGGAGCCAGCCGGTTCCCACTGATCCATTTGCTATTCTGCTTCCCCCCCCTTCCCCCCACACTGATATTACTAGTACTCTAAGATGTGACTAGAACATCATTATCAAGGACTTTGGTATGTCCTGTGATTCTGTTGACTACAGATGAAATTGCTACTGAGCCACACTATCTCTGGTCTCAACACTGAATTTGGGAGTCGGGTAAACATGGGTTCAGATCCCACTTTATTGACCTAGCTGCATGACCTAGGCAACAGCAACAGTAATAAATAGCTAACATTGATGTAGAGCTTACTGTGCATCTTATAGATGAGGAAACTGAGGCAAACAGATTAAATAACTTGCCCAGAGTCATGTAAGTAGTAAATGTCTGATGCTAGATTTGAATTCATGACTTCTGGCTCCAGGCCCAGAACTCAAGCCCAAGGATGGGGAACCTGTGACCTCAAGGCCACATATGGCCCTCTAGGCCCTCAAGTGTGGCCCTTTGACTGAATCCAAACTTCACAGAACAAATTCCCTTCATAAAAGGATTTGTTCTGTAAAATTTGGACTCAGTCAAAAGGCCTTACCCGAGGACCTAGAAGGCCCTAGGATGGAGCTGAATGCTACACACAGCTTGTTTTCTCATTCACCATGCCTGACCTAGCCTCTTTTGGACTCAGTTTCCTGGCATGTAATATGAGAGGGTTGGACTTGATTCTAGCTCTAGGTCTGGACCTGTGATCCCTCCTCCAAAGTCCAAGACAACGAATGGTGGGGAGTGCCAAGCCCTCTGTCATAGATTGACCAAGTTCTGAGAGAGATGGACATGAAGGTCATTAGTACAGGGAAGGCTTGAATAAGGAAGCTCATGCCACCAGTTCAGGTCAGTATCTTGCCTATAAGTTAGGGTCTTAATTGCCCTGCCCCAGGATTTGTCAAAGGTAGTGTTTGATCCTCCTGGCTTCAAAGTCAACTCTCAGTCCATTTTGCCTCTTGTGGAGAGGAGGCAAGTAAGAAAAGGAGGCTTTGCCTGGGTTGATGAAGAAAGATGGCAGAACAGGGGCCCGGAGAGGTGGGGGAGCCCCCAGTCACCCACGCTGCAAGCCAGGACTTCATTTTGGGAGAGGCCAGGGATGTGGTCAAGAGTGTGGATCAAAAAGGTGAAGGAGGATTGGCTTAGATCCTGCGCTCTGGGTGGAGTCCCCAAGGTCAAGAAGCCTCTTTTAGGAACTGCCCTGTTTCAACCTCCATGTCTAATGAGTACCAGATTTGGAGCTGAAGGAGGTCAATTCAAAGCTCATCTCTGCTGCTTACTACCCGTGTGACCTTGGTCATGTCATTTTCCTCCTCCTCTACGGAGGAAAACAATGAGGGGTTTAATTATGTGGCTCCTAAGCTCTCCTCCAACTCTAAATCTGTAAACCCTGGTTATGACCAAACACTTGGACTGGTGAAAAGCAGCCCCTTCTAATCCTGTCTCCCCATCCTGTTTCCCTCCCTTACCACCAAGGAACCCAGAGCCTCCTCTTTCTCAAAACTATACCACACAGGGCAAGCCAGTTCACTTGCCTGGGACTAAGGTGATCCGAGGGAGAATCTCCGCCTTTGTTTTCCTTGCTGGGTAGACTTGAGGATCTCCAGCCTGCCCTCAATGCAGTGAATTAGGGGAGGATGCAATGAGAATTTTTTTCTCCCGGATATTGTGAAAAAGGGCTGGTTTTTCCTGAGGGCAGCAGGCTTCTGAAAAAATGCTTAGGGGGCCACCCAGGCATTCTTCAGAGCCAAGGAGTGGGAGATTTGGGGGAAAGCCATGTGCTCTTGACTGTGATGAGCTGATGCCTATCTTACCAAATTCATTTTTTTCCTCCCCTTCTTTCTGTCTGTTCTGTCTTGCTGCTTCCCAACCCTCTCGGCTGTTCATTTCTTCTCTTCTGCCATCTGGGCTCCTATAGATTCCCCAAAGAAAAGGCGGTCTGTGGTGTTGGACGAGATCCTGGAGCAGCTGGAGGAGGGTGAGAAGGAGGACAGCGAGTAGCAGGTACATCTTCTGCGTTCCTGCTGGGAGCCAGGTGTGGCCTCCATGCCTTTGGGAAAGGCAGGCAATCTGGCCTCCATGGGAGAGGGGCAGAGGGGAGAGCAGATGGCCCTGGCCTCTGCTGATTCAGAGTGAGGGAGATGGGACCATCATGCGCCATTATCTCCTGCCAACATAGCACCAAATCAGCACCCTGACATCCGTAGGAGGTGCAGCAAGGTTGGGTTGCAGATTTCCAGGGTCAGACTCATGGAGAGACCACCCCAGAACCTCAGCACTGGGAGGGACCTTGAAGGGATTGAGAGTCAAGATGATTCCATTCTTTGCCCCTGGGTCACTTGGGCCTGGCACACACTAGGTTCTTGATGAATGCTTGCTGATTGCTCAGTCTCTGGCATCCACTAGTCACTAGTGAGAGGACCTTTGAAGCCCCTAGAGGCCCTTCCCTTCTTCAAGCAGTTTTCATCATGAGGAATTTCTTCTTGACATCAGGCCAAAATCTGCCTCTTCAACTACCACCTGTGATCCTGTGGGGCCCAGCAGGTACTGTCCGTGCAGGAGGGTGGGGAATTCGAATGACTGCCTCTCCATTAGAATCACAGCCCCAAACACAACAGAGCCTTCCATGTGTGGCTTGACCAGAATTGAGTAGAGCAGGACCCTCGTTTCTCCTCAAGATGCAGAGGAGAGTCCGTTAGCTCTCTGTTGGCCCCCATGCCACACTGTTGGCTCTCTGGGCTTGTGGTCCACTTAAATCTCCATATCTTTTTTAGCTAGCACAAGGTATTGGTTGGCCACAGCTCTTAATTCCCAAGCCCAACCATCCACTGGCCCCGTGGGCCCATTCTGGTTTGGAGATTGTCCCTGGACCATGCTCTTGGTGTTCTGATCATCTTCCCACCTTGGACCAAAGGACAGACTCAGAGTCAGAAAGACCTGGATTCAAATCCTGTGTCTTACCACCTAGTTCAAGGGGACCTTCGTTCTTTTTCCTGCAAGCTGAGAAAATTGGGCTCAACAATCTTTTCCCAGGTCCGTTCTGACCAGTGACAGAACAGCAGGGCAGGGTAAGTGATGTGCCAAGTTGTAGTCTGCATGGGCCTTTATCTTCCAAGCAAAGCTTGTTACTGGTGGGGCGAAGCTCTATTCTGACTTCAACTGTACCTTAGCCACCTGCCCTCACCTCCATCCAGGGAGCCGTGCCTGTGCTGATCTCACTTCCTAACACTTACTAGGCCTCCCCTTTGCTGGATTGGGGGAGCCTTGAAGGGTGTGACTGTAACTGAAGGGCCTTCAGGTCATGTCCGAGTGAGAGGTCCAGGTGCCTGAGGGAGCTACTCATGAGATACATGCACCCCAGGTACCAGCGTGACCGAAGCCTGGGCTGGCAATAGGAAGAACTAGCAAATCAGCACACACACACGCGCGCGCACACACACACACACACACACACACACACGCACACATTCTCTTGAAAACTAAAAATAAATTTAAAAAATCAAAAAAAATTTTTTTAACACAGATGGCAGAAAAAAAGAAACCTATATTGTTTATAGGTGGGTGCATCCAATATCACTATTAATCTAATTATGGAGCTTGTAAAAACATATATCTTCTATTAATGTAATTGTTCATTTTGTAATGTATATGTATATGTGTATACATATATACATACATGTTAGAAGCTGCATGCATATATTTCCATATACATTTATCTATACCATCTATTTACATACACACACCCCTAACTCATCAGGTGTCCCCAACATAGCAAAAGGGAACTGAAAAAAAGCATTTTTCTAACCCATAACCTAAGATGATCACACTTTGGATCCAGATGGCAGCCTCAGGGTGACTTCCCCAACCCTACCAGCGCAGGTCTGTGTACACACCCTGCCACCACAGCAGTTCACAATCCAATCCGTACCTTCTGAGCCAGACCTTTCTGCAAATCCCCCTTTCCACCCACTGAGTGCCCGGGTATTTTCCTGGCACCTTTGTATTTCAGGGATGCTGATGCAATATTTGAACCATCCTCACTCTTACTCACTGAGCAGCCCACTTCCTTTTCCAGTTATTTATGACCTTCAGGATGCCTTTGATGCCAGAGGCTCCCATATTCTAGACCAGGGGTCAGCATACCGTTAATATTTTAAAATATATAAAATCATTCTTAGCTCTAGAGCTAACCAATGGTGGCCAGACTTGGCCCTTGGACATAATTTGCCAACCCTCTGCTCTAGACCAAGGACCATTGCAAAAGACCTACAAATCTATATGGAGCACACCATTTGATCCTTGGGTTGGGTGTTTTCGTGGTCTGCTGGTGCTAATAGTCTGCAGTGGCTGTTGTGGGTAGATGAAGGGGACCTGTGTGAAATTACTTGACTTTAAAAAGAGGTCCTCATCCTCAGTAAGGTTGTTGGGAACCACCTTTCTCACATGCAAGTCATCGTTAGTCATGTACTGCAGCCTACTTGGGCCCACACCATGCATCTCTTAGAAAGTACATGACACAAACATAGATATGTCCCTGTCATTAGCTCCTTCACTGAGTTCAACCTGGACCATTTTGAGCCCCCATTGAGGAAAGAAAGCCTCGATTAAAGATCACCTCCGAGACACCTCCCAGCTCTGTAACTCTGTTCTCTAGAAAAGCAGTCCTCAAAATTGGTTGATGACACACCTGTATCAGAAAAAAAGATACTGAATATCCTTCCCCAATATATGCACATTTACTTATTTATAAGTTTTATTTATTTATATGTGTGTGATAATTGTGTACATTATAAAACCTACACAAAATAGAAAATTGTAAGAGAATGAGCTAAAGGTGCAATAGTATTTGATCTTAGAGGTAATAGGGAACCACTGGAGTTTATTGAGTAGGAAACAGCTATGTGGAGGATGTAAGTGAGAGATCTGGTGCAGGGAGACCATTCAGGAGACTGTTGTAAATCGTCCAGGTGAGCGTGAGGGGCACCAGCATTAGTGCAATTGCTCTGGGAAGAAGGGCATGGACATGGGAAATGCCATGAGGTGGAAGTGATAGGCGATGTCTGGCCCACTGCTTGGATTTGTAGGTTAAGAGGGAGGATCTTGGGAACTTTACTGAGCAAAAGGAAAGTGATGGCCTTGAAAATAATAGGGAATTTGGGTAGAAGGAGTATGAGGGGAAAGTCAATAGAGGGGTGGAGGATGGCACACCACCTTTATTCACTGGCTCCTACCCCCAGGTGCTTCCTGGCCTCCTCCTCCACTCTCCCAGCCCCACTTTCCTCATCTCTCCAGGTGAAAGTGTTGGACTAGGTGGCTTCTAAAGTTCCAAAAAGGTCCCCACTGGTTGAGATCCTCTGTGTTCTAAGGTCCCTTTTGGATCTAAAATTCTGAGTTGGTTTTTCACCCTCTCCTTTACCATAGACCTGGAACTACAACTCTTCTACAGCCTTCAGAGGCCAGTGGATCGTAGCTTCTTATTTTTATTTTCCCACCTGACCACATATCCCAGAGCAGAGACAACAGAATTATTTCAAACAAAAGAACGTGAGAAGTGACCAGTCATCTTCTTGGGCACCTCTCTGAATACCCGTCATCAACACTGCACATGTTGATACTGTGACCATCTGCTCTGTCTAGGCTTCGGTACTCTTCACTCACCATTCTGCAGCCATCACATGTGTGGGTCAGGAATTAGAAGCTCAGAGACCCGTATTCTCATTCCACTTGGCCAGCCCCTGGCTGATTTTAGGAAAACACACCTCTTCTTTCTTTACTGCCTGTGCATTATTTTGGCCTGAGGGATGAGCCTGTCCCATTAACTCATTTTGAGGATAAATAGAATCATGGGGTCATAGATTTAGAATTGGAAAGTACCTCATCTACACCAGACCTCCCTTACCCATTTCAGAGTGGAGGATCCTAACCCTAACCCAGGGAATGACCTGCCTGAGGTCACACAGGGAAGGAAATGACAGAACTGAGACTCAGTCATAGGTCCTGATTCTAAAATTCAGCCCTCATGGGACAGACACATTATCCTTGAATGTTCAAATAATGACTTAATAAGTAGCAGAGCCCATGTTCAAACACAGATCTAATTCATCAAACTGTCCCCCTGGCAGACAAGCCCCACATGTGAAAAAGTTCTCCCCTTCCACCCCTAGAAATGTGACCTATTCAAAGCAGGCAAGAGTGAGGATGGTTTCTGTCTGGAACTTAGTGTGAGGAAATCTGTGTGCCCATACTAAAGGGAAAATGTCCCACAGAACTTGTATAATAGTGTCAATAAGCCGTTATAACCACTAGTGTTATTACACAGAGCCACCACAAACCCAGCCTTTGTGCCCTTGGTGTCTGCCCCACATTGCTGTTGGACCATTGGGATGCCTGGAGGGGGCTCTCCTCCCCTGGCTGGCTCCTTGGGGCCATTTAATGTTCTGAGTTGTTTCTTGGGTGCTTCTGTTGTGAGCAGCACCCACCTCCAATATCTCAACACCTCCAGGGCCAAGTGGGTGACGGGCTATTGCTGTCATTATCAAGCATAGAATTGTCACACCCAGATGACTGGGTAGAGAAGGCAAAGATGAGTAGACACAGATTTGACTCTGAACACCCTCCAGCTACATGTTGCCTGAGGAGCTTAACTTGGAAGAATATTTGCCTGCCTTTTGTAAAGCCCAACTGCTCCTGGAAACTTTGTGGAACATGTATGTACATGTAGACAGTGAGTAGTGTTCAGCAACTCCCAAGTGTTGATAAGAATGCTCACTATAAACTCTCCTAATAGAAAATGCCCACTTCAGGCATTTTCTCCTTGTATGGTGCCCCCAGAACCCAGCATAGGGCCCCATGCTGCCAGAGGTGCAGTAAATAGAGATTGATGATGAGTGTATTTTTCAGGATCGAATTGCTCATATATGTTCATTTTCATGGAACAAATTTTCAGGCAAATAATTCAGAGTTATCCAGCTAATGTCCAGCATTAACTGTTTGTTCAGCATTGCCCATAATGTTGATTATGACCAACATCATATTACTCACTCCCATTTTTATGGCCCTTCCAAGTTTTTAAAACACAATCTTCACAACCATTCTCTAAATTAGAGGGTTTCATAAATCCACACAAGAGGAGGGGAGTGCCAGCCAGCACAGAAGGTGGCCATATACCTTTTAGCCCCTGTGCCTGTCTTGTCTTAGACTTCTCTCAACTACAGCCTGATTGGAAAAAGAAGATTATCTTACACAGAACATTAAATAACAAACTAAAGTCACATATTACACTCCAACCATCATTGTGGATTTGAAGTCATGGCCCCTGGCTTTGCCGTTGGCCACCTGGGTGAAGACCTTGCTCTACATATGTAACACCTCTGGGCTTAAATATCCTTATCATTCAGATTAGAGTTGAACTGGATAATCTTTGCAATAATGAAATCATAGATTTCATTAGAAATTCATAGAGGGACCACAGAGGTCATCTAGCTTAGTGATGTCAGACTTCTCTAACCCAAACATAAAGATCCCTGTGTGTGAATTGACTTAGAAAACCACATTTCATCATTAACTGTGTTTTGTTGTATTTTTATTTATTTTGTCAGCTATTTCCCAATTACATTTTAATCTGGTTCGGGGTACACTCAGAAGTTTTGTAGACTTCACAAAGCCTGTAGGCCATGACCCTTCTGATCTAGTCCAACCTGTAGATGAGCAGGAATCTCCTCTGCATTGTCCATGACAGGGAGAAGTTCTTCCTTGGTTTGGCACTCAGAGCCCTTCACAACCTGGTCCCCTCCTGCCTCTCCATTCTTCTCATCCTTCTTTTCCCTCCACATGAGCTGTAGTGCAGTGACATTGGCCTGCTGGTTGTTCCTTGCACATGAGGATCCATCTCCAAATTCCCGGCATTTTCCCTCCTTGTCCTCCATGCCTGGAATGGGCTCCATTCTCCTCCACCTCCCAGGGTATGTGGAGTCCTTAACTGAAGTCCTGCCTTCTCCAGGAAGCCCTTCCCAGTTCTCCCTAAGTGCCTTTCCTCTGAGTTCATCTCCAGGGTACCTAGCTGGTCGTGTGCAGCTCATCCCCCCTTTACACTGTGAACTGCTTAAGGTCAGTGACTGTTTTTCATTTATCTTGGTTTTCATCCATCTTTGCATTCCTAGTGCTTAAGCATAGGGCCTGTACTTACTAAATGCTTGTTGTCTTGACTTAACTACCTAAAGACCTCTCTTAAGGAAAAATTTCGCAACTCTGGAGGCAGCCCATCCTCATGAGACACCTTTAATTGTTGTGGAGATTTTCCACAAGCTAACCCAAAATCTGCCTCTTATTGTACATAACAGTTTGTATTTATTTATATTTTATATGTATATATGCTACATATGTGTGTATATGTATGTATATGTGTATGTTTATTTATTGAATTTTTGTTGGTTAACAAACAAAGAAAGGAAAAACATTTCTTTGAACTACCCTAGTATTGGCTGGCACCACTTAAGGAATGCCACAGGCATGGGCTTTTGCTGATAGCAGTTTGTTTGGAAAAAGTTTAGGTGTGTGTGCTGGTGGGGACCTCAGTAAAGGTCAACAGTATACAGACTAGGAGCCTATAAAGGTCATTGCACCTTGACTCAACTCCATCGCTTTCATGAACAGGGAGGTGCCCTGGGTCAGAATCCAGCTGGAGTGGCACATTATTTAACAAGGTAAAGGGCCTCCGTGTGTGATACATGAGGGTCAGTTGAAGGAACTGGAGATATTTAAGTCAGAGAAGAGACTCCTCAGGGTAAGGCATGGTCTCTGTTATGTGTTTGAGGACCTCTGATCTGGAGGAGGGGCTGGACTGGTTCTGCTTTGGGCCAAAGGGCAGAATCAGGAGCAGCAAGTGGATGTTGTGAGGAGGCTAATGTAGGCTGGGTATCAGGAAGCACCTCATAACTGTCAGAGCCATCCTGGGGAGGGGAAGGGCACATGGAGGCTTCCAAGAAACAACATCAAAGATGAAGGTGAAATTCTCATTGAAGCTTCCTCTCCAGGCAGTGGGCCAAGGGTCTCTCTACTGGGCATTGCTGAAGTGGGCGGGGGGGAGGGCGGGGGGCGCGACACGGAAGCAGGGGATGGATGGAGTATTCCTTTTTCCAGTCTGAGTTGACTAGATGGTCAGTGGGATCCCTTTGATCCTGGGATATTATGCTCTTTTTTGACCCTAACCTCAGGAGCTTTCTCTTTAGTCTTTTTTCATTTGTACTCTTTTTGACCATCTGGATCCTGGGAATTTCACATGAACCAGGGACCCACTTGAGACCATTAAATGACCCTTTCTCCTGAACAAAACTAGGATTTGAACACTTTGCCCTGAGCTCCCAGACAAGTCCTCAGACTCCCCTAGTCTAAAAAGGTCAGTGGCAAAGTGATTTCCATGTGTGAAATTGAGAGGACAGACCTGGCAGGGATGTGGCAGTGATGGATCTCCCCATCGGAAATCTTCCAATTGGTGTTCTCATGTCTGATTTACATACTGGGGTTGGAAATACTAAGAGGAGATGGGAAGAGGGGTAGTGGAGGGTAAAAGATGGGCAGAGAGATGGGGAGAACATGATGTAAAAAACATAAAGTCAAGATTCCAACTTGAGCTCTGAAATTCCAGTAAGAGTGCTGGGATCTTCCTTTCGTTGTTTAAAGGGGTAGATGGGAGAAGAAGAGGTAGGAGGAAGACCCTTGGCACTCTCTCTAAGTGTGATTTGGGCAAAGAGGGCAGGCTGACCAAAATTCTAGGGGCCAAAGACTGGTCCTGCCTCCATGCACGGTTGGTTTTCCTGACCATAGGCCATGTGAGGCGCTGACTCCAGCCCTCTCCGGCCCAAGTATCAAATAGAAGACAATTTCAGCGAGGTAATTTTTCCCCCTTCTTTTTTTAACCCACATGCTTCCTTTTTTTTTCTGCCTCCCCCCTTCTTTCGTCTTTTGTGGTGGGGCAGATTTCTTGCTGAGCCTCTCGGTGCTCGGCAGCAGCAACGAAAAGGATTAGCGCTAGCCGAGCATGTAGGCTTTGGAGAACAGAGCCGAGTTTGGTTTCAACATCTAATTCAATTTGTTCTGCCGAGATTGAAATATGAAATGGTTGCCAGCCTAACGTTCAGAGGCACCGGGGAAGGGGAAGGGAGGGCTGGAGAGCCAGAGTGAGATCGCCTGCTGAAATTTAAATTTTAATGAAAATTACTTTAACCCTTTGGTGAGCATCTTAAAAAAATGATCTCGTACTCTCCCATCCTAGAAGCCTTGTCTCTTGTCCCCACCCCCAGCCCCTAATGAAGGGCTCTCACTCCTTTTTTCCCCTTAATGATCCTTTTCTTGTTCAGCAGCTTGCTACAGGACAATTTTTCAGATAATTTAACTCAAAAGAAATCTAATGTGTTTTTTTGTTTTGTTTTTAAATATCAAATGCAATTAATCCCAAGTGGGTACATGTGTTACAGCTAATTACTAGAGATGGTAAGGAGAGCCCTTTACCAGTGGCCTAGGAGACGAGACTGAAGAGTGTGGATGATGCTGTGGCAGGTTGGACTACCTGAAGATGCTGTGGTCAATATTAACCCAAAAGCAGAGGACAGACATAGGGCCATGAGCAGCGTTGCTTCAGAAAACTCAATATAGCTGTAACACATAGGGAATAGACTTCTGGAAGGCACTCTGGATTTGGAGTAGGGGGACTCAAATTCTAATCCTGGCCCGGTATGATCCTGAGCAAGTCCCTGAAGTGCCCAGTTTCCTCCTCTCTAAAATGAGGGCATTGGACTAGAAAGATGCTCTGTGAGGTCCCTTCCTATACTCAATTCACAAGCCTGTGACTTTTAAGCATGCCTTGCCTCAGAAGTGTCAGACGTAGCATCAAAGAAAGTTAGAATGATAATGCAGAAATCATCTGGTCCACATGCCCTTCATTTTACATATAGAGCCCAGCAAGTTGCCCCAGGATCCCCAGTCTACTAGCCACACTGTGGCTTCCAGAGGCACTCTCCCATGGAAGCTGGACTTTCAGTCTTGTATTAGGTGCCCAGGATGAGTCAGGCAGGCGTGAAGGAGCAAGTGAGTGTTTTCTAACCCAACTATGTTTTCCAAATGGGATTCCTGGAAGAACTTGACCACTTGGAGGAGGGGGAGCCTAGGTGGGGGGATCTTCCAAGGTGAGAAGGCTGCTGCAGAGTGCATAAATAGGGGTGAAGGGGTGAGCAATGCCGACCTGAGCTTTTCCCGAAAATGGAGGTTCCAGGATGAACTTAGTGGTAATAAGGATAGTGCTCCATCTCCTGCGAGTAGGACCCCAGGGAAGTCACTGCACCTTATCCATAGAATCTAGGGGTCGAACAAGGCGGCAGTGCTCTGTCAACTCCATGCCTATAAATACTATGTTCTTCTCTACAAAGGCTCATCCAGACTTTGTGGACCTCAACCTTCCATTCTTCTTGGGACACATCCTTCCTTGTCAGGAACATTCTCCCTTCCATCCCAGGTCAGCTTTGTTTTATCCCCACAGCCTGACTGAAAGGAGAGAGCAGAATATGGAAGATGCCCCTGTCCTCCCCAAGCAGAGTGGCCACTCCATCCCCTTCTTTGCCGTTTGCTTTGTCCAGATGAGTATTCTGAGACAGGAAGGCCTCGCTGTCAGAGACTCTTCAGGAAGCAGGATTTCTCCAGTGCCATCTACTCGGCCACAGGTCCTTGCGGTTTAGTGGCTAAATAGGAGGGACGATGCAATCTAATTATAGCGTTTGCAGAGATTTCATTCTGGCTTCCTTAATAAACCCCCACTTTGACTTAATTGCCGCTTTTGTGCAAATGATCTTTGGGGGCTGGAATGTCCCATCCTTGGGCTTCAGCCAAAAACTAACAATTTTTTTTTTTTGGACATGTAGAATTGGAAACAGCAGTTGCCTCTGGGCTCCCTGAGAGACATTTAAGTAGGGACTTTCTTCCTTTTTAAAACTCTTTCCCAGCAGATTATAAGCACCCCAAAGATAAAGACTGGCTTATTATATATATATGTATATATACACATATATATGTATATACATATATGTGTGTGTATAGTATATGTATATGTACATACATATATATCCAGCCTCTCACACAACCCCTGACACATAGTAGGCACTTAATAAAATTCTTGTCAGAGGAAGGATTCCTAACAGAATCTCTTAGATCATTTCAGGGAATGGAGAGAGTCAGTGGCGCCAGAAAAATGAAGATTTCTCTTCCATTTTCTCTTATTGTTAATAGAATCAGGAGACAGCTCCTTTATAGGTTCTGGGCTCCTCTATCACATCTCTCTCCCCTTCCTTAACTACCAGCAGACCAGGGCCAAACATCAAAACTGGGGAACCACACTGGGATGGAAGAGGAGCTTGGGCACCATTTGGAACCATGGAACTTTAGATCTCAGAGGGAAAGGAGCCCATCCTGTCCCTCAGTTTACCAAAGAAGAAATCTAAGGTGACAGAAGTGTTAGCAGCTTTGCTGGAGGTCCTACAGCAGGTTAGTGGCAGAACCATTTCACTAGCATTTGCTTTGTGTCAGGCAATGTGCTAAGCACTGGAGATACCAATAGAAGTAAAGAGAAAAATAGTCAGTACTGTCAAGGAGCTGATATTCTAATTTTGTTGTTGATCTTGGAGAGTCTTTCTCTAGCCTGTTTGTACGTAGAGGTTTTAGGGAGTCTGCCCCAATCATGCTGTGCGTTCTTCAAGGGCAGGGACTGGGGGTGAGTTTTTTGATCCTGAAGGTGACAGGGAGCCATGGACTCTGCAGTCAATCCACACACAGAGGAATCCCCACTTTGAAATCAGGTGAGGGAGAGGATTCCCCAGAAGCAGCAGACCGCCTTGAGGAGTTTATACACAAGATAGGGAGAGAATATGTGGGGAAAAAAACCAACCAGACATCAGTCACAGCAACAGAGGCTACAGGCTGCCATGTTATTCTCAAATGGATGATACGGACATTCAGAATGGGGTGGGGGGCGGGGGTCACAGTGGGCTGAGCAGGCTCCTGGGGCAGTGGGCTTCAGTTGAGCCTTTCAGAATGGGGAGGAGTAGGTAGAGAGGACAGAGAAACCCAATGAGGTAGGGCAAGGACAAGGATACCACATAGACTGTCTGAAATAACCGTGTTAGTAACACACATTTTCCTAACCCTTTTCTTCCCCGCACCCCCAGGACAGGCACACAGTTACTATTACTCCCATCTTACAGGTGAAGAAGATGGTTACGTGGTCGCAACACCACCGCAGAGAGCCAGGATTTGTACTCATGAGTCCTGACTCCAGGGGCAACACTCTTTCCACTATACCGTTCCTTCATTCAGAAAGCATTTGTTAAGCACCAGTTGTGGACAAGGACAGGATATGTGGCATAGCAGATGGCCTGCTTGGGAGTCAGGAGCACTTATTCTTTACTTAGTAAACATTTATTAAGCACCTACTGTGGGCAAGGAACTTAGCAAATCAAGGGACTGCCTTGGAATCAGGACTTGAGTTCAAGATACTTCTCTGACCCATACTGCCCCTAGATGAGGCTCTTAACCTCTCAGTTGACCTCAGCCAACCCTCAGATGTTGAGTTTCAGAGCAGGTGTTGATCTTTGGTAGAGGGGCGCTTCCCCCCCCAGAGTCCCTCACACTGAGGAAATCACAGGTATTCACTGTCCACTTCCCCCACCACCCATGTACATATGCCCAAGTACTAGGGATCCAAATATAAAATACAAAATGCACCTTCCCACAAGGAGTTTCCAGTCTTACATTCCACTCTACACTGAGTCAGAGTAAGAGTCAAGGCTAAAGAAGTTGGCTGTGGGATCCTTCAAAAGGTTACCAAGCTTACATATGACACTCATAGTACACATACCTGCCCTACACCCTCCAGATTCAGAAGAGGGAAAAGCTGAGTCAGCAAAATATAGCCAGGTGGTCAACAGAGTTCTTATTAACAAAAAAACACTTGCTCAAAAACCTTTTGAACCCCCTGCACTCAGCCCATACCCTAGTCCTTGTGCTGGGTGTGGCCTTACCAGGGCTGATAGCACCTTGCATTCATATGACGCAGTCTTACCTTGTGGCATGCTTCATGTGTCTCTCATCAGTGATGCCCAGATCATTTTAAGACTTGCTGAGTCCTCTGGCATCTATTATTTCATTTGCTCCCAACGAGTGTGAGAGTTTAGTGCGATTGATCTCATTCTGACCATGAGGGGGTGTAGTAGCTTGCTCTTATCTTAACACCTTAGGTATCCATGGAGAGATTTCAGGGGATCCATGAAGTAAGGATGGGGAGAAAATGTTACTTTTTTGTTTCACTATTATTGCTTTCCTTTGTTATCCTGTCTTTTATTTTATGTATATAAAAACCTGGTTTAAAGGAGAGGTCCAAAGGTCATCCCAGACCTCTAAAGAGGTCTATTAAGCTCAAAAAGTAAAGTTGAGATCTATTGCTCTGCTCTGAATAGGACTAGATTCCAGCCTGCTGTATGGCGGGGGAGAGGGAGGGAGGGAGGGAGGGAGAGAGAGAGAGAGAGGGAGAGAGAGAAACAAGGGAGGGAGGAAGGAACCCCACCCTCAAGAAAGGATGATGGCCATCTTTTTCTTATCTTTCAGTCTTTTCATCCTCCGAGATTAGAGTCCTAAATGATTGCCCCTCAAAACTGCCTGTAGGCAAAAGACTAACACCTTGAATCTCAGGAGCAGGCAGTAGCTTAAGATTTTAGGACTTTGGTCATGAACTTTAAGGGGATGACTCTTGCCAGGTAAGCAGCCATCGGCTGGTCTTTGACCAGTGAAATTTGCAGAGTCTTTTGAAAAAGGAGGAGGCTTAATTTACTCATTGAGCTGCTCTCCTCCAGTTCCCTCACTCTTGGGAACATTCAGTGACAACATATTGACAGTAACACTGGATGAACAGTCTTTACATCCACTCTGTGAATGCTGAGTTAGAGCATAGGGCTATGTTGTTCTGTACATAATCCACGCAGGCGCCTGAGAATCCCTGACCCATCTTGTCATTGGTGCATCAGCAAGTAAAACACCCTGAAGATAAGAACAGATAAACTGAGGCAGTGATTGGGGAGCCTCGACAGAGGAAGAACTGCTGTTCCTCCTGACCTACCCTTCTTAAAATCCAGAGCTTTTTCTCAAGGTTTCCTTTGAGTACCCTTTCCTACAAGAAGCCTTTTTTAATATTCCCAGCCATGCTCTCTCCCTCTGCAAATTTCCTTGCGTCTACTTGTTTGCATATGTGTCTTTTTCCTCCCTAGTAGAATGGAAATGTAAGGGTCTTGAGGGCAGGGGTTGTTTTGTCTCTTATCATCCCACTCTCCTAGCATAGCACCTGGCTCTCTTAATAAATGCTGGTTAGGCTGAATTACACACGTAACTCTTCAGGGCTGAGCTTTGCTCTTCCCAAACACCAGATGGATAGGACCAAATCCTTCATGTACACACAAGTCATCTGAGGGTGAGGGTGGCTGTGCTTGAGTCCTGCTGTGCCCGAGAGCTGCTACATAAGCTCAGAGATTCAGAACTGGAAGGGACCTTAGGAACCAAACAGTCAGTCTAACCTTCCCCCACTCCCGTTTCAGAGATGAAGAGACTGAGTCTGAGAGGTTAAGTGGCTGGCCTGAGCTCACACAGCTAGTGAATATTTGAGGCAGATTTTCCAGATGCAGCCACTGCCCCCTAGCCATGCTGCATCTCAGTAACAATCACCACCACCACCACCCCCAAATCCATCCCAAGATAACTGCGGAACATAGCGCGCTCTCCTGTATCGCATCTGCAAGGTGTCACAGTGAATAGAGCCTGGAGTCAGGAAGCCACCCTGGGTTCAAATGCAGTCTCAGACACTCACTAGCTGTGTGGCCCTGGGCAAGTCACTTAACCTCAGTTTGCTTTAATTTCTTCAGTGGAAAAATGAAGAAAATAATAGCACCCACCTCCCAGGCTTGTTGTAAGGATCAAATGAGATAATAGTTGTAAAACCCTTAGCACAGTGCCCGGCACATAGTAGGCTCTTAACACAGTCCTTCATTCCTTTCTCTTCCCTTCTCTCCCTCCTCCCTTCCTTGTGCACCTACATTAAGAAAGTATCATGGTACAGCGGAAAGCATGCTATATTTGGAATCAGATCAAGCCTTACCACTTAGTACATATGTGGTCTTGGGCAAGTCACTTAACGTCTATAACCCCTGCTGTGCTCATCTGTAAAATTGGGGGGCAGGGGTTGGACCAGGTGGCTCTCAGCTTGCTTCCAGCCCTCAGTCTCTTCATCTATTACCTTTCTTGTTCAGTTTTCAGTCATGTCCAGCTCTTGGTGACTCCATTTAGGGTTTTCTTGGCAGAGATGCTGAGGGGGTAACCATTTCTTTCTCCAGTTCCTTTGACATATGAGGGAACTGAGACCAATAGGGTTAAATGATTTGCCCAGGGTCACATAACTAGGAAGCATCCAAGGCCAGATTTGAACTCAGGGAGATGAGTCTTCCTGACTTCAGGCCCAGTGCTCTATCCACTGTGGCGCCCCCTGGCTGCCCCTCTGTTGTCATTTCTTCACCCAACGAACATTTATTCTTTGCAGTGTTTCCTGGTAGGCTGAAATTTAGTTACATACATACTGTGTGCAGGGAGCTGGCAAACCAGAGTTTAAAAAGGAAACCCTTTCTTCCCACAATAAGCTTGTGTTCAACTTGAGGGCAACACATACATAGTTAACCAAAAACAAATGAATAGGAGCACAAGAAATAGTGCCCAACGAGGCGGGGATGGGACAGCAGGGGTCAGTCACTGCCCACTCAGTAGCTGGACAAATGTTGAAGTCTCCATAGTATCTCCAACCAAACCATGTTTTCCAAGTTTGACTATGTCATCTGGAGCAGGGGGTTTTAACCTGGGTTCCATAGGACTCTCCCCACCAAGAGTTAGTTGATGGATAGTTGTTGAACGAAGATGGGGAGATCTTTATTTCAATATAATTGTTTTCTTTGGTAATCTTTTGTATTTTACTTTATTCATACAAAAACATGATTATGAGAGGGGGTCCTTAGGTCTCCTCAAACTGCCAGAAGGGTCCCTGACACAAAAATGATTTAAGAATCTCAAGTAACCTAGCCACTCAGAGGCACAGTGACAATTCCAGATCATTGGCCTCTACTGGCTGAGCCCTAATCTAACAGAGCCTTGATTCCCTTTTCATTCAGTGGAGTGGAACTGTCCCTTGTTATCAAGAAACACAGTCCCTTAAGCAACTTCCATTATTTATATCAGGGCCATCCTTTCCATTTTGCAATGGCAATGTTGACCAGTACTCTCCTTCTTCCCTACCACCCCTCCTCTATGGAGAAAATATTCAGTCAGCCAACAAACATTTATGAAATGCCTGTGATGTTCTGTGCTGCTTCCTGAGCATGAGTAATGAGAATGCCTGGACCTGGCATTTCGTGGGTCTTGGGAGCTTCCTGTTAAGGAAATGCCCTCAACCAATGTAAGCAACCTGTTTTCTGAACTTGAGTCCCAGGGAGTTGCCCAGAGCCTCATGGGAGTAAGTAATTGTTCCCCCATTACTCAGCCAAGATGTGTCAAAATGGAACCCAATCCCAGACCTTCTCTCTGTCCCATACATTTCCCATAAGGCCCTGGGAATACCAAAACAAAAATAATAGTAATTCTTCCCCTCAGGGTGCTTCTGTTTGATGACAGAGTCAATATGTGCATATATGAGCACATGGTAGATGGGGGGTAGGTGGCATTCACAGCCTTCCTCTACACATGCCCTATGAGTCAGGTGCCATGTTACCGATCCTTGTTTCCCGAGTCTCATGTGTCCCTAAAAGACCAACATTCCACATAGGTCCAGGATCCTGTAAAAGAGTATGTAGATATTATTTACTCTCATATATATTATGTACTGTGTGTGTGTATGTATATGTGTGTGTATTGTAGCCTCCCTGTTCTGATACAAAGGATCAATGAAGGCAATATGGTCTAATCAAGCTCCAGAGCTCAAGAGGTCTATTTTCTAATACAATTCTTCTTTGGACTCATTTTGCCATTTTGATACCAGTCTCTTAATTCAATTTCACAAATATTTATTAAGCACCTCCTGTGTACAGATCACCAAACTAGGCATGGGGAAGATAAAGACAAGACCCTCCCCTCAAGGAGCTTCCATTCTTCTGGAGGAAAAACAACACTGAGAGGCTGTGAGGCATCCTAGGAAAGCATTGGATTGGGATTCAGAGGACCTGGGTTCAAATCTCACCTCTGCCACTTATCAGTATGACATTGGCAAGGTCACAGTCTTACTGGGTCCCAGGTTCCTTATCTATAAAATGAGGAAGTTGAACTACGTGACAGTTGAGGGCCATCTCTTCAGCTCTAAACCTACATCCTCAAAATGCAACCTATGCCAGTCACTGCCCATGTGCCAGATTACTCAGTTTCTGCATTAGTAAATGGGAGAGTAAAAACAGATTATCTCTAGGTCTATTCCTGCCCTTGGACCTGAGACCGCAATGCATGTAGAGCAAGAGGCCAGAATTCAGGTCAAGAGTCCAGGCCAAGAGAAGGTGACAGACTCAGCACACATAGAAGCCTCATTGCACCAGTACTGTGCCCCCTCCATCTCCTTTGCAGGATCTTGCTGGCACTGGCCCCCCTGAGTGCAGTCAACCCACCATGAAGGAGTAGACTGTTGAAATCGTTGGTTGTGCCACATCTGATCAAGAGCCTTGGCAGAGATAACTTTGAACCCACAGGGAAAAAAAGATAACACAGTCCCCTTCATTATTATTCCTGTTGAATTTTTTGCTCACCCTGGATACTCTAGGCCTAGAATTAGGGGTCCCACAGGAGCAAATCTTCTCCTTACCTTCTAAATTGGAGAGCGGCTGCCTGACAGGCTAATGAGGACTAGAGGCAGGTGTGGAGAGGCAGCCTGGATCTTCCCAGGTAGTCCTGAATCTGTACTTGGAGGAAACAAAATATTCAAAGATTTCTTGCCAGGGGAGCCCCAGAATTCCCCTGCTATTAAAAATCAAATTCTAACTTGGAAAGTGAATTTAATCTTCCTGATTGCCGTTGTTCTCAGCCAGTCTTCAGGGAGTGTCAGGCATTGCCAAGGGACTCAGATGGCTTTCTCCGGGCACCCAGGTGGAAACCAGCTCTGGCAATCTCATTTCCTCTTACTTGGAGGGCTCAGCTCTTTGTCTCTTCTGTGCTCCCTGGTCCATCCCAGCTCCAGTTCGTACTCAGGTGGACCAGAGAATGTTGGCCAACTGTGCAGGTTACATAGGCTGTGGACTTTAAAAGGAGCACCAAATATAATAATTATTTTAATCATTGTTATTGAGATAAAGAGTGGCATAGTAGGTAGAAGGTCGATTTTGGAGACAAAGGCTTAAATCTTACCTCTGATTCATACTGACTGGGTGACCCTGGGCAGGTTACTTACTTATCCTCTCCAAGACTGAGTTG
Organism: Potorous gilbertii; assembly: GCA_028658325.1. NCBI lineage: Eukaryota > Metazoa > Chordata > Mammalia > Diprotodontia > Potoroidae > Potorous > Potorous gilbertii. Next base: position 225,052,701 of record CM053773.1, on the reverse strand, counting down.
GAGAATTGTTGCCAATCTATAGTGATAGTTTCCTAACTAGTGTGAAAAAGTTGCCTGGGAACCAAGAGGTTATATTGCAGAATCTCTTTCAGTGGAGGGAGTTTTTTAGCCTTCCATGGAACTCTGTCACAAGGCTTGATGAAATGAAGGTTATTGTTGGTATATCTAACACTTAAACAATTTCTAGTCTGCATTGGTGAAAAGATTTCTCACACTGAAACTTTACTATACCTTCCCTCTCCCCCACGATGGAAAGGCGTTAGTTAGCACATGGCCAGGGTGAAATTTATTATTGTAGTTGCTATTTTCAACATGTATAGAATGCCATACTATTTGCAAAATACTTTGCACACATTATTATATTTGCATATCTATGCATACAGTAATATATTAATATATTGCACAATATTAATATTATTATATGTGCATACATTAGAGCCTTACCTCAACCCTGTGAGGAAGGTACAACTTTTAGAATCCCATTTTACACAAAAGGAAACTGAGGCACTTGGCCACTGGTCACATAGCTGTTAGGTGTCAAAGGCAAGATTCTTTCTTCAGGAGCCACCCTGTATCCACTGTATCAGCTCCCAATAATGATAAAAGTATTAATCATATCATCATCATCATTACTCTGTCTTGCACTGTGGTGCACATGACTGACCAACATCTGGGTCTCCCCAGTTCCGTGCATAGTGTTTTGGACATTCCAGCAGATGCTCGTTTCAATATACCTTATTCATCCATAAGGCTCTTGTAAGAATGGGGTGAATCATGTTTTCCCTCATCAGAAATCTCATCTTGCAGACTATTTCAGGAATATGTTTAGGGATAGTCAAAAAGAGTATAGAAGAAAGACCTCTCCCCAGCACCCCCCCCCCCCAGTTTGGAAATCTCAACCTCAGCTCAAACCCCCATCCCTATAGCTGCTAATTCATTCCCTGTGATTGCCTGACATCTACTCTGTAGGTATCTTGTTTATATATAGTTATTATAATATTTCTTATTCTTTAGCATGGTGCTTGGCACATAGTAAGCTCTTAATACATGCCTGTTGACCAGCTGGTTGCCAGTGTTACCCCAGGCTAGCGAGTTCCCTTCTCCGGCCCTCCATTTCCTCCGTGTTTCCTAAGATCCATTTGGACCCTCTGGACTGGGGACCTGGAATAGCTTGTCATCTAAATCTGCAGCTTTACTCACCGCCCCATTGTTCACGGATAACTCTCAGATTAGCCCCAACACTGCTCTGTGGTTGAAGCAGCATCCATTTGCTGGTGGGTTGGTTTTGAATCCTGTTTCTCCCCACCCCTGTCCCTTGCATTTTCTGTCTAATGAGCTTCCGCTGTACTTCAGGCCCTTTCCAATTTCCAAGCCCTCCCTGCCCTCTCTTGTTGAAGTGGGCACCCCACAGCAGCCCCAGACACTTCCCGCTATCTCGCCCTGTCATATCCTCTCATCATCCCACAGACAAGCTCACTGCTTCTTGCTCGTGGTGTTAGCGTTCAGAGAGCGCTGAGGGGCTCCCCCCATCCCTACCCCAGGATCTTATCCCTCATCTGCCTCCGAACATGAGGACCAAACCCCTAGTTTTCTAGAAACCACCCCCTCCCACCCCAGCACCTCCATTTTCCCATCTCCCTGACAGTCGGTGCGGAATTGAATTATAGCGGCGAGCCAGCCACTTTCAAAAAGATATCCCTGTCTACGGAGATTGATACAGCGTGTCAAGGCTACGCGAGCCCTCCTGTTTTCTCTTGAGTCTTCGGCATTCGGGAGACGGAGGAAATCACATGGCAGCCGGCTGAGATTTCAGATTTATCCACTCATGAATAACAATCAAGCTAGGTAATTCGCAGTAAATGGGGATCCAGATTGACTAATAAGGAAGGCTTTCACCCCAAACTGGGACTAGGGAAAGAGACGAACAGCCAGCATCAGCAGGGGCAGGTGTGGGGAGGATGTGACTAGAATACCTGAAACTTGGCAAAGCGAGCCCAGCAAGGTGCCTGCCCCCAGGCCCCCGGAGCACGGGACACAGCTTGGACTGGAAAGGAAGTGAGGCAGACAGCGCTGTCCGCCTGGATGTTGGGTTGATGTGACCAGCTCCAGCCCTAGCTATGGCGGGCAGCACAGTGATTTATGACTGTTTGCTGTTGTTTTCCATCAGAGCTAGGGGGGCCATGAGAGGAGGCGGCTAGAGTACACCCCCAAGGTACCTGACCAGAGCCGGTGAAAGTTGGCAAGTGAGGTAGGGGTGGGGTCACGGTGCCCAACTTACCCAGAAGGTGATCCCCTGCCCTCTGGAAGTTTATGTCCCTGGCTCTAGGACTGATCTGAAAGGGATGGGTCCTAGATGGTTTCACACATTTGCAGATCTTGAGCTGCAAGGAGCCTGGGATGGTCTAGTCTAACCCCCTCATTTTACAGATAAGGACACAAACCCAGAAAGGTTAAGCAAGTTACCCAACGTCACACAGGCACCACAGCTGGGATCTGAATGAAGGTCCTCTGCCCCTTCCATTACTATGCTCTTCCCCTTGGTACCAAAGGATGACAGCAGGCAGAGAAACCAGGCCAAGGCTCCTAAAAGCATCAGGGGAGTGGAGGTGAAAGGGAAGTATGCTGCCTTGAGAGCTGATTCCCTAGAGGAGAATCATAACAGTGGCAGAGACATGTTTTAGCTTGTTACAGGGGAAGGGGAATCGAGTTATGAGCAGACTGACTAAAAGGAGGGACTGCCTCGGGAGGCAGGGGACCACCCCACTCCCCCTTACTGGAGGACTTTAGGCCAAAGCTGGATGACTGCTTGTGGGCATGTGTGTGGAGGAGGATGCTTGGTCAGGTTCCCATGGAGAGGATTATCTAGCCCACCCCCCACCCTTCATTTTAGAGATGAGCAAAGAGGCCCAGAGTCAGTCGAAGAATCCCTGGTCTCTCTTCTAAAGATCCAGCCATCCAGTCTAACCAGATGAGGAAGCTGAAGAGGTAAAGCCACTTCAAGGTCACACAATGAGTAAAGGGGCAGAGTCAGGCCTTGAATCCAGCTCCTTAGCCTCCAAATCTAGGGCTCTCATCCATGCTTACAGTGTCAGAAACAACCTTGGGCATCCCCAGGGAGCAAGGAAGGATAAGTCACTGAGACCCAGGGAAATGGGGATTGCCTCGAATGTCAAAGGAGCTCCCAGACCCTGCAGTTACACCCTACATCTGCAGATGAGGACCCTGAGGCACAGGGAAGAGACTTGCCCACAGGTCACAGAGCTTGTGGGAGGCAGGACCAGCACTGTGTGCTAAGAGGTAATTGATTTCAACCAGAAACCATGGAGGCTCAGGCTGAGAAGCCTTAAGTGACAACGCAGTCAGCATTTATGAAGTGCCTACTATGTGCCAGGCAGTGTGCACAATGCTAGGGATAAAAGAGGCCAGACCATTCCTGCTTTAAGGGAGTATTGTTGTAAGAGCCAGAAGATCACAAGTGAGGATACCATGAGTCACTACAGGAAGAGCTGGTGGGATAAGGAAAGAGTCCACCTATACCCCATCATCCCCACCCCCATTTCTGCCATCCCTTTGCCTGTGGCCTGCTAGGGCAGGGTGTTCCCTCCCTGTCTGTCAGGCTGGAGAGCTATGTTTGTGTTTTTAACAGGTACTTAGCAGGGATTAGCAGAGAATAAATCATGCTTAATCCTTTACCTTGCTAGCATAATACTATTTTCTTTGCTGCATTCCCTAATTGTTTGGGGACATTTACCTTCACTAAGCAGCTTCTCCCTCCCATTCTTCCCTTCCTCCCTTCCTCAGGCCATTGATCGGGCAGACAGATTGGACTTCAGGTGGGACCTGGGCATGGCATCCTTGGGAACAATCTTGACTAGCCTTGGGTCCCAAGGAAGAAAAGCTTATGCACTTGGTGACCATTGCTTCCTGTCTCTGATGTTGTCACCCAGGCAAGCTCTGCCTCTCACATGCCTAGAGCTCTTGTCTGAGTCTCATCATAAGTCTCTCACATGAGACTTACCTGTGTGTTATAAGCATGGTCCATTCCCCTACCCTGTGGAGTATAAGCTTTTAGAGGATAGGACTTGAGGATGGAGAGACCAGATTTGGAAGCAGAGGCTCTGGGCTTGAATCCTAGTGGCACTGCTTACCAACTTCTGTTTCCTTGGGTACCTGACCCCTCAGCCAACATAGAGACCCAAATTCCCTTTTTGGGCCTCAGTTTCCTCATCTGTAGAATGAGAATGTGAGGCTGACCCCTGAGAACCCTTCTGTCTTTGATCTATGGCTGTCTTTTTTAAATGTGTGTATCCCTAGCACCTGGCCCATAGTAGGTCCATGAATTGCAGGGCACATAGTCAGTGCTTAGAGTTGATTGATTGATTGAATCATCCCTTGAGGCCCCTGGCATCAGAGCAATCCTGCTTACAGTCAGGAGGGAGTTCATTTTGTGGAAAAGGAGCTTTCTTTAAAGGGCAACTCTGCAGTGACTATGGATACAGGACATCTGTTGCCCAAATCTTTGGGCAGTGGGGAACTTCAGTAGCTTAAACGTGGGACTTGGGGAATCCTGTATAGCAGACAATACTGTGCACTAGGGGAACTCTTCCCTGGTTGGAGGCTGGGGTTTGGTCATCTAGACAGTGGAGGGAATTGAAAGGGATTCTGATTTGGGGCTGGAAGACCTTTGGCCCTTACTACTTTTATGACCTTGGGCCCAATCACTTCATCTCCTCAGCCTCAGTTTCCACATCTGTAAAAGGCAGCCTCTCCATTTCACAAAATAATTATTCAGTGATCTCAGGAGGGAAGAATGCTCAACGCGGGGGAGGGGGGGGGGATCCAGGAGAAGCAGAAGATCTGTCTGTTACTGCAAATTGTGGCTCTAGGGAAGTAGGAGAGCCTTATCCTCGTCAGGTGAGGGCATTTTAAGTGTGGGCAGCCACCCCCACTGCCATCTCAAGAAGTCTGTTCTCCTTCCTAAAGGATGTGAGCCCTGCTGGTTAGTACTGTGACTGGAACGCACACTCATAAATGTCTTCCAGGCAGTTTCCGATTCACTGAGCACCCTCTGCAGACCTCTCACATTGTCTAATATAAGAAGCCCAAGGGCTGTTGGCAGGCTTTATACACTGGGGAGGTACCAAGGTCACTTGCCTATCATTTAGTACAAGTCCCAGTGCATGTCCACCTGAAGGGTGGGATGTCTCCACACTGGTTCACCTCTGCCTGTAGCTGGGATATCACCTGGGGGCCCCAAGTGAGTGGCCCAGTCTCCACTGGGCAGATGGAGCAGTGAAGGCATGTGGAGGTGAGGGGCACAGAGCAGTCTGCTTACCTCGCCTCCTCTACTGTTATTTCAGGGGCTACTCTTCAAAGGTGTATGCTGTATATGGGTCTGCACTATACCTGACAGCCACCAAGGCAGCTTGAGTCAAGCTTAGACCCCTGAAGGGCAGCAATAGAAGGGCCCTGACATGGAATATCAGAGCTGGGAGAACCTTAGAACAGGGAATGTCTGAAATGGGAGGGGCCTTAGAACAGGGGATGTCTGAGCTGGGAGGGGACTTAGAACAGGGAATGTCCGGGTTGGGCGGGGACCTTAAAAGACCATTAATCCACACCAAATTCCACGTATAATAAAACACCAGAGAAGACTAGTGACTTTTCCAAGCTCATACTGTAAGTTCCTCAGTGGCAGCTGAGGATTAAACTTCTTGCCTTCCTTTCTACTACCCAATGATTTAAGAAATAAATCTACCCCTCACTCTTAATGTGACACAGGACATACTCCTTAATTCCAGGCCTCAGTTTGCTGTTGCTGAAGGCTTGCAGACAAGCCTCACCACATGAAATGCTCCGATTTATGTGGGGCAGCTCACAGCATCTGGAAGCAGCAGCAGAATTTGTGGGTTTGACTCTCACAAAAGGCAGAGGAAGCATCTCAGGTCTTGTCTCAGGCTCTTCACGCCCAAGCACTAAATAAGTACTTAGTAACTCACTGGTATACAACATTAAGGGGTCTTAGAAATCACCTCCCATCCAGCCCCCTCATCTTCCAGCTGAAGAAACTGAGGCCTAGATACTGTAAAACTACTAAGTGTTAGAGTCTGGATTCAGCTCTGGGGCTTCTGGCTACAAATCTCTTGCTGTTCTGTTATGCCCACCCCAGCTGGAAAAGGGCTTTTGCCCTCCCCCCCACTCCCATCCCCTCACACCTAATAAGCCCAGAACAAAATAACTCACAGATCTTTTCCTCTGCCCAAGTTCCTACTTGTATTTGGAAACTAGCCACTGTCAGCTCAGATTGTGATTATGGAGGCATCGTATTGACAAGGTGTTGGGCATAGAGGGAGGCAGGAGACTTGGGTTCCATTCTTAGCTTCCCCACCTGCTGTTGGTGTGACCCTGGGCAGATCACCTCTCCTTTCTTTGCATCAAAGTCCATCTTTCCTGTACTGGATACGCCCAACTCAAGGCACATGTGTGTGCCTCTGTGAAGTGGGGGGCCAGTAGAGGACACTGAACCAAAGTGAAATCCCTGTGTAAATGTCAGGGAAGACTGTCTAACCCACCCCCTCCCCATAGAGGGGAATTGATTTACCCATGTTCTCATAGGTAATAAGCAATAGAAACAGGAGTTGAACCCAGGTCTCTGATTTGAAATAGACTGCTCTTCCCATAGTACTTTCTTGAAGGAGACCTCCCAGGCTGTCCTGTCTGACTCCCTTATTTTACAGAGGAGGAAACTGTAATTTTCACTATAACTGTAAACCAAAATTATACAGGGAAGGTCCAGGTGGGTTTTAAGTGGCTTGCCTAAGGACACAGAATGAGTAGTCAGTGGAGGGCAGAAATTGAACCCAGGTCCTCTGCACCAAGAGGAAGCATCCTCTCCTCATCCGGGCCATCCCTTGTGCTGGCGGGCCTGGAATCTGGCCTTCAAAACCTAGCGACAGAGGCTGGAGATATTCACGAGGGGCTTCGAGAATGGATGACCTCAACGTGTTGTTGTTGTTAATAATTTTTATTGTATTAGAAGCAGGGAGCTTAGTCTTTGTGATATATCCCCGGCAGCCTGGCAAGGATTCATTTGGTGTTGCCTGTGTTCGCCTGCAGGTCGGAGGACTCACTATTACTCTTCCTCATCTTGCACTGAAGAGAGTTTTACGTGGGCACTCAAAAGGACTTGTCCAGCACTTGCCAAGAAACACCAGCCACTTTCTCATTTTCCCCTTGAGTAAATCCCCTACTCTGTTAGAGTTAGACTTGGTGGAGAAGGTTTAGTGATGGTGGCACCAAGCTGGGATGGCAGGTAGAGAATCGGAATCACCTGTCACTGTGGTGGGGCCTCCTTCCTCCCTCCTCCCCCAGCCCCCAAAAATTAACCAAGAAAGAGATTAGACAGTTGGTCATCTGAAAAAAGTATTTAAGTTGGTGTGGGAGGGGGGGTGTAGGTGTGTGTATATATACCACACAGTTTAAGTGGACTTCAGGCTCAATACACATTGACAGTATAATATGTCTGCCATAAACATTATTGGAGTTTTGGACTGCCTGTGAGAGGTGTGGCATTCAATACTAGGGAAATGACTGCCCTGTTGTCCTCCAGCCTCATCAGACCATACACATTTCAAGAGCTGTGTTCTGCCCTGGCCACTCCCAGGCATCCAGAGGAGGATTTCTGGGTTGTCAGATGACTCTAGGATCCTGCTTCGAGATTTGGGAGGGCCTTCAGAACTTGGTTCTTCTTCCAAAGGCCATTCTTCATCAGTGGAAGCCCCAGTTTCCTCGATTATGGAATCCATTTTCTCCTTTATCCTGAAGTTACTCACCCAGGGCCACACAGCTAGTAAGTGTCTGAGGTCAAATTTGACCTCAGATCCTCCTGACTCCATGCCCAGAACCCTGTCCACGACCCCACCTTGTTAGCAGGGCCTTGGGGAAAGGGAGGACGAGCCTATCTTGAATTCTTTTGTAAAGTGAAGCCTCATGTGTCTAGGCCTATATTATTTTATGTTGGGGTCACATAAACCAAGAGATGCCTACACAAACAAATGTTAAGAATAGGTCTGCAGTCTTCTGCTTGGTTGGAATTGGATTGTGAAACAAGTGGCCCCATCATCTGGCTCTTGGAAGACTTTGTTTTGGGAAGATTTTGCTGTTGGTGGGGATCTGTTATTGAGCAAGTCTTTCCTTTCTGTGGGTCTCAGTTTTCTCATATGTCAGTTTCAATTGAGGGACTTTTAAGGGCCACCTCACCCTTCCATCCCCAGCTAGATATCAGGCTAGACATTGACAGGCACTGGCAGGTAGTTGAGGAAGGTGCTGGGCAGCCTCAGCTGTTGTACAGAGGAAGGAAGGTAGTGGGAGGAGGCTTTGGAGAACATTGGCTTTCAACCTGTGCTCCAGGCAAGCCAAGAGCTCCTGGAAAACATGTAATGACAGACACTATCCCTTTGGGAAGCCCCCAACCCATTATTCCCTTCAGAAAATTTTTAATCAGAAAGAGTCAATGGAATGAGATCCTCCCCTTGAAAAGTATGGCATGTGCCCAGGGGCAGAGCATCCAATATGAGCATTTTCCGGCTTCCTTCTCCCTCACCCCTCCCACCCTGATAACATTTCAAACAAAAATTCAAGGCATGACAAGAGCATCTCTCCAGGGCACAAGACAGGAGCTTGGCTTAGTATGGTACCTTGCACATAGTAGTTGCTTAATAAATGTTGATTGGCCTGCAAGAGGGCAGATTTGAGAATGCTGCCTGAGTTCTGAAGGTAAGGAAATTTCAAGGAGAACATGTGAGAAGACAGACTGAGAGTTCACATCCTGGAGCAGGTCCCCACTTTGGATGTCTATCTCTCCCTTGCTTAACGGTCATTGGCATACTTGACCTAATTTAATACAACACAGCTTCCCTTCACATGAGGGGTTTGGGTCCAATGATTTCGAATGGCTGAGTGTGGAGAGAGGACAGGAATCAGTCAGGATGGACTCTAGGTCAAATCCTGCCTTTCACTCTCACTGATCAGGTGACCTAGTGGCCAGAAAGTCACCTTCTCTGGACGTGGAGCATTGTTGTAAGACTCAGATTACAGAATGGAGGAGACTTTGCAAAAATGAAACCTCTATATAAATGTCATTGTTGCTAGTGTTGTGATTTAATAAATAGTATTAATATTATAGATTAATAATATTATTGTTAATCGTATGATGGGGATGTGAGAGTTGGCTGCTGTCAGGATAGAGGGGTCCGTGATGACACAGGCAGCCTGGTTCTAAGGAAAGTGCCCTGGATTGGAAGCCAGGCAGCAGAAAATCTGAATTCTTTCCCTTCTTTGTGCCGTGAAACCCTTGGGCAGTCAGTCAGACTGATGAAACCTAGAAATGCTTTCTCAGACTTATGTTCCGAAAGGCATAAAATAAAACACACAGGATTACAAAGGAAGCTAATCATGCTAAAATGCAGTTATCAAAATAAAAGAAAAAAATCATGGGCCCCAAATTAAGAACTCTTCTTTAACATCAGCTTCTCGGGGACAGGCATTCTTTCATTTTTGTCTTTGTGTCCCTGATTCCTAGCACTGTTCTTAGAATGCAGGAGGTGCTTAATAAATGCTGATACGTTGATTGAATGGATTAAAATTCTGACTCTGTGACCCTGAACTGGTCACCTAACATTCCTGGACCTCAGTTTCCTCATTTGCAATATAAAGATGTCTTGACTCAGTGATCTCCAAGTATTCTTCAAGCTCTGAAACTGTGGTCCTAAGAAATAGTAGAAATCCAAGGAATTGTCCTTTGGTGAACAATACTGTTTCCTGAAACTCAGGGTTGATTTTCTTTTTTGGGGAGGAGTGGGGGTGAAGGAGGCAGGGCAGGATGTGTGAGTTGAATAGTATCTGATAGGGATTTTTTCCTAGTGAGAGAAGTAGGGGAAATTGATTTTGTGTTTCTTGAAAAAATAATAAAATTGCATTTAAAAAAGAAAAGAAAACCTAAAAACACCACCAAAAATATCTATTGGGGAAAAGGGAGAAGTTACAAACTTGGGTTCGATGGCAGCCGGCTCTATTCCAAGTCCCTTGTGAAGCCACAGACCGTCTGTGCCTCAGATAAAAGAGGGGGGTGTGGGGGGATGGAGTGAAGGGGAGATGATAGCAGCCGATGGGGTGGCTGAAGGCATGAACATTGGACTTAGTTAGAATTCCGCGGTTAGATCTTTTCCTTCTCTCTGATGGCTGTGTGTGATTGACACTTACAAATTACCCAGCCGAAAGTGTGGAGTCTTTGACCCCTGAGTAACATCTTTGGCAAGCCTGAGATTTGCAGGCATTTTGTCATCTAATTACTACAAATCCCTTGAAAATTCACTGGCTGGTGAATTTTTAATGCGGGACAATTTCAATGTGATGCATTGCCCAGATGGGCTCACTCGTTTCTACCTCTCTTTTTTTTTCTTTTCTTTTTTCCTCCCTCTCCTTTTTCCCATCCCACTTTTGACTCTCTCCTCCTCTCTCTTACTATTTTTTTAATTCCACAAACTTTTTCATGAGCTCAGAGATCCTCAACCTGCTCATTTCTGTGTGTTTGGGAACTGGGGACAGGGTGATGGTTTAACAGAGAAGTTGGTCAGTTCCACGTTCTGTCCCCAGACCTTTTCATACATGTGCCTATTTAGAGAGCTACTCGTGGCTCAGACCAGCCACTTCTTCTGATCCCCCAGAATAGAATCTGTATCCCGTCATTCAGTCATTCTGGGGTGCCACACAGAAACATAGAATTGTCACTGGCCGACCTTCCTCGCCGAAAGTGCATGGGTAGCATGATTAATAAACGTGTTTCTTTTTCAAGTTACTTGTTAGAAATAGCTGCTCTCCTTGGGTAACTGAGCTAGTGGCTATTCTGAGGCTGGGTACTATCTATCTATGATCAGTCATGTTGTCTGATCTCATTCTTTTTCTTTCTTTTTTTTTTACCTTTGCCTCTTAGGTACACAGCTGGGCCTCAGCAAAACTCTGGAGAGAGCTGATTCCTTCCTGTCTTCTAGCCCTGGCTTGTTTGAAATGGAGGGGAGGACACACTCACCTGGTACCATACAGATTCAGCCCTTTCCAGCCTCCAAATCAGAATCCAACAATGCAGACACAGATGTGGAAAACTAAGTTTTCTTAACCCAAGAGCCACACATCCTCCCCACCCCAGCCCCCACATGTGGAAATGGATTCTACAGAGAGGAATTTACTCCTGGTGCAAAAACTCTGTTAGCAGGAAGAGCAAGGCAGGGTCTTAAAATTCACATTTGGGGGTGTGGCCTTTTAAGTCAGGGCATTGGCCCTACCCACTGAACAACAAGGCTCAAGCTCTGAAGAATTTTCTCTCATATTAAAAAGTAAAGAAATCAAGTATATAGTGAATGGAGTGCTGGATTCGGAGTCAGGAAGACCTGGGCCCAAATCCCACCTCTAACACTATTTTGTGACCCACGGCAAGTCACTGGAGATTAGTTTCCTCATCTACAAGGCGGGAGTAGAAACAATGCCTACCTCCCAGGGTTGTTGTGAGGGCCTGGACAGGAGGCTGTGTGTGAAGATTTTTGTAAATCTTTTAAAGCGCTAACTAAATGTCTATTTTTGTTACTATTAAATGTCAAGTGGATTTTCTTTCTTTTTTTTTTAAGAAGTCAGATCTTTCTTATACTATGTCACCCACAGCACTGATCCATGTGGACTTTCCCTTCTGAACTTGACTGAAAGGGTGGGAATATTGTCCACTGGGCACAGACTGGTTGTTCACCCCATGTAGATAAGCCTCCTCCATTGCCTCCACCTCTTTTTCCCTCCCTCTTTCCCCCTATTCAGAGCAAAAAAGAGGTTTTGCTTTTCAACCAAGCTCCTGTACATATGTACACAGCTGATAAAATATTCCACTTCGCCCCTTCTCCCAGTGGGACCCGCTGTCTTACGGGAAAGGGTATGTATGGCAGCAACAGATTACATGTGTCGCCTGGAAACAGTGGTAGGGTAGGTTTCTCTCTCACTATCCTCTCTCTCTCGCTCTCTCTTTCTCCCTCCCTCCCGCTCTCTCTCCCTCCCTCCCTTCATCCATCTCTCTCTCCCTCTGTTCCTTTCTCCTTTCTTTCCCCCTCTCTTTCTCCTCTCTTCTGTCTGTTTCTTCCCTCCCCTCTGTCTCTGTCCCTCTCTTCTTCTCTCTATCTCTTCCTTTCTGTCTCCTCTTCCCCTTTCCCATTTTTCTATCTTTCCTTTCCTCTTTCCCTCTCTGCCTTTTACCTCTTCTCTCTCTCTCTCTCTCTCTCTCTCTCTCTCTCTCTCTCTCTCTCTCTCTCTCTCATCCATTCATTTATTCTGATTCCTCCCTCTGGTTTCAACAACAGTGCCACCACAAAAAAAAAAAACTTATCCCCTCTGAGGTTCCCTACATTGCCCTACTGCATCCTTGAGATGGAGAAGATATTGCAGACCCAGGGTCTCTACCACTTGATACTCCCTAGACTTGGGAAGGGGAAATGGGGAGAAAGGGGTGACTAGTTAATGGCATTTTCATCCTCACTGAGTTTTATTTTTATAGCATTACCAAGGGTTCCTCTGCCCCATTTTAAGGGTAGATTTTCCCAGTATACAGTTGTGACTTTTAACCACTCATGGTTGAGATTCTCCAGGATATAGCAGATTACCCACATGCCAAGACATCCTGACTTTTCATGTTGAAGTACTTAAACCCTGCATACTTGGCCAGGATTGGTGGCTCTGATAGTGGAAGAGAGACACTGGATGGGTGGATAGATGGATGGATAGATGATGGACAGAAATAGAAACATACATAGATACATAGACTGATGAAGGCTTTGGGGAGAAGAGGAGGGTAGTCTCCAGGAAAAACATTCAAATACATTCAAACCAAATCCAATAGAAGTACAAGCATGGTGCTTCCTGTTTGTGCTCTCAAGGCAATGGATGTAGCTTCAGCTGAGGTATTTCCGAAATGCATTGATTTCAGTCCATTCCCACCCCGCTTCCTCACAAGCCAGCCTTCATGTTTCTAATGAAATTTGAAGGGTGCGTGGTACGGTGGAAGGAATGATAAACTTGGGGTCACAGGACCTGCGTTTGAATCTCAGCGGTACCCTATAATACTCCCTCTATGATCTTGGAAGGTAATTGCTTACCTCTTTCAACCTCAGTTTCCTAATCTATAAAGTGGGGTAATAAATAGCACCTACCCCTAAAAGTTATGATGAGAGTCCAGTGAGATAATATTCATGAAACACTTTTCAAACGTTAAAGCGCTATAGAAATGTTAGCTGCCATTACTGTTTTATTGTTATATAATTGTTATATATTACATATCATCATTAATGCTATTATTAAGACTACACCAGGGCTACCCTTCTAACTTTCAAGTGTCTCTGTGGTAGGGTAGAATGAGTCAAGAACTAGGAGTCAGGAAATCTGGGTTCAAATCAGAGCCCCTGCACATATTAACTATGCAAAAATAGTCAAACCACCTTCATTAAAAAGCTAATAAATGCTAGTTGACTGACCTTGCTTCTGAACCTCAGTTGTCGTATCTGAAATGTAGAGTATTTGCACTTTAGAAATGACCGATTCCCTTGTTCTCACCAGCATTTTGTGCAACATTGCAGAAGGTCCTCTCTTAATGACCTCATAGAACCTTAGATTTAGAAGTGGAAGGCCATCTACTCAAACTACTTTATTTTTTAAAATAAGGAAATGGAAACCCACAAATTCCTACAGATAGTAAATGGTAGAGCCTGGATTTTAACCCGAGCCTTCCGACCCTGGGCCAGTGCTCTCTAGGTACCGTGTTGCTACATACTCAAAAGTTATTAAAATAATGACCATGACAATAAAGCAACATGGTCTAAGTGTGTGAGGAACCAACCTCCAAGCCCAGGTCCAGCCTCTGACATCCTAGCTATGTGACCCCGAAAGTGCCCCCAGCTCCTCTCTAGGTGCTGCGTTTCATGGAGCTTGCTCATCTGTGAGCGTCTTCGTGAATAAAATCCTGAGTCCAGATCTCCAAAGTACAAGCTGGCGCATCCCTGGCAGGCTGATGGAATCTCTCACTCCACATGTCGTGATCATCACATTGCTGGGATGTCGGTCCTCCTGTTAGACCTATATTACAGTCTGAGGAAACTGAGCCACAGGAGGAACTCAGTGACTTGGTCAGAAACACACAGCTAAAAGATATCAGAGGTGAGAGGACTCACATTCAGGTCCAGCATGTTCTCCCCCATGCTACTACTCACCATGTATCCGAACATGCAAACCCTTATGTTGTGCCCACGGTGAGAATGGGAATGAGGAAAACCAGTGCTTCTGAAGGCATCAAGACAGGCTTCTGGGAAGAAGTTACATTTGTAGTGTTAGTAAGATGTGGGGAGTGGGCTAAGGAGGGAGAAAAGGTACAGATGTTAAACACAAGGAATGTACACATGCTCAGAAAGACCCTCGGACATCACATAACCTAAATCTCTCATTTTATAGATGAGAAGCTGAGGCCAAGGAGGTTCAGTGACTTGCCAAGGTCACACAAAGGATCCTTTATTGAGAACTGGAAAGGTGTTTAGAGGTCACTTAGTCCAATCCCTTCTTTTTACATAGATGAGGAAAATGAGGCCCAAGGTCCTACACATAGTAGACATTGAAGCTAAGCTTTGATCCCAGTGTCCCAGCCACTATGCTGAAAAAACGTAGTTGTTTGGTTTCTAATTGAGGGCTTCTGGGTTTGTTTTTAATTTGTAGGAAGAAAGGCAGGAGACCATGAGGACAGTATATGCGTCATCTGGTGCAGGTGCTGTATTGGTTGGTTTTGCTTAATTGTTTTTCTCGTGTCAGGAGGGGGATGGGGAGATGAGAACTACAAAATGACAGATAGAAACGCCTCAACCAATACAATGTATTTTTAATTGCCTGCAGGGGAAGTTTGAATCATTAATCAATTGATGAACATTTATTAAATGCCTACCATGTACAGGTACTGTAGATATTTATAAGCATTCAGTGTGTATGTGTATGTGGATATGTATATGTGGATATGTATTTGTGTGTATGTGGGTATATATGTGTGTGTGTATGTATACATATAAATATATATATACACACATATATATATATATTCTAAATATTTACAAGGTAAAGCCTTAGTGCCATTTTAAGCTATTAAAGCTAAAAACTGTGCTAAGAATTTTGGGACACTCTGCACATATATATATATATATATGTATATATGTCAATAAACATTTATTAAGTGCCTATTATGTGCCAGGAATTGTGCTAAGTACTAGGAATATAAAAAGAGTCAAAAGACAAGCCCTGTCCTCAAGGAGCTCATAGTCTAATTGGAGAGACAACAAGCAAATATATACAGTATACATATAGGTCTATGGGTATGTAAATGTATATACATACATGTGTATATGTTATCACACACACAATCTAGGGAATTAAATGCCTACAACTATCTAATGGCTCAAATTTTCCCTGAAGGCAATTTAAATACGTGTCTGTATGTGAGTATACATATATGCATATTGTGTATCATGTATATATTACACACACACATATATAAATGATGTAAAGGTGACCCTGGCTCCTCTAAGCCTCTACTATTAGGCAACAGCCCTGACAATTTCTACTAAGTTAGAAAGGCTTCAGTGAATTAACCATAAGCATGGGCTAAGTGCTTCCTCTGGGCCAGGCTCTGTGCTCAGTGTTAAGAATAGCAGAATAAAAATGAACTGCAGTCTCTCCCCTCAAGAAGTTTACAGTATAGGCATAAAGAAGCAAAAGTGGAAGGAAGGGATAGTCCTGGGAAGAGATTGTTGTTGTCAGAGGACCAGCTTAGCTAAGCCCAGAGAGGCACAGCACCAGTTTGGGCAGAGCCACTCACATGCCTTCCACCTATGTACAAGTTATAGAGGGATCAGAATCTGTCACAGTGGAGGGAGTACTCACACCAGGATGATCACAGATGCCTGAAGCATTAAATCCCACTACCCTATATATAATAGGATCCTAGAGTCTGAGCTGGAAGGGACCTCAGAAGCCACCAAATTCAATCCCTCCATTTTACAGAGAAGGAAACTGAGGTCCACAAAGGTTATGACAACGAAGTTCACACAGTAAGCCATCAGAGATGGAATTTGAACCCAGACTTTTTACCCCCCAAAGCCAGTGCTTTTTTCCATTAAAGAGAATTAGAATGCCACCAATAAAAGACAATGGAGAGCCAGGAGTTGGGGGTAGGGCACACAGTTGTAAAGATACAAACTGAGGCTGGTTGTCAGAAATAACTTCCAAAAAAGGAGGGCTATCCCAAAGTAGATAGGGCTACCTTGAGAAGTAGTGGGGCCCCCCAACTGTTAGTCTTTGGACTAGAGGACCACTTGAAGGGATGTCATAATGGGGATTCTCCTGGAGAATATAAGACAGGATGGTCACTAAGGTCCTTTCTAGTTCTAAAATTTTGTGACCCATTAGGGAGTATCAGTAGGAAGAAAGAAGAGATGAGCAGTAACTCACACCCCAACCCCTTCTGGGTTTCCCTGTCACTGTCAAGGTCTATCATCATCCTCTGAGTCACCCAGGCTCAAAATGTCATTCTAGATTCTCCACTCTCTTACCTCAGGTACCAATGAGCCCCAAGACCTGTCAATTTCATCTCTGCACCATCTCTTGTCCATTTCATCTTTGTAACATCTCTGGTCAATTTCACCTTTGCATCATCTCTAGTTGATTTCACCTTTACAGCATTTCTTCTCCATTTTACCTTTGCAGAATCTCTGGCTAATTTCACCTTTGCATCATCTCTAGTTGATTTCACCTCTGAATCATCTCTTGTTCATTTCACTTTGCAACATCTCTGGTCACTTCACCTTTGCAGCATCTTTTGAATACACTCCCTTCTTTACTCTGACACCATCCCGACTTTGGTTCAAGCTCTCATCACCTAACCCCTGGAATATAGCAATAGCTGCTGGTGAGTCTGCCTACCTTGAGTTTCTCCTAACCCCAGCCCCATTCTCCAATTTGCTGTGAAAGAGAACCTCCTAAAGTCTGCACTTTAGGGTTAGGGTTACTTCTGGTCATGTAGTACTCCTCGTCAGTAAACTCCACTGACTCTATTAACAACAAAAAGCAGTTATTAAACAACTACTATGTGCTAAGTGCTGGAGATACAGAGAAAGGCAAAAGACAGTCTCTTCTCTCAAGGAGCTCATAATTTAATGGAGGAGACATGAAAACAACTCTGTACCAACAAAATACACCTCCAGGATCAAATATGCCTTCCTACTTTTTACCACCTGGCCCCTTCCTACATTTGAAAACTTCTCACTTTTTATACCCCCTTCATACCCTATGATCCAGCTACATTGGTCTATCTCTGGGTCTTTGTACTGGATACCCCCCAATTCTGTTTCTGAACTTCCCTGACTTCCTTCTAGAAAGTGGTCCTTGTACCTTTATCTGTGTTATAGTAAAACCCACACACCCCTTTCTCAGAATAACACTTTTAAATAATTGAAGAAAATATTAAATTTCAGTTAAAGGTCAAGGAAAATTAAAATATCATATTTTTTCCTATTCAAATTCATGGATCCCCTTAAAGCTTTCCATTGGGTCTGTGGCCCCCCAGTTAAATACTCCTGTGGACATTGCCATTGCTCCCAGCTCTAGCATCTTCCCTTGTGAGTTTACCTCCCATTTTCCCTATGTGAATATTTCTGTACATGCCTAGTTACTTACATGCATTTCCCATTAGAATATATTCTTTGTATTACCAATGCATAGCACAGTATCTGGCATATTATAAGTAAATGTTTATTGATTGACTGAATGACTAAAGGACTTGATGCACAAAGAATGGTACAAAAGACAAGAATGCCAGGATTACAGGATCCTATGTTAACCACCATTTTAGCTCTGATACCTTAACTAGGTGAGAACATGTCTCAATCAAGCAGCTATGTCCCAGGAATTGTTCATAGATTATCCATCCAATTGAGAAAAGAGGAAATTCCAGAAATTGGATAGAATGTAGAGAAAAGCTGAACCTTCCCTGAGAAGGACCCACTGGGAAGGGAAGCCCTTAGCCAGATCTCCTTCCTCCTTGACTGTAGGTAGACTTTCCACCTCTGAAGGGTCTAGAGGATGTTGGACTTACCATCTATCCCAGCATCATAATCATTGGGGATACCTTTGGCTGCCATATTCCCATCAGGGTCATAAATGGCATCCTTAGATCAACATGCAGACCCTAACTGGGCTAATGGTTCTACAAAGAGAGCAGCAAAGAGATTACACCATACCTAAGGGGAGCTTCCTAAGCACTCTAAAAATGGGAGAAAATAACTTTTGGCAGCCAGGAATTGTTACACCTTCTACATTGTGCTTTCTAAGCTTGAGTCCACTTTATCCTGGACCATGTGGTGGTATCAACTCTTTGTACCAGTTATACCACTTCAGTAAATATCCCCTTTCTAAAAACTCCTTAAGGGTTGCTAAATAATTCTCAGTTGATAATCTTAAAGGAAATTGAACCAGAGGGGGCTCAAGTCAGTGGTGCTGGAGAAAGCCCATCATGGTTAAAGAATAGTGGTGTTGAAGAATTGCACCTTTAGGAGTGTCCCTAAATCCCTGAGGGGGTGATGTAGGCTGCCTACCTCTGGGAACCTGATTCATCAACAGAAATGAGAGGTAGGATAGGAATGCCTCAGAGCTATATGTGACTGGATTGTTATTGTCTGGTCATTTTTCAGACATGTCCAACTCTTCATGACCCCACTTGAGGTTTTTTAGCAAAGATACAAGAATTATTTGTCATTTCCTTCTCCAAGGAATTTTATAGGTGAGGAAACTGAGGCAAACAGTGTTAAGTAACTTGTCCAGGGTCACATGGCTAATATCTGAGGCTGAATTTGAACTCAGGTCTTCTTGACTCCCGGCCTGGTGCTCTATCCGCTATACCACTTAGCTGCCCAGAACTGATCAGAGTGAGGGAAAACAGATGAATAGCCTTAGTGCTCATATGGAATTCACCAAGTATTAAGAGACCCAGAAGAAGGCCTCTAAGTGCTACATGCTACACTACAATGAAAAATGAAATAATCCCTGCCCTCAAGGAGCTTATACTCTACTAAAAGTTATATAGAACCTCCAGAATGTTTCTAGGGTCATAGACCTGGAAAGGACCTTAGAGACCATCAAGTTCAGCTCCCTTGTCTTATAAATGAGGAGTCCAAAACGCAGAAATATGAGCTGATTTATACATGGGCAATATGCCAATATGACACAGTGAAGTCTGTTGTGAACAGGGTTTTTTGTTAAGTGTATATTGAATTGCACATGGTAGTTCCCACACTATCCTGTTTGTCTGTATCCCCTTCTTTAACTTCCTTCTGTTCCGTGTGGTTTTTTTTAATGTTTCATTGGCTCTCTTTACTCTCTTTTTGTAGGGACAGTATAACTATCACTATCCCTCACAACTTGACTCCATCCCCAGTATAGTTTGCATATTTTGTATATTTACTTATCTGTGCACATACTCTGGCACAGTAAAATGTTAGATCCTTGACTGAAGGGATGGTTGGGTTTTTGTCTCTTTATTACCCAGCACCTAGCATGGTTCCTGAGGCTGTAGCAATAGGTGTTTAATAAACCCCTTGTTGAATTAAATTAAATTGTCAAGAATCTCATTGTATGAGAAGTTCAGGAGGGGTTGAAATCTTCACCAGCAAAGGAAATACCCTGGTTAATGAAAACATGAGTCCACTGGAGTATTGATAGACTACAGAACAAGACCTGCCAGTAATTCAGGAACCATCAGTCATCCATAGCATACAAGAATTTGAGAGCTGAAAGAGACCTTGGAGACCATCAAGTTCAATTTAGACGTGAGCAAGATTCCCACTCCACATCTCAAGACCTAGCCCTCCAGCCTTGGCTCGAAAACCATAGAGTCTTCTGATTCTACAAGGCTGGTATTCATTCATTTGTTCAGAGAGGACAAGCTCCTCTGGTGTGAGGATTTGCTGAGCCCTTTTCAGGGCTCCTCATACATCTTTGCTATAGATCTTCACCCAGCTCTTACTTGTGGCACCAAAGAGCTGTAGCATGTGCAGCCAGTAAAACTGTCTTGGTAGACAGGCTACACAAGGTTGAGAATAACCAACAGGCCTCCAACTCAATGAGTTAGGAGGATGTCTACCCCGAACATGTGAAGACTTCCCCTGGTGGAATGGGCAGATTAAAACAATTTGTTCCAATGGCCATCAAGGTAGCTGAAGCAGGCACTGTGGAACACTTAGATCTTGATCAAACATCAAAGATCCACTGCATCCCAGGCTATCGATGGTTATCCTGACTTTTGTCCTGCCACTGGACTTCAATGGCTGACAGTCTTGTGCAATTCTGCCTCATTTAAATTCAATTCACTCAAGAGTCAAGATATTACCCCATGATGTGATTGGTCTTCTTCCAAATAGAAAAATAACATTTAATCAACAAACATTTATGAGGAACACTCTGTGCAGGAGTGGTGAGGTGGGGGAAACCTTTTGGACAGCACTAATTGTTAGAAAGCATTTCTTTACATAGAGCCAAAGCTCGCTTCTCTGCCTCATTCATCCACAGTTCCCAGTTCTGCCTGCTGGGACCAAGCAAAGCCAAGCTAATCTCTCTTCCACCTGACAACCCTTCACATACTTGAGCACAGATATCATGTCAGCAAATCAACAAACCTTCCTTAAGTGCTTATCATTATGTGCCAAGCACTGTGCTAAGATTGGGGATACAAATACAGACAAAAAGAAGACAGCTCCTGTCTTTCCCATCTCTCATAATCTCAGGGAGTTTCCATTCTAATGGGGAAGGCAGAAAGGGGAGCAGTATGACAGTAGAAAATGGAGACAGGAAGTGGAAAACAACTCCAATATCTTTGCCAAGAAACCCCAAAAGAGGTCATGAGGAGTCAGATCCAACAGAAAGAACTTAACAACAACAAAATGGCAATAAAGTTCAGACAATTAAAGGTGGATGACCTGCACCCTTTCCCAAATGGATGTTATGGTTCTGGGAGGAATTCACCAATGGGGAAAGGGGAGGGGAGACATGGTGCAAAATCCGATGAAGTCTTCTCTAGACTAAACACTCACAGCTCTTCTGCCCAGCATTCCTATGATGTGGACTAGAGGCCCTTCACCATCCTTGGATCCCTTCTCTGAATGTTCTCGGACTTACTTGTATCCCTCTAGAACCCAGAATTGAACTATCACTCCAGACAGGGCAGAGTACAACAGAAGGATCACCTCTCTTGGGCTGGACATGGCTTCTCAACACCGTCCGTGATTGAATTAGCTCATTGGGCTGGCACATCACACTACTATTCCGTGGTGGGACACCAAGTATCCCACTCCATCCATAATTGTAGTATAGATGTAGGATAGTATAATATCAAGGCAGCTAGATGACACAGTGAATAAAGCATCGGACCTGGAGTCAGGAATATCTGAGTTCAAATTCAGTCTCAGACAGTTACTAGCTGGGGGAGTCATTTGACTTCTATTTGCCTCAATTTCCTCAGATGTTAAAAATGAGGATAATATTAGTACTTACCCTCCAGGGTAATTGTAAGAATCAATGAGATAATATTTGTCAATCACTTAGCACAATGCTTGGCACATATTAGGTGCTATGTTACTAAATGTTAGCTGTCATTATGAGAGGCATGCGACATTAGAGGTAGGAGTCTTAAAGAGAATTTAAACTAATCCATCATTTCACTAGAGAGGATACAAGTCATGAAAGTTACAAAGTCCTTACATTGCAAATATTTTGTATTGATTTGCTTCTTAAGAGTAAGAAGTATTTCATTCTTTGTATTGTATCCCCACCTAGTTCAGTACCTGGTAGAGTAGGTGCTTAATTGATGCTTATTGGTTGATTGATTGACTTATCTATGTACAGTGTTGTACCCCCACCCCTAGAAGGTCAGCTCCTTGATGGCAGGAATGTTTTTTTTTTAATTTTTGTGTTGCTTATTGCCAGTTCTCAGCATGAGATCATAGAGTCATAGATAGAGATGCAAGGGACCTCAAAGGTCATATAGTCCAACCATCTCATTTTGCTGATGAGCAGAAGAAAGAGAAGTGAATCAGTCAATATCACATTGTCTATTCCAAGGTCCCTTCCATTCTAGCATTCACCATGTCCCCAGTCTCAGGGAGAATGTGCTAATCTTTGAAACTATTGCCCTAGGAGTGGGCTATCTTTATTGGTGAGAGATTCCTGAGTTAATGGAAAATCACTAGCTCACTATTGCCTCCAAAATAGAGGAGGCTTCGTGTTTCAACCAGCCCTCTACCTAGGTCATCTTCTCATCTGCCCTTTTTAAATTTTTTTAAAATTTTTGACTAGATAAAGAGGCCATTCTTTGCCTCAATTCTTATTAAACCTTAATTGTTGACTGAGACCTGTTAAAGACCTTAGCTTAAAAAGGCCAAGATCTCCCACTTCATCCTGGGCCATCTCCAGTTGACCTGATCTATATATGGCCACTGGACCTATAAGGCTCTGCAAGCTGGTGACTTTGCAAAGACCTCCTTCACTTAAATCCAATTCACTTGCAAGTCATGGTGTCACCCTCCTGATGTCATCTTTGAGAACGAAGGACGAGTTTGCCCTGCTGATCTCCTCCGCCTCTTCTACCCCCTCCGTCCAGTGATAATCAAATCAATAATTCTATTGCTTCAGGAAAGGACAGTGTTCATCAACAGCCCCTGTGGATCAACTCAGCAAGCCTTTTTAGTGGCCACCTCTCTCCTGGAGGTATTGCATCCCCTTATTAAAATGTAAGATTCTTGAGGGCAGGGACTATGATGACTCTTTTGTATATGTGTCTAACTCTTAGCACATGCCTAGCATATAGTAAGTGCTTAATAAATATGCATTTACCCATTCTACTACATTCATTGTGTGATACCTGGTTCCTCCCAGCTCTGATATTGTGGGATGACAAATTAAGATGCATATTCTCTATAGTTCAAGCCCTGCCTACCCGTGCCCCCCTGCCCCATCACTGTTGTTGTTGAGTCATTCCAGTCATGTCTGACTCTCCATGACCTCGTCTGGGGTGTTTTTTGGCAAAAATACAGGAGTGGTTTGCCATTTCCTTCTGCTCATTTACCAGATGAGAAAACAGGCAAAAATGGTTAAGTGACTTTCTCAGGGTTACACAGCTAGTAAGTATCTGAAATCATATTTGAACTCATAAATATGAGTCTTCCTGATTCCAAGTTCAGGGCTCTATTGTTTGCACCTTAGCTGCTGTATCCTTGGTGACTTTGAAAATAGAGCCCATCTCATTAATGCTTATATACTTAGATACCACATTGTTCAAGAAGTGAGACCAAGCACTGCTGGCTAGGATCAAATCTGATCTGATTTCTACCACTAACTTGAAATGGTGATAATACTTGTACTTCACTTCATCTGGAATACTGTTTTGCTCTTGTTAAAAAAAAATTAACTGATGGAGGGATATTCTCAGGGTCTTTCAGATTCTTTCCTCTATCTTTGCCTGCTTCTTTGGTTTCTGCTCCCACATATTCATTTCGACAAACATTTATGAAACATTGTGGAACCAGAGATTCAAAGACAAAGATGGAAAAAATAGATTAAGCCTTCAAGGAACTTACAGTCCATCCAGGGGGATGCTACATTAAGTAGGTAAGTTGATGTAATATAATTTGATGAGAAGGAAAACACTAAAGTTGGGAGAAGAGACTCAGAGAAGATGGAAGCAGCACCTGAGCTGAGATTTGAAGGAAGATAAGGATTCTAAGAGGCATAGGTGCTGTATAACTATGAACATGCCAACTTCTCTCTCTCTCTCTCTCTCTCTCTCTCTCTCTCTCTCTCTCTCTGTATGTGTGTGTATCTCTCCATCTCTATATCTCTGTGTGTTTCCATGTTTCTGTCTCTGTATCTCTGTGTGTCTCTGCATCTCGCTGTCTCCATATCTCTATCTTTCTCTCCATCTCTCTCTTTGTCTCTTTATGTCTCTATGTCTCCATCTCACTCTTGGAGGGGAAAAAGGAAAGATAATATATGTGGAAAAGAAAAAAATGTAACAACAAAATATCTCAATAACAAATTTTAAAAGGTAAAATAAATGCCTATTTGAAAGAACATTTGATGAATCCCATCTTGCATGATCCCTAGCTATGTGACCTATTAGCTGTAAAGTCCCTCACCGAACTTCCATCTCTTCCTCTGCCATGACTATGTTGGACAAGATGGTGCTCTCCAAGGTACAGCCTAGCTCCAAATACTCTGATCCTTATGAGCTCTGTGACACATTGACCAGATCCTAAATAATTCTCAGGGAGAGAGTGGCATAAAGGAGGAAACACCAAAAAATAAGGGGAAGGGTGCTCCTTATCTCAGGTGAGCCTCTAAAGACGTGTGATGTAGAAAAGAGGGTCAAAGAGAAGAAGAAAGTAGCCAAAAGGGAACTCCCAGGCCATGAGAAACAGTACTTTGTGTTCCCTGGTAGAAATAAGTCCCCTTCAACCTCTGGAAGCCACTGGAGACTTTGGTGCAAGCTCAGAGCCGTCCTGCACGTGTGAAACCTGCAAAGTCCCTCCGGATCTCACAAGGTGGAAGATTCTCATTTTCACCCGAGAGACAGGTTGTCGGATGGTGAGGAGCTGGGCTTTTTTTTTCTAAATGATAATTTTTTTTTGTAGCTAAAAATCATCCAGGCTTGTCCAGACAACGTGAGGGCAGAAAATTATGCAGTGAAGGAGAAGGGAAGATAATTTTTATGGGTCACATGCATTCTCACTTGTCATCTGTCTGCAGGAGGAAAAGTGGATAGAGAGAGGGAGAGAGGGAGAGAGAGAGATGCAGAAATCAAGCTGAGAACTATAAGGCTGAAAACCAAGGCTGGGCCAAATCCATCACTGTCCTTCTCAGCTCCCTCTCATGGGTAAGAACCTTAGGAGGGGGAAGTGGAGGAGGAATGGGGGGGCAGGGGGGATTGGTTCTCCACGTAAGTCTCAAGTATTGCACTGATGTGAATCATGAGAATATGAGAAAGAAAGGGTGAAACACACAATTCAGAAGATGAAGTGGTGGTGGTGGGGGGAATCATTGTGAAAGTCCCAGGGCTAGGAGTAAGAAGACTTGGCTCCTAGATCTGTTTGTGCTACCAGCTTATGGGAAATCCTTGGGCACATCACTTGTCATCTGCAAAATGAAGAGAAAGTTGCTAGGATGGAGTGAAAGGGAAAAAGAACTGGACTGAAAATTGGAGGCATTGGGTTCAAATTGTGACTCTGACAGGTATTGACTATGTGACATAGGGCAGGTCACTCTTTGGGACTCAGTTTCCCTATCTGTTAAATGAGGGGACCTAATTCAGGTACTAAGTTCCTTTCTGACTCAAGATTAAAGTAAACTAATATTCATTAAGTACCTACTGTGCACAAGTGAGCACTGCACAAAGCTCAGGGATACAAAGGTAGAATAAAAATGATTTCTAATTCTTGTCCACTCCTGATATTGGTATTATGGAAGGAGTGATGACTAGCTCTGGAGTTAGAGTGCTTGGATTTGGATTCTACCCCTGCTACTTAGTACCCATGAGACCTTAGGCAAATCACTTCATCTCTTAGGACCATTGTTTTTCCCCACCTGCAAGATGAAAGCACTGAACCAGATGATCTGATTCAAGATCTGAACTGGGAGGTATCTAATTACTATTTGGATTGATATCATTTTACAGATGAGGAGACTAAGGCCCGAAGAGGTCAAGTGTCTTCTCCAAAGTTACACAAGTAGTAAGTGCTAAAAGAAGGATTTGAACTCAAGTCCTAGAGCATCACATTCAGCATGTTGTCCACTGCACCATGTGGCCTCATCTTGCTAAGGTCCCTTGTGACTCTAAATTTAGACAATTTAAGTCCATTATTCCATCTCCCACTTCCATGCTTTTGTACAGGCTGTGCCCCATGCCTAGAATACACTCCCTCTACAGTTTCCTGTCTGCAAACATGTGCCATCTCCTACAAGAAGCTTTTTTCCTGGTTCCCCCTAGTTGCTAATGCTGTCTCCCTCCTCAAATTATGTAGAAGCTTAACTATTTACAGGTGAGCAGCTAGGTGGCACCATAGTGCACAGAGTGTGGCACCTGGAATCAGGAAGACTCATCTTCCTGAATTCAAATCTGGTTTCAGACACTTCTAGCTGTATGGCCTTGGACAAGTGACTTCATCCTATTTGCCTCAGTTTCCTTATCTGTTCAATGAGCTGGAGAAGAAAATGGCAAATCACTCCAGTATCTTTGCCAAGAAAAATCCCAAATGGCAATTAGCAGATGCTTCCAATCTCCTGCTAGAACCTAGGCTGGGCATCCTCAAACCTCATTAAGAGTTGGACACAACTAAACAACAACAAACTATTTATATGTTGTATCAAACTTTAAAGCACCATGTAGATAGCTGTCATTGTTTTATTTGGTTTGGAACTCTGACTTCATGTGAAGGGAGCTCCCTGGTGAAAAATACCTCTTCATCAAGACTGATCAATAATTCCTCTGTACCTGATAGTTCTGTAGAGCACTGAGAGGTTAAGTGATTGACCTAGGGTCACACAGCCAGTGTTTGAGGCGGGACCTGAACCCAGATCTTTCTGACTCCCTATTCATTATGTCACACTGCTTCTCTATTAATAATATTGTGATTGCTTTTATTATTTTATTGCCGAAGAAGACCATGCCATCAGAGAAATGATGACATGACTTGCACTTGACTTAGTTTTGCGTGAAGGAGGGCTGTGCAGTTCTCACTTCTCCTCCAGAGAACATCATATTACGTGTTGGAATGTGAACAGCTCTTTGTAAGAAGGGATTGTTTCATTCTTCCTATTTGTATCCCCAGTGCCTGGAATATAGTAGGTGTCTAATAAATGCTTGGAGATTGAATTGGGTTGGATTGAACTAGATTGATTTAGTTTATTTGAATTTAGAAGCTGTTTTGGAGCTGAAAAGAACCCCAGAGATCATCTGATCTATTTCACTCAATTTACAAAATAAAATAAATAAACAAAAAATCAGAGAGAGAGCAAGTGATTTACCCAGATAACTAGCCATTATCACCGGGAATGTAGCTGCACAGACTACATACTATTGAAATCCCATTCACATTACTTTTAACATAGCTGCTTTTTTTGCCATACTAGAGACAGGGAAGATAGGAAACATGAAAATAACTCCCGTGCAAAATACATGTAAGATACATGTAAAATCATAGATTGAGAAAGGAGCTTAGAGGCTCTCTAGCGCATTTGACAGAGGAGAGGACCTCCAGAGATGCTAAATGACTTGTCTAAGGTAAAACAGCTAATAAGTTACAGAGCTGGAATTCAAATGTTTATCCTCTGACTTCAAACCATCACAACCTTCTTGGTACCATATTACCTCTCAAGAGGGGCAGTTCAGGTTCTTTGCTGTGGAACACTGCATAGATTGGCAAACATTTTTGTACATTGAATAGTCTAATGAATATATGTGTATGTGTATATTATTCTTTGTTATAAGAGAAGACTCTTTTGAAAGGGGTAGGGATACACTGGGAAATGTTTGTTCAGTCATTTTCCAGTTTTGCCCAACTTTTTATGACCCCATTTGGGACCTTGGCAGAGATACTGGGGTGGTTTGCCATTTCCTTCTTCAGCTCATTTGACAGTTAAGGAAACTGAGACAAACAGGGTGAAGTGACTTGCCCTGAGTCATACAACTACTTAGTAAATGAGACCAGATTTTGACTTACAAAGATAAATATTTCTGGCTCAAGGCCCAACATTACCCAGTGCTCCAGTTAACTGCCTGATTGCCAAATGTAGGTAATGTTAAAAAAAAAAAAAAAAGGAACTAGAGAGGTGCAAACAAAGTGCTAGGTGAAGTCTAAGGAAGGAAACATTCATACTGACTTGGGAGTTCAAATTTAAAATTAAGAAGGTAAATAGGAAAGGAGAGAGGGAGGAAGTCCCTATTCTCTAATGCTTTCGATCAGTCAGCAAACATTTATTAAATGATCACAATGCTTCAGGCACTGTGCCTGAAGCACTGAAAATACAAAGAAAGAGGGTTGGGGGTGGGGGAAGTATCTGCCCTCAAGAAACTTCCGTTGTAACATGGGAGGGTTCACGTAAATAAACAGGCACACGTAAGATTATAGTATAAGGAGGGAGCCTCATTTCAGTTACACTTTAAAGAACAGGTAACAATTCAGCAGCCAGAGTTGAACGGAAGGCATGCCTGATAGAACAAACAGCACAAGCAAAAACCTGAAAGATGGAAAGTACAGGGGGCATAGTGAATTGTCCCATTTAGCCCGGTAGGTAGAAGGGAGTTCTAGGAGACAAAGCTGCGGTCTTCAAGGTCTTGTTAAAATGGTCAAAGTCCCGGGGCATGAAGAAAACCATGCTGTCAGGAATCAGTCACTTGTATTAGATTTTTAAAAGTATCATAGGAAAACTTTAGCAGATGCTTCCAATCTCCCACTAGAACCCTAGGCCAGGCATCCTCAAACTCATTAAGATCATGCCCTTTATGAGTTTGCTTACCCAGCCTAGAAAGAATCATCATCAAATCCCATTTCGATGTGTTATACCTTCTTTGCATTCCCAGTGTTTAGCACAGCCCCTGAGACAAAATAAATGCTATTATCACTATCAACCATGAGCTAAAGCTCTTTCTTCACCAGTAATCAGAGTATTATAATTTATTCTCTCTGCACTTATTCTGAGTATATTTACATTTACTCTTGTGGTTTGCCTTGAGAAGAATGCAAGATGATTAAGGGCAGAGATTATTTCTTTCTTTGTCTCCAGGTTGCTAGAAAACCACCTGGCATACATTAGGCACTCAATAAATGTTTGTTGACTGATCTGCATTTAACAGATAGGCAAACTGAAACCCAGAAGAAAAATCATGTCGAGCATATCTTGCCTAAGGTCATAGGTCTTGGACTTTAGGGAGCCATGCTACCATAGCCATTCAACAAGAATACATTAAAATTACAAGCAGAAATTGGTTTTGCCTTTTCACTCTGCGTTAGTTTATTCAAGTCTTCCTGTGCTTTTGTGAACTTTTTGTAGTTGTTTTTGTCTTTGTCTATACAATGCCTGGCACGTAGTAAAAAAAAAAATAGCTAGTGCTTTTAGATTTGCGAAGAGCTTTACAAATAAATCCTCACAACAAATCTGAGAGTTAGGTGCTATTGTTATCCATCTCCATTTTACAGATGAAGAAATAGAGGCAAACAGAGATGAAGCTATTTGCCAAGGGTCATACAACTAGTGTCTGAGCCAGGTTTTGAACTCGTGTCCTTGACTCCATGACCCATACGCTTTGCTGCCTAGCTGCTCTATAAATAAGTACTGAATAAATGCTTGTTGACTGTTATGGCACAGGAATATTTCACTACATTCATGTGCTACCCTTTGTCCACTTAGAACCACTGTGCTAGCTTTCAGGAGACATACATAGTTTAGATAAGACACAGTTCTTGCCTTCTGGGGAGGAAGGTGAGATGCTGGAATCATAAATTTAGAACTGGAAGAGACTAATTCCCTCAGTCAATCAGTAAGTCCGGGTGCTATGCTGAGCCCTAGAGATAAAAAAAAAAAAAGTCCATGTTCTCAAGAATCCTAATGGAGTTCATTTAACCAAAGAGGAGATGGGACAGTAAGGTTGTAACTTACCCAAAGTCACACTGGTGGTAAATGGCAACCTAATGCAAAAATACCTTACTACTATACCACACTGCCCCTTAATGACATTATATCATATGACATGAAGAGTGCATTAGAATGGTGTCCAGGAAGTACTCTATGGGGTTTGTCTGAGTGGAACCAGGGATGATTTCTAGAGAGGGGTGGCAGGTGAGTTAGGCTTCATCAGGCAAAGTAGAGGAAGGAGGGCATTACATAGGGGTCCACCTCCTCAGGGGGAATCTCTCCTCCCTGATCATTTTTACTCTTTTCTGATTGCCTTCTCTGTCTGACCCCCTCTCAGGCTCATCATCTACATCCTCTTTATGTGAGTACACCCTCTTCTTTTCTCTAAACCCACTCATTCAGTGATCTTAGCAGCTCTCATGGGCTCAAGTGATTCCCAGATCTATAAATCCAGCTCTTGATGCTTTCCTGAGCTCCACTCCCATCTTAACAACTGCACCTTGGACATCTTCACTCAGATTAATTATAAATATCTCAAACTCAACATACCCAAAACAGACATGCTAAGGTCCGTATCTTTCTCCTAAAACTCAACTTCCTTATTTTTTTCAGTGCTCTACACATTTTATTTTTTTATTTTTTTTATGTTTTTTGTTCAAACTTTCAAAGTTACCTATTATTATCAAAGGCACCACAATCCCACCAATCATCCAGGTTTGCAGCCTTAGCTTTTAACTCTCCCACATCTTCTATATCCGGTTAGTTGCCAAACCTCATTCATTTTACTGCCACAACACTTCCCACAATTTTTACCCCATTCTCTCCACTTGCACAGAAAAAACCCTAGTTAAGACCTTCCTCACCTCTTATCTAGATTGTAACCTCTGAATTACTAATATAAAGGTATAATAATTACCTAAAATAGTAACAACCTCTGAATTTGTCTCTCAGTCTCTAGTCTTTTCAATATCAAACTCCATCATCCATATACCTGTGAAATTGGTTTTCCTAAAGCATTTTTCTGACTGGGTCACTCTCCTACTTAAGATGCTTCAATGGCTCCCCATTACTCCTGGGAGAAAATACAATATGCCTTTTTTTGGTCATTAAATTGCCTCCAGCCTACCTTTCCAAACTAGTTTCCCATTATCAACCCTCTGCATTCTACTTTTCAATAAAATTGTCCTCATTACGATTCCTTCTCTCCAGATCTCTAGAGTTCTTCTATTCTCTTCTTGAGATCCCCAGTAAACTCTTTGAAGACAATGACTGTTGTATATGTCTTTGCATCCTCAGCACCTAACAGCGCATAGTAGATGCTTCCTGAATGTTCATTGGATGAATGAATGAACAAGTGAATGAAATAGGGATTCTCTCTATATGATTCTTGAGGTTTTTCCACAATTTCAGAGTGTGGGAAACTCCTTTGGCCAACAAACTTCACAGAAAGGGAGAGAAAATAAATAATCTGGTCTCTTGGCACCTGGAGACAAAGACCCTCTATCCACGGCTCTCTACAATCTGGTCCCAAACCTTACTACCTTTGCTTCATGCTCTTTCCCTTACAGAACTCACACTATTGGAGTAGTCACCATTCCCAGAACATGCCTTATTATTTCCCACTTCTGTGCCTTTGCTTTTGTGGTCCCCTCTTCATGGAATTCTCTTTCTTCCTCTTCCCCTTCATCTCTACAAATTTAATTCATCATTACATCTTTTAAGTTATTCATTAAGATTCATTTCCATCATTATTTCTTCCAAGTTGGCTTCCCTGATCCCTACTTGTAAATGATCTCTCTTCCAAAGTTTTTTGTGCCTCTTGTTCTAATACCTTACATATCCTGCCCTGTGTTATAATTATCTATGTCCATTTCTTCCTTCCTACTACTAGGTTATTCACTCCCTGAAGGCAGGTACTGTTTCATACATCAGTGTGCTCCTCTCTGCACTTAACTCAGAGTCGTTCGTTTAATAGGTGTGTGATGAATATATGTTGAGTGAGTACTGGATGAAGATTATACTATGTAAGAGTTTCTTGCCTCCCTCTCTTTTCTCACCATAATTTCATTGGTGTGAAAACTTACATCATAAAATAAACCCCCACTGATACAGAACAGCAACTCATCTGTGACATGTAGTTTTAGAGTCTGGTTTCCTGGAGAGGTTAAGTGATTCACTCATGGATACACAGCCTCTATGTGTTTAAGGCAGAACTCAAACTCAGGTCTTCCTGACTCTAAGACTATCCCTCTGTCCATTAGATTGCACCAAGTGTCTGGGTAAAAGCCTTTAAAAATCTAGAAGGATGAGACTATGAAAAATGGTTTTAGCATCACACACAAAGTTTGGTTTGAGGAGGCAAAGAAGCAGTTCTAAAGTCTCTGCTCCACTAGGACCCTGCAGAGTTTTGATTCAGCTTCCATCTCCAGCTTCTTGTCTGGTGGAGATACCAGTCCTGTGAAAGAGACAGAGTAATGTCGTGGAAAGAACATTGATCTCTGGAGTCGAGGTCCTGGGTTCAAATTTGACTCTGCTACTTGCTCCCTATATGACTGAGAAAGTTTATGTCTTCAGGACTCTGGGTCTCCATCTGTCAAACAAAAAGGGGTGGACTAGATAGCCTCTAAGGCCCCTTCTAGGTCCTGTGATCCTGAGCAGGAAAATGACTACAGGTCAATTAATATAGGTATTAATAATCACTACTATGTTTGCTTCATATTATATATTATATGTTGTTCACTCATTTCAGTCATGTCTGCTTCTTCATGACAACCTCATTTGGGGTTTTCTTGGCAAAGATCCTGGAGTGGTTTGTCATTTCCTTCTCCAACTCATTGGACAGGGTGAAGTGACTTGTCCAAGGTTACACAGCTAGGAAGTGTCTGAGGCCGGAATACAACTCAGAAAGATGAGTCTTCCTGGTTCCAGGTGTGGTGCTCTGTGCACTATGTCATCACCTGGCTGCATACACACATATATAGGTATGTGCATATCTACATATGTGTGTATATATGTGTATATCTTTCTTTTATATCCTCTCTATTATATATATCTTATATAATATGTATATTATATCTATCTCTATTTTTATTTTGCCTATATACACATACATAATACATATATGTGCATATATTATATATTTGTATATATCTTTAATATTTGCAAGGTGCTTGAAACCCATTCTCTCACAGGTTTACAGGATTTGGGAGGGAGCTCAGTGGCCATTGAGTCCAACCCATACATTGCAAAGATCCCTCTATCCAACATGCCTAAGGTGGGCACCCAGCCTCTGCTGAAGCACTGACAATGACTAGGCACCTGCTACCTTGCAAGGTTCCCATTCTACTTTTGGAGAGTTATGTTAGAAAGTTTTTCCTAATATCAAACCTAAACCAGTTTCCACTCAAAGCTCCTAGTCCCTCCCTCAAGAATAACCTCTCTTCTTCACGTTAGAGACAGCTGAGGATAGAGCAACAGGTTTGGAATCTGGAAGACCTGAGTTGCAATCCTGCCTCAGACACATACTAGCTGTGTTAACACTGGACAAGTCACTTAACCTCAGTTTCCTCTTCTGTAGACTAAGAATAATACTAGCATCTACATCCCAGCTTTGTTACAAGGATTAAATGAGATAATAGTGGTGATGGCTGTCCTTTGTTCTCAAAGAGGACCAAAATGACATCACCATGATAAAGTGAAATTTCAGTGTGTCTGACTGTGACTGATCAAACCAATATGACATCAGAATGTTCTACCACAAGTTGGGCACAGAGAGTCCGTATGAATATTTGGGGTGGATATCCCAAATTTGCGCATCCTGTGTTTACTTTGTGCTGTCTCAATTCTGCCCCTTTCTGATGTGGGCATGCCATGCTGAGCGGTCCTGTGCCAATGTCTCCCATGTTGCACAGTCAAATCCAAAGTTCTTAAGAGAGAACTTGAGAGTGTTCTTGTATCACTTCTTCTGATCACCATGTTTCACCTGCCCCATATGAGTTCTCCATAAAATAATCTTTTTGGCAAGTGTACATTTTGCATTTGAACAATGTGGCCAGACCATCAGAGTTGAACTCTCTAAAGTATAGTTTGAATGCTTGGCAGTTTAGTTTGAGTAAGGACCTCAGTGTTTTGTACCTTACCCTGCCAGGTGATCCTCAGAATCTTCCTAAGACAATTCAAATGGAAGCGATTCAGTTTCCTGGCATGGCACTTGTAGACTGTCCATGTTGCACGAGCATAGAACAATGTGGTCAGCACAATGGCTCTGTAGACCTTCAGTCTGGTAGTCAGTATAATACTTCTCTCCCAAACTTTCCTTCGGAGCCTCCCAAACACTGAGCTAGCTCTGGCAATGCGTGCGTCAACCTCATTGTCAATGTGTACATATCTGGAAAGTACATTACCAAGGTAAATGAACTTACCCACAACATTCAAAAATTCTCCATTTGTTGTACCTAATGGTTCCTCATATGGTTGGTGTGGTGGTAGCTGATGGAGCACTTGTGTTTTCTTGGTGTTAATTATTAGTTCAAAATTAGCAAAAATCAGAGGCTGCACTGAGTGCACAATCATCTGCAAACAGAAAATCATGCACCAACACTCCCTCCACTTTGGTCTTGGCTTGTAACCTTTTCAAATTGAAGAACTTACCTATTTATAAAGAGCTTAGCACAGTGCCTGGCACATAGTAGGTACTCTGGAAATGCCAGCTATTATAGGGTAGCTAAGTGGTTCAGGAGATAGAGCATGGATCCTGGAGTCAGGAAACTATGAATTCAAATCTAGCCTCAGATATTTAACAGCTATGTGACTCTGGACAGGTCACTTAACCTTTATTACCTACACACACACACACACACACACGAAATACAATTATTATTACAACAGCCCTGCAAAAATTTGAAGATTGCTTGATGTCCTCCCTTTGTACTCATTTCTCCAGACTAAACATCCCCAGTTTCTTCAGTGAATGATCAATCTAGGCTCATTATCATCCTAGTGGTCCTCTTCTGGACTAGCTGCAAGAGCTTCCTAACTAGTCAAGTGTCTGCCCGCTTGAATTCATACCTCACTTAGCTGCCAAGGTGATCTGTCTGAAGTGTTGCTCTGACCATGTCTCACACACACACACACACACACACACACACACACGCACACGCACACACACAATCCCCACCCCCAACAAGAATCTCCAGTGACTAGTATTTATTTGTATAATCAAATATAAACTCTTTCATTTAGGGGTGGTGACCATGTGGTCAGGGGATCACCAAGGGGTGACCATTCCTCTGTATCTAAAGCTTTTTGAAACTTGGCCCTTCCTAGGTGTCCAGTCTTCCTATTCCTCTCTCTTAAGTTTCTTTCCAGTGCAGTGCCCAGGGAGGGCAACAGCAGGCTTAGGATAGCTACAAAGAGTCCATCTGTGTCATTCCCCTAGTTGAAATGAAGTGACTCAAAAATGGAGAAAGCTGCCCTCATCTTCTCAGCTCAAATGGTCAACAGATTGAAATAAGCAATCCAGTTCCGTAGAGGTAATGCCATTAGGAGCTGTTTCAGTTCCAGTCATAGCAGAAAGCATTGGGTGTTGGCAAAATGGCATGTGTCCAGAGGGTTCATTGGAGATGGTAGTGAAAAACCTTTGGGATATGGGGAGTGGTAAGAGGGTTCCACAAGAGGCTCCAGTGGAGAGAGACGTTTCATTGCATGGACAGAATAGCAGGGAACCTGGGCTTTGCTGCAGGCTCTCTTTTCATCTCAGCTCTCACCTCATTCCTCATTTGCTCAGCCCATATACACAGGGTTTTATCCTCTGCCAGGTGAGCAGTGACCCAAATTCCCTGGCATCTGCTAGTCCTGTCCCAGCCCCACTGGCAGTCTGCCCTTCTCAGGGCAGAACTACTTAGTAGCCCTCCAGTCAAAGGGGAGTCCTATGAGGCTGGAACTGGCAGAATAGGGAGCAAAGTGGTTCTTACCATTTGTGTTTGTGTCCTGACCTCCTCTAGAGTTTGGTGAAAGCCTGTAGATCTTTTGCTTAGAATAATGGCTTAAAATGCGTAAAATAAGATACAGAGTATTAAAGAAACCGAATAGATGGAATTTTTTTTTTGCTTTTTTGTTTGTTTTGCTTTGGTTTTTGAGACTGCATTTCTTTATCTCACCCAGGCTGAAAGTACAGCAGCTGTCTACTGGCCCTATCCCATTGCTGATTGGTATGGGGGCTTTGATTCACTTTGTTTCCCTCCTGGTCTAGTTTGCCCCTCCTTAGGCAGCTGGGTGACTTTCCTCTCTCAGGGACTAACCATATTGGTGCTAGACTTAGTGTGGATACCTGATCAGCTGTAGTCCGACTATACCTCAAAATTCCCAAGCGCAAGAACTCGCACTAACCTTAACCTCACTAATAGCAGAGATTACAGGTATGTACCAACACACTCAACATATCATTTCTTTTTTTAACTTGTGACCCAGGTTAAGCATCCCTACCCTACTGGCCCCAGTTTCCTCTTTTGTAAAATAAGAAAGTTGGATAAGATGACCTCCACAATCTTTTAGTGGTAAGTATATCCCTAATTGAACTTAATTTGTGATCCTATGGAATCATAAAATGATGAGATGAATTTCCAATCTTTCAATCCAGAACTATAGAACCACAGATTTATAAGGATTCTCAGGGGTCACCTAGACCATCCCATAGCTGAGCAGGAATAATCTATACATAATAGCCAACGAGTGATCATCATGCCTTTGTCTCAAGACTTCCAGACTTCCAACCCCTAACTCCCCAGGCAACACTTTATATTTTGAAACAGCTTTAGTTGTTAGGAAATTTTTTCTCTAACTTTACCTCTGCCTCTGTATAATGTACAACCTTCATCTCTTGGTTACCCATCCAATACAAAAGCTCAGCTTTAAGCAAATAACAAGCAAAGGGGCAAAGATTTAGAGCTAGAAGAAACCTTAGAGGCCTCTAAGGATCAATCCTCTGAGTTGAAAGGGACCTCGATGGTAATCTATTCCACACTCTTCCTAAACAAGAATCCTTTCTCCAACAAATGTCATCTTGCCTCTGCCTAAAAACCTACAATGATTAAGAAATCAGTGTCTCCTAAAGTATCTCATCATACTTTGGAATCTCTAAATTTTTGGAAACCTACATCTTATGATCTATTTTTTTTCCCATTAACCTTACAAGGCTGATGTCAGGATGAAAGGAGATAATGGACAAGAAGACCTTATGCATCATAAAGTAGGATAGAAATTATAATGACACATTGCTTTATACTGGACATGGTGCCACACCCCTATAATCCTTATTATAAGAGAACCTGAGGTTAGCTCATCTCTTGAACTCAAGAGTATTGGGTTGCAATGAACTATGTGCCAAATGAGTGTCTACCCTAAGTTGGGCCTCAGTATGGTGAGCTTCTGAGGAGTAGTAGTGGGAGGGCACATCGTTTGCTTAAGGAGAGGTTATGCCAGCCCAGGTTGGGAATAGAATAGGTCAAAGCTCCTATAGTGATCAATAGCAGGATGTGGCCCTACACTTCCAGCCTGATCAAGATGGTGAGACACAGTCTTAAAAAAAAAAGAAAGAAAAATGTTTACAAAACATTTTCCTCACAACTATTCTATAAAGTAGATGATGAAAACATGTCTATCCTCATTGTATGGATTAAAAAGGCAAGGTTCAGACAATTGAAGGGACTTGTCCATGGTCACACAACTGGTATTGATTGATCAGTAATCACTTCTTTAGCTTCTACTATGTGCTGGGCACTGTACTAGGTGTTGAGAATACAAAAACAAGAAGGAGACAATCCTTACCTTCAAGGAATTTTTGCTCTTCTGAGTAAGTGCAGGAACTGGGATTTGAACCTAGGTTTCCTGCACCACGTTCATCACTCTTTTCATTGTACTATAGTAACACTCAAATATAAGCTATTGTTAGAGACAAGGATAAAGCCAATAGTCAAAATTAGTCAATCAACATATCGGAATGTGATCTCACTAGTATAGAAAATTTGTAAATGATGAAACTCCCTTCATTTTATAGGCAGGGAATCAGGTTCACAAAGGGTAAGGGACTTGCCAAAAGGCTTTATCATAGCAGAGCTATGTTACTGGAATCTGAGACATTCTCAAGGAAAGGATACAGCATAGCACTCCTTCTGGGCTCACTTTCACAACTGGCACTTTGCACTGGCAAAGGGTGGTTGCTTACTGCCATGCTTAGGATTCTAGAAATAATCCTAAAAGGATTAGTTTCTAGTGTTTTAATTCATAAGCCCCCACTAGAGTGCTTCCCACTGACAATCAGCCAGTAGTTTCAGTTTCAACAATTTGTAACAAAAACTATTCCCTCTCCTACCCCAAACATGAACCAGAGACATGTTCTTTAATGGCACATACAAGATTGCTGGGGAAAGTGGACTTATATTTAAAGTAGAGAAATAGTGAGGCACACATGTAAAGAACATTTGTGGCAAAGGGGTAAATACTAGCTTCTGGTTATTGGAAGTCTTTTTCTCTCTTTGTAGATACCTTATGAAGTTTCTCTTAGTTGGGCTTAGGGGTGCCTTTGTGTCTATGGCCAACACTTCTCTTTCTTTTCCCCACCCCAAGGATGATTCCCTATCAGGACTCCATCATCTCTGGTTTCAACGATCACTTAACTGATTGTCCAAAAGTGTGTCTGATTCCTTCAGCCATTAAGAATCTATTTCCTGGGTGGTATCATCCATCTTTAACCAATACTTAAACATTTATCCTTTTCAAATTGATTAAAAGATTATTTATGCTTAGTATATACTTTTGATTGATTCAATCAATTTCTCTGAGTCTTATTTGTTTAACTGGGGTCAGGCTATAACCTCACTCTTACAAAAGAAAGGTAAGATACTGAGTCTTTAGTTGGGGGTGCATGAATTAGGAGTCAGTCACATCCAGTTCAAATGGGGGCCACTTACCCATGAATAAGGATCATTGTGACTGCCTTTTGACTTAGAAAACTACATATTATCACTATCTGTGATTTTTGTGTTTGTACTTACTTTGTTAATTATTTCACAATTACATTTTAATCTAGAATGGGCTGTATTCAGGAGTATTACAGACAGCCTTGGGGCATTATATTTGACACCTCTGATCTAGTGCATAGCTTTACCTCTACTATTCTGTACAAGACCTTTCCATTCTCTGGAACTCAGTTTCCTCATCTATAAAATGACAGAATTCAACTCAATGAGCCATGAGGTCCATTCCAGCTCAGATCAAATCATCCTAAGTTCTCTTTTAGCTTTAGATATGCGATCCTCTGATATCTACCAGTCTCTATAGTCCTAGGTTCTGATTTTATGACTTCATGCAATTCTTTATCGAGACCACCATTTGGACTTACATGAAGTCTTTGTTCTCTTTCTTTTTGTATTTATTCTTTTCTACTTCTGGTGAATGAGACTGAAAGTGGCTATGACCTTCCAGCTTTGAAAAGTCAGAAAGGTGAGCCACCAGAATCTGGCAGATAATGTCCATGCCAGGATTTGATGAAGTCAAACACACTGTAATATTCCATTACATTCATGTACCACAACATATTTAGCCATTCTCCAGCTGGATGGCATTTACTGTGCTTTCAGTTCCATACTACTGCAAAAACTGCAGTATTGGGGGGAAATTATGGGGACTTTTACTTATAGATTTGACCTCCTGGAGCTTTGGAACAAAGGGACATCACCTTTAAGTTACAACTTTGGAGACTTCTCCAAAGTTTCAGTTATCACCACAAGTGTATAAGCACTGAAGATGAAAGGGACCTGCCTGTGACTTTCTGAGCTTTGAAAGGTTGAGAGAGCTACCAGAGAACCAGGAATAGGAGCCCATGCCAGAGTTTGACAACAGTGCATCCCCAAGGAGATTCTGTAGCCACCATACCTTAGTTTCCTCATCTGTAAAAATGGTCTTAGTAATAGTACCTACCTTCCAGAGCTGATGTGAGGGTTAAATGAGATAACATGTAAAGTGCTTTGAAAATCTTAAAACACTATATAGATGTTAACAATTTATCATTAGTAAAACTGGAAGGACTTTGGGTGTCATCTAGTTTAAACTCTGAATACTGAGGTCCGTTGAGATTAGATAATTTGCATTCATTCTAATCCTTTCATTTTGGAAACACTACCTGGGTGACCCTGGGAAAGTCATTTACCTTTTCTTTATCTCAGTGTCAGCATCTGTAAAATGAAGTGTTAGATCTGATGCCCCTTGGGGTCAAGTCCAGTTCTAAATCTATGACTCTATGAGCCTGTGATATCAGAACTGTAAGTAGGCACAGGCATGTGAAGGGATTGCTTCAATCACCCAGATGGTCAGTATCAATGCTGAACTTTGAACCCAGGTTGCCTAAATACCAAATGAAGCACTCTTCTCATTGTATCACACTTTTCCTGGTCTGGAAAGAGGAGACCCACAGGGATAAATTTCCCAAGTTAGCAGATACCCTCCTCTACTTCTGCTTAACCCTATTGGAACTAACCAAACTATCCCCCCCGAGTCCTAGAGTTCTTAACATTTTTGGTTTCACGGACTCCTTTGACCATATGGTGAAACCTATTGACCCCTTTTTAGAATAATGTTTTCAGACTGGCAAAATAAAATACATAGAATTAAATTGAATTCTATATTGAAATGTATTTATTGAAGGAAACTATATTGAAATGCAGTTACCAAAATGTAAAAAAAAAAGTTCCTAGATCTCAGGTTCAGAACTTCTGCCCCAGAGGGTTGTTTGGCAGTCAGTCAAGGTATAAAATGTTTTTTCTATAGAAGCTGCAAATTCCAAGAATTGATCATGATGATGATGGCAAACTAAACCCTGACACTTGGCTGAGAGATTGGACCCAGCCCTTTAGCTCTGTGCCAAGCAGTTGGCTGCATATGTGGCTAGAGCCCAGTCCCTTTGGCTTACTCGGGACCCAAGGAGATGGTCAGAAGGATCAGTCCCACAGAACTCCATAAAACCCAAGAGGGAGTTAAGTTAGCCTTCTGAGTGACCAGGAGTAATTAGCGGCAGTCTCCACAGAGAGTAAAACTCAAATGTCAAACAATACCAGGGCCATTAAAGCCATCTTCTTTTATTACTACTGCCTGGGTCACCATTGAATGAAGAACCAACCTTCCCTGTGGCTACAGACCTGGAAACTTGTTGGATGTCATGTGAAGGGCACGAGTGGACAAAGCAAGGGACCCAACTCTGTGTGACATAGGCACATTCCATTTCCCCCTTGGGCTTCAGTTTCCTCACCTGTAAAAGGAGAGGATAATTTAGATCAGATGTATCAAACTCATTGTCCATGCAGTCAGCAAAACTGAATGCTGCCAAATAGGATTAAAACGTAATCGGGAAATATTTAACAAAATGAATAAAAATACAATGCAATATAGAAAATGTTAACTTGTAGTTTTCTCAGTCAATATTTAGCTTATATGGATCTATTTCTATTTGACTTTGACTCTACTGGGTTAGATGATCTCTAAGTTTTATCATAAATGAGGGAAGTTCTCTGAACCTCAATTTCTTCAGGTAAAATGAAGAAATGATCCTTTCTAGTTCTAAGCTTGGTGGTCTCTGACGTAGTGGCCTAGAATATGGCCTTGGGTTCAATTCAATTCAATGAACATTAACTAAATGTCTACCACATGCCAGGCAATGTGCTGGAAATACAATGACCAAAAAAAAAATTCCTGCCTTCAAGAAGTTTACATTCCCCTAAAAGTAACATGTATATAGAGAAGTGAGCACACAATACATACATGTAATTACCACTTAGCACTTGTGTGATCTTGGACAAGTGACTTACCTCTCTAGACTTCCTTTTCACTTCTTACTCCCCTAATCTGTCACCTGAGAAGGAAATACTGGAAGACCTCTGAGGTTTCTTCTTGCTTGAGATCTTGTGCTCCCCAGATACAAGCACAAGCCTCATGAACATCTAGGAGATGGTGTTGTAAAGTTAAGACAATAGGGCAACCTGTCCAACAGAGCTAGCCAAGCCCCAGAACCTCCCTCCCAAGGTTTCCTACTGATGACTGGGAGTAATGTTTAATTTAGAGGAGGATAAATTATTTTTTAAAATTCTTAATGCTCAGTTGGACCTTAGAACATGGAACATCAGAACTGGGAGAGGTCTTAGAATATAGAAATGTCAGGGCTGGGAGGGGCCTTAAAACAGGGGATGTCAGGGTTGAGAGGAGCCTTAGAATAGGGAATGTCAGAGTTGAGAGGAGCCTTAGAATAGGAGATGTCAGGGTTGGAAGGAGCCTTAGAACAGGGGATGTCAGGGTTGGGAGGAGCCTTAGAACAGGGGATGTCAGGGTTGAGAGGAGTCTTTGAACAGGGGATGTCAAGGTTAGGAGGAGCCTTAGAACAGGGGATGTCAGAATCAAGGTCTTTTGACTCCTAGTTAAGGTTTTCTCCTCAGCCCACCAAGCCTTCCAGTCACATCCGATCTATTATTCAGGGTTGCCCTCTATGGTAGCTTCCCCCATGGTGCTGCTTGAACTTCTTATGACTTATACCCTACCCACTGAGTCCTCTGCCAGTTACATCCCTCAGCCACATCTAACTCCCCTCAACAACTCTTTATTCCCCAGTTATTTACTGAGCCTGTGCTACATGCATATGGATGATACACCTCATGCAGATATTGTGTTTCTTATGACTCTCCAGCTATGGGCCTCACTACAAACTGGCAAACTTATGTGCTGTGTGCCCATACCTGTCTCCAAATCCTCTTTCCTACTATGTGTTTGTCCTCTAAGGAACCCTTCTTCCAAATCTAGTGGAAGCCTCTTCTTGAGCATAAAGCCTTCACTGATCCGTCCTACCTATCCGTAGACATTCTTGTCTCTCTGACTTCCTGACTATATATTACTTAGCTTTTGATGTTGACAAGTTGCTTTCTTCTCTTGGAACTTTAATCTTTTAAATCTGTTTTAGTCTCTTGCGTTGTAAAGTGAGATGGCTGGACCAGCTAATTTTGAAATTCAATTTAGCTCCAATGCCTATGTTATAGATCTGGTCTTATGCAAGCTGACCATTCTGTGTTCTGAGAGCCCTCCCCCTTCCCACCATGCTGTGTTCTAGGGTCTGTCTCAGCTCTGGCATTCTCTGTTCTGAGCTCTCTTTATCTAATACTCTTGCTTCCTAAGCTCACAGAGGTAAAGTAATTTTCCTCCCCAGTCCCTTTAACTTCAGGGCACACAGTAAAGTGGAACCCAGGCAAGCCTGTGAATCTAATCCATGTAGACACTTCAGCTGGACCACATTAACTAGAACCTTTCTCTGCTTTGTTTACCTCAGAGAAGGAGGCAGTCAAGGAAGCATACTACAGCAGGCTCTCTGATAGCCTTACAAATCAGGGAGACTTTACTGGGGCTTCTGCTTGGCTGGCTCCTGTACCCTCTCCTTCTCTGCTAGCCTCCACCTCACTGGTAGACAGCTTCTGTGGGAATGGTGATTCACATCAGGACCTCAGAACTCATTTCCCTTGGTGTCATTGGTTGACTTTGACCTAAGCCCCCAGTGATAATGGCCATGTTCATCCTCTCCTCTGACACTAAAAATGATTGGATTTTTCCAGATTTCTGGGGTAGTATCTCCTCTAGTTCTATTGTTTATAATTCCTTGTTTGTTGCCAAGTTAGTTGCAACTTTGGGGCTTGCTGGGGCAGGCTGGAACAAGATACTCCGAGGTTTATATTCACAGAAACATAACTCTGGAAGGGGAAGGGAGCTCAGGGGTGTTCTAGTCCTACCCTCTCATTTTACAGATGAAGAAACTGAGGTGCAGAGAGTTTAAATGCCTTCCTCAAGGTCATCCAGGAAGCACCAGAGGCAGGATATGAACCCAGGTCTTCTGACTGCTGCAGCAGTGATCTTTGCTTTGAATCACATTATGTCATTTCTTTAATAGCAATGGAATCAACCATTGGAAGAAAAGATTTGATGATGGATTGACATCCAGCCCCAAGGGAACTCAGGTTATACTTTCCCTTGCCCATCATTGAGCAGGGATTTTTTCAAGATCTAAATGAACCTGGAGTTTCTAGATATAAAACAGGCACAATAGACACAGTGTCAGTGAGAAGAGCTCTTAGAACATGAAATTTCATCATTTGAATCCTTAGAACATAAAAGGTCAGAACTTGGGAGCCCTTAGAACAGATAATATCTGGTCTGGAAGAAGCTTTATCCATCACCTATCCAACTCCATTATTTTGCCAATAAGACTAAGGAGTCAGAGTTTAGAATGGAAAGGGGCATTAAGATTCAACATAATCCAATATCACTTTACAGATGAGGAAACTGGGGCCCCCAAAAGGTTAAATTATTTACACATAGTCACATAGGTGATAACAGACCCACCATACAAATCCAAGTTCTAACTCTAATTAATTTACCCAAAGTCATCTAAGTAGAGAAGTCTTTAGATAGATCAATAGACTCACCAATCAATGAGCACTTATTAGGTGACTACTGTATGCTAGGCATTGTATTGGGCAGGAAAGTACCTGTCTTCAAGGCAGAGGGGAAAGGGAGACAAGATTGTTCTTTAGAAAAAACAAAAGTGATACAATCCTTTCCCTCAATGACATTCTGGCAGGAGTTCTAACCCTTTGCTATGTATGTCCTGGAGCCTATAGTTGACCCCTTCTAGAATAATGTTTTTAAGTGCATAAAATAAAATGTGTTACAAAAGAAATAAATGAATCGGAATAGTCATAAATACATTTTAAAAGAAAAATAATTTCATGATCTAATGTCAAGAACAATGATTGAGGCAGCAGGAGACCTGGGTCCCACTCTGATCTCTAGTTATAGTCTTTGATGTGTGTGACCTTGGGCAGGGGACATACCATTTCTGAACCTTAGTTTCCTCCTATGTAAAATGAGAGGAAGTAGACTAA
This sequence comes from Potorous gilbertii, assembly GCA_028658325.1. Classification (NCBI taxonomy): domain Eukaryota; kingdom Metazoa; phylum Chordata; class Mammalia; order Diprotodontia; family Potoroidae; genus Potorous; species Potorous gilbertii. The sequence continues at coordinate 225,007,951 of CM053773.1, read as the reverse complement.
ATGATCTTCAGTACCGGTTTAAGCTCTGACATTCAATGTCTCACAATCACAGCATGAGAAGTGGGAAGGACGTCAGAGGTTTTTTAGTTTTACCCTCTCATTATACTGAAGAGGACCTGAGACCCAAAGAGGAATTATGTGTGTACATATGTGTATTACTGTGTGTGCCTGTGTGAGTATGTGTGTATGTGTGTGTAGATAGATAAATAGATCAATCAAAATATAGATAGGTCAATCGATAGAATGATCAATAGATAGATAGTCACATTGTTCTTTTAAAAAGGGGGATTAGTTAATTACTGGAGTCCATGAACTTGTTTTATATTTCAATAACTGGATTTCAATATAGCTGATTTATTTTGTAACATGATGCATTTTATTTTATGCATCTAAAAATATTATTCTGAGAAGGGATCTACAGACTGCCCACAGGGTCTAGGACATATATAGCAAAGGGTTAGAACGCCTGCTAGAATATCCTTAAATGAAAACCATGTTTCACTATCCCCAACACCGAGCACAATAGTTGGTACATAGCAGGTATGTAATACATTCTTGTTGATTGATTGGTTGATTTGACCAGCATCATCCAGACAGTTCTAATAGTTTAGGATTTGAACGCAGGTCCAGTGGATCTAAATCCAATACTTTTCCCACTCTACTAATCCGACTCCTCTCGATTTGGTGGTAGAGGTCCTGTGTCTGGAGCCCATGTTTTGGAGGAAATCAGATTTTGCTTCCTTTTCAGGCAACTAAAAACTTCCTGACAATTTGAGCTGTCCAAAATAGGAATGGGTTGCCTCTAGAAATGTTGGGCACTCCTCCTTTGGGGGGGTCTTCAAACAGAGGCTGAATACTCACTTGTTGGGTATGTTATAGTAAGGATTCCTTTTTAGATATAGGTTGGAGTGAGTGGCAGTTGAGGTCCCTTTCAACTCTCAAATTCTATGATTCGATGAATCCCACCAATATAGGGGACAAGTCTTCCCAGTCTGATTTGAGATGTTAAGTTTACTCCCTCTTGTACTGTGTCCAGGACCTCAAGCTCACTCCAAAATATTTCTTAAACTGAACCGAATTGATTTTTTTTCAAGTCTCCTACCCCAACTTCCAGCCTTATGCCTTATGCATTATTTGTGATCAGAAACATCTTTGCCCATCTGTGCCAAGCATCTCTTTCAAAGTAAGGCAACCAGCCTTGGACTTCTATCTCCTCTACACTGACACTCAGGCACAGAGTCACCTTGTGACAGCCCAAGCCTGTTGCCATGGGAGCAATGTCACAGACAGGCACAAATCACTGGTCTCCTCACCTCTGCCCTATGCCCTCTCCCATCCAAAAAGCACCCCCCCATCCCAGTGATTGGGGTCAAGGTAGACAAAGTACTGTCACGTGTCCTTGGAACCAGTAGCCTGGGAATGCGATTGTGGCCTCTCCTGCTGCTGCCAAAGGGAAGGTGCCTGGCGGAGGGAGGCTGCTACATATCTTCAACCTGCTTAGGTACTCTCATGTAGAGTTGGCAGGCTGTCTTGCATACTGAGTAGGAGCAGAGAGCTAACCTTGTCTCTCATCTGCCTAGCTGGAAACCCTGCTGATCTCCCCACCCTTCTTTCCCCTTTCCCCATCTTCCTTTGTTTCTATTGATTGCTACATTCTTCCTTCCCTGCTTCAAGTCCCTTCTTGAAGTTTTATTTCCATTTTCCTGACTTGGATTTCTGTGTGAGTCAGATTGCCTATGGGGGTGGGGGTGGGGAATTGATGAGGGAGAGATGGAGAACAAAGTATTTCTAGGCCTCATGGGGAGTCCTCAAGGCCAAGGGTATCAACTTGAAGCTTTAGTTTGAAGGAGAGAAGAGTAGGCCAGAATCAAGGATAGCCACTTTGTAAATTGAAAACTCAAAGAATCATAGAAGTTCAGAGGTAGTGGAAACTTAGAGGTCAGCTTTAGTCTGGCCACATTTGATACATGTGAGGAAACTGAGGCCCATAAAGGGAAAAAAAGATTTTCTAAGATTAGACAACAGAACTGGGCCTAGAGGTCAAACTTTATCTCCCCCACTTCTCTCTCTGTCTCTCTGTCTATGTGTGTGTCTGTCCCTGTCTCTCAACATTTAGTGATTCCTTTTTGGTCAACCAACAAACATCATATTAAGCACTTGCCATGCTTAGATTTAGGGAAACAACCAAAAGTAAAAAAAAAAATGCAGCCCTTCATGCAAGGAGCACCCTTTCTAATAAACAAGTCTGCATGCAAACAAATATGTAATACAAGATATATAATACAGTTTTAAAATTTTACATCATAATCATTTCTGGAAATACCCACCCCAGAACTGAACAGTAATCCAAAAAAGTTAAGTATAATGCCTGATTTATCTGACCACATGTATAACTTTTGGACCTAATCAGCCACTGCTTCACTGCCAAGAAGAGGGTGGTTTATTTCATTTCTTGTTGTTCACTGTCATTACTGGTTCTTCCATTACACAAACCAGAAGCCAGGACTCCAGTACTCTTTCTATTATATGGGAGGGCTTTTCTCAGAAGGAGGATTCATAAGATAGGAATTCTTAAGGTGATAGCTCTAGAGCTCTAGAGGGACCTCAGAGGGCTGTTAGTCCTATCCCTTCATTTTACAGATGAGTAAATTAAGGCCATTGTATAACTTGGCCAAGGTCACTAGGAAGTGTCATAGGTAGGATTTGAATCCAGGTCATTGGACTCCTGAACCAGGACTTTCCTCTGTGAGCTTCCTTATTCAATTAAACTCACTGATCCTAGCGCTGTCCTAAGTGCTGAAGTTACAGAAAGACAACAAAATGAAACAGAAATAGAAGAAAGAGAATGCTAGGTAATTATAATGTCCATGCTTGGCCCTGGGGAAGAAATGAGGAAATGTACTTCACCTTCTTTGGAGAAGCGAGGAATGCTACATAGGGAACACTGAATATATGATCAGACTCATTTGATGCATTGGTTAATTTTTTTTTTCTAAACTGATTTTTCTTTATTTTTTATTCTTTGTTACAAGGGATAGTTTGCTGGATGAGGGAAGGAAGAGAGACATATTCAGACATTAAGGCAATGTACAAAAAAGCTATAAATTAAAAATTTAAAAATATTAAGCCCAAAAAGTACCTCTCTATCCATATAACTAAAAGATTTCTGCTTTCAAGACACTTACATTCAAAGAATCAGCAGGTGAAACAGACAAATGGTAAAAAACACTCATGTCTCTGTTAAACAAAAATGATATTAATAATGGCATTTATATAAAACTTTAACATTTTTCAAAGTGCTCATTTTATCCTCACAATCAGCTCTATAGGATCGGCACTATTTTTGTCCCCATTTTCTAGATGAATAAACTGAAGCAGAGGTCATATCACTCACTAATAAGTGTCTGATGTTGGATTTGAATTGAAGTCTTCCTGGCTCCAGTCCAGCCTTCTATCCAACCTAGCTGCTTCTAAGCTAAGAAAACTAAGAAAATTTAACTTAATAGCTTGGATGGGTAATTCTAATTACTCCAAATTTGCATTCCAGAAGGAATTCACTCACATAAGCCTTGCCCAGGGGATTCAGAACTTAGCAGAAAGTACACTGGACTTGAAGGTAGGAGAGACCTGTGTTTGTATCCCAATTCTGACACAACCTCTGTGTGACCATAGGCAAGTCACATAACCTCTCTGAGACCTGGTTTACTCATCTGCAAAAGTGAGATAATAACTGTGGTACTTGCTTCACGTTGAGGGCTTTACTGGGATTTTGCTTTAAGTACATTGTAAACCAGAAAAAAGGGCTATATAAATGCCAATTATTGTTCTGATTGTGATAACAGCATGCCCAAGCCCAAAGAGAGGAAGAGTCCAGGTCCCACAGCCTCAGAGGGATCACTGATGTTGAATATCGAGACATTTGATTCTACTTTTTAGAGAAAATTAGTTCTCACATTTAAGCAGTGACAACATCTGCAGGTGAAGCCTTTGTGTACTCACAGTGCTACTCTTTAAAGCAGAGTATTGGAGGAGCCTTAGAACATCCCAGACAGGGCAGGATAACTTTCCAGGAGGAGACTATATTTAAAGCCCTAAGACTCCTAGCTGTAGGAAGGGTAGGGGGCATGGTGAGTGGATAGTGAGACTTGGAGTTAGGGAGACCTCAATCTGAACATCCTGCCTCAGACATTTACTAGCAGTGTGACCCTGGTCAAATCATTTGATGTCTAAGTCACATAATTTTCTTTATCTGTAAAATAAGGGTAATCACAGCATCTGCCTTATAGTCTATTATCATTCCAAGGTCTTGAGGAAGAGTCCCTACCTACTTATAGTTCCCTCTTCTATCAGGTCTATATACTCTGCAGAAGATAACAGTAGTCCTTTTCATAGAAGCTGGAATCTCATCTGAATTATTAGGGACAGGGACTGGATCAGAGAGTTCACTGATAGGAGGAACTCCCAGATGAGAAAACTCACTCTATTATGGCAAGTAAATATCTTCTCTGCAACTTTTGATCTTAGACATTTACCTGAGGCATTGAGAAACTAAGTGATTTGCCTACGGTCATATAGCTAGTAAGTGTGTGAGGCTGGATTTGAACTCAGGTCTTCTCAATTCCAGGACTTTATCTACCTAGTTACAATTGTGACTTGCCTTCTAAGGTCACACTTCTGGTAAATATAAGGCATATGTATGTTGATGTAAGGTATACATGTCTATATGGGTTGTATCAACATGTAGCTCATGAAGAAATGTGGATAGAGATACTCTCAAGTCTGGACCGTGTCTGAGGAGAAGAGAACCAGCATGGTACCTGGGGGAAAGGGCAGACAAGCCTCAGAGCACTGCAAGGTTGAGTGGTTAAGAACCTTTCCCTAGCTTCTAAGAGATAACAAATTAGAAATATTCCATGTATTCCTCAAATGTTTCTGATCTAAAAGTATGATAAGATTGAAACAAAAATATGGTTCTTAGATCACTCTTAAAGGGATAGAGTTGCCCCCTGAAAGGGTTACCTTCAAAGTCTTAATTTTTCTCATCAAGAGCTAGTCACCCAACAGATGATCACAGATAGCAAATAGTAAGCCATTTAATCCTAGAATATAGCAAATACAAATCAAAGAATTAGATTAAAATTAACCAGAAGATACATAGGTGAATGAGCTATTTTGATGAGAGAGAGAAGAGATTTCAGTTTAACCAAGAGAGAGACCAAAATCTCACCTAAAGAGAAATTTCACATAGGGAATTAGCTCCTCTAGGGAAAGGAGCTGGAAATCAGGGACATAGTGACAAATCAACCTCTCCTACATATCTACTGCTTTCAGTCTCTCTCTTTCTCTCTGTCTCTATCATTCCTCTCTCTTTTTCTTTCTCTCTCACTCTCTGTCACTCTGTCTCTGTATGTGTGTCTGTCTGTTTGTCTGTCTCTTTTCACATGTCTTGAGTCAGCATTCAAAAGAATCTGGGACCATGTATGGGCCCACAATTTCCAAGGAGAAATATGCCTCCAAAGCGTTCACAACAACTCCACTCCTCATGCAGGCATGTAAGTTTGAATTAGCCTTCTTTTCTCCAGTTAAGAGAGTGTCATACAAAGTATTCTAGAAACCCAGGTTGTATAAATATCTGAGACAATATTTGACACCAAGTGTGGCCTGCTGGGATAAGGGGGTGGTCAGATCCCAAGACTGGATCTTAAAGCTAAAATTGTATTTTTTTTGTTTTAGTACACCCAGTAGAGGTCATGGAGGTAAACACTGAGAAAGTGGACATTCAAGGACCTCAAGAGTTTGGTGATCTCCATCCATCTCCCCAGTCTTATTTCAAATTGCTAGCTCTTCAAAGTATTCTCTTCTCTATCCAAAGCAAGTGGGCCCTGTACTCTTGTACTCCCTGCCTTTCCTTATGTTGTGTGATCCCTCTCTGTGTAATACCCTTCTTTGTTTTACTCCTACCCATTCTTTAAAGCCCAACTCAAATGGCTGGCCTTCTCTAATTTCTCACTAGATCCCGCATAATGGTTTGTTGTGTCTCTCTCTGATGTGCTTCTCATTTAATATTGTGTACTATCTTAATTGATGCTGCTGTTGTTTGTCATATTATATTGCAGGGTGCATGTCTTATCTAAATGTTGTATTTCATGCAATGCCTTGCAAAGTGGTCTACTAATTTTAAGCTCTGAATAAAGTTTGTTATTGATCATCCAAAGGGCAACGGAGAGGTTAATGGTGGGCATGACAGTTGACAAACATTTATTAAGTATTTACTAAGTAAATACTAAGCATTTACTATGTGCTAGGCACTGTGCTAAGTATTTATAATACAAAGGTAAAGTCATGGGCCCTAATTTCAGGGAGCTCATATTAGAAGAGGAACACAACGTGCAAATGCTATGTACATACAAGATGTAGACAGAATAAATGAGAGGTAATCTCAGAGGGAAGGTATTGGCAGTTGGAAGTGGTGAGACACTCTGGAAAGGCCATCTGCAGAAGATTTTTTAAAATTTAATTAATGTATTTGTTTTCAATATTCAGCAATCACTTCCATAGGTCTTAAATTTTCTCCCTCTTCCTTTCACCTCCCTCCCCAAGACAGCATGCAATCTTATATGGGTTCTACACATGCATTCTTATTAAACACATTTTCACATTAGTCATGTTGCATAGAAGAATTAAAATGAATGGGAGAAACCATGAGAAAAAACAAAACATAACACAAGAGAAAATAGTCTGCTTCATTTTGTATTCTGATTCCATAGTTTTTCTCTGGATGTGAATGGCATTTTACCTCAAGAGTCCTTTGGGAATGTTTTATGTCCTTGCATTTCTTTGAATGACTTAAGTCTACCAGAAACAGTCCTTGTACACTGTAGCTTTTACTGTGTTTAATGTTCTCCTGGTTCTGTTCATTTCACTCAGCATCAGTTCATATAAGTCTTTCCATGTTTTAATGAAGTCCAACTGTTCATCATTTCTTATAATATAATAGTATTCCATTGCATTCATATGCTACAACTTGTTCAGCCATTCCCCAATTGATGGGCATTCCCTCAATTTCTAGTTCTTGGCCATCACAAAAAAGAGCTGCTATAAATATTTTTGCATATGTGGGACCTTTTCCTATTTTTATGACTTCTTTGGGATACAGCTCTAGAACCACCTGCAGAAGATTTGAGGTGAGTCTTGAAGGCATCACAGACAAGGAATTTCATATAAGCAATAAAAAGTATATCAGTGATACGTAAAACCAGAAGAAAAGTTGTACTGGCTGTATGGCAATAGCAAGGGATAACCAATGGACAGTTTCTGTGTATGTACCCTTTTGGTTATCCATACAATGTCAAGAAAACTCAAGAAAGACTCTTTCTCCCACATGGGCTCCCTCAAACCTACTCCAGATTCAAGTCACATTTTGGATCATCCTCAACTCAAAACCATACTTTGTGAGCCTCCATTGATGTTTCTTTCATGAAAACAATGAGAAAATAAATTCATTAAAGAAAAATACATCTAATTAAATATATAATGAAAAAAGTGACCCAAAATTTCTCCCCCAACTTAATACACATGAAATACTTTCTCCTACTGATACGATCTCCTACTGCTGGGGAACACTTCAGGGAAAATACATAAGAGAGGGCACATATGTAGGAAACACTGTGACCAGGATATATAAATACATATATATACGTATATATATGTATATATACGTATATATATGTATATATATACGTATATATATATATATATATATAGAGAGAGAGAGAGAGAGAGAGAGAGAGAGAGAGAGAGAAAGAGAGAGAGAGAGAGAGAGTGGAAAATCAGAGGGGATATGAATGTCCAAGACTACTTGCTTCTAGATCTTTGCTCTAGTTAGAATCCTTTTCTGCCTCTACTTAAGATCCTATGGAGAACAGCTAATGTCACCTACCACAAGGTCCTGTACTGGGCCATTTTCTCCACTGTTGCACTGCCATCTGCTGGTGCTTTATGGTTTGGATGCTCTTTATGCATTCTGGTCTTCAGTTATGTTGCCTTTTTTCAATGTGGGAAAGGTCTATCAGCTCTTTTAGCTCATAGTCCCAGGAGCTATCCTAGCTATTTTGTGATTCGGGGCTAACCTGTAACCAGCCAGAAAAGTCATTAGTCTTTTGAACTTCATTGAATCTGCCTAAGTTACTACTTGAACTCAAGTGATATTTTTATTTAATTAGTGTGAAAAATTCCTTTCAATTCCTTTCCATTTTCAACATGACAATCATGATTCATGCAAATACCTCCACATAAGCAAAGCTAAAATGGCATTAGTTGGAGCTGATGAAAATCAGTCTACTACCCTGCCAATAACAAAGTTGCTGCCCTCTATACATGGCCTTTTAAGATCCCCCTTCAGACCTAAAGTCTGTGAATTCTAGCTTTGGGTAATTACCACATTAGTTAATATAGCAAGTAGCCACTGGGGCATATATGGTAAGATGTATTGGCACAACTGGAAGACCAATTCTGGCTCAATTTAGATCAAATAGTTGATTTAGGGGCAAGATCAAGTTAGATTAAAAAGAGGAAGTGTTAAAAGAGTACTGAATTTGGAATCAGGAGAGACAAGTTCAATTCCTGCCTCTGATATTTTACTAGCTGAGTAATCATGGACCAGTCACTTAACATCTTTCAGATTCAGTTTCTCCAGCTCTAAAATGGACACAATTAATACTACACAGGGTTGTTTTGAGGAGCAAGTGAAATCATTTATATAAAAAGAAGGAAAGTAAAGAAAACATTTATTTAGTACCCATTATGGGTCAGGAACTATGCTAAGCACTTTACAAATACTTTATTCTCCTAACAACCTTGTAAGTTAGGTACTATTCTGATCTTTACGTTTACAGTTGAGGAAACTGAGGTTAAGGAACTTTCTGAGGATCATACGCACTGCACTTTCCAAACCTTAAAACACTGTATAATTGAGATCTGTCATTTTCTTATTATTATATTAATATGATATTACATTATTCTTAACCTGACCTCAGCCCTAATTTTATGTGACACTGAGTGAGTCATTCATCTATGCCTATAATTCAGTTACAGGAGGGGAGACCTAACAGCCAAATTATAAGATTGGGAGTCTTGGAACTGAAATGGACCTTAAAAAGCATCTGGTCCAACAACCTTCATTTTACAGATGGGGAAATTGAGGCACAGAAAGGGATAGTAAGCAGCACCAAATGTTCATTATGAGTGTGGGTACTCTCTCTACTAACACAGATATCAATTCCTTCATGCCTCATGATATGACTCCAAGAATTACTACAAGTCAATTTTTTTCCTTTGACCCAACCCTCTCTCAGTTACCGTAACTGGTCCTCAGGTGACAGAGACATAATCTTTCATCAGGCCTGCACTCCAGACCTTTCCAGCGTGGCCAGACCAGCCAGAGCTTACACTTGGCTGACATCTCCTTTGAGAGCCCAGGGTCCCTTTGTACCACGATAGGGCTGTAGAGAGGACAAAGCAAGTATCCACCCCAATAGCTCTGGCACTCCTTAGCCTTCATCAGCCAATCCAAAATAGGTAACAGGGTCAGGTTGCCAAGTCTAGCCCTTTTGTTCCCCTCCACTTAAAACTAAACCCCACTCTCTGAAAGAATAGCCCCTGGACCCTGGGCATATTCCAGTAAGGGCTGGGGGCCAAGAGGTAACTGTTGGTAGGGAGAGAGAGTGTGTCAGGAGCGAAAGGCCGTGTCAAATCAATCATATTTAAACAAAAGCCTCTCCAGCCCAAGGGCCCTTTTAAAAGCTGCTTATTTAATTAAAAGTCCCATTTTCCATATTTATGGCCCTTATTCAGTTAAATATTAACCGCCAGGGCCAGGGCTGGTTTGTTCTTTGAAGAGAGGCGTGTTGGGAGGTTCATTTCTACTGCCTGGATTTATCAGATAGTGAGCTTGGAGACAGGCGATCAATGAGAAACTCACTCTCTACAAACAGGCTAACATTGTGGGTGGGGATGAGTTGGGGGATGGGAGAGGGCAGAAAATGCTTTGCCTATGTTTCTTTCACTGGGTCTCCTGACCTTACAGCCTGCCTCCACCATCAGCTCCACCACTCCATGACCCATTTGGATTCAGGACACCTAAATCTGACTCATACCTATTATAACCTACAATTATAAATGTAGGCAAGCTAGTTCGCACCTAGGGGCCTCAGTTTTCTCTGCTATGAAATGGGAACAGTAATATCTAGGACTAGTATTTAGCACTGAAAGGGAAGTTACCTAGTCCAATCTTCTTATTTTACAGTTGAGGAAACTGAGACCCAGAGAGGTACAGTGATTTGTCCAAAGTCTCACAGGTATAGCTGCAAGAGACCAAGATTTGAACCAAGGATTAATCCAGTGCCATTACCTTTCATCACTTGTGAGATGCTGCTTTGAGTAGCTAATGGAGAGTTTTGGTTTTGAATCAGGGATGATGATGAGGATGATGATGATGGCAGTGGTAGAAGTGATGATGATGGTGATGAAAATGGTGGTGATGATAACTCACATTTATATGACATTTTAAGTTTTGTGAAGCACTTTACATATGAGACCCTCATAACAGCCCTATGAGATAGGTGTTACTAGTAACCCCTTAATACAAGTGGGAAAACCAAAAATCAGTGAGGTCGGGTGACTTGCCTATGATCAGAGCCAGGATCTGAATCCACATCTTCCTTATTCCAGGTCCAGCATTCTACTCACTGTGCTGCCAGGAAAACCTGGGTTCAAATTCTATCTCTGACACTATTAGCTATGTCACCTTGGGCCAGTCACTTCAACTCTCTGAGACCCAGTTTCTTCATCTATAAAATAAGGGGATAGAGTAGATGGCCTCTAAGATCCCTTTGAGTTCTACCCTACAAGCCAAAGTCATTTAGTCTCTCAAATATCCAGGCAATGAAGACTTACCTACTAAGTTATACATCTTCACCATGGCATTCATACCAGCTAACAGCTCATAGGTCCAATGTACATTATAACCCTTTATGTTCCACCAAAATGTATTCTTACTGACCTTATTTCCTTTTCTTCCTTTGTGGAGTGGAGGAGAGAGTAGCTATGGAATACAGCATTGTGAGAAACAGCAAATGTCAGATTCAGAGACATAAAGGAAGTCTTGCATAAACTGATGCAAATTAAATGAGCAGAACCAGGAAAAATATATAAATAGATATGGATAAAAAGAAAGCAACTACCAAATGGAATGCTGTGTTAATTATAATGACCAAACTTGTCCCTGAAGACAGATGGATAGGATCATAGGTTTCAGAACTGGAAGAGAATGCAGAGGCCATGGAGTCCAACCCCTCCATTCTCCATTCCCACTTCCCCATTTGCATGTAAGAAAACTGAGTCACAGACAAGTCAGATGGTTTGCCTAAGGTCAGAAAGCTAGTAAGTCTCCTAGGCAGGATTGGAGTCCAGATCCTCCTGACTCCCAATTCAATATTTCTATCCACTATACTATGTTCTCTCTCTCTCTCTCTGTCTCTCTCTCTCTCTCTCTCTCTCTCTCTCTCTCTCTCTCTCTCTCTGTCTCTCTGTCTCCCTCTCTCTCTTTGTCTGTGTGTGTGTGTCTGTCTGTCTGTCTCTCTCTCTCTCTCTCTCTCTCTCTCTCTCTCCCTAGAGGGAGGCCCATTTATGGCTCCCTTGATCACTCTTCTTAGTCTTTTTCTCCCCCAAGTCCATAGAAATAGTGAGATATGGATGGCCATAAGTGTCTCTGTGGGTTTTTCCATGGCCACTCTGGGGCATGGGTTGATGGAGGTTCTAAGGCTATGGATGCTCCCAAATAGCGCATGTTGGGGGTTAGAAGATACAGTTAGAGTGGAATAAAGAATCACTTGGATACAAAAGAGAAGGCCACTTCTGGGACCCATTGACTCAATTAATGAAGCCATCTGGTGCACTGATCTTGAGGCCACAGCAGGAGGAAGAAATAATATCTGGCAAGAAGTTGCCCTCAGAGAAGGCATTTTCCTAGGCTACATCAAGTTTTCCATAGAGAAGGGAGCTTGGGTCCTTTTGCACCTCTATAAAACACAAGCCAGAGGATGCTGATGAGAGCCAGGACTGCTTCTCTCTTTGACCCATCCAATTGGCTTTTCAACTCTGGGGTCACCAGCAGGGAGACCCCAGGGACTGACCCTTAAAAACTTTATATAGAAGAATGGAGCATGGAAGTTTTCAGTCATGGGAGGGAGCAATGAAGTTAGAGGTAGCCTACTACAAAAAAGGCTTGATTAAACAATTCTCTAAAATTAAAAGGTTGCAAATCTGCAGTAAGGGGAGGGATTTCCTGACTGAGAACTCTGATGAAATCATAGGTCTGGACTAAAATATACATAAATATATCTATTAGCAATTCTCAAAATTTTGGGTCTAGGACTCCTTTACACTCTTAAAGATTATTGAGGACCCTCAATACTCTTTAAAATTATTAAGAATGCCAAAGTGTTTTTTGATCATGTGGGTCATGCCTATTGATATTTATTATATTTGAAATCAGAACTGATAGAATTGAAAAATATTTGTTAATTCATTTAAAATGTCCATAATCCATTACACGTTAGCTTGTTTAAAAAAGAACTTTTTTCAAAACAAAAAATTAGTGAGAAATGTCACTGCTTTGCATCTTTTTCCAAATCATTTTAATTTCTGGTTTAAAGGAAGATATTTGAATTCTCATATCTGTTTCTGCACTCTCTCTATGGCATTGTGTGGTTTTGGTTGAAATATAGGAAGAAAATCTGGCCTCACACAGATATATAGTTGGGAAAGGGAAGAGAATTTTAATAGGCAAATAATGTCTTAGTATTAACATGAAAATGGTTTTGACCTCACAGACACCCAAAGGGTCCAAGGACCACATTTTGAGAAGCTCTGCTCTAGATGGATAGACATGTAAATAGATAGAGTGGTAGAATTTTTAAGAGAGCTTTCATAAAGGAAGAAACCTTTTGGAATCTCTCATTATCTTCCACACAATAGTGAGTGCAATGAATAGAACAGACTAATAAACACTGATTATGTTTCATGAAAGTTACTAACATGTTATTTATTCTACCTAGAATGTCAGAGCTCTGAACTTGAAATCATCAGTCTAGGTTAGAAAAAAGGTACCTACCTCACATGGTTGCTATTAGGTTCAAATGATCTAACGTTTACAAAATGTTTTTCAAACCTTAAAAGCATTATGAAATGTCAGCTTGGTATTCAGATGCCCTGGGTTCAAATCCCATTCCTGATGCTTACTACCAATATAACCTTAGGGGAGTAGCTAAATGTCTCTTAGCCTCAGTTTCCCCATCTGTAAAAGGAGAGGGTAGCCCTCAGTCTATGACCCTATAAGGAGAGCAGTGGAAGCCAATATCGAAAAGGTAGGTTGTGTCCAATCATGGTTGATCTTGAATGCCATGATATAGAATTTGGATTTCATTGCAATTTGCCAGGTGAACCTTGCACTTCAAGGTTGGCAGAGCATTTTATATATTTCACCTCTCTTGATTACAGCAATTTGATGAAAGTAGAATTTCAGGGATTTTGATCCCCATTTTATAGATGAGGAAACTGATTATTGTCAGAAGCAGAGTTTGAACCCAGCTCCTTCTTGACTCTAAGACTTCCTTAATACTTGACCTTGTCCCCATTCTGACCAGGAGACTCTCTTGCTCTAAAGATTTCCATAATCACCTACCTATATAGGTAGGTATACTACCCCACGTATCCCCCTGGGGCCTTAGAAGGAACAGAAAGCCCTTTAAAAATGGTAAGCAGTGGTAAAACCACTGGATTTGGAGGAAAGGACAAGGGTCGGAATCCTGACTCCCCCTACTAGATATGTGACCTTGGAAAGTCACTTAGCTTGTCTTGTTCTCATTTTTACCATCTGAAAAATGAAGAAATTAAACTACGTGATCTCTAAGATCTTTTCAATTTTCAAAAGTCTACCTACAATTCTGTACTTTAAAATTCTATTCAAAGGTGAGGTGCTAAATGGTGTAGTTGATAGTGCTCTGAGCCAAAGAGTCAGAAAGATTTGAGTTCAAATCTGACCTCAGACTCTTACTAGCTGGACTCTGGGCAACTCATTTACCTCAACTGTAAAGTGGGCATAATAAAGGCACTTACCTCCTAGCATTGTTGTAAGGAACCAGTGAGATCATATTTGTAAAGCACTCAGCCCTGACACATAGTAGGTGCTATAGAGATACTTATTCCCTTTTTCCTCTCTCTCCCTTCTCCTCTTAGTAGAAGGAAAATCTTTGAGCCTCCGTGTGTGTGTGTGTGTGTGTGTGTGTGTGTGTGTGTGTGTGTGTGTGTGTGTTTCCTATGCTAAACACCTACAACTGACCGTGATCAACCTGATCTTTGCTAGCTAGTAACCCTCACTTTGGATGGTGGTTTAATAACTCTGTGTCTCCTGTTTCCTTGCATCTGGTTTTTCATTAACTCATTGACTCTGACTTGAATTGTACCTAGATTGATTCATAGAATACCTAGAATGCTAGTGTTCAATACAGAATGTCTGGAAAGGCCTTGGAATAGAGAATGTTAGAACTGATTGGATAATAGCCCTTCTAGGTCTGATATTCTTTTTTGGTAAGTTCTTTTTTTCTAAGTATTCAATAAAATTGGTTGTTAGAACTAGGACAAAGAATGCCAGAGCTTGAAAGAGTCTTAGAACAGAGAATGTCAGGGATAGGAGGGGTCTTAGAACATGGAATGTCAGAGTTCTAAAAGGTCTTAGAACAGAGAATATCAGGAATGGGAGGAGTCTTAAATAGGGAATGTCAAAATTGGGAGAGGTCTTGGAACAGGAAATGTCCAAGCTGGAGGGAGTCACAGAAGCCATCCAGTCCTGACTCTACATTTTACAGACAAAGAAACTGAGACCAAGATAGTAAATATGAATCAACCAAAATTAAAACCAATAGTATCAGAGACAAAAATTTTAAACCTTTCCCTGCCCTGACCAAATGTAGCCTTCTTTCTCCTCTTGATGCTTCCAGTGAGTTTTTCAAACCTCTGTCCTGTATTAGAAGCTAGGATGGAGATTGTCCCAAGAGCTGGCCCTCTTCTCTGTGAAGTACTACCACTCCCTGATGGGGTCTATGGTCCTTCTGCATTAGCATTTCTATCTAGCACTGTGAGGCCATCTGTTATCAGCCTCCATCAGGTTAGGAACAAGATTCAACATGGACACCTCCCCTACCATCTTCTTGATAAGTATGATATAATGGAAAGGACATTGGCTCTGGAGAAACTG
This sequence comes from Potorous gilbertii, assembly GCA_028658325.1. NCBI lineage: Eukaryota > Metazoa > Chordata > Mammalia > Diprotodontia > Potoroidae > Potorous > Potorous gilbertii. Next base: position 224,992,638 of record CM053773.1, on the reverse strand, counting down.
GGTTTAGATCTTACCTTGATGTTTATTCCCTGTGTGACCTGGGTCACACTTAGTGTCTCTGAGTCTAATTTGCCTCATCTGTGAAATGAGGGTGATTGGATGGTCTTTGAGATCCCTTTCATCTCCATAATTATGAGCCTATGAATCTAATCCCTGCCTCTGACACATATTCCGTATGTGACCTTGAATAGTACTTTTACCTCTCAGAGCCTCAGTTCCCCCTCTGTAAAATGGCCTATGAGGTTCATTCCAGCTCCAAAGCTATGACCCTGTAACCGACAAGGTCATGAATCATTTCTGATCCCTGTCTCTTTGTTCCTTAGTCCCTTACAGGGTCTCCATCCTTTGATGAAAGCCTAGAGATTCAGGTTTGCCTGGAGCTGCCCTTGACACAGGATTACCCTATCTTTTTCAAGTGAACCTAAACCCATCTCACTCCCCCTTGTCTTTCCCTGGGAGCTCCCTCCACCAACTTCCAAGCCCATCCCACTCCCCAGCTCTCCCCTTTCCCTGAGATGTCATGGTCCATGGTTCTAGCTCAGACATATTCTTCCCCCTCTCCCTCTCCACACGCACACCCTTACATGACCTGGACTCCTGCCCTCCATCCTGAAAAGGCAGACTAAACCTCCCCATCACATCTCAGGGGAAAAATCTATGTCTCATTTTCATATCTAGCAAAACAAAATGACATCAGAACTCTCCACCAATTCCCTAGAGGGGATGTGCGTGCTCACGGTGCCAGAGGAGAAAGGAGGGGGTGGGGAGAGAGAGGACACCTTTTCCGAAAAGGGAAATGGTGGGGTGGGGGAGGAACAGGGAATGAGGGGCTCGTGGCCTATGTTGGGAGACCGGAGTGGGAGAAACCAGTAAATGAAACTGAGCTGACCATTTTCTCATGGGGGTAGACCAGAGGTTGAGGAGGGGATGGTGAGATGGGGGAGGGGAGAAGAGAGTGAAATAAAATGCTTGGATGTTGGTGTGAGAGAGGGAGAGGGAGAGAGACACCAGGTTATCAGAGAAGTGTGAAGACAATAATACAATCTGACATTTCTGAAACAAGACCCCCTGGTTGCCATGACGACACCTCATGTGGGAGCTGCTCCCAGGAGACAGCTCCGAGATGTACTATAAATGATGTTTGATTAGAATTTAAATCATTTAGGCGGAGAGAAGATAGGCCTTTTGTCAGCAAGGGGACCTGGGGGGGGTCAGTCAGAGAGCGGGTGGGCTCCAGTGTATTAGCCCAGGCCCATGTAACGCCAGGGAGGGGGCCAGAGGTCAGTCAGGGGGTTGATTACTTCTGCCCTTGCCTCCGTTCCAGTTTACAGTAACCTTTTCAGGCAGGCCGAGGGGGAGCTGGAGGGCAGAGAAAATAGCCTATATGGGGGTGGGGGAGCAGTGAAGGGGGTTCCATCCATAAAGGGGGAAGCGTTATAAGAGGAATGCAAGACTGGGGAAGAGAGCCTTTCCTCTACATGCTGCACCCCCCCCTCCCCCAGCGCTGTGTGGCAGAGAACAGGATGCAAAGACTATTGGGACTTGGGTTGAGACTAGGAAAAAAATATTTCATTACCCCTCCTCCCTCAACCTCCTCAGTAGGTCCCACAAGAAATTGGGCTACAAGGTCTCAAAGGTCCTTCCTGGCCTTGACATTCAATGTGTCAAGAGCCCTTTGAGGTAGGGATGCTCTCTGGTCTAAGAACCCTCCCAAATCTGACATTCTCTGTTCTAAGGTCCCATCAAGCCCTGGTATTCTAGGTTCTAAGGCCCCTGTCAACTCTGACTTTCTGTGTTCTAAAATCTTTGAAAATCCTAGCATCCCATGTTAAAAGATTCTATGTTCAAAGGACCCTACTGGCCCTGATATTCTATGTTTAAATGACCTTCCCAACTATTCCTTATAGCCCTGACATTCTGTGTCCTAAGGGTTCTTCTGTCCGTGACATCCTGTGAATGAATCTGGGTTGATTTAATTCCTGCATTTGTCAAGAGCCTCCAAATTAAATCCTAAGCTCCAACATTTATCAGCTGTGTGACTAAGGGCAAGTCGTTTTCCCCTTCAGGACATTGGACTATATCAGTGATTAAAAAACTATGACCATATTGTTCATCTTAGACTAGGTCCCTTCAAGTTTCAAACCCTAAGATCCTGTGATCTCTGAGGTCTTCCTTAGCTTTAAAATTCTATATTCATTAAACTACAAGGTAGCTAAGTGGTACCATGGACAGAACCCAGAACCTGGTGTCCGGAAAGCCCAAGTTTGAATCCTGCTTCAGACATTTACTAGCTCCATGAGCCCAGGCAAGTCATTTAACCTTCCTGTGTCTTGATATCCTCATCTGTAAAAAGAGATAACAATAGCACCTACCTCCTAGGGTTGTTGTGAGAATCAAATATATGTAAAGAGCTTTTAAACCTTGAAGTGCTATATAAATGCTAGATATTATTATAATTAGAGATGAGAACATGTTTTATTTTTCTTCTTTTTTTAATTAACCAAGAATCAAGTTCAACTCTTAGATGAAATTCAGCTCCAAGAATATATCAGATGCCCTTGAAATGTTTCTTTGAAAACAAATAATGAAGGCCATTTTCCCTTTTCTTCTATGGCTTTCTAATTCTGGCTGCCTTTTGGGGAAGCAAAACTGCAACCACCCAGTCTTGCCTGTAGATTCAGCAACAATCTGTTCTTTACCTTCTTCCATGCTTATTTTCCTTCATGTTAGCTACCCCCTTGCAACAGATCTACCCTCTTCCCTGAGTATTAACTTATCTTGTCCTTCCAAAACTTGGAATCTCAGGATTAGGGATCTCCTGGGAGGAAATTTAATATCAGTCAATATATTTATTAAGCACCTGCTATGTGCCAGGTACTGGTCTACATGCTGGAGATACAAAAACAAAAATGGAAACAACCCCTGTCCTCAAGGAGCTTACTCCTTAGCCCTTAGCCCCTATTTCAGGAGAGTACTCAAATAAAATTACATACAAAGTACATTTACAGATACATACCAAACACATATATAGCAAGTACCTCCTGGAGAAAGAGAAAACAAGCATTTATGAAGCATCTAGTACTATGTGCCAGGTACTAAAGTACTTAGGCACTTTATAAGTATTGTCTCATTTTAACCTCACAAAGTTAGGCACAATTACTATCTTCATTTTCAGATAAGGAAACTGTGGCAGGCAGAAGTTAAGTGACTTTTCCAGGGTTCCGTAGCTAGGAAATGTCTGAGGTTGGATTTAAATTCAGATCTTCCTGACTCCTGACCCAGAGCTCTAACTACCTGGCTGCCCTAGAGGAGATGTTATTAACCACTGGGAGTTACCAGGGAAGAGTTCATTCAGAAAAAGGCACTTGCATCTTGAAGGAAACCAGATATTCCAAAAGGGCAAATGAGTGAGAGAAAGAGCATTCCAGGCTTAGGGCACAGCCAGTGTCAAGGTATGCAAATAATAAGTGGCAAACAGGCCATGATGGATGAATGATCATAAAGTATATATAGGAATTGTAGGGTATAAAAGGACTGGAAAGGTTGGAAGGAAGGGGCCAGACAGTGAGGAGTTTTAAATGTTAACCAGAGGAATTGAGAGTTGATCCTAGAAGTAAAAGGGAGTCACTAAAGTATGTTGAGCTTTAGGAGAATCTCTTTGTCAGTGATTTGAGGGATGAATTGGAGTGGGGGAGAGACCAGAGGTAAAGAGACCAATTTGAACCCTATAGCAGTCATCTGATTAAGAACTGGTAAGGACCTGAACTAAGGTGGTGAATATATGAATGAAGAGGAGAGAGGGGGGAAAATGGAAAACTATCTCAAAATCATACCTGACTAGCTAACCAGTCCAATATTTTGGACATAGTCCATGTTTTCCAGATTTAGAATTGAGGAAAGTACAGTTTCAATGACCAGTCATACAGACCTGGAATAAAAATAAGTACATTTACAATTTGTAAGGAGGCATGAAGGGCAACTGAATGAGAGTGTGTTGGCAATTTGGGATGCAAATAGAGACTGTGGAACCCATGGCAAATCCTGTTTCCTCCCTAGGCATCTATTTCCACAGATGTATATAGCCTATTGCCCAGGGATTCTCCTATCCCTAAGATTATGGCATCAGATAGACAGTGTCCAATCTTGGGACTAATCCAACCCAGATCAGTCAGTGACTCTGTTTTATAAGCCAGTGGAAGGAGTGACTCCTCCAACAAAGATCCCTCCCTCACAAAATCCTTGCCTTTAGGCCACCTCTCCCTCTCTGATAACCAATGAAGAACTATACCCTGTCCTGTCAGCCATATCCCTAACAGCTTCTCCAAGGACTCAAGACTCACTGCCCTATAAGCTCATCAAGTTAAGTGGTAAAGGTCATAAAATTTATCAAGGAATTCCTCTTGATAAAATCCCTTTACATAGAAAATGAGGAGATCAGCCTAGATGATCTCTGATGTCCCTTCCAGTTCTGGATTCTATTGCCCTTTAAATCAAGGGTTATTCTATACCCAAAGGGCTATACAAATGTGCATACCCTTTGACCCAGCAATACCACTTCTAAGTCTGCATCCCAAAGAGATGATAAAAATGGAGAAGGGACTCATATATACAAAAATATTTGTAGCAGCTCTTTTTGTGGTGGCCAAGAATTGGAAATTGAGGAGATGCCCATCAATTGGGGAATGGCTAAACAAGTTGAGGTTTATGAATGTAATGGAATACTATGGTGCTATAAGAAATAATGAGCATGTGGACTTCAGAAAAACCTGGAAAGACATATATGAGCTGATGCTGAGTGAAGTGAGCAGAACCAGGAGAACATTATACATAGTAGCAGCCACATTGTGTAGTGATCAACTTTGATAGACTCAGCTCTTCTCAGCAATACAAGGACCTAAGACAATTTCAAAAGACTCGTGATAGAAAATGCTCTATATCCAGAGAAAGAACTATGGAGTCTGAATGCAAATTTTCTCTTTTTTTGTTTCTTTTTTCTCGTGGTTTTTCCCTTTGGTTCTAATTCTTCTTTACAATATGACTAATGTGGAAATATGTTTAATATGATTGTACATTGTATAGCCTATATAAGATTGCATGCCAACTTGGGAATGGGGAGTGGAGGAAAAAGGAGAAAATTTAGGACCAAAAATCTTCTAGAGGGAAATTTTGACAACTGAAAACAAATAAATAAAAATTTTAAAAAAGAAAAAATAAATCAGGTTTTCTTAACCTCTTTTTGTGACATGGAACCCTTTTTCAGTCTGGCAAAGTCTGTGGACCCCTTCTCAGAATAATTGTTTTTACTTAACATTCATAAGGAAATGCTGAATTTTCATAGAGAGTAGTAAAAATTAAGATGTATTTTTTTCCAGCCAAGTTCATGAACTTCCTGAAATCTATCTACAAGTTCCCATGCCAGTTATAAGCTAGGAACTGAGCCTATGTGCTTTACAAATATTATCCAATTCTATCTTTACAATCTTAAGAGGTAGGTGCTGTTATTCCCTATTTGCAGTTGAGGAAAGTGATTTTCTCAGGTCCACACAGTAAGTATCTTTGGTCAGATTTGAACTTAAGTCTTCCTGACTCAAGGCCAAACGTTCTATCCACTGTGACACCTAAATGGCCAAAACTACTTTAAACTAAATTCATAATAAACTCTGTATACTAATAAAAGGAAAATAAAAAATGAAACTGGTAACTGATTCAAAATCATTTTTTCCCTAGAAGTTGGAGCTATATACCAAAGTATACTTGTAGAAATGAAATCATGCTCATTCATCAGATAGAAGGCTAGAAATACAGGATAGGAATTGAGGAGGAAGATTTCAGCCCCACATTACAAAAAAACAAACAACCTTCCTAGCAGTGAGACCTGTCTCAGAGCGGAATGTATTGTCTTTGGAGGCACTAGATTAACTTCAAGCTAGAGCCTGAATCACCAATTATGGAGAATATTGTCAAGGGAATTATTGTAGAGGTTCAACTTCTGAGGAATATTCTAATTCTGAAATCCCATGACTTTGGACCAGTATGCCATATGAACTGAGCATCCTTTCTGGTTTGGCTACTTAGAGCTACAAGCAGCTAGGTGGTGCAGTGGATAGAGCACCAATGCAGGAGTCAGGAGGATCTGAGTTCAAATGTCATCTCAGACACTTGACACTCACTACCTGTGTGACCTTGGGCAAGTCACTTAACCCCAATTACTTCATCCTGGGTCATCTCTAGTCATCCTGATGAATATCTGGTCACTGGGTTCAGATGACTCTGGAGAAATGAGGCTGGTCACTCAAAACAAAATCAAGTGCAAGTCATGTCATTATTTCTCTGATGGTATGGTCCTCTTTGGCAACAAAAGACAAACACACACACCTAGAGCTGTCCAGCATATTCTTCTCTAAGAGGAGCTGTCCAGCTTATTCTGCTCCTGACTTTATCTCTAACTTTCTAGACTTCAAAACCGTGCCTTCTTTATTGTTAGCTTATCCTGAAACTGCTCTCAGTGCCTAGGTTCTTGCTTGCCCTGGAATGTTCCTCTACAGGCCTGCTCCACTTCTCCCAGTGGTGAATTCTTCCTAGAACCTCTATTTTGTGGAACGGCCCAGCCACCCTTCTACTTTTAATCTCCTCCCTGCCTTTTCTAGACTTCATTACCATGCCCCTATGCTAGGTACCTTCTTTCTCCATTCTTCTTCCTCTGATTCTCAGTTCCTTTTAGTGTATTGTCTTTCTCCATTAGAATATAAGCCCCTCAAGGACAAGGACAGTTTCTTTTTCCTCGTATTATCAGAATTTAGGACAGTGCCTGGTATATAAAAAGCACTTAATATATGCTTATTTTCTTCCTGTCTAAGTCTCCCTGGAGATCTTCAAACAGAGACTGAATGGTTGTATCACCAAGGCAATATTCATAGCATTGGTGGTGGATTATGAATATGTCGGCATAGTTCTAAATCACAAAATATAAAAGACTCTTCATATAGAAGGCAGAAGAAAAACATTTATTTAAACACCAGAAAGCCAAATTCAGAACCAGAAAGCCAAATCTGACATGGTGACCAAGAAGTTAATAAACATAATCACAACAGGGAGCAAAGACATTCTCAAACCTCCTCTCCCTCAACTAGGGTCTTTTCACTATCAACTGTCACAATGTGTCAGTTGGCCTTTGTTCTTTCCCCTCTGACATGATCCCACTCAGTCATTTCCTCCTGATTCCACTCCACCCTTCCTGTTCCACCTCTTCAGCAAGCTCCTTCCAACACATGTGACCCAGGCTTCTAGGCAATTTAAGTAGATCATATGGGCCTATTAATTAATGAAAAAGATCTTTCCATTTAAATTATTATGACAATGGCCACTTATCAGGAATTTTGTAGAGAAAGGAGATTTTTTGTGAAACATCACTTCAACTAGATGACCTTTGAAGTCCCTTCCAACTTTAAGATTTAGCCCTCTGAGAGAGGAAATCTACAGGTCTCCCATTTGTGACTGATTCAGTGACTTCTAAACTTTTTATAGACTCCTCAAAACATCTCTGTGATCCTTTCTTACCCATTTTTAAAGGATACCCATGCCACCCAGAGCTAGAAGAAAACTTAAGGGTCACCTAGTCTAACCCTTCTAATTTTACAGATGAAAAAAATGAGGGGATAAGTCACTTTTATAAGGTCACATAGGTATTAAGTGATGCACACAGTATTCAAACCCAGAAAGACCCAGAAGAACAGCTGAAAGGTCAGGACTGAGCTTCTAACAGTATTCAGTCACTTTCGCCACCTTGCAAGAGTAGATTGAGTTGATATCTCCCCTTTCTCCCACCATCCTACCATCTTCAGAATATTGGAATAATGACTGAAACTTTTTACTGTTCCCTGAACACATCCTGGTCTTTCTAACCTCCATACTTTTGTTCTAGCCATTCCTAGAATTACCTCTCTTCACCTCTCTCCTACTAAGTCCTTCTACTGAAATCCTTCCCATCCTTCAAAGTTCAGAATGCTTGTCAACTCCCCAGCCCTATTCTCACCAGCCTTCTTGCTACCCATACCAGATATCATGCCCTGGAGGACTTAACCTGTTCAGCTCTGAAACTCTGATCCTTGAATCCCTGCTGTCCTAATTGGTGAAGTCCCTTCATAGCTCACCATATCTAGGCCAATTCAACCAATACTTTACTTCACCCTGAAGTGACATTCTCACCAGCTGTCTTGAGTATCATCAAACTAATATTTCTGTTCCTCCTGAAAAAAAATGTGTGTCAGTGTTCTCCCCTCTGGTTCCATTCACTATCCCCATAGTGTTCCAAATCAAAATAGCAGTCCTTGGCCACAACTCCCATGTATGTGTCACGTGCTCATATTAGAATATAATCTCCTTGAGGATGGAGATTGTGTTTATTTTTCATTTATAACCCTATGTAGTATGTAGTACAGTGCTTGGAACCCTATGTAGTATGTAGTACAGTGCTTGGAACATAGTAAACACTTAGTAAATGTTCATTATTTATTTAATAATTCTCTGAATGCTGTTAGAAGTCAAACACCTTAGGTCCAGATGTGTGATTTTTGAATTCTCATGAATTTCCAGGGTACTTTGCTTTTAACATCATCATCACCACCAACTACAACAATGGTCATTTATGAAGTATGTATGCTGTGGTAGTCACTATGCTAAGCACAGGGGATACAAAGGAAGGCAAAAGACAGTCCTTGCTCTTGAAGAGATAATGAGGGAAGCAATATGTAAATAACTATGTACAACTAAGATACACACAGTGAGAATCACTGCACTCATATTCTATTAGATTACATGATCTGGTGTAACGGACAGGGTGATGGGATTAGGGTGATAAACATTTGGGTTCAAGTCATACCACTAACATTTATCAGCTGTATGGCTTTCAACAAATCACTCAAATCCTGTGTGACTCATGCACCTAGGACTTCTTCAGTAAGTCATAGTTAACTTGTGATCTCATATCTAACCCTGGGAGTTTTTCCACACTGTAGAAAGCCAGAGATCATGTGTGTGTGTGTGTGTGTGTGTGTGTGTGTGTGTGTGTATGTGCACGTGTGCAATCTGCATCATACTTACTCATGTTCCATGTGCCTTATCTCCCTTCTAAAGCTATAAGCTGATTGAGGTCAAGAACTTTGCCTTAGGATCATGGGATGTAGAACTGAAAGGGACCTTAGAGGTTATCTAAATCAACTGCCTTGTTTAAGAAAACAAGAAATGAGCACTCTGGGGGTTGAATCCACAGAATTCCAGAATCATAGCTCTAAAGCTGGAAGAGACCTCAGAGACCATCCAGTCCTATCTCCTGATTTTACAGAGGAAGAAAATGAGGGCTAGGGAAATTAAGTGACTCGCTCAAGTCATATAAGTAACGGAACTGAGATTCAAACCCAGATCCTCTCTGACTTCATATTCAGAACTCTTACCCCTTACACTAGGCTTATAATCTTGGTGTTTTCTCTAATATGGGTCAATCTCAGATTCTGCAACTATAAAATGGAGTTAATAACATAGTCTAATCCCAAGAGTCATCATGAGGATCAAATGACATATTATTGTAAAGCCCTTAGTACAGTACTAGGAATGTAGCAGTCATTGAATGCTTGCTCCCTTTCCCTTTGCCTTTCTGACTGTAAGGCTAGCTCTCTCTACAAGCCACTGCTATTCAGTCCCATTTCTGATATCCTGGATGGGCAAATCACTTAACCTCACAGTGCCTCCAGGAAACTCTCTAAGAATATAAATCTTGGAACTAAACTGCATTGATAGAGGGAGGTACCTCATATAGTTTTCTATGCCAATGTAATCATTGATCTAATGCAAACAAGCTCCATGATCCGAGTGAAATGTCATGGATTTGAATCCGCTGCAAAGTCAGGAGGCATGGTGGATATGAACAATCTCTATGAAGTAGTCAATCAACAAACATTATTTGAAACAAGAAGATGATAAATGTTGGAGAAGATATGGGAGAGTTAGAACACTAATTCATTACTGGTGGAGCTGTGAGCTGATCCAACCATTCTGGAGAGCAATTTGCAACTATGCCCAAAGGGCATAGAAGTGGGGAGGAAGATCATTCCAGATATTAAAATATGCATACCCTTTGACCTAGCCATATTGCTTCTAGCACTGTATTCCAAAGAGATCACAAAAATGGGAAAGGATCCCACATGTACAAAAATATTTATAGCAGCTCTCTTTGTGGTGGCTAAGAACTGGAAATCGAGGGGATACCCATCAAATGAGAAATGACTGAACAAGTTGTGGTGTATGAATGTAATGGAATACTATTGTGCTATAAGAAATGATGAACAGGAAGACTTCAGAGAGTCCTGGAAGGACCTATATGAACTGATGATGAGTGAAAGAAGCAGAACCAGGAGAACTTTGTACACAGCAACAACCACAGTGTGCGAGGAATTTTTCTGGTAGACTTTACCCTTCACATCAATGCAAGGACCTAAAAAAATTCCCAATGAACTCTTGAGGCAAACTGCTTTCCACATCCAGAAAAAGAACTATAGAATTGGACTGCAGAATGAAGAAGACCATTTTTTCTTGTGTTATGTTCTGTTTTGTTTTATGGTTTCTCCCATTCATTTTAATTCTTCTGTGCAACATGACTAAGGTGAAAATGTATTTAATAAGAATGTATGTGTAAAACCTATATAAGATGGCATGTTGTCTCAGGGAGGGAAGGGGAAGAAAGTGGGAAAAGTGGAGGAGAGAGTGGGGAGGAAGGGGGGAAAAGTGATTGTAAAAAAATGAAAACAAATAAATTACTTAATTTTAAAAAACCATTTAGTTGGCATCTACCATGTGCTAAGTATTGGGGAAACAAAAACTTAAAAGTAAAATAGTCCCTGCCCTCAAGGAGCTCAGTCTACCAATGAAAATGAAAGAGAGAGAGAGAGAGAGAGAGAGAGAGAGAGAGAGAGAGAGAGAGAGAAGGAAGGAGGGAGGGAGGGAGGAAGGGAGGGAGGGAGAGACAGAGAGAGACAAACAGAGGAAGAAGATGAACAAGAAGAAGAAGAAGAAGATGTGTGTGTATATAACACAGGTCTACAAAGTGATTGTAACCCAGGTATTAAGCCTAGAGCATTTTGCATAAGACTCCTAATTGGTGGAAAGATAAATCAACTCTGTGCAGAAACTTTTAGGAGAACAGAGAGAAAGAGAGACATGAGCCCTGACTCCTTGATCTCTGAACTTTATCCTGGGGTATTTACCTTTGAGGAATCCCCAGTACCAGAAGAGTGAGAGGATAGGTTGAGGTCAGCATTTTCTGTATATGTCTAAATAGGTAGACAGCCAGCTTGAGGGGAGGCATGAATAGACATCCCATGTGGAGATATCCCTTTTCTATAAGCAACACACACTTTACATAAACATAAGATTATGGAAGCTCTAGGACATGAGAGTTGGGGACCACAAAAGGCTTCATCTAGGTAGTGGAGTTTGATCTGAGTTTGGGAGAAAACTTGAGATTCTAAGAAATAGAAGTGGGGAGGAAGATCATTCCAGATATTAAATACATCAAGAAGTCCATTTTGGTTGGAGGGTAGAGTACATGATGAGGAATGAAGGGCAATAGCCCTTGAAATGTAGGTAGGAATGATGACCTCTTTGTGAGAAGAGATATTAAGGGTATATACAATTTATAAGGCCACCAATGGAGTGGGGATAGTCATGGAGTGAGACTGAGGAAAGACATGTGTGGGAGAAACCAAGGGCTACAGTTCCATTTACAACATAGTAAAAGAACCAGAGAAAGTCTTACAGCAAGTGGAATGGATCATCTGTGGAGATTTTACAGAAAGGCAGGGACAAGAATTGAAAAATTGGCTGCATGAGAGAATATGGAAGAGTTATGATTGAAATGTGAAAGGTGGCAGGATATGGTGGATAGGGTCCTGCAACATGAGCCAAGAAGAGTTGGCTTCAAATCCTACCTTCAACACAGAGTAGCTATGGGATCACACCTAAATCACACATTCCTCTAAGCCTTGACTTCTTCATCTCTAACTTTGGAGAGAGTCAAAACTCTAGTGCCAACCCCACCGAGCACTGGGAGACATAAATGAGGTGATAGTTGTGTATATCAAGTGCTTTTCAAACTTTAAAGTTTATCTAAATGTAAATTACCACAGGTGTGAAAAGGAGGGAAATAACTCATGTCTATTTCAATGATTTTAAAACAACAGCAATTCAACCTTTTCATCATTGGTAAGACTTTGCCGTATCTTAAGGAACATAGTACCCATAGTATTCCTATCATATCCTGCTCACTCGGTTGTGTACTCCACCTCCTCATCAGCTGCCTTGTCCTCAACCAGTGCCCTCTCCTTCCCTCAGGTTCTCTTTATGTTTTGGTTTCCCTTATTAAGTATAAGCACCTGGAAGGAAAGAACTGTTTGTTTGTTTATATTTTGTATCTAGAACATTTAGCCCAGCATCTGGCAGTTAATAAATGCTCCATCAACCTATCTATACATCCATCCATCCATCCATCTATCTATCTATCCATCTATCTATCTATCTATCTATCTCTCTATCCATCCATCCATCCATCTATCTATCCATTCATCTATCTATCTAGCACCTTAAGGTTTGAAAGCACTTTACATTTACATTTCAGAAGACATACATGTGTGAGTATGTGCATATATATCTACACACATACATATTCTCACATGTGTGTGCATATAAATGTAGTGTATATGTATGCATATATGTGTGTGTGTAAATATTTCAGCAGAGGACTAAAAAAGAAATCAGTTAAACAGTTGTAACAATATAATGCTATAATGTTGACAAAAGTCATTGCCTTTATTATTTGATTCACACTACTCTACAAGGTAAGTGTGGTTATTATTTCCATTTTACAGATGAAGTCTGAGGTACAGAGAAATTAATAAGTAATCTCCCCAGGGTCATAGAGCTACTAGTTCATAGGATCATGGATTTAGAGTTAGAGGACAAGAGTTCAAATCCTGCTTCAGATATTTGCTAACTGTGTGAGCATGGCTGGGCAAATCACTTAACCTTTCTGAGACTCAGTTTCCTCATCAGTAAAATCGAGAAAATAATAGCATCTACCTCATTGTGTTTCTGTGAGGATAAAATGAGTTACATAAAGCACTTTGCACATCTTAAAGTACAATATAAATGCTAGCTATTTTTTATGGAACCGTAGATTTATGAAAATATACCCCTGTGCATAGCATAGGCACTGTATATAGTAGGTGCTTAATAAATATGTTGAATGAATTGACAACTGGACAAGTGGAGTGAAGTCTGCCCATAAGGCCCTCTTACGCTACTCTTATCCAGAACAAAGCTAGAATGAGGATTCACTGGAACTGACTTCCTTGAAACCTGTCACTCAGCAACTTCTGCTCCTATAAGTGTTCTTATCTCCACCCCCTTTTGGAAGGCATCTAATTGGTACAATGGATAGATCGAGCATTAGACTTGGAGTCAGAAGGAACTAAGTTCAAATTCTGCCTCAGACTTATTAGTATAATTCTGGGCAAATCATTTCACCAATGCCTGTTTTCTCATCTATAAACTAGGGAAAAGAATGAGATGATAGTTGTATTTGTGAAACTTTAACATGCTAAATAAATGTTAGTTATTATTTTTATAATTAAACCCTCTTTTTATTCATTTCAAGGGTCCTTGTAGCTATATCACTAGAGGAAAAGTATTTTATGAGAAGCTAGTGGAGTCATAGGGAAGTCTCTTCTTCAGTAAGACCAGTCAACCACCTACAATAGGATACAAAGCAGCCCAGAGAAGACACTTGGCATCAATGCTTCATCCACACCCAGTTTCGATTGGCAGAGATGTTTCATGCTTTGCCCAAGGTTACATGACATATTTAAGGTGTGAACTCCTAATGACAGATTTAAAACTGGGAGGGGCCTTAGAGTCCATGAAGTACAACCTCTTCATTGGACAGTAATCATGGGTCCTGATATGAAATTAAGACTTTTATCTCAGTATCAAATACTATTGATGGTGGCTAGCTGGGTCCAGCAGCTTCCTCCCTGTTCCAGCATTCCTATCTCTCATACAGCATGGCAAAACTCTACAACCTCAATCTAGCTCATGCCCAGCCTCCACTGCCAGAGTCCTTGGCCTTGCTCTGGAATGTGTCCACATCCACTTGGCAACCTCTGCTTACATTCCTGCCAGTTCCATACTCCGCTCAGTGAAGCCAGAAAATCCATCTCCCTCTCTCTGCATCAAATTGCCTTCCTACCTGGAAACCCCGACTCAGGGCTTCCATGTGACCTTTCCTTCATAGCCAGTACAGAGAGGAGATGTGCAGTCCATGAAAACACAAGTGAGTGCAAAGTTATATACCTTTTGAACCTCTTAAACTGGGTGACCTTCCAGCATCTTCAACTCAACCAGTCCAAAATTGAACTCATTTTTTCCCCCAAATCCCTCTCAAACTTTCCTATTACTGTCCACAATACCAAAATCTCCCTTGTCACCAGGATCACAGACTGAGTGTTATACTCAATTCCTCACTCTCACTCACTCTACATAACCAATCCATCGCCAAATCTTGCTATTTATAACTTTCATCTTTTCATCATTTTTTTCATCTTTTCATTTCTACTTTCATTTATATTTTTCATCTCTTGCCTATATCCTCTTCTCTCTACTCACACAACTCTCACCCAGGTTTATCACTTCTCATCATGACTATTACAATAGCTTGGATGCTAGCTGGTCTCCCTGACCCAAATCTCTCCTCACTCCAATTCATTCTCCATTCAGCCACCAAGATCTAACCATGTCATCTCAGCTCTAGTATCTCCCTAGAACCTCCAGGATCAAATATAACTCCTCTGGCATTTAAATGCTATAACTTAGCTCCTCCTACTTTTCCAGTCTTCTTACACTTGGGTCCCCATCATGTACTTTATGATTCAACTATATTAGCCTTCTTATAGTTCCTCAAACACCATACCCATCTCCTCATTCCAAAGTTCTGCACTGTCTGCCACCTATATCTGGAATGTTTTGCCCTTTCCCAGCTACCGTCCTTTCTTTGGCTTCCTTCAAGACTCAGCTCACCCTCTTCATGAGACCTTTTCTGCCCACCCTATCCCAGATGTCAATACTTTTCTCTCTTTGAATGCTTTCCTGTATATTTTGTATATATGGTCATGTAACTAGTTGTCTACATGCTATTTTCCCCATTAGAATGGGAGCTCCTTGAAGACAGTGGCCATGTCTTTTCCTTTGGTGGCAATGCTTAGTACACAATAAGCACTTGGTAAATACTTATTGACTAACTGACTAACAATTATTCATATTTTCAGTGATAGCATCACCGATCTAGAGCTGGAGGAGAATTCAGAGGCCATGTAGTCCAATCCCCTCCCTTCACAGATGAGGAAACATATCCTGAGAGTTTAAGTTATTTGCTCAAGGTTACATCAGAGACAAGACTTGAACTCAGGTCATTAAAACTGACATCAGATTCTTTCCACTGTAGCACAACTGGCCCCTGAGATTGTACCAAACATTTCCCTTCTCCTTCACTCTCAATATTCTCTATCTTGTGATCTCATTGGTTCCCATGGACTCAGCTATGATCTCTATACAGATGCTTCCCAAATCCATATTTCCAGCCCCAGTCTCTCTGCTGAGTTCAAATACTGCATCACCAGTTGCCGGCTAGACATTTCTGCCTGGAAATCCTATTGGCATCTCCAATTCAGTATGACCAAAATGGAACTCATTATCCTTTACCCTAATCCCATCCCTCTCACCAAACTTCCCCATTTCTGTCAAGGATGCCATCATTCTTTCAGTCCTCCAGGATCACAACCTGAGAATCATCCTTGGCTCTTTACTGTCATTTCCCCCACTCCCTGAATCCAACCAGGTGCCAAATTTTATCAATTCCACCTTTGTAATATTCCTCACACTCATTCCCTTCTGTCTAGTTGTAACAACCAGCCTGCTTCAGGCTCTTCATCACCCCTTACTTGAATGACAATCATAGCTTCACAGTCAGTCTCCTTGGACCTTGTCTCTCCAACCCATCCTCTGCCCAGCTGCGAAATGCATGTCCCCAGAGGGGAGTCTTAATCATGTTGAGCCTCTGGTCAAGAATTTTCAATGTCACCTCATTGCCTCAAAGATAAAATGCCCACTTCTTTGTTTGGGATTTAAAGTCCTTTCCAATTTGATTCCAGACTACCTTTTCAGAATACTTACTATTAATTTTGCCCCCCCACACCACACATGCATGCACATACACATATGCACACATGAGTGCACACACACCATTCCTGTCAAATTGACCTTGTTTTTCCCCATATATGACCTTCCATTTCCCACTTCCATGCTTTTGCACATGCTGTCCCCAATACCTAAGATGGTCTCCCTGCCCTCTCCATCCACCTCTACTTCTTAAAACCTCTAGCTCCATTCAGGAGACCATTCCCAATTGCTAGTGCCCTTCTCCCTAAATCATTTTGTGTTTATTTTGTATATATCTTATAGTGAGCATCTATCTGGCCTCACTCTCTGCCAGAAGTCTGGCTATATCTCCCCAATTAAGATTTTAGGGAGCCTCCTGGGGGATGGGGTCTCTAATGTTATTGGCTTGAGCCCCCAAGTTGTGTTTCTCCCACAGTTCTCCATCACTAACTCATACTCCAGTTCTGTTTAACCATTTAACATAAATTCCCCCCAACCCTGTAAGGTCACACTCTCACACTGAGTCTCTGGGGATAACGGGCTCACTTTTAGAACAGTTTCTATATAGACTTGGTCCCATCATGGATTTCACTATCATCTCTATGCAGTTGCTTCCCAAATCTCTATTTCCAGTGCCCTTCTCACACTAGAAGTGCCTCTCCCCCTTCAGTCCTCTCCTTTGTTGGGTGAGTTCCTATCCAGGACCACTCTTTAAGCAACTGCTCAAACCATCCATGATCACTTCTCTTCAGGCTCTTGATTGTGTACTTTTCCACCTTACCTCAACATGGGTACCCTCTCCTCCATTCTCCTCTCCTTGCTTCCCAGGTCCCTTTTATGTGTTGTCTTCCCTCATGAAAATGTAAGGGTCTTGAGAACTGGGATTTTCTTATTTGGATTTGGACCTCTCAGGTTCAGTAATAGTAAGTGTTCTATCATCTACCTGTCATCCATCTACATATCTATTTATCTGTTATCTCCATATCTATCTACCACCTCTCTCTGCATGTATATATGCATGTATGTATCCATATAAGGCATTTCCATTACTTGTCATTCCCATTTTCCCACAAATAGTCTCTGTAGCTGCTTCCATGTGGAAATAAGAATCAGAGGCACTCTCTGCATGTTCCCATCCCCAGTTAGACTGCATTTACTTATCAGAACACAGGTATGCCATCACCCCAGCAGAATGTAGGGTCCTTGAGGGCAAGAACCATGTATCACTTACACTTGAATGCCCAGTTACTAGTACGTATGTGTGTAAGGAACGCTTATTAATTGATTTATTGCATTCAAATACCTCCTCTGAAACTCACTAATCCTCTAATCATGGGCAAGTCTCTTGACCTGACTAGGCTTTAGTTTGCCCTCTGTATGAACTGGAGAAAGGTTAGCCCATGAAGCCACAAAGGAGAAATAGGCTATGTATACTCTGAGTCTAGGCCTCCTCTCCAGCTGTTCACAGGGTGCAGGGGCTCCATGGACATCTGGAGCAAAGGGAGTGGCTTCCAGAGTGATGGAAGACATGCAAGGTGGGGCAAGCTGCTCAGGGTTGGGCTCAGCAGTCTGGAGAGGGCTCTTGAGCGGGGACCCATCTGCTCAGAGCCACACTGTTGATGGTCTGAGTGCTGGTTAATTGGGAACTTGATAAAAGTATAAACCTGTTACAGAAATGAGCTTGCTGTGCCCTAGGCACCCCTGTGGAGTCATTGGAGGCAGGCCTCGGGTAAATCACCCAGGCCCGGATTTCCCAACATGAGGTGCATTAGAGGCAATATTGAGCCTCTAATCACACTCAGTCCTGCTTAACCACCTGAGGAAATAGTCTGTGCATGTCCCTTCTCTCTCAATAAACTCTGCCATCTGTCTATGGCCAGAGGGCCTGCTCATGACGGCTTGAGTCCAGAGGTTCTTAATCTCCTGATACAAAACTGGTCATTCCCATTTCACAGATGAGAAAAACCAAGGTCTGAGTTCCCTCCAAGAGCTAAAGTTCAGCTATTAGAATTGAGTCAGGCATCCTTTCCTGGCTCAAGCTGTGTGAGTTCATTCTAGTCAAAGGTAAGTGCTTTGAAAGTAATTCAATAATCCAACACACATTCATAAAGTACCTGCTTTGTGCCCGATACTGCATTGGACTCTAAGGGACAAGAAGACAAAAAGTGAACAGCCCTGGCCTTCCAGGAGCTGATGTTCTATTATAAGTGAAATGATATGTAAACAAAATTAAATAAGAAAAAATTAAATCCAACATCATTCCCTGGGGAAGGTCACTGGTCTAGTATGAAGGGCCACTTGTTAACAAGAGAATGAAGGTTCCAGGGGCCAATGGAAGGGGGGGTGAGATAGAGTGAGAGCCAGAAATGGGGGGAGGTCACTGTTGTCTCTGTATCCTCGGTACTAAGCACCACAGCAGGCACATAGTAGGTACCTGTGGACTGATTTTCTTCCACCCCTGGTGCAGCCTGGGATATAGTGGGTACTTAATCCAAAATTTTTTAATTGAATGGTAACTAACCCAGGGAAGCAATCCTACCATGTCACCATCCCTAAGGTAGGAATGACCTTAGAGGTCATCTGGTACTATCTTCTCATTTTACTGATAGGAAAACAGACCCAAAGAGGCTGTGACTTGAACCCAAGCTCCCTAACTTCATAGCCAACAGCATTCTTTCCCTTAGATCATACTGCCTCTGTTCTGGAGCTCTCTCTTCAAACTGGCTCTGCTTTGTGTCAAGGGGTCACAGAATGTCAGTCCACAGGGATAGATATAGCAGAGAAGACCTAGGTCTGAATCCCAACTCTGTGACTTACTCAACTGTGGGACTTTGGGTCACATACCTTCACCACTGAGCCTCAGTTTCCTCATCTGTGCAATGGGCACAATAATATTTGAGCTCTCTAAATTCCAGGAGCTTTAGAGAAAAATGCTTTGTAAGCTTCAAAGAACTGAAGGTCCATCAGTCATGTAGCATTTGTTAAGCACCTACTAAGTGTCAGGCACTGTAATGAGCACTGGGAATGTAAAGAAAAGCAAAAAACAACACAAAATCCAATCTTAGGCATGAGAAAGACAACATTCAAACCACTATGTATACATGATAAATTAGAAGTTTGACAGTATAAATTTGAAGTTGGCCTCAGAAGGAAGGCAATAAGATTACGAAGGACTGGGAAAGACTTTTGGCAGGAGGTGTTATCGGAGATTTAGAATCCAGGGAAAGCAAGAGATGGAGAAGTATGGGAGACAGCCAGTGAAAATGCTCAGTCAGGAGATAGATTATTTGGTTTGAGGAACTACAAGGGATCAGTCACTGAATGAAAGCATGCATCGGGAGAGAGGAGAGATAAGATGTAAGAAAGCTGGAAAGGTAGAAAGGGGTCAGATTATGGAGGGCTTTATAAGTCAAGCAGAGAATCTTATATTTGATTCCAGAGACAATAAAGGACCACTGGAGTTGATTGGATCAGGAGGTGATATGGTCATGATGGACTTTAAGAAAATCAATGTGACATCTGAATGGAGGATAGACGGAAGTGGGCAGAGACATGAACAAGGCAGACAGATCTAGCAGCAGGCTTACGTCATACTCCAGGGATGAGGTGATAAGAGCTTGGACTGAGGTGATAGCAGTGACAGAGGACGGAAGAGGCTGTGTACGAGAGATCTTAAAAGGCCAAAATAATATGATTTGGGAACTGATTGAATACAGGGTTGGGGGGAGTTGAGAGTGTGAAATCAAAGAGGACATTGAAGGTTTCAATCTAGGTTACTAAAGAACTAGAAATAAAGTAGATGTTCTTCATAACGTTAGAACGTACATTCTTCATCTTAGTATCTCCAGCACCTAGCTCAGGATCTGACACATTTACTACATTCTTGTTGGCGGATTGGTTGGCTTCAGAATGACTAAACAAGTGGTGACACATAAATATAATCAAATACGATTGTACGGTAATAAAAGATGCATATGAAAAATTCAGAGAAGCATGGGAAGATTTCTACAAACCGATTCAGAGGAAAATAAGCAAAACCAGGGGAAAAACCCTCTCTCTCTCTCTCCCTCTCTCCCTCCCTCCCTCCCTTTCTCTCCTCCCCTCCCCCCTCCTCTCTCTTTGCTCTCTCTCCCTCCCCTTTTCTCTTTCTCTGTCTCTCTCCTTTCTCGCTCCCCCCTTCTCTCTCTCTCTCTCTCTCTCTCTCTCTCTCTCTCTCTCTCTCTCTACATATATATATATATATATATATATATATATATATATATGTGTGTGTGTGTGTGTGTGTGTGTGTGTGTGTGTGTGTATGTATGTGTAACAGCTACAGCAATGTAAATGAGAAGAGTTTTTAAAAATTAATATTATGTCATTATACTAACCAATAGTCCCAAAGAAATGATGGGAAAATGTACTCTTTTTCCCTCTTTGCAGAAGTTAAGGACTTTGGGTACAGATCACTGCATAAACAGATTATCAGACTCAATGGATGTGTTAGTTTCCTTTAGTACAAAGTGCGGTTTAGTAGGTGGAGTGGAAAGGGGAGAACACATTGAAATGAAGACAAAGCAAAAAATAGAACATAGCAATAACAATTACAAGGTTAAAACTTAAAGCACTACAAGAATAGTATTGTCTGTTGCTATTATATTTTGAGTAGCCCTCAGTGAGCAAGGGTGGGAGAGTACTGGAGAGAAGCTATTAAAAACAATTTGGGTCACACAATCGCAACATACAGTCCCATTTTCCATACTCTACTGCCAAGGCTGTGGAAGGGTCCTTTAAGGTTCTTGAATAAGGGCATCCAAATGCATTTTTTTCTCCCCTAGAGTCATGTAATCCAATCAATGCTGCTTTGGCTTTTAGAAGGGTAGTCCCGTGGGGAGAGTGATTCAGAAAATGTCACGAGGTTAGGGGAGTGTCTGGGGGGAAGGGAACTGTGCTGATCAGGCAGTTTTGAAAGACTCCTCCCAGCTCAGTGGACCCCTTCCCTTTCTCCCCAGGAAAAAAGAATAAAACACCAACAATAACCCAACCACTGGATTCCCAAATGACTAAGGGTTAATCATCTGCAACCTGTCCCCCAGCTGAACAGGGGCCAAGTAATATTTTAATCACTGCCATGTGCGCTCCTGATCACGCTGATTGCCTTTCTTCTGAGAGGCCAGAATTACAGAGGGAGTGGGGTCCTCCCTCCCTGTCTCCTTCTACCCCACCCCCACTTGCTGAGATAAGCTAGATCTCTTCACAAAATCACAAAACCTCAAAGCTGGAAGGGACATCTAGTCCAACCCATTCTTGAACAAGAGTCCTTTTACAACCCACAGGATAAGTGGTCATCCTGCCTTTGCTTAGACATCTCAGGCCACTGGACCTTGAGACTCTGGAGGAGAAAGTGAGGTTGGTGACCTTGTACAAGCCCTCTCTCACTTAAATCCAAGTCAACCACAAGTCATGTCACCATTCCCTGATGTTATGGTCCTCTTTGACAAAGAAGGACAAACACAACAATCCAGTGATGGATAACCCACTCCCTCCTGAGGCAGCCCTCCATTTTTGGATAGCTCTCATTGTTCCGACTGTTTCCCCCAATTATTCTTAGTTCTGCCCTCTGGGATCAAGTAAAACAAATCCCATCTTGCTCCCCATCATCTATTTGAAGACAGCTATCCTGTTTCCCATCCCTAATTTTATCCTCTCTGGGAAAAAATCAAGAGTTGCTTCAATCAGTTCTCATATTCCATGAACTGAAGACCCTTTACCATCTTGATCCCCCCTCATGGATGTCCTCCCGTTCATTAATACCCCTTCTAAACTATGGAGCCCAGAATTAAACATGATATTCCCCAAAGTCTCTGATTGGGGCAAAATGCAGTGGGTCTATCATTTCTCTATTCCTACAAGCAATGACTCTCTTAATACCATCTCACACTGTTTATTCCCATGATCCACTAAAACCCCCAAATCTTTTAAAGAAAAACTGCTATTTCTCCATATCTCCCTGATCTTGAACTTGAGAAGTTGTATTTTTGAATCTTAGTAGAAGACTTTACTTTCAGCCTGTTAAATTTCATCTAATTGGATTTAGCCAGATATTTGCTTGTTAAGATCTTTTTGGATTCCGCATCTATTAACTACTGTGTTGCCTATGCTCCTTTTGTGTCCTTTGCATCATCTAAAAATTTGATAAGGATGCCAGCCATATTTTTATCCAGAGCATTGACATCTGTTAAACAGTAAAGCACTGATTCCCTTGGGTTCTTTCCCCAGTGATGCACAATTGTTGACTGTCTATTCAGACATTTTGAAGACTTCCCCTTTAGTTATCATCTACTCCATATCCCTGTGGCTCCTGTACTTCCCTATGAAGTGCCAACCATATTCTGTCCCTTTCATCAGACTTTCTCTCCCTCTTAATCCTCAGAAGAGGAAGAAACATCTGAACTGAAAGTTAGAAGTGTGTCTCTTGAGTCATATGTTCTGTTGCTCAGCCTGGAACTTTGAATAAATGTTGGAATACTTGGTAATTGATCAACAAGTAGGCTTCTTGAATTTGCCTCCTCTGACCATACTCATCTTTCTGTAAGGAGGCTCAGAAAGGTCATAGACCAGCCAAAAAGTTACACAACAATGAGTGGTAGAGATAGAAATTTGAATCCAGTGCAAATCAGACCATCCTATCCCATTACTGGAATAGTAAGAGATCCAGTATTAGAATTTCTCAACAATCCTTTTCAACCCTCAGAGAGTAAACAGAAAAAAAATTGTCTTGGTCAACAAGCATTTATTCAATGTTTTTTTATGTGACACGCAC